>CM067483.1:8414689-8446331 GCA_034552555.1 Semaprochilodus insignis | reverse complement strand
TATATATATATATATATATATATATATATATATATATATATATATATATATATAGTACATACAAAGTTTATAAGCACACTGTGTATATGTAGCCTGTATGTTAATGCCGTGATTAAATTGTTTAGACACTGAACACACCCCTGGCCAGTCGTTTTCTCTCTCTCATCAAATTTACTGCAAGCTGTAGCCAAATGGATTTTTCCCCTCTCTTTCTCCACCATCTCAGGTCCTTTGTGATAAATCTCCTCTGTCCCCCTCCTGTTCTCCGCGCCTTTGAAGCGTTTCTTATGAAATGCAAACGAACGTTACTTAGAAGATCGCGCACATTGCTAAGCCAGGATATCAAGGGCCGCCTAATTTTAATTTTGTAATTCAATGCCAAGTTGATTATAATAAACCGCCCCTGTCCCCGTTATTTTTCATGCCTGCTTACAAGACCTGCTTCTTTGTTTGTCGCTCCCACAGGTATTTCTCAGAAATTAGATTTGATTATGGCAATTTATTACCTCCACCACGTTTGAGGCCAGCAGCGGCTTCATAAGGGCAAAATTTATCAAGTGGCCCAAGTACTCTGTGTACACAATACGCTTTGAAATGTTGATGCATGAGAATATTATGTCGAGGAGCATTACTGATAGAGTGAGCACCGCCTGGCCGCGTAGCAACACGTCCCATTTCATGCATACGCAACCGGGCAAGCACATGCGCGCACACACCCCCACACACACGCATGCACATGCACACACACATACTATCAGTTATGAGTTAGCTAACAACATGCACACTGGTGTTTGACCTAGATTTGTAGAACATTTAGACCATAGGAACATGAACCGCTGTAAACAATGGGTGCTTTTCTACTGCACAAAGTACCAGAACCAGGAACTTTGCATTTTCCCTTGGCCATTAGTTCACTACGGTTCTGGTTTTATGGTCCAGGTACCAGCAGGAACTAATGATCCGAGTATGGCCAAAAGTATGTGGACACCTCTCTTGGTTACTGAGGTTTATCAGCCACACATTCAGTTTGTGAATTTTCTGCCCTGCTAAATTGGCCCTAGTCAGTTGTCTAGGAGCAATCAGTAACAGCTCAGGTTAGGTACCAGCAGGAACTAATGATCCAGGAATTGCCAAAAGTATGTGGACACATCTCTTAGTCTCTTAGAGGTTTTTCAGACACACCCACCCATTCAGTTTGTGAACTTTCTGCCCTACTAAATCGGCCACATTCAGTTTGTGAACTTCCTGCCCTGGTTAGTTGTCTAGGAGCAATCAATAACAGCTT
Organism: Semaprochilodus insignis; assembly: GCA_034552555.1. NCBI lineage: Eukaryota > Metazoa > Chordata > Actinopteri > Characiformes > Prochilodontidae > Semaprochilodus > Semaprochilodus insignis. The sequence continues at coordinate 8,445,046 of CM067483.1, read as the reverse complement.
GGTTCAGTCACCAGCAGGAACTAATGATCCGAGTATGGCCAAAGGTATGTGGACACCTCTCTTAGTTATTGAGGTTTATCAGCCACACATTCAGTTTGTGAATTTTCTGCCCTGATAAATCGGCCCTAGTCAGTTGTCTAGGAGCAATCAATAACAGCTTAGGTTAGGTACCAGTAGGAACTAATGATCCAAGAATGGCCAAAAGTATGTGGACACCTCCCTTGGGTATTGAGGTTTATCAGCCACACATTCAGTTTGTGAACTTCCTGCCCGACCCTGATTAGTTGTCTAGGAGCAATCAAAAGTATGTGGACACATCTCTTAGTCTCTTAAAGGTTTTTCAGACACACCCACCCATTCAGTTTGTGAACTTTCTGCCCTGCTAAATCGGCTACATTCAGTTTGTGAACTTTTTGCCCTGCTAAATCAGCCCTGGTCAGTTGTCTAAGAGCAATCAATAACAGCTTGGTTCACTCATCGGTAGGAACTAATGATCCAAGAATGGGCAAAAGTATGTGGACACCTCTCTTAGATATTGAGGTTTATCAGCCACACATTCAGTTTGTGAGCTATCTGCCCTGCTAAATCGGCCCTGGTCAGTTGTCTAAGAGCATTCAATAACAGCTCAGTCATAAAGTGGTACGCTACACCGTTTGAAAACACCAGCTACCCATGACATTATTAGCCCTTTTCCACCACCATGGAACGGGTTCCAAGCTGCACCTAATTTTGAATCATTAGGTACGTTTCAACCAAGAATAAGTGGGTATGGAACCTGAATAGTTTGTTCCCAGCTGGAACCAAAGAATAGTAGGTTCTTTAGCATGAGCCATGGGGACATCCGTGGTAGTATTAATTGTTGATCCGTGCTGCTTTCTGGATATAAACAAACATCTGGAATAACAGCACAAACGCTCACAGGTAATGTATACACTCTGCCTTCTTGGTACTACTGTTTGCTACCTCTGTGCAACACCCTCTGTTGACGCTGATGCTGTATACTTGGTTCCAATAAAAACTGGTGCAAACACAGACTGATTCCCTGAACAGCACCAAAGTTCTAAGAAGCCTGAACAGCACCAGTTCAAGAAATAGGGCTCTGTTGGTCAAAAAGGGCTATGGGTGAACATCTTTCTACATGAACATAAATACAGAGCTTAGAACGTATTCTTCCGCTATAAAGGTATCAAGTTTTTATGATAGTGGCGATATGCTAATATTCCTTCTTTGTTTGCTCATTTCTCCTACGGACTCCTTCCTGGCTCTACAGTCGCTCTCGTAATATCCCCAGACTAAGAACACAATAACAAATTGGAGCGATTCAGCTTTATTGTTATTGGGGTATTCATCTGTGTCAGATTGCGCACTTAACATAATGTCATAACGAGGTTTAACTGTGGGCAGGGAGCAATATATTAATATCTAAATTCATTAAAGTGGACCTCAGCAGAGGAACTGAAAGCAGCGACTGAGTGCGGAGTCCCCAGCACTTATAGAGGCGCTACGCAATGCCCTTAGGCTCTGCTCAGCAACATTAGGAATAGATTACCTGTCAGGAATATGTATGGCATATTCAAATAAGCGCCGCGCATATTTTAAAAACTTGATATGATTTGAATCCACGTAGACCACCTTTTTTTTTCTTCAGGAGTTTCAAATGAGCAGTAATTCTTATTCGGCCACACGGTTATTTTTACCTCCTTCCTTTTTTTCCCCTCTGCTGCCTTTCTTGAGCTTTTTAATTTATTTATTTTTCTTTTAGTGAAATTAAGTGTTATGCCTGGGGTGGGTCATTCATCATTGGGTAAGGGCCTCACTTAATGATGTCATTTCCCTGTGTTTTTTTTGTTCTTTCAATTCCACTTGCAGTAATTCACTTTTTTATTTGTTTATTTTGCCTTTTTGTGGGTTTTTTGGGGGGTTGTGAGCACACAAGCTAGAATGCAAGACTTTTAGCTACTTTTTTTGCTACTGCAAGGTGAATAACAGATGTAGTAAGGAAGTGGTTCTTGGGGCTTGATCCACAAATCCTCCTTAAGACCCAGGACACACCAAGCCTATGTTATAGAACTAGCACTAACTAACTAGCCATCAACTCTTTGCTGCCTCTCGTAAATACTGCCACTCAAAAATACCAGTAAGATTGCAGATGAAGGGCAAGGCATTTGTACTTAATGCACAATGTACCATCTCTTTATAGCACAAGGTACTCTAAAACTGTAAAACTGCATCTTTCAAAGTAAAGGCTACATTGTTTGCCTGTATTAAATGCTTCAGATGTCTGTAGGAAAATGAAAGTAAACTTGATGCCAATTTGCATGTTCACAATTATATGACAAAAAGTGAAAAAAAAGTCTATGAAATTAGTGAGAATCACAATTTTTATGTTATGTTATCAGGGCACCTTCATTGCTTTTGTATTATTCATAACATAACATTATTCAAAAATAAGATAATTATTCGTAACAGCATCATTTCGTTTTCATTGCAAATACAGTAATCACTTATTGTTAATTAGAATTATTGTTCCTGTGTTAAAACTATGCTACTCTCAGGAGTGTTAAAGATACAGCCTACCAATGGCCTGATTTTGAGAGTACACAATATTCCTTTTTTTTTTTTTGGAATAAGAACATCTTACCCGACCTTATTTCTTAAGTATATGATTAGGAAAAACATAGATTTTAGGACACATTTTGTAATCTAGGGTTAGGAGTAGGGTTATGTTAGAGTGGGGTAGAGTAGGGTTATGGTTATGGTTAGGTTAGGGTAGGGTAGAGTAGGATTAGGGTAGGTTAGGGTTAGAGTTAGAGTAGTGTAGGGTAGGGTAGGGTTATTACTAGGGTGGGGTAGAGTAGGGTTATGGTTAGGGTTAGGTTAGGGTAGGGTAGAGTAGGATTAGGGTAGGTTAGGGTTAGAGTTAGAGTAGTGTAGGGTAGGGTAGGGTAGGGTTATGTTAGGGTGGGGTAGAGTAGGGTTATGGTTATGGTCAGGTTAGGGTAGGGTAGAGTAGGATTAGGGTAGGTTAGGGTTAGAGTAGTGTAGGTTAGGGTAGGGTTATGTTTAGGGTAGGGTAGGGTTATTGTTAGGGTGGGGTAGAGTAGGGTTATGGTTATGGTTAGGTTAGGGTAGGGTAGAGTAGGATTAGGGTAGGTTAGGGTTAGAGTTAGAGTAGGGTAGGGTAGGGTTATGGTTAGGTTAGGGTAGGGTAGAGTAGGATTAGGGTAGGTTAGGGTTAGAGTTAGAGTAGTGTAGGGTAGGGTTATGTTTAGGGTAGGGTAGGGTTATTGTTAGGGTGGGGTAGAGTAGGGTTATGGTTATGGTTAGGTTAGGGTAGGGTAGAGTAGAGTAGGGCTAGGTTAGGGTAGGGTAGAGTAGGATTAGGGTAGGTTAGAGTTAGAGTAGTGTAGGGTAGGGTTAAGTTTAGGGTAGGGTAGGGTAGCGTAGGGTTAGGGTAGGTTGGGTTAGGGTTAGGGTAGTGTAGTGTAGGGTAGGGTTATGGTTAGAGTTTGGTTTGGTTTGGTTTGGTTTGGGTAGAGTAGGGTTAGGGTTAAGTTAGGTTAGAGATAGGGTAGGGTTATGGTTAGTTCCTGATGCAGCTAATGAACTAATCCCTGAGTGGATATGTTCAGTTGATGGTGACTGCAGTCAGAGTATTTAACAATGGCTTTGAATCTAGCTCTTATGTAGATGTACTTGAAAAATCCCCAAATATCAGATTTTCCAAGACAAGCTAATGTTCTGTATGAGGACAGTCAATGGAACCAGTCTTTTTCCTAAGCACTTTGGGTCATTTCAGTTGGCCCAATGGGTATACATGTTTTGGAAATGCATGTTCTGGTGATGTAATATTAATGCAGTATTGCAAAAGTCAGAGACCACCCTTCGTTAATGTAGTTTTCAGTTGGTGTCTTCACCTTAAGTGTGTTCAACTTTACCTTCATTTAGCTTCCATTTTTTTGGGGAGACGTTTCAAAGGAATTTCCTCTTTGATGAATGTGTGACAGCTACACCTCCTTTCAGACCCACAGTGTTGAGCTGCCTTCTCACACTAAAGGTTAGACCAAAACACCTGTGGCTTTTCTCTGAAGTGAGAGAGAAGGTCAAAAAAGAAGAGTAAATAGCTTGTACTTAGTGTCCATTTTGCCTGGAAGTTAAATCATTCCAAGGTGGTCTCTTTTGCACAGTACTTAGATTGGCAAATACAGAGGCATATGCACTCATTCTTTACCAACCATCTCACCTCCCAACCACTGTGTCAGGGCAAGAAACACACCAAAATGCACTGGTCAGGGGTAGTCCAGGTGAACCAAACTAGTCAACCAGACTACCACTGAACTTTAATGCTTATTGAAAATGACCCCTCCTTATGTGTTTGCAGGCCTTTCTTGTGACCGCTGCAAATACGGCTTCAAGTTCCTTAATAGCACAAACCCAGATGGCTGCGAACCCTGTGGCTGCAACCCAGACGGTTCACTCCACCAGTTCTGCAACCCTTTCACTGGTCAATGTGAGTGCAGGGACGGCATCCAGGGCCTCTTGTGCAACACTTGTGCCCCGGGCACCTACGGCTTGAAGACCGGTGGACTCTGCCTGCCTTGCGACTGCAGCCCTGCTGGCTCTGTTCCGGGGTCCACCTGTGACCATTTGACGGGTCAGTGCGTGTGCAGGCCGCAGGTAGATGGCCGACGCTGCGACTCATGCCAGGATGGCTACCATAGCCTGGGTGAAGGTGGCTCCCTGGGCTGCTTGCCGTGCCAGTGTGAGCCCAGAGGCACGCTGGAGGAGTCGTTCATGTGTGATAAGCTGACGGGGCAGTGTCAGTGCAAAAGCGGCACGGAAGGCCGTCGCTGTAACCGCTGTTCCCCTCATATGTACTGGCTAGGAGCCGCTAATTCTTCGCATGGGTGCCAGCCATGCAGCTGTGACCTTCTGGGCACTGTGGCCAGAACAGTGTGTGACCCTGACAGCGGGCAGTGTGTGTGCCTGCCCACCCGTCACGGACAAGACTGTGGCACCTGTAAGCCAGGTGAGTGTTTCTGCTCTATTGGAATCCTCTCGGTTGAGCAATTACTTAAGGGGGGAAAATACAGATAAATTGCAAAGACATTGTCACTATATACACTACACATATACATATACATATATACACTGTACATATAACATATTTTTGAACAAGTTGAAACAAACACAATCCACCAGCATTAAAATAGTGTCTTATTTCATATATGAATACATATAGTCTAACAGTATATACTCATGGTCAAAAAAAACAGTTGCACCCAGAAGGAAGTGTGGGATTGCAATGCTATGGAAGATAAAGGTTACCAGGAACAATAAATTATGATAAATTTAGACTTATATGGGCGTTGGAGCGCCGTGTTTGCTAACCCAACATGCCAGACGTCTCGGCCTGGAGTTTAGAGGTTCCTAATGGTGTCCTGTGATAATACATCCCATGCAGCTTGAATATTCTCACACAGTTCCTGCAGATTGTGCGGTAGGGGTGGAAGTGGAGAGATACCAGGTCTTCTGGGCGTGTGACGCGTGACAACAAACCATTCATCTTGGTGCTGACCACGGTGCCTCCACACACTCCACGGATTCGTTGGCCGTCTCCACCAAGACAAAAGCGGGACTCGTCACTGAAGATGACCCGCTGCCATTCTGAGTCACCCCATGACAGTCTTTGGTGACGTTGACGTGGTGTTAAGGGCAGTCTTCGTAACGGTGGGCATGCAAGTAGTCCTGCGTGGTGCAGCCATCTGTCAACGGTGCTGGCACTAGCAGGATGACTCATGGAGGACATCACTGCTCGCTGAATGTCTGTATTCGTGGCTGTTGGGTCAGTCAGGTACAGGGATAAGACCCATCCTTGCTTACGTCACGGATGTGCAGCCAGGCGTGTCTCACAATGTCAAACCTTCCTACCAAGTTTCATTCCTGTCAGTTGATTCCTTCTGGGTGCAGCTATTTGTGCGGCTATTTTTCTGACGATGAGTGTATTTAGACTGATCACATAGTCATAACAGTTATGCGTCCTAAAGCTGCAGATATTGTGTTACTGACATTTAAATTTTCAAACTTCATTGGCAGTTCCAACAGATGACCCTATTGGCAATTCACCAAACATAGTGCCATAATTTCTCACAATAATGTTCATCCTTAATCACTATTGAGGAATGCTGCTTAAATGAATGCCTGCCTCAAAAATGCTAACATTGCCAGTAATTAATGAAATCCAATAGGAAGGGCCATTTGCATATTGCTATCTGGGCCCTATAGCCTTCGTGCTTTAGTAGAAACGTGGAGAATTTCTTTCAGTATTCTATGTGTGAGAATGTGTGTGCTTGCATACTCATTACTTTAGGAGATGTTGGTCATGCCAGTGAATTCATTGCTGCCATTGTTTGCCAGAATACAAAGGCATTGTGTTAGCTGCTACCTGAGTTGTTATTTTTGTATCACAATGTCTTTTTTCTTTCTCGTAACTAATCGTTTTGCTGCTCATAAATGTGGCATATCTTTCTTGTGTGCTGTCCTCAAGAGTAGCTTATGTTTTAAGTCTATAGTATATTGTGAGCGCAGCTAATGGGTCTGTCTTCGCAGAGCCAACTTCACCAGTCGCCTTTAAAAGCCTCTGCTGCCATTAAGAATGAGCGGTATCTCCAGGGGCCGGCAAATTTGGACATCAGCATGGTTGGGTGGGTCGTCCTGCTGTAGTAAAGGTGTATTGCCAGCGGCTAAGGCGGTCAGGCTCTCTGTAGCCAGCTGTAGCAGCTGGCTCCATTGTTTTCGTAATGGAGATTAACCATCCTGAAACCCTCACTGTTTACTGTAAAAACCAACCAAGCACATTCCGAGGCCAAGTACAGTGCTCCAGTTCTCAGTGCTCGCTCGTTTATCTCCAGCAGTTTGTGAGGCTCATGAAAAGTCCCGCTTTGTCACACTAAACATTCCGACGTCCTCGTTTTCTGAGATTGTTTTCAAAATAAAAATGGTCATCACATACCAGCCATGCAACCCAATTGACCTGTCCATGCTCCACCCACAGAAGCGTTTGCTCTTAGCAGGTTGTTACATGGTTGGACGAGAATGACAGAATGTTGGCAAGAATCCTACTGAACCCAATGAAAAATTGTAGCACACAACAGTAATGAGCTGATTATGTTTGTATTTGATCATTTTTGATACATTTGACAATTAAAACATATTAAACAGAACAGCCTGAAGTCCGTCAGGTTATAGCTTGAAACCAGTTGCGTGCAGTTTTCAGCTCTGTACACCAAATTCATGTGATTTGGCAACTCCAGGTACAGTCCAAGTTTCCTCTTGTTCTGGATTGCTAGCTATAAAAGAGTGGGATGGCAAGCTAACTGTTCAGAGCTGTTGAGCAGTTGTGGTAGGGGTGGAGGTGGAGTTACACCAGGCCCTCTGGATGTGTGACGCATGACAACAAACCGTTCTTCATGGCACTGACCATGGTGCCTCCACACGCAGATTTGTTGGTCGTCTCCACCAAGACAAAAGCGGTACTCGTCACTGAAGATGACCCGCTGCCATTCTGAGTCACTCCATGACAGTCTGGCACGACACCACTGCAGTCGTTTGTGATGTTGACGTGGTGTTAAAGACAGTCGTTGTAACAGTCTGTGTTCATGTAGTCCTGCGTGGTGCAGCCGTCTGCCAATGGTGCTGGCACTAACAGGATGGCTCATGAAGGGCGTCACTGCTTGCTAACAGTCTGCAGTCGTGGCTGTTGGGTTACCCCGTGCATGTCAGATCTGCTGTCGGGGCTCCCTCTGGTTCATGTAGGTCTCCCAGATCCTTTATGTCGCTGGTGTGTGCCTTCCACTGCCGCCAACGTGCTATGGTAGTGTCTACATGACCGGTATCCACATGACAATACGTTAATTGGACCATCTCAGCTCCCGGAGCCCTACGATGTGACCCCTCTCCAACTCCTCCAACTGCTGGAATTGCTTTCGAACTCTCTCTCAGGCACAATTTGCTTGCAAAGAATGCTACCAACACAACAGCACGAGTCAGAATGGAAAGCATGCGCAACAGGACGGCCTTATATAGTCGGCCAGGTACAACGATAAGGGTTGTGTATGCTTACGTCTCATGTGCGGCCAAGTGTGAAACTATACTGAAATGAGTACCATGCCCTGAACTTAGGTATTTTGACCAAACTGATTTGTCTGCTGGAATTTCAGATTAACCTGAATGGGATTCTGTAAGTCCTGTGCTCAGAAGAACACAATAGTGGGTGGAGCATGGATAGGTCAGTTGTGCCATTCATGTTGAGCCTGAAAAGAGTAACACAAGCCCCAGCACCCAGCAGCGGGCCAAAAGCATCAAGCTACCACAGTGCCACATGTACATGTGGAACCCCGGCGCAGTAACCAGACAAGTATGTACGGCTGCTCGCTCCCCGCCCACACCACCTGATGAAATAGTGTGGGGTGTACCCAGCTCGCCGCTGAGCCTCGCGGTCCGGGCCGGCACATAAAGCATGTGCATGGAGAGTGGTGCTGGCAGGAGAAAATTGAAAGCGCAGGGAGAGAGAGGGAGATCCATCTGGGAAGCTGATGACTGTTTCGGCAGGGTCCCTCCCCCTCCCCGGCTCCGCGTCGCATGACCCCCTTCGGTCGTATTTCACCCAAGGAGGGTGGGGGGGGGCATGATTGAAACATCTCAAACTCTGTGCCCCTCCCAGTCTGAATGATGTCCTTGAGATTCCACTCTTTACTTCTCCTTATGGAAGGGGAAAAGGATGCACACGCTTTTATTAAGGAGACAATGATAATGTAGCATAGAGACTTGAGAGATGTGTCCAGTTAACGTGAAGTCATGCTGGCTTGGTATTTGCTGTTGTCAACAGTAGTATCTCCTATATGTACTACTGAAAGTATCCCTGTGGCAAGCCTGTAATTCCTGCTTCTAATTGTGCCATTGTCACAGGTTACTTCCTTCCGCGCTCCGGACTTGGAATCTGAATTTAGTGCAACGTTACCTTTATTAACGTTACCTAACAACTCTTTGGGAGTAAAAGAATAGCTGCACCCAAAAGAAATCAACCGACAGGAATGAAACTTAGTGGGTAGGTTTGATGAGACATGCGAATGATTCAAGTTTCACACTTGGCTGCACATGTGACATAAGCAAGGACGGGCCTTATCGCTGTACCTGACTGGCCCAACAGCCACGATTGCGGACCTCCACGAGTCATCCTGTTAGTGCCAGCACCATTGGCAGACGGGTGCGCCACGCAGAACTACATGAACACAGACCGTTACGACGACCGTCCTTAACACCATGTCAACGTCACCAAAGACTGCAATGGTGTCATGCCAGACTGTCATAGAGTGACTCAGAATGGCAGGGTGCCATCTCCAGTGACGAGTCCCGCTTTTGTCTCGGTGGAGGCGACCAATGAAGGGGACAATGCTAATGTAGCATAGAGACTTGAGATGTGTCCAGTAGACGGGAAGTCATGCTGGCTTGGTGTTTGCTGTTGTCCACAGTAGTATCTCCTACATGTGCTACTGAAAGTATCCCTGTGGTAAGCCTTTAATTCCTGCTTCTAATTGTGCATTGTCACAGGTTACTTCCGTTCAGAGGGAGGTCACGGTGAGTGTGAGCCCTGTGACTGTCACCTAGTGGGAGCGTTGGGGCAGGTGTGTGCTGCAGACACAGGGCAGTGCACATGCTCTCACTCATCATTAGCCGGCCGCAGGTGTGACCAGTGCCAGGATCTCTACTATGGCTTTAACCCAGTCACTGGCAGGTTAGTGCTACACTCCTATGAAATCTGCCTACATGTCTGTGGTGCTTGTAAGGGGAGCCCAGCCTATAAGATAATACAGATAATATATATAATATTGCATATAATGTAATATTTGTCATATGCATTGGTTTGGGCACCCCTGGTCAAATGGTATGCTTTGCTGATTGAAGTAAAAGTATACAGTATTTATCCTCACACTTCTGCACATTTTAATGCACAATTTAATGTTTATTTGCTGTATGTAATGTACTGAGGACCTGAAATGTGGTTAGTGCAAGTTATGACACATTTTATATTTTAGATATATATATATATATTTACAAGTAAATAGAAATTAGCTAAGACTAGCAGAACTAAAAACTTATTTTCATTTAGAAATTCAACCAAATGTGTTTTTTGTATATTGCATATTGTATATTACTTTAGAGACTAATATGATTATTGGTTGTCCACTGTGACGTAAGCGAGGATGGCCCTTATCGCTGTACCTGACTGAGCCAACAGTCACAACTGCAGACATTCAGCAAGCAGTGATGCCCTCCATGAGTCATCCTGTTAGTCCATCACTATTGGCACACAGCTGCACCATTCAGGACTAGATGCATGCAGACCGTTACGACGACTGTCCTTAACACCACGTCAACCTCTCCAAAGACTGCAATGGTGTCGTGCCAGACTGTCATGGAGTGACTCAGAATGGCAGCATTTCATCTTCAGTGACGAGTCCCGCTTTTGTCCTGGTGGAGACGACCAACGAATCTGTGTGTGGAGGCACCATGGTCAGCACCAAGATGTTGTCACGCGTCACACGTCCAGAAGGCCTGGTGTCACTCCACCTCCACCCCTACCACACAATCTGCAGGAACTGTGTGAGAATATTCAAGCTGCATGGGATGGAGTATTACAGGACACCATTAGGAACCTCTACAACTCCATGCCGAGACGTCTGACACAGCGACCCAATGCCACAGTGGGAGACACTAGTTCTGTATGTGTAGCTCAATAAATATTGCCCATATCAGTCTAAATTTATCATCATTTATTGTTCCCGGTAATCTTTATCTTCCTTCCCAATAGCACTGCAATCCCACACTTCCTTCTGGGTGCATCTGTTCTTTTGATGATGAGTGAAATATATTCATCAAAAAAGATCGACCCCCCCAAAGTAACAATAAACCACAGACAATAAATGTTAGCCCCCAAAGTGTTTGTATCTCGTCCAAGCTAGACAGCATGTGAGTTCAACGTTTGCGAAAGGGTTTTAAGGCCACAAACACTTAAAGAAACAAGTTTATTAGCTCAGTGTCGTTTGTATGGAAGACCATTCGAAGAAAAAAAAGACTGTACATTATCTCATAATTATGACTTAGCATCTCATAATAATTAGTTACTATCTCATAATTATGACTTACTATCCTAATTATAAATTTCTATCTCCTAATAATTGGTTACTTTCTCATAATTATGACTTACTATCTCATAATTATGACTTACTATCTCATAATTATAACTTACCACATGGCCTTTTTTCTTTGGGTGGCAGAAATGGGCTTCAATACATTTGCCTTGACAATGTGCATTAATGAATTTGTGGGATGGAGTTTTGGAAGGAGCACTGAAGGGTGGGGTGTACATGTACACAGATATGAATCTTTTATCCATGATGGTGTTTCAGATTCCAACCAGTCCAACCAGTATGAAGGGAACTTTCTTCTCACCTTAAAGATGTCTATTTATTAAGAAGCCACCAAATATTGTTGCTTAATTGGCAGGATTTCTACCCATACTAATGAATCCAGAGGGTCAACATCGGCCGATGTTATCAGTTGAGTACTACATTGGACGGGCCCCAGTGTTTTTCCAAGACAAGCTCATAGGAGTCCGAAACATGGATGAAGACGGCAAGACTTCCCAGACCTCCCCTTTCCCCCGAATAGAGCCTGAGCATTGGTGATGAGGCTTGTGTAGAAGACCATGCCTATCCACTTACAGTTTTATGGTGATTTGAGCCAGTTAGCAGCTCGATGGCCCGCAGGTCCAGGCTGTGTTCGCGAAAGGTCAGATTAGCCATTAAAGTAACCTGCCTCTAAATGAGCACGCGTTTTAATGCTCTCAGCGCACTTGATTTGTCGGATACATCAGTTAGGCGGTAAATACATCATGCATTAGCCGTCCTTAACGATATACACCCCAGCAACTCACCAGCCTGAGCATATGGCCTACGATAAAGACGCAAACCTTGGCATTCTCGGGAGCCAGTGGATAGGAAAATCATTTTTCATGTCGGGAGTTATATTCTGCGGCTTTTCTTTGATATTCCTGGCTTTCTGAGACTTCCGTGTGCCGGGGAACGCGTTTGGACAGGAGTCTCATTGAATGACCTTCCGGAAAGCTCCAAGGAGATATTTAACTGCTAGCCATGCTGAGCAAAGCAGAGAAAACAGTAGGAGCCGACATAAGCAGCTCTCACATTAACCATCATTTGCCTTTTAAACGCTTTCCGAAATAAAAAAAGCGCGATGTTTGGAGGCGCAGCAGGTAGGCGGAATATTAATCGTCGGCTAGCGAGATCCGTGTGTGTTTTGTTCCAGTGCATCAACAAAAAGGCCTACCGGACATCACAAATTGTTAATCCATACGTGTCATGACGGATCGCCGTGCGCACACTCCGTCCAGCCCGCACTCATTTGCCAGTAAGGATGAAAAATGAACTATTTAAAGCGATTACAGGGGAAGCTTGAACAGCATCAGGAGATTCCACACAATAAAGATTTCCTTATATAAATATTACAAACTCATTTACCCCAACTCCCCCGAAATCAATAAGGCTATGCATCTTATTTTGCTGGTATTATATTGCTCTGTCCAATGTGGTCTGTCTAATGGGCCGGGGTAGTTAAAAGGCCACAATATGGTTATGGAATATTTCCCATCACAGCAGATGACATAAGCCCTGGCTACACAGAATATGGCGCATGGTTAATCGTTTAACCTTGGAGGGAAAAGTGTGGTTTTATTTTCCAGAGGAGGGGCTGATATCCATTTCGCCTCACAAACTGCGGAATGTAATTTACCTGTTTATCCCGGGCGCCACTCAGTCATGTTTGCACTTCTTCCCCAGCAAACTTAGGCCAAATCCATTTTCTGCAGCTGCTCCAGGCCTGTGTTGATGCACTTTAGGGTCACTGTATTTGGAACCGCACAGTGGTAGGCCTAGCTCGGTGACAGAGTCGGCTTATTAACCACATAGGAAATAACAGGTCAGCTGGGAGTGCGTGGTTGTTGCAAATCTTTCATTTTTATTTAGAAGTGAATTTATTATTTTTACAGGTTCAATAATACAGTATAATAAGCAATACACTATTCAATAATTATTATGGCCGATTCTCATCCCATTTCTTGATAGCCAAATTGGACGTGTTTTTTTCCTGAAACTCATACTTTGTGACATAGGTGTGGCATAGGTTTTTACATTGGTAGGGGCACACTGAGCCAAAACTTACCCCCCCCCATCCAGCAAGAACCCCCTGCCCTACCACCACTCCAGGGCTGGATACATTTTAGTGTGGCCACAAAATTATAACTAAGGTCACATGAACTTTACCGTCTGAAGCTGCTTCTCTGAAAGCATGACCTCTGGTCTGATGCTGTGGTCGGAGGATGTCCCAAAATGTATACCCTACCATGTAGGCCACGCATGTGATGTAAGCAAAGACGGGCCTTATCGCTGTATTGAACTGGCCCAACAGCCACGATTGCGGACACTCAGTGAGTGGTGATGCCCTCCATGAGTCATCGTGTTAGTGCCAGCACCATTGGCACACGGCTGCATGACGCAGGACTACATGCACGCAGACCGTTACGACAACTGCCCTTATCACCACGTTAAAGCCACCAAAGACTGCAATGGTGTCGTGCCCAAGTGTCACAGAGTGCCAGAGGGTCATCTTCGGTGACGAGTCCCGCTTTTGCCTTGGTGGAGACGACCAACGAATCTGTGTGTGGAGGCACCGTGAGCAATGCTGAGATGAACGGTTTATTGTCATGCGTCACATGTCCAGAAGGTCTGGTGTCACTCCACCTCCACCGCACAATCTGCAGGAACTGTGTGAGAATATTCAAGCTGCATGGGATGGATTATCACAGGACTCTCTACTCTCTCTACCTCTACAACTCCATGCTGAGATATCTGGCATGTTGAGTTAGCAAACATGGCGATCCGACACCATATCCGACACCATACTGAGAGACAGATTTCTGTATGTGCAGCTCAATAAATATTGCCCATATCAGTCTAAATGTATCATCATTTATTGTTCCTGGCAACCTTTATCTTCCTTGCCAATAGCAGTGCAATCCCACACTTCCTTCTGGGTGCAGTTATTACTTTAGATGATGAGTGTATATGTGTACATGTTTAAAGTTGTTTAGTTATGTTCGTGTGTGGGAATTGTGTCTTGCTGTGTTGCGCATGAAATATGGCAAATGAGGGGTGTCACCGCAGTAATTGGGCTAACAAGCCTAAATAACAGAGTCCAGCACATCATCAAGCAGGTCTAACATTTTCATTGCTGTGCATTTATTTCATGTGACCAGTTTTACCAAATCTCGGAGAAGTTGCATGTCTCCTTGTGAAGAGTCAAGGTCGAACCGCATCGGGATATGCTTGCTTGGCCCCCGAAACGCCACCCCCAGATGACAGGACAAATTTGCGGCTCATTAAGAGTCTCGGGCTTTTCTCAGCTGCGTGTGAGGGTGTCAGGCGCATGGCCCCAACGTCACCCGCCGCTGGCCCCGCCGGGGTCACACCCCTTCCACACCCCTCCTCCTAACTGTCTGTGGGCATCTGTGAATGGCTCCATTTAGTGGCAGTGTGGGTCTCCACACACACACACAGCTTGTCAGCCGATGTGTGATCCTTCCCGTCCGGGCTGCTGCCAGCCGCTGCCTGTGAATTCGCAGCTTTTCCACTGTGTAAATAAATCTGGACTTGTTACTTTTGGTTAATTACCCGATTTGGTGTCCTCCGCAGACGTCGACAATGTCAAACGGAGTGATGCTGGGTGTGTAGGCGAGGTGATCATTCGCCTTCTGTATGTGATCTTCCTTGTGTCTAGGTGCGAGCACTGCAGCTGTGATCCGGTGGGCGGTTTCAACGGCTCCTGCCTGGCCGAGACGGGCCAGTGCCTATGCAAGCTGTTTGTGACGGGCGACAAGTGCGACTCGTGTGTGGAAGGGGCTAGTCAGATGGACCCCGCTAATCACCTGGGCTGCAGCAAAGGTCAGAACCTAAATGCACTTTTATGCACTAACTGTGATGACTGTGATGTGACATGCATATAAGTCACTATATGTTTAACTGCTTGTTTGGATATTCCAACAATTCCATACAAAATGCCATGTGGCTTTGTGAACGAGGGACTGAATGGAGCAAGGGGATATAGAGGTAACTGATGACACGGCACGGAACTCTGTCATTTGTCCATATTTCTGCATAATGCAGTTCCATCACTAGTCACACTGAGGTGTAGGTGGGTTAGCTCACATATCTGAGATCATTCAAAGAAGGATAAGAATCATGCAAAAAGCTGAACAAATAAGATAAAAAAAGAATAGGAATAATAGCATAACTGATTACTGATGCCACAAAAATCAAAGTACAAAAAGAAAAAGTAAATTAAATAAAATTAATAAAAATTAAATGAAAGTAAAATCAGAATAACCAGGTGACTTCTGGTCTGTTAAAGTAACAAACAGTCATTCTGTGCAATGTGTGGAGGCTCTGAGTTTTCACCCTTCTGATCAGGCCTAGGCTATAGCCCTTCCAAAAGTGGCTTCTCAAAACTCTCCAGGCCTTCTCGGCCCAAAGACTCTTTACTCTCTCTCTGTTCCCAGGGCCTCCAGATAAACTTAGGGCTCCTTGTCCTTAACCAGTCGGAGCTAGTTGATGTTATGCTTGATCGTTCTAATCACCCTCACCATACGTCAGATCCTTGCTGATGTCCCAAAAAAATGCCTGGTCAAAAGAGTCACAAGTCTGCAGAGACTTATCTACAGGGACCAGCTGTTCTTACCGTATTGCATCGTTTATGTAACTGCTATTACCTTCAACACAGGAACTCTCAACACACCCACATACACAGAAAGCAATGCTCTTGATTACCTTATCAATTACCAATACAGAGTGATATACCAGTAAATATGGAATAGGACTGACTCTAAACTCCTTACACATCTATACATTATAGTAGTTCTAAGCCTGTTTTAGCTGCGACCCCATCAATATTTAAGCGCTTTGGTCTGAATGGTTCACTTGTTAACTCATTCACCTTTCACTAAATAGCATTATTTACTACATAGTGCACTGTCTAGGGGATGAGCAAAATACTTTTTGGACACCATGATCAGAAACACAGCTTCATAAAAAAGCACCGAACATTTGTGTGACGCATTCATATTCTGTTACATAAACAATTTAACCACAATTTCCATATGAACTGCCGGAGCGGTAGGTTTGCCTAATACTGGTTTGGGAAAATACATGCTGTAATTAGGATGTTTACACACCAAGTTGGAAATAAATGATGAAAACTGAATAACGTGCAAGCTATTTATTGGATGACATTCTAACGGTTTTCTCATGAGCTTAATAACACATAAACATGCTAAACAGCTGTTTGTCGTAGATGATGTTTCTCGAGGAGGTTACTTATAAGAAATATGTTTTGATGTTTACTGTTCAATAACATGGACACATTGCCATCATGTCTGACTATATAACTTCTTCACCACTAAATTAAACCACTGCATTAAACTGTTGTATACGTTGGACATTTTGGCCTGCATCGTCTGTACACTGCATTTGGCGATGCATTGTGGGTGATCGATAGTGAACTATATAGGAAATTAAATGTATCATTGAGATTTCACTCCAAAAATGGCTGAAACCCTATACAGTGCACTATTTCTGTAATAGGGAGCCATTCCGAACCCAGCTACGATGTATACAAACCAGGCGTCGCAATGAAGCACTGCAAATATGGCAGTGTTTTACTTACTATCCAAAACAGCTGTGTCTTCTGTGATACGTTGGGTAATTGTAAAATAGTGGTGGTGGTGTTCTTTGGAGCCTATTTTGACATACAGTGTCCTGTGTTCACCTTTCTACAATGAATATATATTAAAAATATAAAAAACACTTTCCATGAATCAGGTATCCGTAATGCATTATAAGTGCATTAATGAAGGTTTATAAGGCATTTATAATGTAGTATAATGCTCGACATAAGCTTTTGTAGCTGTACATAAATGTTCATAATCACACACCTAACCTAGTATAGCATTGCATTATAAGGCTTCACAGCACAAAGAGATATAATATGTTAAAGTGTTTAGGTGTTTCCTGTTCTTAACGTTATTGTTGAAACCCGTATCATAAAGCTTAACACAATCATTCACATAATGCATTAATTCATACAGCTGATCAATAATCTCACTTTCCTTACACTTACTTGTAAAGAGAGCTTATAAGTGTTTGTTAAATGTTATGTGCACTTACAAGATCATTTTCATTTGGAAGATACTGAGGAACATTAGAGAGTGGCCTCACTGTGGAACTTTATAAAGCATTATGCAACTGAGCACAACATTAGTTCATACCTGTCAAGTTTTGGATTTAAAAATAAGGGAAATTTTTCGCTGCCGCGCTTCGAGCCGTCCCACCAGCCCAACCGAGGTTCAGTATCCCTTACATTTTTAACACAGGTTTACAAGAAATCTAAAATAACCACCTGTGAACCACTTACAAGCTACAATTAGATGATCAGAATCTGATAGGCCTACCTTTGTTGACACTGAAATGCTGTGGACATTCCTACATATGTAATTCTTATAATACAGCCTAAATGAAAACACAAAAGGGAATTGAAGCACATTTATTTATTTTACATATTTTCAGCATATATACGCATTACTTGTCTTAAAGTGAAACACATTTTATTTTCATTACACATTTTTAGTATCTCATGTTCACTCATGTGGTTCTCTGGCATTCACTGACTTATTATACAGAGTTGTTGCAGACTTTGCATCCTTTAACACTTTTTTGGCAGGAATGCCCTCTCTCTCCTTGCATCCATCCATCCATCTCTCCCTGTTCCAGGTTTGTTTCCGCTGTATGCACTAACCTCGCGAGAACTGCCACTTGCAGCAGCCTGGGTGGCAGTTCTCGCGAGGTTAGTGACATTTCAGTTTGGAGAGGCACAGGAATGTTTTTTAAATTTATAATATAATACGGGAAATTTATGGGAAAATACTAATATGGGAGGACGGCGGGAAAGAGGGGTAAAATACGGTAGTTTCCCGGCCAAAACGGGAGACTTGACAGGTATGTTAGTTATGAAGCTTTATGACACCGGTTTCACTGATAATGTTAATAGCAGGAAAAATATATACATTATAATGCATTATGTCACTTTATGTGCTATGAAGCCTTATGCTGTTGTGTTTGTGTATACCAGTTTATGTGCGTGATTATGAATGTTCGTCCACAGTTTCAAAGGCTTATGTTTAGTATTATAAAGCATTATAAAGGCTTCATAGATCTTTATGAATGCACTTATAAAGCATTATAGATACCCGATTCATAGAAAGTGTTCCCAAAATATGTTGTATGCAAAAACTCTTTGTTATACAATGTTCATAACCATTGCATGTACTAACTTTCTGTTGGGTAGCTTTTGCTACTTTCTGTAGGGTAACCTTTATGGTTGCTATCGCTATTACTGCGGACAGTTCTGACTCAAGCAAGTTTCTCTAAAATGTGGCATTTCGTATCAAGCCACTCTGAATGACTTTGTTTATGCGTTAATGATTTGTTAAATAATTACAGGGAAATGTGTGGAGGAGAAAAATCCAACCTCTGTAAAGGGTCTGCAAATGTGTAGAAATCATAAGTGTGAATGCATTTTACAGGTCAGGCCAGAGCAGCAGAAGCAGAACCGAGGCTTTCAGCAGGACCCTAAACACTGGCCCCTATTCTTTTACCTTGCTTGCCTCTCTTACGTCCTTTTGCTTTCTTTTCGAGCATGCTGTTGCTCTGCTAGTAAAATGCATCACATCCTTCAACCTCCAGGAGCCCTGTTTATGGCTCTGTTTGCACATACAAAGTTACATGCTTACCACCGGAGCTCCACCACATTCTCTACCATGCATTTTATAGCCTAATGTATGTTTGGGACCGTAGGAGGAAACGGCAGGCTTGGTCGCCCCCCACCCAACAAATCAGTTTTATTGATTTAGCACATGTTGGGATCCAAACACCTGTTTTTGTTCTATTCATCAGCAGTGAGATATTTAGCCTTGTTGTTATTATTTGGCTGATCATGTCATTTTTTCTATCATGTCAGACAAACTATCTGTAATTCTCTCTCCTCTCGCTCCTGGGGGCTGCTCAGAGCCCAGACAGCAGCCTCCTCCACAGGGTACCGTGCTCAGCGCCAGTGCCATCGAGCTGAGTTGGAATGCCCCGGACTCACCCAACAGCAACGCCCTCACTTATACCCTGCTCCGTGATTCACAGCTCATCCATAGCAGCCGCAGCCTGCATCCCTTCGGTATACATATGTATTATTGCACATAGATAGTTTGTTAATAGAGATATAAGCTCACTGGACAAAAAAATAGTCACCTTGCGTGTTTAAGGTGGTAGTAACTTCAGGCTCCTGCAGATGGCGCTGCACGAGGATGATAGGGCTAGAAATACCTGCCGAGTGTGAGTGACGGGATCCATAGATTGAGAAGAGGTGGTACAGTGCAGTGAATGTCTCTTTCCATGTGTGGAAAATGGCTCCAAAGCAGATGTTACTGATTGGCTAAAAGGAGTGACTGCATTCGGGCGTGCCAAAGACCATAGTGTGAAGGAAGTAGCTGAATCTGCAGGTGTATGGAAGCGTACAGTCATACGGTTCTACCAGCAGTGGCTAAAATCCCCGGAATTGTGCCAGGAAAGGCATCCACCAAATCTGGACCAACTGCACAATTCTTTGATGCAAGAGTGTCTGAACACTGATGTGGCCTACATCCAGAAACTTGTCCAGTTGATGCTAATTCCAATCACAGCTGTTATTTTTGCTTGTGGAGGTATTACACGCTATTAGGTATTTTTTATCCAGTGGGCTTATTTACAAATTAACGTTTGAGGATGTTAAATGTTTTTAAATGCATGTGAGAGTGTTCATGGTTAGACTTTCCAATGCTCTTTGGGTTTTGAATAAATTGAAGCATTCACACAATTCCAATAACATGTACTTTTGCTATTAACGCAGGCCATTGCTTAACCATGTGGCATGTTCCAACCCATATGGTTTTATTACAGTATATTTCAATAAACGTCACAATAACAGTGTCTAACATTATCATTGGAATATGGTATTTTGTCCATGTGGTGCAGCCAACAACTATGAAACCCATCTCTGACTTCTCCTTCTTGTGGCTGTCCCAAACAGGAACAATGCTGTTCACTGACACGGATCTATCACCATACACTCTTTACACCTACCAGCTCATCACCAGCAACGTCCATGGCAACACCAGCAGCTCCAGCATCAGCCTGCGCACTCTCGCCTCCGTGCCTGACTCTGATGAGCTCAAGCTGAGCCTGGTGGGCCGCACCGGACCAACCAGTGCCTCCTTCAACTGGACAGAGCCACTGAACACCTCTGGCCCCGTGGAGCTCTTCACCCTGACATCTGTGGAGGAGCAGACCAAAGAGGAGCGTGTCCACTATGAGGGTTTGGGGTCAGAGGTTACAGTGGAGGGGCTGCAGCCATTCACTCGCTACACCTTCAACCTGCAAGCCTGCACCAATGGAGGATGTGCCCGCAGCGATAACGTCACTCTGCTCACGGCACAGATCTCACCCCAGCAGCAGCCTGTACCGCATGTGACCACCCTCAGCTCCACACAGCTGCAGGTGAACTGGGAGCCACCGGCCCTAGCAAATGGTAAACAAGGGTTCGGGGCCATGGTAGTTGATACTTTATGTCAGGGATGGGGATATCTGTGCTCCTCAGACTCAAGGCTTGACTCTGACTAGCACTTTTAAGACTTAAAACTAGATTTTGATTCACATCTCAAAGGCTTGTATCTGACTCAGACCTTAAAGACTTGAGATTTGACTTAAACTCGTGCCTCAGAGACTTGACTTGGACTTGGACCTCAGTTATTCCAGTCACAACTCAAAGACTCTAAACTTAACTCAACTTGTTCCTCAAATACTTGAGATTTAACTTGAACCTCAAAACCTCAAGACTTGACTCAGATCGCTGCTCAAATATTTGAGTCTTGGTTTTGACTCACAGTGATTGAATTTACTGTCACAGTCAAATTTCCAGTGTCAGAATAAAACCAGTTTTGCTACAGTTATGGCATGTTTCTGTCGTCTCAATTGTCTGGGGCAAGGTGGGCAGGATAGCTGTCTTAAGTCAGTCTTT
This sequence comes from Semaprochilodus insignis, assembly GCA_034552555.1. Classification (NCBI taxonomy): domain Eukaryota; kingdom Metazoa; phylum Chordata; class Actinopteri; order Characiformes; family Prochilodontidae; genus Semaprochilodus; species Semaprochilodus insignis. Next base: position 8,423,761 of record CM067483.1, on the reverse strand, counting down.
TATTCATCTTGACGTTCTGATAAAGTTTTCTGGCTCTAATGTTATTGTTAATGCCAGTAGTGACCCTCGTAACACTTGGACTCAGTCTAGCTTAAAATTTCACTCCAGTCCAGAACTCGAGACTTGACTCGGACTCGCACCTCAATGACTTGTCTCAGACTCTGACCTTAAAGACCCAAGACTTGACCTAAACTCACGCCTTGACTTCAGAATCCTTGACTTTGACTTACGCCTCAAAGATTTGATTCAGACTTACCCCACAGAGAATCTAGTCTTGCACCTCTGGACTTGCACCTCTAAGACTCAAAACTTGACTTGGTCTTGCTTCTCGAAGACTTGACAACCTCAGTTACTCTAGACTTGACATAGACTTGCACCTCAAAGACTCATGTCTTGGCTCTGCCTTGCACCTCAAACACTCTAGACCTGATTTGGACACACACCTTAAAGACTTGTCGTGGACTCAGACCTTTAAGACTTGAGATTTGACATGCACTTGGACCTTAGTTATTCCAGCCTTGACTTGGATTCACAACTCAAAGACCCTAAGCATAACTCAGACTCGTTCCTCAAATACTTAAATACTACACTAGACTACACATATTTGCACCTCAAACACTCTAGACCTGATTTGGACACACAGCTCAAAGTCTTGACTGGGACTCACTGCACAGAGAGTCAAGACTTGACTTGGAGTCAAAACGTGACTGGTGAAGTTGCGTTCTGAATGTAGTAGAGTGTAAATTTATGCTTGATGGCACTTCAGAGCATTTAGCCAGAGATAAACCCAGAACTACAGCTAGTATTCTTCAGTAAGTAGATCACATTGTGCATAGAAGTCTCCTTTATGGACCTTTACCAAATGCACGATGCAGTCCTTTCGCAGGCTATGCCAGGACAGTAGTACTTACAGATTGTTCTACTGAGGTGGCCGCTGTGCTTCATGATACCACAAAGCATGTTATACAGTAGAGCCGAAAGAAGAGCTTCTCCTTCTCCATGCTCTTTTCGCAGTCTTCAGCCTCATCATTACAATAATGAGAAATACCATTACAGAAATGCTATTTGATCTCTGCCTGACTGAAAATTAATTCCTGGTGAACTTTAATCTACAACCAAGAGGCTTGATTAAGGCTCAGCCCGTTCTCCATTTTTGCGGTATAAACCGATGGCCCCCGCGCATCAGAGAGAGAGGCATTCACATTTTAAGGCATTTGATTGCCGCATACAATTATGCATTGTGCCTTGCGCCATTGAAAGTGCCGCAAAATAGCCTCCTGTATATCAATGACTTTTAATGCCAGTTATCATGCTTTTTCACAAATTAGCTCATTAACATGGGCCATTATAAAGTACCCTCGGAGGATTCTGCCAGCGAATCTCTTCTCCGTTTAATTGTGTCTATCTGATTTCTCCATTTCTCGCCTTTTTTTCCTCCCTTTCCTCTGTCGTTTTGGGCTGGAACTGTAATTGCGTGTTGTCGGTGGCTGGCCTTACATCTCAATATCCTCCGTCTCCTGCTAAGGCGTATCGGGAAGATTATGGAAATTGTTTTGTTGTTATTATATACATACACTTACGTATGCTGCCCTATGCAGATAGAATTCACTTTGCTTTTTATGTTTTATGCTGATGTAGGAAGAGAGTGCCTTCTAAAGGTCTGTGTTTCAGTTGCTGTGAGAGAATCAGGGATCTAACGTGAATATGAAGTGGTTAACAACTTTGTTGACTTTTATTGTCCTCCTGTTTTCCCTTCCCAGGTATCATCATCAGGTATGAGCTCTTTATGCAAGCACTCAATGAGTCGCTGGAAAACGTGACCAGTCCCGGGGCGGAGAATAGGGTTTTCCTCAGCAGTGGGTGGCTGAACCCACAGCAACCTATGAGCTCGGCCAATGAGAACGCACTGACACCACCGGAGAGCCGTGTGGTGCTGTCTGACCTGGAGCCGTACACTGCCTACCGTTTCAGAGTGCTCACTGTTAACATGGCGGGCAGCACCACCTCAGGGTGGACCACGGGCCGCACTGGAGAGGGAGGTTAGTTTCAAGCCCCATCAACATGAACCCCAATCTTCTGTAGTCAGAGTACCAGTAGCATACAAAAGAGGATTCCAATAAATACAGTTTATTTTGGATTGAAACGTTATATATTATATATTACACTCATCATCAAAAGAATAGCTGCACCCAGAAGGAAGTGTGGGATTGCAGTGCTATTGGGAAGGAAGTTAAAGGTTACCAGGATCAATAAATTATGATAAATTTAAACTGATATGGGCAATATTTATTGAGCTACTCAGTATGGCGTTGGGCCACCGTGTTTGCTAACGCAACATGCCAGACATCTCTGCATGGAGTTGTAGAGGTTCCTAATGGTGTCCTGTGATAATCCATCCTATGCAGCTTGAATATTCTCACACAGTTCCTGCAGATTGTGTGGTAGGGGTGGAGGTGGAGTGACAACAGGCCTTCTGGTCGTCTGACGTGTGACAACAAACCGTTCATCTTGGCGCTGACCACGGTGCCTCCACACACGGATTTGTTGGTCGTCTCCACCAAGACAAAAGCAGGACTCATCACTGAAGATGACCCGCTGTCACTCCATGACAGTCTGACATGACACCATTGCAGGCTTTGGGGACATTGGTGCTGGCACTAACAGAATGAATCATGGAGGGCATCACTGCTCACTGAATTGTCTGCAATGTGGCTGTTGGCGCGACAGAGCCTGAAACTTGAATCAGTCGCATGCCTCATGATGTTAAACCTACCCACCATGTTCATTCCTGTTGGCTGATTCCTTCTGGGTGCAGCTATTTGTTCTTTTGATGATGAGTGTATATTTATGAATATAATGGCACTGCTGATGATGATTTCAACTGATTTAACGTTTCATTTCTGGACACGCATGTAGTCACTAGTAGTGGGCCTTTTCATTTATTATATCCAGCATATGTCATAGATACACAATAGAAGATAGAAGATGATAGAAAACGATGTAGGTTTATCTCTACGTGTTTGTAGTCTGACCCCTCGAGACATCCTTGTGAGCCTGTGTGTTTATGTGACTGTAGCCCTCTTCTTCAAATACAGCGTTTAAGTTGTCTCATTCAAGTCTCATTGATGGTTCTCTTGATAAAACCAAAGTGAATTTGTTTATCATATTGTTGAATTCATAATATTATGGAATCATAGAAAGCAGTAAATACACCCTGACGACGTTTATCTTGGTCTGCTTATATAGCTATAACAAAAGGTCATGCGGTTTTGTGGGATTTATTATTGATTAAGAATTTTTTGTATCTTTCGTTAGGGTAAAATATGAACAAAATGTGATTACTTGCGATAAACTGCATAAAGGAATCTGTTTGATTGTGATTAATCGTGATCAATTGTGAACATTCGTCAGCTCTACTATATTTACCGACCATTAGAAAAGTTTTTAGACAAAATGTAAAAGTATTTAGATACAATAAGTTAGATTTGGTCTGATTTGGTCTGATTTTGCTTTGTTAGAGCTGTGTAAAATTAGTTAATAGAGTTTTAATTTGTCTTAAATTGTGCTCTCTTCACAGTGCTGAAAAGGGACTGTTGCAGCTAGGCCTTGAATTTGAGGTGTAAATGTCAAAACCTCAATGCTAACAATGCTAACAACAGTGCTAGTTTCTGCAAGCTTCCCTGCAAGTCCTTCAGGTTTCCTCTCCATTGGTGCATATACATATTGTTAGCTGAATTTGTTTAAAATGATGCAAATGTTTAAAATGTTAGTCCTAGGCCTTTATGTCTGTGCTTATTGATAGATATCTTTTAATGAGTGATCAGGTATTTATTTCCAGCCCATGATCTCCTTTCAAAGAGAGCTCATGACCTTTATTATCATAGCTTTTCTGTGCTTCTCGTGGCAAAATGCAGCTCCGCTAAATAGAGAAAACCCACATTTACCTGTTAGCTTTGTGTGTCTGACTGCCGTTTCAGTTTGCCTTCTTGAAGAATTGATTTTCAGTTGCTGCTTATTAAGGAGGACAGCAGTGGGTGGCTAATATTGCCAATGCAGCATGACAGCTCCCAGCAAAGAGAAGCTGAGGATTACCATAAACATGATAGGAGGCACCACGTTTCTCTCCAAAAAGACTCAGCAGACAAGACTTAGAATGGTAATGAAGGAGTGGATGGGTTCAAGTTCCTGTCAACTTGACTTCCACCTTAAAAAAGAACAAAAAAAAAAACAACAACAACAACTTGATTCATGTTTGGGTTGGGTTGCTCTCCTGACAAGACTGTCTGTGGTATTATGCTTTACTGTGCCACTGCTTCTGGTAGGAGTGAACTTAAACAGCTGATTTACAGCACAATAAAGTTATGATAATGATAAATGTTTTGAAAGATAAGATAATAATAATGAATTGGGACGAAAAAGAAATTGTAACATAATAATAGAACATACAAAAATTAAAAAATATATTAAGCAAAATAATTTGCTTAATTATTAATAAATAATTAGGCATAATTGTAACACATTTTTGCTCATAAATGGTTCAATGTTACTAGAAATAAACCTGAAATCAAATCGCTGACTAAAAATGTTCATCATATTGAACGGTTGAGTCTTAGTACACAATGTACTACACACTAGTCTAATCCTACATAGTATACACTCTTAATTGTATACACAATATTAGCCCACTACATTGTTTCTAACTAACAGGAAGTGATGAACCGTTGCACATCATACCAAGCTGGACTCTGAAGGCTGCTTTGGTGGAGGCTTTCTTGCTAAATGCTGACAAATAAATGCTTTATTAAGTATAAGGTATTTATTTTTACAGGCTGTTTTGACAGATTTGGACCGAACTCACATTTATACACCATTTCTGGTCTCACCTCCACCACAGCCGCCGTCTCACCACCATCAAAGTGTTCAGATGTTAGAATCTCCTTCCTTTCTGTTTCCGAATTGGAGTGTGTGACATTAGGATTCCATTGTGGATACACTGTGGATTTTTAGGCATTCTCAACTTTGACACTTGTAACTATACAACACACTCAAGAACTAGTTAGTATAGGTATTAAGCTCGCAATTGGGATGTACCCGACGTGTGACAACAAACCGTTTATCTTGGCGCTAACCACGGTTTTGTGTACCAGTCTGCTGAGCTCATACTATTAAGATTAGCACATAGTATATACCAAATACCATTCCAGACAGGAACACTGCATTATACAACGAAGCAGTTAGCATCCTATCATGACATGTGGCCTGGATAAAATCACTGAACAGGCCCAACTGACTTTGAGTTTGGGTCAAGATAGCAATAGGAAAAGATCTAAGAGCTTTGAAAAGGGGTTCGTTATTGGGGCCCAGATGGCAAGAGCCTTTGTTAAAGACAAAGACGAAGACTGCTCAACTGGCTAGTGTTTCAATAGGAGCGTCGACTAAATTGACATCAGTAAATAGGTCTGCAGAACGGGATGGATTACTGACTGGCCCAGTGCCCAGGGGCCTCTGACTGCCATGTGCCTCAGGGGGCTTCAGATCACAAGGCCCGAGCCGTCTGAAAGACACAAGAAAATCTACTGCAGATGTAAAATGAATATGTGAGCATGTCCCTCCGCAGGTCCAGAAACCCCTCCTTCTAATATACAGTGACCCCCGGCACTCACCAAAGGTGTTTCTAATGGTGGCCTCGTTTACACATCCGTGGTCCAATCATGGTCTTGGCGGATTCCGATAACATCCCTTCTTTTATATTGGCAAATTCCTGATACGGAATGCATATGCCAAAAACAAACAGGGCTTTAGGATAGTGCTATATGACTCTATGAATACAATACGATACTATACAGTCTTTATTAGCTCCATCACATAAACACACACGTTCGTCTGATGGTCTTCTTGAACATTCGTCATGGTATAACTGTTTGTCCTTTCTTTCCACAGTGCCTGAGTACATGAACCCTCCGCAGGTGTCTGCAGTGTCTTCGTCTGCGCTCCGAGTGAGCTGGGAGACGCCACGGGAGCGAGATGTCCGGGGCAGAGTGACCGAGTATAGGGTCAGCCTTCACCAAGAGCAAACCTCTAACCCATATGCCCCTCCTGTAGTCACACAGGTATCGTATGACCAGCTTTTATGGAATGTTAGAGCTAGCCGAGCTAGCACCAGAGCTTTTGTCATAACATTGCAGCACAAAATCACATAAATTTAACCTGTATGTGCTACAAAAGAGATTTTAATAATTGTATAGATTTATGAAATGGCGAAGAATATTTATTACAGTACAGTGCTGTGCGAAAGTCATAGACCACCTTTTATTTACTTCCTTAATCAAAACTGACATCAGGTTCAGCTTATATATAAAAATATATATATTTTAGATAATTTTCAGTATACGGACAAAAGTATTGGGACACCTGCATATTATGCCTACAGTAGCTTTTATGATATCCCCCATTCTAAATCTATAGCCATTAATACGGAACATAGCCTTTGCCGATATAACAGCTTCCACTTTTCTGGGAATACCTTCAACAAGATTTTGGAATGTGTCTGTGGGAATTTTTCATCCACAAGAGCGAAGACCTCACATTTGTGAGGACAGACAATGATGTTGGACGAGAGGGCCTGACTCGTAGTCTCCATTCTAGTTCAATTCTTCTACACCAAACTCACCCAACCATGCCTGTATAGACCTTGCTTTGTGCACTGGGGCATAGTTAAGCTGGACCAGAGAAGGGCCTCCTCAAAACTATTCCCACAAAGTTAGAAGCATACAGTTGTCCAAAAAAAGTTACAGTACAGTAAAACTGGTAATAAATTCTGGTCTCTATTGCAGTTTTGCATTTTTACATTTTTAATAATGTACAGTAATATAATATTGCACTACTATTTGTAATTATTATATATTTTTAATATTAACTGCATATTATATATATTTTAATATTATATTAATATAATATTATATTATACCCCTTTAGCACTGAGATGCTGTCAACATCCTAATTGCCACCAAAACTGTATAACTCTCTATAACCATATTGTAGAAGACATTTTTGCATGCATATGCAAACCAAACATACAAGTAAACATACAACTCAATAAACATACCCAATAAACAGCTCCTGTTACTGTCATCAATCAGTTCAGACCAAAGCAATAATAGGAGGGGTCAAGATACAGTAAAAATGTGACTCCCACCGGTAATAAATTCTGGTCTCCATTGCATTTTTAATAATATCCAGTAATATTCTATTGCACTAATATTAGTAATATTCTATTTTTGCCAACATATTGTGGTGTGGTTATACCCTTTTAGCACTGAAATGCTGTCAGCACCCTAATTGCCACCAAAACTGTATAACTCTCTATAACCATATGGTAAAACTGATTTTTGCATGCATATGCAAACTAAACATGCAAGCACGTAGTCCAATAAACAGCCCCTGTTACTGTCATCAATCAGTTCAGACCAAAGCGAAACCTGAAGGGGTCAGGGCAGTGTTTAGCACATGCAAGAAGTACAGTTCTCTCCTAAAATGGTATATTTACATGGACCTGTTTATTGCTGGCGGACAAGGATAAGCTGCATTTCCCATTGGAGGAGGGGAATAAGAAACAATTCATTGTTTGGTTGCCCGCAGTAGCCCCTTGGAGAGTCGGCAGCTGAGGCAATTACAAACTGACCGTGGGTTATTTCCTCCCAGTAACCTTCATTTGTGTATGCTTCCTCGTTTTTCTCCTGCTCTTTCCTCATGTCAGTGCCTGTGTGCACGCCGTGGCCCCACCTGTCCAGAAAGGTTTCCCCGTTCACTGGCGTGAAGCCTCGTGTCCTCTGTGTGTCTGTCTAAAACAGAGGACCTTTCAAAGGTTAGAGTGGCTCAGTGTCTTGAACAGGGCCCGCCATTCACACGGGCGGCCGCTTCCCGTATCCGATCACCTCTCTCCACCTAGTGTGTGCAGCTTCAAGGAGATTTGATGAGCCTAATTTTCCTTAATAACCTTTCTTTTAATTGGATTTCATTATCGTAGATTTTAATTAGACTGATAAGTAGGTGTTAGTATTAATATTTTTCGGCAGTATCCGGGAGATATGCTTTTTTCCGGACTTCTTCTTCTGAACAAATATGTCCGGTCAGTTGGGTATGGCAGATATTGTGAGCATTCGTGTGTATGTGCATCCTTGTAGGGTATAAGGGTATATACTGAACTAATTGTGAGCTTTTTTATGAAATAAGAAAAATTATAATCCATATTGGAAAGGTTCTAACCCACAAACCACCTCTTGTACTGAGTATTAGTGCTTTGCTGATGAAGGATTAGGTCTGTGAGACTGTGATTTACATGCATGTTTCTAAACTGCTTTTGGTGTATCTATTAGGGATGTGCACAGGTGCTTGAGTACTTGAATAACTGAGGTGCTGGTATTCTAATAATGATATCATTATTTCAGTTCAGGGAAACAGCAGTTTTATGTTTTATCCAGACTGTAAAATATGACGGTTTAATATAAAGCTCACCAGACAAAGAAATCCCCTATGACTGAAACGTAACTAACAGCATGTAATTCCTCCACAAGCACCAGTAACAGCTGTGATTGGATTTGGCATAGACTGGACAAGTTTCTGGATGTAGACCACATCAATGTTCAGACACTCTTCCATCAAAGAATTGGTCAGTTGGGCCAGATTTGGTGGATGCCTTCTCTGGCACATCTCTGAGGAGAATTCCCTGTAGACTGGGATTTTAGCCACTGCTGGTAGACCCATATGACCGTACGCTTGCATACAGCTGCAGATTCAGCTACCCAAACGCCCAAATGCAGTCACTCCTTTTAGCCAATCATTAACATCTGCTTTGGAGCCATTTTCCACACACGGAACGAGACATTCACTGCACTGTACCACCTCTTCTCAATCTATGGATCCCGTCACTCACACCCACGCAGGTATTTATAGCCCCATCATTCTCGTGCAGGAGGCTACCTGCCATCTGCAAGAGTCTGGAGTTACTACTGAAGCTGAAGTTAGCCAGTTCCATAAAAAGTGAATATATTCCTTTATATATATATATATATA
>CM067483.1:8383702-8404864 GCA_034552555.1 Semaprochilodus insignis | reverse complement strand
AGTGTCTTTGGCAGAGCGCTTATGGAGGGGTTGAGTTTTGTCATTTCTGAATCTTGCAGATTTGGACTGTGTGCAAACAAGGTCTGTTCTCAGATGGGTTTGTTTTGAACATGAATCGGGATTTGAGGTTTGTGGTCCACTCATTTTGTGATCTTGTTTTTTGATCTACAGAGTTTCTTCATCCAAAAAAGTGCTATTTGTATTATAAGTCATTGTCCCTAATAGCAAGTAATTCCACACATGACAGCTGTGATTGGATTTGGCATGGACTGGACAAGTTTCTGGATGTAGGCCACATCAATGTTTAGGCATCCCTGCAACTAAGAATTGGTCAGTTGGGCCAGATTTGGTGGATGCCTTCCCTGGCGTTTTACTGGGTGCTCCAGGTAGTCCCACAGATTTCCAAGAGGATTTAAATCTGGGGATTTTGTGATCTAGATGTGTGCATGCTCCTGAATGTTCATCATGCCAGTCCGTCACATTTGCAGCCCTGTGAATGCCAGAAGTGCCCTCTTAAATACAGGGATAGGAATGTCATGTTCCTCTATAAGATGATGAGCAAAAGGCAAAACCTGGTTGTCCAGCAGCTCAATGTAGGCACTTATTCGCTGTCACCTCAAACAAAGAACCCATTTCCACAGAGGGGACTCAGTGTTTGTCCAGGGGGGTTATATGAATTAAGACCTGACTGGTATATCTGACCATTCATAGTTGGCTTCTGATGATTGTATCAGCAGTAAGGCACTGATTAACTAACTGTTTCACAGTTAATTCATTTTTGACCATCATGGCCTAGTGGTGCTAGTTTAATACTGTACTTAGATGGGTCAGGTGCCGCTTAATTTGGCCGCATATGGGTGTTATGAGGGTGTTCGATGTTTCAACTTAAACTAAGTAATTTTTTTGCCTTAAAAAGTTCATTGAACTTGATCATAATGGAGCAGTACCATCTGTTTTATATTCTGTTAACGAAATTTAAAATTGAATGAATTCAATAAGGCAACCATGTTACCAACCACTGAATCACTTTTAAGAGCAAAGGAAACCTTTTTATTAAGAAGGGTCATCTTGTTCTTGTGGGCACACAATATACATGCACAAAATATCATCACTGTCCATAAAAAACAAGTACCTCCAAAATGGTAACTTTACAGGAGAGGGCAAAAACCTGATTTAACTTTAATGTAAGTCAAGTTGTGGGCCATTTCTGCTGGTCCATTTATCATGAAATTCTCACACAGGGTAAACAGCAGCTGCTGTGTTCAAATGATGCATAAAAGTAAAAATCCACAAAAATTAAGATACATGTTTTTCAATGGACAGCGGTCATATCTGTAGCCAGGAGCCCTAGACAGAGTGCATTGGCTTTGCTTTGTCAGGGTGGGTAGGATGCTCCTCCACCGTGAACCTCCACCCACCCCATCACTCAGTGTAATGCTGTCCAACGTGAGCATCTGTTAGCTGACTAATAGACTGGCAGTTAGTGTTCTCCTCCAAGTGTGTTAAGCTGTCTAGCAATGCTGTGTTAGCAGCAGTTTGAACAGATGTAGCAGTGGCTACAAATGTCTTGGTAGCATCATGTGCGATGCATGATTTTTAATTTTAAGGAAATTTGAAATAGCCTTGATCACAGTTTTATCCACATCTACAAACTAGGAGAATTGCTTGAGGCTTTGATGGACACTACAAAGACTAATTTTGCAGTAATACTTTGTTTTATCTGACGAATGGTATATGAATTGCTATCGTCCAAACCTTGATATCCCTTCTGCTGTCATTTATTGTTCCTGATATTTACATGCCAGCATTAGCGGGGCTGAAGCTAACTGTAAAACAGTTCTGGCTGGACCTCGGCTGTCAGAATCAGATATCCCAGGTCATAGCTAAAAAGCATAATAACTCATTTTTGAATGCACTGATGAGGACAAGCATTGTGTAAGCCGGTAGAATATTAAAGAGGAGCGCGGCTAACGTTATTGATCTGGTTGGAAAAGCGAACAGCTAATCAAGAGTTGATGGTGATGTTTTATGTATATTACAACCATAAAGGCATGCAGTACAAATGTATCCCCGCGTGTACACACCACATTGACTTGAACTGTGCCATGCATATTTCTCCCTCTGTAAAAGGCTGGGACAATTATGCATAAATCAATACTTTCCCTGTTACAGGAAATAATGTAAGTAAGTATCATAGTGTGTAAAGAGGCCGAGGGGGCTTTGCAGAGTCTTTGGAAATGTCAGCCTGCAAACAGCAAATACAGAGACGTTGCTGTAATTGTTGCCAGACATGTCTGGGAGATTTGGCTCCCTCATTAATCTGATGAAGGCCATATTAACCTTTCTGGTTAGCTTGTGAATCTTGTCAAAACACAGAATGCGTTAGTTTAAAAGAGGTATTGTTGGAGCGGATTGGTTAGATTTGAGTATCGTGATTCGCCTTATATTGTCAGTTTTAAAGCTGGTAATTTTGGTGGATCTTCATGTATTGGTACAGTAATGCAAGACAAAAAAATGTTTAAAGAAAGTACATTAAAAAGTCATTTTTTCTTGGTTTTAGGCTTTTTTTTTATATCATTTGAAAAAAAAAAGATGCTGTGGAAGATGAATGGATGGACCCATAGAAATGGTGTGAAATTGCTTGAAATAACACATAGTTACTTTAACTTGCATAAGCAGATACTACCACTCATGTGTTATGTTAATAACACTACGTAACAAGGTTTGTTGTTTGTGTTATGTTCTAATTTTCATGTGTAAATGTAAATAAAAACATATATGAAAGATAATGAAAAGATAATGAACGATATGTACTTTATGTTCTTAGTCATATGTAAGATATTAACACAGCGCAGTAAATCTATACTGTAATGTAATATATATTTAGCTAGAGCATCAAAAACAGCTTAATAACAGCTTTTAAACTCTTCAAAACATTACAGAATACATTACAGAGTTCTCCTGCAGTGCTTGCACATGAAATGAGGGGCCCACGCTTTGTCTTGACCCCCGACAGGCATGCCGAAGTATGCTTTGTAGGCCTCGCACATCTTAGCAGATGCTTTCATGGAGTACTTCTTCACTTCGGTCTTGATAAACTGGTCCACAGACGGAGCAGAATGCGTCTGCCAGATGCTGCAGCCTCTCGATGCTTCAAAATGACCTGTAGCTCTGTATCCACTAGCCACTCACTCAGCTGGAACATCACTTGAAACGACTGTTTAACACACCTGTATTTATACTGCTATGTACACTACTGAGCAGTCCCAGACAGTTCTAGATAGGTCTAAACAGTTATTAAAAATCTAGAACATTCCAGACAGGTCTATAAACTTCTGGAGAGTTCTCACAGTTCCAGAAGCTACTTGAAAGTCTACTCAGCACTGAATGTATCTCAGATGTTCTGGAGAAGCATCATTGTCCTGACCACAAAAGCAAAGTTTATGGGAACCAGTAGACATTTACTGTACATTTTAGGCCTAAGGAATCAAGAAAAGGCACTCAGTACCCGGGAACAAGAACAAAATACACACATACATTACATTACATTACATGTGTAATGAATTTGTTGTTCTTCAATTAACGTGATAATGTAATAAATTATTAACGCAAGAATTTTCTAATATGTTGATACAATTGGTGCAGTTTCCTAGTAAGACCCATTGTACATTACTGACTGTGATGGATTGAATGGTTCCACTGTTTCCAGCTCCTTGAAACAAGACATAACGTCACATAGAGTAATAGCAGAGTACCAGCCTACAATTGCAGAGCACTGGGAACATGTAGCCACTGTTGCTCTCACTGCATGTCCCTGATAAATGTTATGTTCACTCTGTGCTCAGAAGATGAACATAATGGTATTTAATTATTGAAGATAATAAATGCATTTTATAATTAAGCCTTATTTGAGGAAATTTAGGGGAATAAGACAAAATGTCATGAATCATGTTTAACTGCAGTAGTAAATGTGATCAATTGGAATTAATGATGTCACTGTTTGCAAGCGATACTGTTATATACAGTGATAATGGTATGTATGAATGGTATTATATTTAGTATCTTAAAAAAGTAGTTTTATGTACTGTAATTATCTATTAATTATCTTCATATTTTTAATATGAGGCATTCTGGATATTAAATTAGTTATAACTTTCTAACGGCAGTTCAGAATCTACGGTTCCATTCATTCTGACTTATTAACAGACTTTTCCTTAAATCCCTTTATTTGCATCTTCCTATGAATTGCATTATATGTTATACCTTTAACTGAAACCAGATTAGGGTTCTATTGCTGAAAACACTGCTTCCAAACTTTTGAACAGCAGTGTATTAGTTAACCAGTTAACAGTACCAACAGCAGCTTTTAAGACGCTGAAAGTAATGGCTGCGCTTCGTTTTTACCAGCCGTATGTTTTAAGGTAAAAGCCATAAAGGTCCACCAAGACTTCACACAAACGCCATTAAATCAGAGGGAAGAATTTGAAATGATCAGGGTTTCAATTATATAGACTCGAGTGCTATTGATTGAGGCTAATTTATGACATGACGCACTGTGATGGACCTTTGAAGACAACACGTCCATTTCCCACGGAGAGCTTTTATTAGTGGCTCTAGCAGGGCTGGGCAGACGGGCGGAGTGGACTAAATGCACGGAGGATGTGTCACCGTACGGTGATTTACTGTATGAGAGCCCCATTTAAAACATTCCGGTGGCATGTATGAAGCGATGACTGTAAATGCACATGGTTCTGTTCCTCCTCACTTCTCCACCTGAGGTTCTCCACCTTCTTTTTCCTCTTGTTTTTTGTCCACCTCTGTCCCCTTGCCCTCTGCATCCCTCTGGTCCTGGTCTGGTCTTAGTTCCAGGCTCCTGCCTCTGTTTTGATGTCCTGTATGTCCTGTGCTGAGCTCTAAACTAAAGTCCAGTTACAATGTTCCCTGTTCCTACAGCTCCAGCAGGTCTGAAGGCACCAAAGCTGAGACCTCTGAACGCGACCGGAATGGAGATCTTCTGGGCAGACCCTGCTGAGTTTAACGGCCCTCCACCCATTTACCATGTGGAGAGGACGGATGTGTCCTTCTCTGATGCTCAGGGTCAGGTGGTCAGAGGCAGGCGCTTCACTGGAACCGGCTACTTTCGCTTTCCCGGCTCGGTACTGCCCGCCAACACTGACTTCACAGGTATGGGTCCCTGTCTCAAATCAGGATTTAAAGCCAAATCTGGGAATATTAGAAGCCAGTATAATAAATTGTAATAATCTTCAATCAATCAAGATGAGAGCTGGCAGATGTTATTGTCAGTCTGGGCTGATCTGTGCTGCAGTTTCATGACCTAAATATTTTGTGTTAATATTATGTTTAATGTGATCAGTTAGGCCACGCAGTGTGAGCTTTAGGATAAACAGTTCAGTGAGTTTGGCTGTAAAGGAATTGGGTTCAATATCAGAACAAAGGTTTAGGATTCAGTCTCTACCTCAAGCCCTTCGAGCTTCTAGTACAGCTCGGCTTGGCCTACCATCCCTCAAGATGCATGGAAGACAAGCATCCAGACTCTTCTCTGTCCTCTGTCGCGGCCGTCAAACACCAGGCTAAAGACCGTCTCTGTGTAAAGCACAGAGAGAGAATACTAATAGATGTATATATTGAAATGCTTGTATGTTTCTGCCCTTCTTTGATCTTCTTTTAAACAATATCTATAGATAAAGGTAATTAAAATGCAAAATAAAATGGATTGTTTATTTAACAGTTAAATGAAAAATGATGCCAATTCTTACTGAGGAAAAAGTTAGGACACCCTCTGCATGAATAGCTGGTGTTTCCCGCTTTGACTGAACCTCAATTAGATGTTTCCAGGAACAATATGTTTTATCTGTTTACTATCCCCATCCTGCTTTACCTACCTTCCTCCAGGTGGTCCTTGATGTAGTCCAGGCCTGAAATGGACATTCCCATGGATGCCAAGAATCCATGAATAAGCTTGTTTCGTTTTGACATGTTACGTTTTTACACACACATAAGTTCAAAGGAACTATGTAGTGGAGTAAACAGTCAGATATTTGAGTTTGAAATGTGGTGGAGTTAAAGCACAAGGTCGTGCAAAACGGAAATGCTTCAGTAAAGTACAGATACACGGAAAAGCTACTTAAGTACAGAAACTAATTACATTTACTTTGTTACTGTCCACCACTGGATGTTTCAGGGGTTTCTGGCATGCACAGCTTATTTCAAATCGCCCCACAATAGCTCAATATGTTTAAGATCTGAGCTTTGTTTCCATTCCAGAACTGTCCAATTCTTTGCTTGAGCCGCTCCTTGGTGGATTAACTGGAATGTTTTGGGTTGAAGATATCTTGTATGGTCCACCTCTGTGTCCGCCTCATTTTCCATAAGCACGCTCTGATACAATAAAGGTTCTATGATGGAGATTTTGCTAAGTCATGCTGCAGGACAGCAGCCACCAAACCATTTCCACCTTCATGCTTCACAGGTGGTATGAGGTTCTTGTACTCAAGTGCTGTTTGGTTTGCACCAAACATGTCTTTTGTTACTGAGCCCCAATAATTCCACATTGGAATCACCTGTCCAGAGCACAAAGTCCTGATTTCCTCTGTAGGTGTTCTCTAGCAAACTAACTTTAGTGGTTTGGACAGTCAGAGTTATCTCCTTACACACCTCCCATGACAATCAGTGTTGTGCTAGTGCTTTCTGTTAGTCCATGTGATGCATGTCCTTTGACGTGAACTCTGATGAGAGCTGCCTGAGGTCCCGTGATGACATCTGAGGATTGTTGGAGACTTCTTGATGTATCTTGCGATCTGCTCTCGGGCTGAACATGCTAAGATGAACTGATGGATTTTATGCTCCTTTTAAATCCCTTCCCAGACCTACAAGCTCTTGTCTGAAGGTCTCTGAGAGAGCTCTTTGGTTCTCCCCATGGTGATACCGCTCACTTCAACTATCAAAAGCATGTAATCATTTGCACTGATTGGGTGGTGGATCTTTCTCAGCACTGCAGTGACACTGACATGGTGGTGGGTTAGTTTGTGTTGCACTGGTATGAGTAGATCAGACACTGTGTTTAAACATTATGCCCACTCACTGTCCACTGTATTACACACTCCTACCTTGCTGGTCGACCTTACAGATGTACAGTCAGAGGTAGGCTTTATATACCCACTGGGCAGAGAGTGGACTCAAATGTCAGTAACACATAACGGAAATCTGAAAACCCCAAATATGTGGAGTGTTTTTCGGTAGTGCATTATATAGCAGCTCACTTTGTTGAATGTGATAACACTCCATGTGTATATGGTTAAAATCCAGTGTAGGGGTGTGTCTGTGTGTGTGTGTGTGTGTGTGTGTGTGTGTGTGGGAGAACACTCTTTATTCAGCTCTCACTCTCTGTAACAGCCTGATAAATTAATGACTTCCCCGATTAGACAAAGGGCAATTATACTTTTGTTTACAAACATAATTGGGAAATTGAGTTCCAAATGAAGATAGGTTCTGGTTCATCTGCTAATGCAAAAAAAATCCTTAAATCCATGATCCTGCCATTTGTTTAGATTACCCATGCTTTAATTGTGTTTAAGGTTTAGAAGGAACCATTGCTTCAGATCTTTACATTGGTCAGTTGGGTGTAAAGGTCTATACGAATGGCATGTGTCCTTCTTGCTCTAATCAGGGTGGAGTATGGTTGCAGAATGTTTGTTGCTCAGATCTCCTAGTGCGAATGCAGACAAGTGGGATCTAGTTCATGTTAATTGGTTTCTGATTTGTTTATGTCGTGATCCTTATTAGCGTTTTGGGTGGATTACTTGTTTCCCACTGACTCAGTGCCCACCGTAGCACTAACATATGCACTATGAGGGGCAAACTACAGAATGTCAGCTTTAAATTGAGGTTGCTTGCATCTGCATAGGGCGAGCCATATACGAATCACAGCCCTTTTCATGCATGTTGCCCCCATTTTTAGGACCAGGTCTCATTGCATTTGAATCTCATTGTGTTATTTCCGAGGATAAATAAATGTGTGAATGTACTTAAGTGCGAAATATAAAATGATTTGTGAAGAACAGGTGCTATTAAAGAGATCTGTGGCTGCAGAAAATGAGAACTTGGTACCAAAAATATGCTACAAGATATAATAACTCAAAGTAAAGTTGCTTTTGATGGTTAAGCATATTCAGAAGAACGTTTTTACTGTTACTCAAATAGAAATATGGATAGAATATTTGTAGTTTTGCTCAAAGGCTGTTCTACTGAGGCTTTTTCAAATTTTATTGTATACGTCATCTTTCTTATTGTCAATCCAGTGTGCTGGATTTTACACCCTTAACAATCAAAATGTTCTCTGTTCACTTCAGGGGCATAGGCATGGTAAATTCTGGGTGGACACGGGCCTACACAGACTCATCACAGCCCAATTAAATGATGTGTTTTCTGGCCAATCAATTCATTATGCTCTTGGTCAAGCTCCACCTTTATTTCCTAATCACTGCTTACCAACTGTTTGCTATCTGCCATTGCCACAAGCCTTCAGTTATTTACACACGCTCATTAAAAAATAGCTGCACCCAGAAGGAATCAACCACCAGGAATGAAACTTAGTGGGTAGGTTTGACATCGTGAGACAGGCGAACGATTCAAGTTTCACACTCGGTCGTGCATGTGATGTAAGCAAGGACGGGCCTTATCGCTGTACCTGACTGACTGTATAAGGTCGTCCTATTGAGCGTGCTTTCCATTCTGGCTCAGGCTTTTGCAAGCAAAGTAGGGAAAGTCTCAGAGCAGGGAAAGGCAGTCTTGTCGACTTATTGCATGCCATACTGGTCGTGTGGATTTTATCGTAGCATGTTGTAGGCGGCATTGGATAGAAGAAAGCACGCACCAGCGATATGAAGGATCTGGCAGATCTACACGAACCACAGAAGGGGAGCACAGACGAAATGTCTGACATGCAAGAGTGACACAAAAGCAACGATTGTGGACATTCAGCAAGCAGTGATGCCCTCCATAAGTCATCCTGTTAGTGCCAGCAATGTTGGCAGATGCAGGCAGACCGTTATACTGACCTCCTTAAAGACTGCAGTGGTGTCATGCCAGATTGTCATTAAGTGACTCAGAATGGCAGCGGGTCATCTTCAGTGACGAGTCCCGCTTTTGTCTTGGTGGCACTGTGGTCAGCACCAAGATGAGCGGTTTGTTGTCACGCGCCAAACGTCCAGAAGGCCTGGTGTTACTCCACCTCCACCCCTACCACACCATATGCAGGAACTGTGTGAGAATAATCAAGCTGCATGGGATGGATTATCACAGCACACCATTAGGAATCTCTACAACTCCATGCTGAGACGTCTGGCATGTTGTCTTAGCAAACATGGCGACCCGACACCATACTGAGAGACACTACTTCTGTATGTGTAGCTCAATAAATACTGCCCATATCAGTCTAAATTTATCATCATTTATAGTTCCTGGCAACCTTTATCTTCCTTCCCAATAGCACTGCAATCCCACACTTCCTTCTGGGTGCAGCTATTCTTTTGATGATGAGTGTACATATTGTACATATGTACAAACTGCACTGTATCTGTAGGCATATTGAATGTACACTGAAGCCCTCCAACCTTTTCTTCATTTAGTTACTCAGTGGAATAGGATTTACACTGGCAGAGACGTTGGTCCAATCACATTGCCCCAGTGCAGTGGCGATAACTCCTTTTTCCCCCTTGTACAACAGCCTATACCGAGGAACATGAGACCACGCCGTAGCAAGTCTTTTCGTGTTTCCACACGTCTTCTAGATATCGTACAAATCACACTTTATTTGTATTAAAAAAGAGGCAATTAGGAGATCATGCCTCACAAGTCAGGGACACTAAATTGCCTCCTTAAGAAGCGTGCATAGAAATGGGTGACCCTCTCTGACCTTGCAATTTCAGGAAATGAATGGCCATTTCCTTAGCCACCCCCCACCTCTCCGCTACCCACCCAACCACCACCAAAACTCTATTAACATTTAGCACTGCAGTTTCCAGTTTTTTCCTTAAATAATGACAAACGGATAAATCTTTATAAATCAAGCTCAGAGTTGAGTTCAGCTGACTCTCTAATTGATCAATGGCTGCAGTCAAAGTAGAGAGCTCGTCCTTGGGCCTGCTGGCTTTATAAATGGCCGCCGACTAATGAGGGAGCCCGAAGAACAAACCGTAACAGCGACAACACCCCCCGTTTGGCCCACATCTTTAGCCGCCGTGCTCCTTTACCAACAGACGTTGTATTTCTCGACGAGGCCGGTCCGCTCTGCACTTGCGAAGTCCTCGGCCTTCCGGCATCGGCCATGGAGCAAACGTATTGCGCGCCGGGGCGGGGAAAACATAAAGATTTCCCTGCTGAAAACAAGCTGTTTTTATTGAGCTGGGAGAGAGGTGGGCAGGGGTGGGGGGGCAGACTGGATAAATGAGAGCGAAGAGCTCAATGGCTGAAATGAGGCATAATGAAATGAACAAACAACATGCTCAGGGACAAATACTTTGTATAATATTGAAATGTAGCCAAAGCGATGCATTAAGCAAAAATCAATGGTCATCTAATTTGGAGCCTTAAATGATTTTGTCAGACCGCACAACTCCCGACGAATCAAAGAGGAGGAGGAGGAGGAAAAAAAACAAGATTAAAAAATGCAATATCACTGCAGCAGATTGATCTGCATTTTAATCCTCATTGATGCATTATGGCGGCCAGCGTCCCCGACTCTGTTGACGATTCCTAGTCTGGGTGTAAACTAGAAGCTCAGACTGGCTTATGCATATTAATGCAGCAGACTCTTCCTATGTTTCGTTTTCTTCGTAATGAGCTGTAACTGCTCCACGTGCCTTGGAAGTCATAGTTCCGTCTTTCCTTACCTTTGCGCAGTCTGAACGGTAAGCTTCCCCTGCAGCCGTACAACAGGGGCTGAAATAAACCGAGAACCCAGCGATTTTCAAAGACCACATGCTATTGTAGCCCAGAATGTTAAATGATACAAATTATTTGCCTTAATTAATTTGATTGATTGTCAAGCGGCCTGAGTGTGTGAAAAGTAGAGGGGAAACTTTGTACAGACATCATTAGTTTTTTTTTTTTCCTCCATTTAAAGATTAATCATGAAAAGCTCTGGCTCTTTAATTCTGTAATTTGTATATTTAATGGGGTGCTGCAGAATCTATGACAGTAATTAGCATTTGCTGAAAACTCATTAATACGCAACAACTTGATTAATGCCGCAATAATGCTAACATGACTGAAGTTATTCAGGTTATGTACTAAGCAGATTAAATCCAAATGGCCCTGTTTGTTTTACTTATGGTCGATATTAGGCTTTTTGGCATGAGAAGGTGTTCTTTGGGCGAGTGTGGTGGCTGTCGATGCTGATCATGCGTTGTCATCTAACAGATTCTCAAAGCCTCAAAGGAGATCATTCGAAGAGAGTGTTGGATTTGGGGCTATTTTGGAGGATGCAGTGTTTTATTATGTTGTAGGTATGGAGAGGTGTAGATAAATGTGTATGGACAATAACAAAGTAGAGCAATTATTTAGCTGAATATTGCAATCTGCTTTGCAATATATCACATCATGATGTGGCTTCATCCCAAAAAGCATTAATTGCTGTATATATACATATACATATTATGTTGCCAAAAGTATTCACTCACCCATCCAAACCATTGAATTCAGGTGTTCCAGTCATTTCCATAGCCACAGGTGTATAAAACCAAGCACCTAGTCATGCAGACTGCTTCTACAGACATTAGAGAAAGAATGGGTTGTGAATTCCAGCATGGTACCGTGATAGGATGCCACCTGTGTGAAATTTACTCACTACTAAATATTCCACAGTCAACTGTCAATAGAATTATAACAAAGTGGAAGCGATTGGGAACAACAGCAACTCAGCCACGAAGTGGTAGGCCACGTAAAAGGACAGAACGGGCTCAGCGGATGCTGAGGCACATAGTGCACAGAGGTCACCAACTTTCTACAGTCGCTACAGACCTCCAAACTTCATGTGGCCTTCAGATTAGCTCAAGAACCGTGTGTAGAGAGCTTCATGGAATGGGTTTCCATGGCTGAGCAGCTGCATCCAAGCCTTACATCAGCAAGCGCAATGCAAAGCGTTGAATGCAGTGGTGTAAAGCACGCCGCCACTGGACTCTAGAGCAATTTGGGGATGGCCCCTTCTTGTTCCAGTATGACTGTGCACCACTGCACAAAGCAAGGTCCATAAAGACATGGATGAGCGAGTTTGGTGTGGAAGAACTTGACTGGCCTGCACGGAGTCCTGACCTCAAACTGACCTCAAACGGGGACCGCGAGCCAGGCCTTCTCGTCCAATACGTCTGACCTCACAAATGCGCTTCTGGAAGAATGGTCAAAAATTCCCATAAATACATTCCTAAACCTTGTGGAAAGCCTTCCCAGAAGAGTTGAAGCTGTTATAACTGCAAAGGGTCAGCATTATATTAAACCATATGGATTAAGAATTGGATGTCACTCAAGTTCATATACGTGTGAAGGCAGACGAGTGAATACTTTTTGCAGTGTAGTGTATTACAGATGTCTCAACGATGTGTGACTTTATGAACATAATCTAGGTTTTTAGTGCACAGTTTTTAAAACTAATAATTTTGTAATATCTGCGAAGTTACACAGAACAAGGATCCAAAGCAGTTAAAGACAGTTGGTAACTTCAAGCAACAATTCTGATCAACATTCTGGATTTAGCAAAATTCCTTTGGATAGAATTCCTTCCAAGAATTTTGAGCAATGTCAAGTAAATATATACTCAATAGTATTCCGGGTGTAAATTCCATTTTTCTGTCTGGTCCGTGAATTACTCCAAGTGCTGCATGAAATGCTGATGCAGTCCTTGTGCAAAAGTGCCTCACATCTTCCCATGTCTGGACACTGGTCCAGAGACTCTCTGAGGCGAATCTCATTCCTCATCGCCGTCTCTCTCGGCCTGGCCGAGGCTCCAGGAGACCACTGACCGCCGCTCTTTCTGAGCAGACCTGTCAGGACGCTCTCCGCTGGGACCCCTGGCCTCCTGCTTTCCCTCCTGTAATGGGCCAGGTGCTCTGATGGATGTGAAGAGCTTGTCAAAAAAAATAGCTGATCACCCCGGAGAGAGTGGCTGTGCTGAAACCTCAGGTTTGGAGCTAACGTGTCTCCCCAGACATCTCCAGATGAGCACCGCACAACTGGATAGAGGCTTAGAGTGGTCAACATGTCGTTTATGTTTATGTAGCATCCCTGTTAGGAGATCCTGGGCTGCTTTGACTCTGTTACAGAGAGCGTTTAAGGTGATTGTGTTTTCTAAAAACAGAGATACGCTAATTCTTAAAAAATGGGACGGTATTATCAATAAATATTAATATTTTCATTTTTAACAAACATAATACTGTATTTAAATATATTAATTACATCTAGAACAATTTTAATTTCTGCCAGATGGGTCTTAAGCCTCATCATCCACACGGCACCTGTTTTGTAGTGTTTCAACTACGCGTGGTTTATTTTAGCAGAATGGGTAGGATAAATTTAGACTGATATGGGCAATATTTATTGAGCTACACATACAGAAGTAGTGTCTCTCAGTATGGCATCGGGCCTCCATGTTTGCTAACGCAACATGCCAGACAACTCAGCATGGAGTTGTAGAGGTTCGTAATGGTGTGCTGTGATAATCCATCCCATGCAGCTTGAATATTCTCACACAGTTCCTGCAGATTGTGCGGTAGGGGTGGAGGTGGAGTGACACCAGGCCTTCTGGACATGCGTGATGCGTGACAACTAACCATTCATCTTGGCGCTGACAATGGTGCCTCCACACACAGATTCGTCGGTTGTCTCCACCAAGGCAAAAGTAGGACTCGGTACTGAAGCTGCCATTCAGAGTCACTCCATGACAATTGACAATGACGCTGATGGCGATGTTGACGTGGTGTTAAGGGCAGTCGTCGTAATGGTCTCCGTGCATGTAGTCCTGCGTCGTGCAGCCATCTAACAATGGTGCTGGCACTAACAGGATGACTTATGGAGGGCATCACTGCTCGCTGAATGTCTGCAGTCGTGGCTGTTGTATCAGTCAGGTACGGTGACGTGTGGCCTGAGCGTAAAACTTGAATCATTCTCATGATGTCAAACCTACCCACTAGGTCGGTTGATTCCTTCTGGGTGCAGCTATTCTTTTGATTATGAGTGTGTATTGTTGCTGTTTTAGTGCCGTTCTTGTGAAGCAAGTTTCGTGAGTTTTGTGAACCAAAGTAGTAATCCTCTCGGTCGTGTCGATCTGACGCCCAAAGAAATATCCAGATGCTTTTGCATGAGGTCAGTCAGACTAGCTACTACTTCAATCCACTTGAGAGTGAATGATAGATTAAGTAGAATCTGTTTAATCTGTATAGTCTGCATTTGAGTGCGTTTGGACTTGGAGCCCTCAACATATTAATTAACTGCACTGATGAGGGATATTGCTTCAAAGGTGTTTTTATGTCTGATTTAAGGTCAGCTGGTGGAGGGTTTTATTAAGAGGGGAGCCAAAGGGAATGTAAAGAAAGCAGTTCTGTGAGAAGAGAGCCTGAGGAGATCAGATCATCTGGAACGCTGTGGGACCACTCAGTGTTCAGAATGCGGGCTTGCTTTCATCAGCCCTCTCTATCTGACACTTCTGGATCTTGGGTGTATTGTATTCCCATGTCAAAGTGTCCATCGCTTCACGTGGTTCTGTATTTACACTCATTCCATTCATTAAAAAACCTTACTTTGTTCTTTCAATCAATGACAAATGAAAAGAAGAACTTGAGTGGAGAACACGCTTTCAGACAGGTACAGTTCTGCGAATGAAATGAATCAGTCTGTTCCATGTTATAAGCTAAATGGACTTAGTTTAGACCTTAGTTTTGGATCAAGATTTTTAAATAGGGGTCATTATTTGAGCATGGATAGCAGGAGCGTCAGTGCTTGACTGACTGGTGTTTCAATACAGTGACTGCAGTGAGATCTGCTTTTAGATGTAGGGCAAAACCCTCAGTAAACAGAGTTGGGCATTGTGATTGAAAGCGCACATGATATTTGTGCGATATAGAGCAAATGTTCTTCAGGGACTTTCCATGCAGGACTTACTCAGACTGTATCAGTAAGAACAGTTCACCCACAGCTACAAAGAGAGTCGTATCATAGTATGGCATCAGTGCACAAACTCCTATGGAGGGTTTTATTAGACTGATATTTTAGGTGCTCTTCCAGCACCTCCAGTGGAGTGGCAGACCACCTTATGTTGGCTTTACCTTAAATCTGTCCCCCATCTGTAGGTGTGCTGTTACAGACTATAGCTAATAGCAATTTGCCAGCCATGCTGATTGGTTGGTGTCTGACCCCAGGACTGCTGTGGATCGGACAATAAAGCATTTGCAACTTTGTAAAGTTCCCATTCCTATTGTGTCCCATTCTTCCTGCCGCCATGTCAGAATTCTCCACACTATTGTGAACAGCTCAGGGCTGCAGGCAGGATAGTCCAGTATCTGTACCCTCGTAGCTGTACCATCTGCAGCTGCTTTGTAATATGTCCATCATGTGCTTGTGCACTGTCTTGTATCACTGTCTTGTGTCTTGTCAGCGTATGTTACTGTAAGATCTTGGTGTACTTTTCTGCATTAATACAGCCATCGCAGAAATGAAAATGGCCTTTACCAAGGGCACTAACACATTGACGCCATACCATGACAGACCCAGGCTTTTGGACTTGTTGCTGATAACAGTCTGGATGGTCCTTTTCGTCTTTGGTCTGGAGGAGCTGCAATACGGATTCGTCTGACCACACCGGTCATGCTTCCAGGTTTCCCTGCCGCCTCCGATCTACCGGACTCCATCTCCCAGAGTTCTATCCTTGATGACATCACAGCCTCATGTCCCGAAATCACCAATCACACTCCATTTTCCTGATCTAGCTCTCCTGAATTTTATTTACACTCACCTGCACCACATTTCCCCTTCAGTACTTAAACCCCTCAGTCTCATTCTCACATTGCGAAGGATTGCCAAACTCTGTTTGCATACCGAATGGTCGCTCCTGTTTATCTCTGCTTGTTCTCTCTGGTTTTGACTCTCCTTTGTTTTTGACTCTCTCTCTTTTGGATTCTCCTCCCTGGTTTAATTCGCTGGTCTGTTTGCTTATCTCTGGTTCTCGACTTCCCTTTGTTCTCTGGTTTTAGTTGCCTTATATACTGACTCTCTGGCTCTCAACCTCTGCTTGTCTCTCTGTTATCGCTTTAGCCTCGCCCTGTGTATGATTGTCTTGTTGTTGCTGCTGACTCTGATTGTCAATTTGCCAAATAAAAACCCTTTGACTTTTAGTTTGGCACGCGTCGAAGTACGTTTGTTGATCCTGACAACAACACGTTTCCACTGTGTGATTTTTTCCCACAGATGCCTCTGAGCCCAGAGAACCACATTTCCTTTCCATGTGGTTCTATCAGATATTGCTGAATGACGGTTCTTGAGGCAATGCCGTCTGAGGGATCGGAGATCATGGAGATCATCTCCACCCAGCTCAGCCATTTTCAGCCATTTTGAGGCTTTTTTATGGTCATAAACTGATCACTGGTGAAGCACTAAAGTATGGCTAGCTAAGTCAAATAACTTGTTTTGTGCTTGTTTTATGTTTCGGTGCAGGAGTTCAGCTGAGTTTCCGCACTTTTTTTTTTTTTTTTTTTTTTCTGTGTGCTCTGTCCCCGGGAGAGCAAGAAGAATATGTGGCTCTGCAAATGCGAGACGGACGACCCTACTTCCTATTCGACCCTCAGGTAGGACAAGAGTGTTTATGACGACTATTGATGATCAAAACCCAAAGCCCTACACCTGGAACAGAGCCATGGATGTGTGGGCCCATGGTGATGTTAGAACTGAGTGACACATGTTAGGCTTGGTTGGGTTGGATGTTTGTGTAAATTCCTTCAAAGCTGCTTGGGAATGTTTCCTGTCTTACTCAGATTGTTCAGATTATTTGATTTTAATTATTACTAATGCTGCTTTCAAATGCAAATAGGGGGGACCTGTTTATCTTATTAGTCACGTACATGGAGGGGTGTTTATAAAAGGGGCGTTCTGGACAGCACCTTGTATTACTGCAGCACCTGGCATGTTTTGTTGTGTTATGTAATATGTCTCAGCCTTATCGGCTTAAGAGAATTAAAGAATATTGCTTTTGGCAGTTTTTGATTTTTGTCGTGCTGGGGGCACTGTTGAGGTTGGGCCCCTTTCAACCTAAGTAAATCTGGACCTTAATCTACCTGTAAAATGCAGAAATGTCAAAATATCCACCAGCACTGAACAACTGCCCATCCTGTGCTGGCTGATGCTCTTGCTTCATTTGCCTTGACCCTGCTTGCCTGCATTCTGGACCAGTTTTCCCACCATGGAGGTTCCTGCTATCCAGTGCCTATGTGGAAAGCTTGCCTGGAAGGCGCTGGTCCTCACGAGGGTCTTGTTTATTAACCACAGACATTTCTTCACCTGATTCACAAACAGATCTGACATTTCTTTCCCCGCCTCATAATACACTGAGCTCTTCTCATAGTCTTGATAAAGGATTGTCACTGTAGGCTTCTAACAGTAGTTGCTGATGTTCATGGTTTTTCACTGTGATACACTCCAAACAGTGGTCTGCGGTTTACTTATTATTTGATAGCAATTTCGACATGTGCTCCAAACGCAGCCCTTCTGTTCTTGCAAGGGAAGATATCTAGCCTCAGTGTAGCTGGCTCTAATACTACTGCTTAAATGAGTCAATATAAGGCAGGCAAGCTAGCATGGCAAACATTTTTGATTCCCTTGTGAAACTCAAAGCCAATATTGTTTTTTTAAGAGGGAAATAATTAGTTTTTGATCCCATGAAACTCAGTCTACTGCCTTTTTTTTTTTTAGCTGCGGAGAACTTTCAAACTAAGACAATGTTTGAATTGGAGGCCAATTAACTCGTTACCCGCAGTCACGGGTAAGGCAACAGCAGCGGCATGCTAATTATGTCACAGCGCAATGCCACCTCGCCGACTCGAGTGTGTACCGCTCTGATGATGAAAGCCATCATGAAAGATGATTTCTGCATTAGTGTCCACAGGACCACCGCCGATCACTCCCCACCAATATCCACCACCGCCGATTCTGGCCAGTTTTGCATTCATAAACATATTTTGTCGGGGGTAGTTTGATAATTATAACTAAAAGTGGTGTCATGCCCAATTAATGTCCCCTGATAGCGTGCCCATTAGTTCCCCCATTAACGAATTCAACAATTCTAATGGGATTAGCACCATGGGACGCTAATTGGCCGTGACACAGGAAACTGGTATGCTTCCCCACACACTCTTTCTAATGATGAAATTAATGAGCAGTTTATAAAACGCTGTCTCATGAAAGAATATTTAGTTCCTGTAAAAGCTGTCGCAAATGATGCCGTTTTTTCCCCCCTTTCCGTCATCTCCTCATTGAGGAATGAGGAGAAGATATTGGACGCCGCAAAGCACTAACAGTGAAGAAAGCTTCTCCGAGGCCCAGGGGCATGATTAGCAGAATTAACGCTACTGAAAGCATGCATTTTGTCTTAAACAAACTCAAGGACTATTAACCAAGAGCATGCTGGGTTCTACATTGACACCACTCATTCTGTCACTAAAGCCTAAATGAAGCTTAAGAAAGGATAATGTAGTGGATGAATTAGTGTTTTGGAGTAGCAGATCTAGGATATACCCTCAGCATTACTTCAGATGGGACATACTGGAGATGGTATGGTATATTTTGCTTGCTTTACACTGATTAAAATGTACTGTATATTTAAATATGACCTAATAGATTAAGCCCATGTACTTTTGTTAGTCATGTACAGTCATTTATATAAACAGTTGCAGCCCTATCAGCGCAGAACAGTACAAAGCATTTCACTAGCTAGCTTGCTTCGCTCATGTTATTATTATTATATTATGTTATATAATAATAATAATAATAATAATAATAATAATATTAATGTTTATTTATAGAGCACCTAGGGCGTCATACCGTTGGTAGCTCTAGAGACAGTGCTTTACAGACAGCTGACCTCAGTAATGCGGGGAATATTAATAATAATAATAAAAAATATATATACACACACATACATACATACATACATACATACACACATGCATACATACATATACACATATTATGCTGTCTTTCCTGCATTGGATTGTCAGGTTCTGTTTATTTACAGTCAGCAATGTTCGTTCAGAGCGCTTGCGAGCCAAATGTTACTAATGCTGCTTTCAAGTCTAAAGGGGGGAGGGCACTTGTTTATCTTATTAGTCTCGTACATGGAAGCTGTGAAATGCCTGATGACCCCTCTTGATCTCGGAGGTGTTTATAAAAGGGCCATTTTGGACAACACCTTGCATTAAATATGTTATGTATGTTATGTATG
This sequence comes from Semaprochilodus insignis, assembly GCA_034552555.1. Taxonomy (NCBI): domain Eukaryota; kingdom Metazoa; phylum Chordata; class Actinopteri; order Characiformes; family Prochilodontidae; genus Semaprochilodus; species Semaprochilodus insignis. The sequence continues at coordinate 8,385,369 of CM067483.1, read as the reverse complement.
TTATGTTATGTAATGTCTCAGCCTTTTAGAGAATTTATGATTCTGTATGCTTTCTTTGTATTGTCATTTCATCAGCAGCATATTTCTTTACACTATTTTGGATTTTTTTTCATGCTGGGGGCACTGTTGAGGTTAGGCCCTCTTCACCCCAAGTAAATCTGGGTCTTAATCTGCCTGTGAAATGCAGAAACTATCCACCAGCACTGAACAACTGCCCATCCTGTGCGGTCTGTACTGTTGCTTCGTTTGCCTTGACTGAGCGTCCCTGCTTGCCTGCATTCTGGACCAGTTTACCCACCATGGATGTTCCTGCTATCCAGTGCTATGTGAAAAGCTTGCCTGCATGGCGCTGGTCCTCCCAAAGGTCCTGCTTATTAACCACAAACATTTCTTCCCCTGCCTCATAATGCACTGAGCTCTTCTCATATTCTTGATAACGGATTGTCACTGTAGGCTTCTAACAGTAGTTACTGATGTTCATGATTTTTCACTGTGATACACTCCCAACAGTGGTCACTGGCTTAGACTGGTACCAGTGAACGAGTTTCGTCTGTTTTTCAGATCTGTGTCTTATTGTTTCTCTGATAGTCATTTGTTATTACCGGTATATAACTCCATTCAATCACAGGCTGCTTTTACAGTCATTCATTCATCTTCTAAGCAGCTTAGTTTTGTGAGGGGTGCTGGAGTCTATGTTCATTGGGCGGAAGGCAAGAAACACCCTGGACAGGCTACCAGTCCATCGCAGGATAGACATACAGGCCCACACATTCACACACCCACACCTAGGGGGCACAATTTAGCATCTCTCGTTCACCTGACTGCTTGTCTGGATTGCGGGAGGAAACCGGAGCACCTGGAGGAAACCCACACAGACATGGGGAAGAGCATGCAAACTCCCCACGGAAAGGACCCTGGACGCCCCACCCAAATATCGAACCCAGGCCCTTCTTGCTGTGAGGTGACAGCAGGAGGGCTGGAGGTTAGGGAACCAGTCTTTTGACCGGCGGGTCAACGGTTCGATTCCTTGAACCAACACTAATGAGTGAAGAGCCCTTTAGCAAGGCACCTAACCCCCAACTGCTCCCTGGGCACCGTGGATAGGGCTTCCCACCGCTCCAGACAAGTGTGCTCACTGCCCCCTAGTATGTGTGTGCATGTGGGTGTTTCACATCACGGATGGGTTAAATGCGGAAGACAAATTCCTCTGTGTGCAGCACAGATGGCAGAAAATGACCCTAAACTCTCTACTCAGAGAATGACTGGCCTCACCTTAGCTCAGATGTTTTTGGGGTCATCGGTGCTATTTTACCAGATAGTGAATGCATATTTCATACAAACTACACCTCTGAACTTGAACGTCACCCTGCAATTAGCCCAATATGTAAGTTTGAAGTTTAAGGTCATTTGTCTCCTAGTGCTTCTCCCTAAAAATAAAAGTTCTTTTCCTCCCTTCAAAGGTAAAGAGGACACCCAGGTCCCGTCTTTGGAACACCTCCACCCTATACATCCACTGCTGAGCATCGAAACAGTAACTGTGACCTGAGAACAAGTTCCACTTGGAAGAGCTTCTTGGCATAGTGACAGAATTGATCTCTGATAGTCAGAAAGCCCTTTTGAAGGCCTCCATTCAGAGAACAGGGGGTATAAAGACAGCGTGTTGCGTC
>CM067483.1:8342319-8354750 GCA_034552555.1 Semaprochilodus insignis | reverse complement strand
CCGTCCTCGTTCCCTGACAGTAAAAACCGCTTTCAAGCGCTTCAAGGAGAGAACCTCCTTCCCGTCAAGAATGCCCTTTGAAACGCGGCACTCTCAGCCTGGGTTTGAAAACTCCAGCTCCACTGTACAAATGGTTAACAAATGAGCCCGGCCGCGTGGAAGCGCAGACTGGCGTATGTGTCCTCTGAGGAGGGAGAGGACCAGCAGGAGATGGCTGATTATCACAACAATTGCTCCCTGAACCCAAACACGCACAAGCGTTTCAATATGACATGGATTAGACCACAGCGTGGGCTATGAAGCAGTTCTCCAGAAACATGATTGCTTACCGTTGCAGTTATGGGCCCAGTTACAGGCCCATATTATGGCGACCTGGAACACAGTCATCAAGGGCTCAGGTACAATGTTTTAAACAGGATACAAAAGGTTTTAATGGATAAGATTTCTGCAGCTGTGTAGAAAAGAGTGATGGGCGAATAAATTATCTAGATAAATAAATGGAGAAAATGATTAGAAGCTCCCAAGTTGTGTAGCAGTCTAAAGTTGTATCAGGACATTACAACTACACTCATCATCAAAAGAATAGCTGCAAAAATAGCTGCACTCAGTAGGAATGAACCCACAGGAATGAAACCTGGTGGGTAGGTTTGACATCACGAGACATGCAAATGGTTCAAGGTTTGGCCATGCATGTGATGTAAGCAAGGACCTTATCTCTGTACCTGACTGACCCAGCAGCCATGATTGCAGACATTCATCGGGCAGTGATACATGGCGGCCCGATGTGATACTGAGAGACACTACATCTGTATGTGTAGCTCTTGTACAACTTGTGTTTCACCTGGTTTTCCATTAAGGTGATGTTCCCCTTTCAGTTTAGTGAATATTCATGATGGACTGACCAATAGAATTGCTTCAAAACTGCTTAGAAATAAACCTTGTTCTATCAGCCTCCACTGCAGGTTAAGAAAGCTGTTTCATCCTCCTGTAAAGTTCCAGTTTGGAGGTTTTTAAGGTGGACTGTATAATTCCATGAGTGCTATTTTATAGTTTGGTGTCTTCACTTTTATTCTACAGTAAAGCATTAAGATAAACAGAAGGAGAGCCTGCTATGAGCCTCCTAGCCGTGTCTAAACTTCTAATGGGTACTGTATGTATATATGCACTGAATGCTTGTTTGTACTCTGCTCTGTTTGTATTCAGGTCTAGGTGTGTACAGTCCACACAAATTGCTGCTGAGTGCCTGCACTGAAGCAGGCTGCACGAACAGCTCCATGGTCACACTCTTTACCGGTCAGCTTGCTCCGTCCTACGTGGAGGCACCTATCGTCACCGTCCTGGATGCCCGCAGCATCTACATCCAGTGAGTGTGCTTCATTCACATACACAGTGCCGTTTTACACTGTTATACTGTATTATACTATAATATACTTTCCTCTTTTTACCCCTCATGACTACACTAGTAGGTTTAGCCGATGTTAAGTATTAGTTAGCAACCAATGAACAAAAAAAAGAATAATGTCTGTCTGCTGATGACATTGTCAAGCTCCATTAAATACTCATCATCAAAAGAATAGCTGCACCCAGAAGGAAGTGTGGGATTGCAGTGCTATTGGGAAGGAAGATAAAGGTCACCAGGAACGATAAATGATGATGCATTTAGACTGATATGGGCAATATTTATAGAGCTACACATACAGAAGTAGTGTCTCTCAGTATGGCATCGGGCCACCATGTTTACTAACTCAACATGCCAGACGTCTCTGCATGGAGTTGTAGAGGTTCCTAATGGTGTCCTGTTATAATCCATCCCATGCAGCTTGAATATTCTCACACAGTTCCTGCAGATTGTGCGGTAGGGGTGGAGGTGGAGTGACACCAGGCCTTCTGGACGTGTGACGCATGACAACAAACCATTCGTCTTGGCGCTGACCGCGGGGCCCCCGCACATGGATTTGTTGGTCGTCTCCACCAAGACAAAAGCGAGTCTTGTCACTGAAAATGACTCGCTGCCATTTTGAATCACTCCATGACAGTCTGGCACGACACCATTGCAGTCTTTGGTGACGTTGAAGTGAAGTTAAGGGCAGTCGTTGTAATGGTCTGCATAGAATCTTGCATTGTGCAGCCGTCTGCCAATGGTGATGGACTAACAGGATGACTCATGGAGGGCATCACTGCTTGCTGAATGTCTGCAATCGTGGCTTTTGGGTCAGTCAGGTACAGTGATAAGACCCATCCTTGCTTACGTCACATGCACAGCCGAGTGTGAAACTTAAATCAGTCGCATGTCTCTTGATGTCAAACCTGCCCACCAAGTTTCATTCCTGTGGGTTGATTCCTGCTGGGTGCACCTATTCTTTTAATAATGAGTGTATATTCTGTATTATAGAAAAGGTAGATTTGCCAGTAGGTAAGGTTGTGCTTTCTGTGTCCTATGTTCACATACAAGGTTGAGCCTCTATGCATATTAGTGGGATTGTTTAGTGAGGGACATGAGAAGCACATCACCTTATTGGACAGCGACTTTAAATTACTGTGATTGAATACGTCAGTGGAATCTGGTTTGTGGGACTACAAACCTTTCATCCAAAGGAACCAGAGATTTGTACTGGTGGTCCTCAATTAAAGCACAACATGCCCTCCACCCTCTTTACAGGGTGTGTCCTTGGGTCAGAAATACAGGCAAACACTCAAACAGACGCTCAGTATGTGCATACGTACACACTAACGAGGCGGGACAGGAGTGAAGGTGGCGGTACTCACCTTTAATGGGACAAAGTTTCATCGAAGAGGTCCTATAATGAGGCAGTGGGCGTCTGCTCACTCTTGGAGGACAAGAGACATCCCCTCCTATTACCCACAGTCCCTTACTGGATGCTTTCTGTTCAGTTATTTAGTCATGTATTTTCACATTCAACACCATTTGACAAGGTCAGAAGATCACTTCCGTTTTTGATGTTTTATGTCATTTTAGATTTATTGGAAAATATATGAAATAGAACTAAGTAATAATAATAAAACCCCAAAATCACAGTCCCGAGAATTAGTCATTTGAGAGAGACCCCACCTTTTCCCCTCTCGCTAAATGAAAGGCCATTGAAAGTTTCGTTACCATTGTTTTAATTGTTTGACTTCGTGATACACCCTTAATGTGGTTAAATTAACAGAACTGCAGTTATTATTGCTTATTATTATTGTTATGTTATGGCTACAGAGTTTACCCAACATCTTTACTTCCCAATTAACTAATCATAAATGAATCTGTTGTTTGGAGTTATTCATCATTAAATAATATATTGATTTCACTCGGAAACAGACTTTATTTCTCACAATGAAGTAGTGAGATTCTAGTTCATAATTACTCATAATTAATAAGGAATTATTAGTACATTATTAATGTTTGGTTATTTTTATTTATAATTTTTATTTATGATGACTGTATAATTATATTATATTGTATTATATTATATTATATTATTTCGAGCTTTACAAAAAAAAAAAAAGGAAGAAAAAAATACCCAGTAGTAAAAGACGTTAACAATTTTAGGAATTTCAGTGATCCGGTTGGTATTACCAGCTGTTAATGCACGTTAAGGCAAAGATATGTATGTGTGTGTGTGTATATATATATATATATATATATATATATATATATATGATAGTTTATGTCACATCCTGTCTTGTCTTTCCCCTGTTTGTGTCTGTTTTCTCTGGTTTTCTCTTTCTGTCTTTTTCTCTTGTCACTTCCATGTGTCTTTTGTTGTCCTGCTCCGTGTGCTTCTGTTTGTTTTGGTTATTGCTCCTCCTGTCTCGGCCCTCTTTTCAGGCCCCTCACCTGGCCTTATTTGTAACTCCGCCCCTTACCAGGTGTTCCTTGTTAGTCCTTGTTCATTTATTCTTCCTGTTCCCTTAGTTCTTGTTTTTGTAACCCTGTTCCTTGGTCTTGGTAGTGTTTGCTTCCTAGTGTCTTTGGTTTTGTTTGTTCTTACTGGTATTTCATTAAAGACTTGCGTCCTGCCTCCTGCACTTGCGTCCTGCCTCCTCGTCTTGTCCCACGTTACAGTTTAGACACAACTACTCATAGAAGGTTCTCCATATGTTCATCTTAATGCTGACCAATACCATCATCTTACCGAACATCTATAGATAGTGCTTATAAGTGTTCATTAGATTTTACATGCAGTCACTTTGTGCAATGATGCTTCATACTGTGGTGTTGTAACAGTTTATGTGCATGATTATGGTCAGTTATGCACAGTTGCAAAGACTTGAGTAATGTATTCTAAAGCATTATAAATGGTTCATAGATCTTTATGAATGCACTTATATAGCATTATGAATACCGGATTCATAGAAAGTGTAATGGAATGTATGGAATGTATGGTTACCCCTAGGATAGCTGGTTCAGTACTTTAATGTCTCAAATGGGATCCCAACTGCAGTGACCATGGTGATGAAACCAGCAATAAGGCCCCGGTTTATAATACCATGATTGGGTGGTTAGACAGAATGCTCGCCAAGTGTAGGGTGCTTTCCTCTCTGGTACTGAGCTCCTCACATTTACAACTGCAAAAAAAAGAAAAGAACAAGAAAAACATATTTTACAATCTTTTAATTGTTATAGATGATACCTGAAAGTCGTTCTGTCCTCCCAGCCTGCAGAAGCTAGGCAAGGCACATCTTTCACCTCTTGAAATGCATTATGTGTGCTTGGGTAAGGAGGTCAGAGGTCAGATTAAAGTCAGCCCTCCAGCATATTTTCCCAGCGTTTTTTTTTTTTTTTTTTTGTCAAGTTTGAGGAGTTGTCCCAGCACACGGCCGGGGCGCATTAATCAACTGAGTGTTTTCCATATAATCATAAAGTGCGCCTCGCCCCTTCCGTCACTCACCGTCGTGGCTCTTCGTCCTTGTTGTCTTTGGGTGTCCTCGGGCCGGCGCTGTGGCCGGCGTTAGCTGGAAAGAGAGCCTTGATTTAGTGGTGTAACAGCGAGCCGCAGCGTCGGGCAGTCTGGCCTGTCATTGGACTGTATGAAAACGCCCGAGCGCGACCTTCTCCCCTCCTGTTTAGCATGCGAAATATTCTCCTGCGCTTGACCCCTGCGTTGAGAGAGAGAGAGGGAGGGAGAGATGAAGAGTGTGAGAGAGAGAGAGAGAGAGGGAACGTCTGTATGAGCACTGCGAGCTCTGTCTCAGTCCGCCTCCACCTTGGCCTTTAGCAATCTGTGTGAAAGCCATTAGAGCTTCATCTTTAGCCGCCGCTCCGCCATCACTTAAGAACTAGCTGGAGAGGGCATGGTGCCACGCGGCCGCTGCAGACAGGGCTGAGAGGATGAGAGAATGAGAGAGAGGCGGGAAGAGGGAAGAATGGAGGAACGACAGGGCGGCGAACTCGGGCGCACTTTGTTTTTAGCATCAAGAATGAGGCGTGACGTCCCCCCTCCTCCTGCCGCCAGAGCGAAAATGTCAGCACTTTACTGGAGCGATCACAGTCTGAGAGTGGCAGAGAGGGGCCTGGGCGCGAGAAGAATACATATCCAAGCAGGCAGCTCCAGTGCATCACTGTTGGGCCACTGCCCCTCAGACGGCATTACACATTACACATTACACATCACATCTCTGGGCTACCATGTGTCAGTTAGTTTGTTAGCTAGCTCATTACAGTTAACCGGTTAGTTAGTTAGTTAGTTAGCTAGCTCGTTAGTTACGAAATCGCAAGTTGAAAGTATGTTATCTGGCTTCAAGCCAGGAAAAGTGGCTACACTAGTCCAGTTTCCGAGCCCTGGTCCTGGAGGCACCTTGCCCTCCACAGCTTTGTGTATTCCCTGCTCCCAACACAACCCCTCCCCCACCCCGCAACTCTGAAAGGGCTTGTTAATGAGCTGATAAGTTGAATCAGGTGTGTTGGGAGCAGGGGATCCACTAAACTGTGCAAGGCAGGGTGCCTCCGGGACCAGGGTTGAGAAACAGTGCACTAGTTTTCTTGGCCTGGTCCCCTGGACCCCTGGAATAGAGAATAATCACAACTTAAATTGCAATTGCAAGAGTGGTCATCAAAATTGCAATTGGATATTTTGCCCAAATTGTTCAGCCGTAGTTACAATTGTGTGCCAAAGTTTGTCTAAAGCAATCTAATTACATGTATTGTTAATTTTCTATGGGGAAATACACTTACCATCGAAAATAAACTTGCACCCAGAAGGAATCAACCGACAGGAATGAAACTGGGGAAGGGGGCGGAGTTTGACATCTTGAGACAAGTGAATGTTTTAAGTTCCACGCTCGTCCACGCATGTGACTTAAGCAAGGGCAGGCCTTATCGCTGAGTAACCCAATAGCTATAATTGCAGACATTCAGCGAACAGTGAAGAGTCCATGACAGTCTGGCACGACACCATTGCAGGCGATGTTGATGTGGTGTTAAGGGTAGTCGTCATAACGCTCTGTGTGCATGTAGTTCTGCGTCATGCAGCCGTCTGCCAATGGTGCTGGCACTAACAGGATGACTCACAGAGGGCATCGCTGCTCACTGAATGTCTATCATGGCTGCTGGGTCAGTCAGGTACAGCGATAAGACCCATCCTTGCTTATGTCGCATGTACGGCTGAGCGGGAAACATTGCATCATTTGCATGTCTAACAATGTCAGACATACGCACCAAGTTTCATTCCTTTCGGTTGTTTCCTCTGGGTGCAGCTATTTGTGCAACTGTTATTTTGATGATAAGTGAATTTCAGAGCTATTTCAGAGGAGATTATATATGATACATTTGCAAAATAAGGGGCAAGTCAATTTTTTTTTTTTTTTTTTTTTTCCTAACAACCATGCAAGACCTAATAGACCATCAATACCATCACCATTGGTTAAGCAGTTCTTGAAGCGTTTATCTTCAAAAGAGAGCAGAAAATCAAGCTCCACTCTTGCTTAAGACTTGAAAACGTCCACATGTGTTTCTGTCCACCCTTCTACTGTGAGAAGACACCTCTGCATTACTGCAATCAAATAAGGAAGCTGCTGGTTGAGGTCCAACTTCTAAGACTGAACTTAATAAATATAGAAGCTTATAAACGTCTATCTGCAGATTTCTTTGAAAAGCTGAAAGAAAATATCCCAAACAAAGATAGTTGGAGTAAAAGCCCACTGGGTGGGGCCACATATATTATGCCATGACTCTTAAGTGAACCAGCAATAAATGGCCAAGCTAGCAGCCAAAAAACAGAAATACAACATAAATGAGCTCACGTGAACTGAACTGTGGTTCACTGACTTATTTCGGTCTCTGCATTCAACCAATTGTTTGAGCATCCAGTTCTAATTCTAATTCTGATTCTAATGACCTAAAGGAAAGTGACCAAACTGTGGTCAAAACAAGATAGAGATAGAAAGAGAAGAAGATAGAGAGGAAAATGACCATGAATAAAGTCAAAACCTGAGAGGGAGGATGAGGATAGATCAGAATGATGAGGAAGCGGACACTGAAAACAAGAGGCAGCAGGACGGCAGGCCTCACAGTGATACTGAGGGAGGTAGGCATGTCACAGTCCTGAAAATTTATATTTGTACTTCAGACCAACATACCCACTTTACATTTTGTTGGAACGTAATATGACTGTGGAATATGACCACAGTCAATTTAAATAATTATGATCGTCTCAAATTATTCCGTTTAGCCGATCATGCAATAACTGTAACTAAAGGGAGGTCAAACCTAAAGGGAGGTCAAACCATAGCGATCACTGTCACTTGTGAGCTTGTAAGGTTCTAGCTATGGAGTAAAAAGACAGTAGTGTGTGTTGCCCTGATAGAGCCCACTGCTGAGGTTTGCCCTCCCTACCCCCCTAGTCTGCTAGCTAGCCAGCAAGTGGGAACTGACAATGAAACAACTGGAAAAAACAATGTTCATTCATTAATAAATAAATCATTTCATTTATTTGATTATTATTTATTAGGGCCAACAAATGTTTGACCACATTTTCCCTTTCTTGCTCCTACCACGGCTTGACTACCATCATGCTTACCTATACTGGACAACTTCACTGCTGCCTGTAGGAAGTTTGATTAGCATTAAATCTTGTGAGAATAGATTTAATAGGCAGGATTAATCGACAATCGGTCAACAGCAGATGTTGATCTGCTGTGAAATAGTAATTTTAGCTCATTTTAAATAAACACGTTTTTATAATAAAGATATAATATTCTTCAAGCTACTCGTATAGTAAATTCAGTCTAGGTCTCCATGGTCTAGGGCCCAGGTCCTGGTTGACCCATCCCATTCACCTCATCCCATTCCCCCCTTCTAATGTACTGTAGTAACCTCTCAAACCAGTCCTCATCCCATTATCCTTGTTTCTGGCCTCACTCGTGAGGGGTGGGGGGTGGGTTGCTCTTCATTTCCGTATTGATGGCGGTAGGATGCTTGTGATGTCTGTACGTCATTTATTAAAAAGATGTATATGACTCAATTTGTCCCATCACCGATTTTCATAACTTGGTTATGGTTCTGCTATATCCTGAGAGCAGTGCTTTGGAGAAAAGCGGACCATATTTATTGTTCTCATCTGCTAACGGAAGGCTGGGTGGGAGGGTGGGGGGGGTTATTGCTTTATTTCCATGGGATATTCCGATTTGAATAGGATGAGAGGCAGTGGTGGTAGGAGAGAGAGAGAGAGAGCGAGAGAGAGAGAGTTATTTGACATTACAGATGATATCTTGCGCTCCTCTTTTCTTTTTTCCTCTCAGGGTCTAATTGTGGATACGGTGCCTTTGGACAGTATTGCCTTGTTAGCAGAATTGTAATAGCAAAGGGTGAAGGATCATATGTGTTCAATACTCTTTTGTTGTGTTGCGATTTGCCTGTGAGAAAGGTCCTGGGCTGCAGGAAATGCGCACAGCCAGAATCAGCAGAAACGCTCCCTCCCCGAATGCCCTCTCGCACTCCGTCCCTGGCTGCAATTAGTAACGCTCATACCTTGTGTTATTAGGCTATATCACATCTGCATAGTGGAATGCTTACGATGTAAACAAAGTCATTCAGAGATGTGAAATACAGCGGTTTAGAGATTGTTCACAGTGGTGGTGATGGGAACTCAACATCTGAAGCATTTAGTGCCTCTGAAAGCTCCCTCACATAAAGCTAGAGTAATGATATGAATAAGGGTGACGGATGCCTAAAACCTTATTGCACAATAGTTTTTCGGTCTTTATGTATGTTTAAAGATGCATTCATGGCAAAGAGGTGTATGTAAGGTGTTGTAAGGTGATTCAGACTCCTCCCCCCTCCCCAAAAATACGTTTTATTTTGTGTTTATTAATATACCACTATAATATTTACTATTATCTATGTGTAGGTTCACCAGTCATCTTAGATAGTAAGAAATATGGCTATACTGGTGTTGTAGACATTAATAAGCCTGGCTGATGCCCAAAACATTCTTGTACAGTAGTTTTTTGGTCTTTATGTGTTTTTAAATATACATTCATGCATGTTATTTTATGTTTATTAATTTACCACCATAATATTTACTGTAAAATGTGCAGGTTCATTGGTCATCTTGGCCAATAGTAAATAACATGGCTATATTAGTGTTGTAGACATGTATAAAGCTGGTTAATGCCTAAAACATTGTTGTACAATAGTTTTTGGTGTAAAATGTATTTTTACATATGCATTCATGACTGAGAGGTGTATGTAAGGTGTTGTAAAGTTATTCAGACCCCCCGAAAAAATGCTTTTTTATTATTATTATTATTTTATTTGCCACTACAATATGTACTATTATCAAAATCTGTAGGCTCATCTTTGATAGTAAATAACATGGCTGTGATAGTGGTGTAGACATGAATAAGGATGGCTAATACCCAAAACATTATTGTACAACAGTTTTCGGTCTTAAATGTATTTTTACATATGCATTCAATGCAGAGTGGTGAATTTTATTTTGTGTATATCAATTTACCACTATAATATTTACTATTATCAAAATGGCAGGCTAATTGGTCATCTTGGATAATAAATAACATGGCTATATTAGTGTTGTAGACATGAATAAGGCTGACTGATGCCTAAAAAAATATTGTACAATAGTTGTTTGGTCTTCATGAATTTTTAAATATGCACTCATGCATTTTATTTCATGTTTATTAATTTACCACACTGGTCATCTTGGATAGTAAATTATATGGATTTTATTATTATTTTTATTTTATTTACCACTATAATATTTACTATTATCAAAATGTGTACCACCACTGTGTGAGAAATGTGAGCTAATAAGTTTCTTCCCAATACACCATTTCAGCGCAGAGCACTCGGAATGATTTTAACATCCCAACCATGTCACTGTGCCAAAAGTTCGAAGCAGTCTGTGCAGGTGTTGTGGAGTTTGATAGCAAGACCGTTATTTACTTCACAAAATGCTTTCTGTTGTATTATTGATGCTGGCAGAGGCCGTATAAATCATATGCCCAATTGATTTATCAATTAGGTGATAGAGCGTCATAATAGCCGCTGTCGTTTGTCATTTAAAATACAATTTAATTGATGCAGAAGAGAAATTAATCACAATAACGACTGGGGTTACCTGCGGGTGCGTTTGCTCCTGGTGGACCGAAAGGCCCTTGTTAGGCACGGACTAATTTCAGCCCAAAAAACACAACTTATGTGTCCCCTGTGCATCATCACCACCATCACGTTGTTTTTAGTCGTAGACAACCCTTAGAATAGAACACATCGCTTCCAGAGCCCACCTTCGACTAGGGCAAATTTGATAGGATGACCTTTCCTGTTGTAGAGGACCAGGATATTGTTAGAACTAGCTTAATAACAAGGGTATTAGAGTAGAAGATGTTGCCTTATCATTGGTAAGAAATGGCCAGGTAGAAAATGCAATACAAGATATAGGAGAAGCTTTGATATCGGACACTTCTGGAGAGAAAACAAGCAGCAGAAATAAAACTCTAGAAATTAAACTGTAGAAAAAGTTTATTTAATAAGCTTTTGACGCACGTACACATCATCATAACTGTGAATAAGAAAGATTGATTCATTTTGAAGGTTTCTATATAATGAAAAACCTGATATTTATAGGTATATAAACTGATATATAAACTGATATATAAACTGCTAAATTCAGGCAGTGAGAGCAGAAGGATAACCAAACTGAGCAGGAAAACACAATAACAGTCCAAACAAACAAACTTTTAACACATATACACAAAGTTCTTAAGGAATCGTATAACCATAAACTTCTCTGTGCCCCACTCCTGTAACAGCTCAACCCCCACCCCGTCTGTTTTCTTCTTTTTCCTCTCGGCTCTCCTGTGTGATTCTGTCTCTCGGATCTCTGGGCAGATAGCGGTGTCCTCTGTTCTAAATTTAGCCAGGAGAAAGTCAAGCTGCAGCCTGAGACGCTAACCTACCAGACTTCCCTATTTCTGTCGGTGCATCCTTGGCCAGGGTTATCGCGGCAGACTGTGACTAGGCCCTGGGTGGTCCAGCGATATCCCTGCCTCTGTCCATCGCTGCTGGGTGTGACCATCACAGCGGCATGAGCAGTGGAAAGGTCACGTGTTTGATGCCACTCTTGCTCGTTCCTCAGGTGGGCTGCTCCCCTGGAGGTAAACGGGCTGCTGGAGTTCTATGCACTGTACCAGACAGTTCCCGGAGAGGAGCCAGTGGTGGTCTACAACAGCTCCGAGCTCTTTGAGGATCACACTCTGCGCAACCTTGTCCCCGGCACCACCTACCTGTTCCAGATCGCTGTGCGTTACAGTCTCCTCCACTCTTTCAGTATATAGTGTGTAGTGTCTTTTTATGTAGTACATTTTGTATAGCACATTTGAATGCAGTACCGTATCTTTATGGGACTTTTGGAATTTCTAATATACACATAATGTCATTTTAAAAGTTTGGAATCAGTCATTTCAGTAATGTAAAAGCAGTTTTTATACAGATACATGTGTTAAGTGCTTTTTAGTTACAGTTTTTACTGGAAAACTGAATCACAGCAGTGTCCACATCATTATGTAACGTTCTGTATGTTATGGCACATTTTAAAATCATTTAATGAGTTAAATTCAGTAAATGAATAGAATTTGTACTCTAAAGCTGAAAGAAAAATGCCACATTGGGATTTTTTAGCTGTATATCATTTGTTCAACCCTCCTTCACCTACATATTTAACTAAAGATTTTTGTTATGTGTTACAAGTTTTTGACACGCCAGTATTTTAGCTAAATTTGTCAGAAATATAAGATATTTTACTAATTGTGAACTTTTCGAAGTTAGAGTTTCCATATTATTGTTATATATACATACATATATACATATATACGTTTATAATATGTGTGTGTCAGGTATATAAAAAGAGATTTTACAAGAGATATATTTATTTTATATATACAATCATAAATAAATAATAGAACAATGCGTT
>CM067483.1:8312997-8342011 GCA_034552555.1 Semaprochilodus insignis | reverse complement strand
TATATATATATATATATATATATATATATATATATATATATATATATATATCATTGTTTTTTATATTACTAACAAATTAGGCTAAAATACTGACAGTTTTATTGGTGAAATTTGTGTGTTTTTTGTGTGTGTCATACAATATGACTTTGAAAATACAGCAGCAGTGAATCATACTTTAGACAAGCTGTAATAATCTTGTCAGTGATGTTACAGTCAGTAGTGTCACAACTTCAGTATAACAGTTAGTTCAGTATAACAGTCTACATTTTACACTTTACACTGTGTTTACATTTTGCGGTGGTAGAATGACCCATATAAAGTACTGAACAATCGCACCTGTGAAAACTTACCTGGGCAGCAACTGGTCACCACTAACATTAGAACAAATAATAAAGAGCAAATGAACAATGTATTCTTAGTTGATGTGGGGAAGAAACCCATTAGTTGTATTTACCATTCAGTACATAGTTTATCTAATCAGTCCTTCTGTAAATGTGTGGTACCGACTGGTGTTTCAGAAGTGTGTCTAATTATTAAGACAGATAACGTACAGTATAATGATTACAATGTATTATTGAATTGAATATCTTACTGTTGTTCCCAAATTACTTGAAATATGAAATAGGGACTCTCCATGTGTATTTCGGTGCATTTAAATATGATATTTTTAAGTAATTACATATTTTTGATAATGGTGTAAATTTAAGCAAATGTTACATTACTTCACTACATTTTGATGGTGAATATGTACTGTGCACATGTTTGGGCACCCTGGTCAGCTGTGTTGATGCATAAATGCCCTCCCCACTTCTCGTACGATATATGTATACTGGTGACCTGCACATTGTTTATAAAACGTATTAATGCTAAATACTATAATAAACTGAAATATATCCAGCCATACATTGTTGCTGTCCAAAGAAAATTGATATTATATCTTAAATATTATATATTATTATAATATCTCCATAGTGCATCGTTTCTACATACAGTTTTTTACATACAGTCCTATGCAAAGGAATGTGAACAGCTCCAGTCGTTTCCATGTTCTTATGGTAATAACATAAAAAACATGACCTTTGTAGAAGTTCTGGCACATGTTGAAATGATTTAACAAGTTAAAGCCGACAGTAAATAATTAGAAGTCGTGCACTAAAGCTGACAGTAAAACGCCACGTTTTGTCCATAGTTTGTCTGGGTGTTGTTGGGTTAACCCTCCCTTGCTTACTTATATATAACTGAAGGTCTTTGGTCTGTCTGTAGGCGTGCACGGCAGGCGGATGCACCCTCAGCGCCCCCAGCCTGGCCCACACTGAGGAGAGCTCTCCGGAGGAGGTGCCGGCTCCAGACATCCTGCAGGTCTCCCCGCACGCGCTCAACGTGTCCTGGGACCCTCCGCGCAAGCCCAATGGTGAGTGGGGTCAAAGCCAGGCACAGCCAAAGGTCAACTCATATTCTAAATGGTGCGCTTAGCTGAGGGATGCTTCATGTTTAATGATGGGTTAGCACACGCGGACGATGCGGAGGAATGGAGGAGCACTTTTGTGTGGTGGTATGAGAGCGAGGCAGGAGAGAGGGTGGGAAGGTGGGGGGATGAGAGAGGGAGAGAAGGGAATGGAGAGAGGGAGAGAGAGGGAGAGCGCGGCGTTTTAAGTGGATGAAAAGTGCTCCCTTTTGACTGATGCTGTGAACTGCAGCTTCAACAGCGGCTGTGCCGCCACCTCGCTCGCTCAGTCCCGTGAACACACCCCTGCTTCTCGAGGATGCTGAGAATGGGATACACGGCAGGAGCTCCGGAATTGAACTCTGATTTTAGAGCAATATTAATTCATGCATTATTAATTTAAGGTTATAATTTGAACCTTGTTACTGAACAGAAACAGTGCTAAATCTCACTCTGTGCTTACGTTTTTCTGATATGAATTTTTTTTATAAAGCAATCTTCATTTTTGTATTGGTTTACTAATTGAACAGAACAAAAAATCCATTTATAATTTTAATTAATAGATTTTTATGTGATGCTTGGAAGCAAATGACTTTGACTATTGACTTAAATCTATATAAATCTTCATAATTGCTTATATGACATTTGCTCTTTATGAAGTGCTAAAACCAAAAACACAGATATGATAAGATCTGAATAGGAGTGTAACAATGCTACATGTCATATTGTGTATTCAGTATTTATGAACAAGCAATACATTCCATAAACCCAAACAAATACAAATTCAGCTTAGTACTGATTATACTGATTGAAGCATAACAACATTTATACTAGCCCACTGTGAGAGCGGGAGCCCCCCCCCTTTTCTCGTACCATATATTAACTTGTGACTTTAATACTGTTTATAAAATATTTATATTTTTATGCATGCTAAACACTATAATAAACTGGAAATGGAAACATTTGTAAAAGTTAAAATACATATAATTAAAAAACTATAAAATTATATTACATATTATTATAATATCTCCACTTTTTGCCACTTTTTTCAGTTTTCTGCATCATTTGAGCACGGCAGCTGCCCTTTATATTGTGTAGAAATTCCGTGATGAACGAACCAACAGAAATGATCCTAGAAATAACGGAACCAAAAAAATATATATATTTGTAATATTAATTAATTGATTTTTTATGTGATGCATAGAAGCAAAAGACTTACAATCTTGACCTAAATCTATATAAATCTATAAATCTTCATAATTGCTTATTTGACATTTGCTCTTTATGAAATGCTAAAAACAATGTGTAACAATTGAGTGTTACAATACAGTATATATTGTGCATTCAATATTTAATATGCACAGGTAACAAGCAATACATTCCACAAACCGAAACAAATACAAATTCAGTTTAGTACTGATTATACTGACTGAAGCATAACAGCATTTAAACTAGCCCACAGTGAGAGCGGACGCCCCCTGCCCCCCACTTCCCGTACCATTATTATTAATTACTACCATTATTAATGTTAAACACTGTAATAAACTGGAAATGGAAACATTTGTATATTGTTGCTGCCCAGTGAAAAATGATATTATATCTTATATGTTATATGTTATTATAATATCTCCACTTCAGTTTTCTGCATCATTTGAGCATGGCAGCCGCCCTTTATATCATTTAGAAATTCCGTCATAATCGGACCAACAGAAATGCTCCTAACATCCTCCGATTAAAGCCTCTTTACACTGACGTGCATTGAAAGTGGAGGACGTTTTTGCTTTCTCACAATTTTGGAGATCTTGTTTTTAGTTCATTACAAATTTTGCTGTTATAAAGACAGTGTTTTACATAGAGACGCCGCAGTATTGTGCCGAGCTGAATTATAAACTAAGCGAATCGTTTCTACATGCAGTTAATTTTACGTACAGTCCTATCCCAAAAAGTATGAACAGCTCCAGTCATTCCCATGTTCTTGTTGATGTGAACATGAAGTAAAAATACCTCGAACATGTCCACAGAACATACAATAAAATATGAGTTTTTTGCAAACTGTAGTGCAATTAGTTTAACATATATATTTTTGCACTGTAGTGCAATTACTTTAACATATATATAAAACATAAATATAAAATGTGCCATCACTTTTTTAAAGACATATTTATTTATTGTTTTGCACTCAGTATGTTCAATTCAGCAAATAAACATAAAAAAGAATATAAATAATATAAAAGTAGAACAAAAATAAAAGTGTGCGTTAAAACATGCAGAAGTGTTTTCTCTCTCTTTGTGAAGCACTTAATTTGAGTATAATTTAGAAATTTTAGAAATGCATTATATTGCACTTATGCTGTGCTTAATTCTGTATCTGTCTTTCTAGGTATCAGTACTGGCTCTTGTTTATGGCAGTAGCTCAAGGGTAGTTTGGAATCTATTTATACCTGCTAGGATACTTTCTCTGAATGGACAACAAAGCAGTTTTGGAGGTTGCTGTGAATAGGAGCATCCGCTAAATGCCATAAGGGTAAAATCTCTGTAGAGCATGTAGGTTTAATATTGCCTCAACAAAACGTGTACATTTACTAAGGATGCCCAATGTTTTGTATATGACCGTATAAAACTTCATAGGTTTTCACATGAAAACAGGATATTTCAAAGCCGTTTATTTTGTTGTGATCCACAGTGTTATTATGGATGGTAGACCTTTCTCTAAGGTGATCAAGCTAACATTGCAGATTTTGCCATATAGAATGTTTTGTTGATTTTCTAGGAAGTAGTAAGTTAACGCGTCCTCTTCTGCACATTTCAAATGTGAGATATCGGGAGATAAATAAAACAAAGTGTGGCTTGTGTAAAAGTTAAGGCACATTTCATACATTGTGAACATATTTTAGGTTTTAGTTTTTCCCAGCATATCAGAAAAAAATACATGTTAAAGAAACTGGGCACTGAAATGCCATAATTAAGTTATTACATAATTAAGGATCTAGAGAATATAACAGCTTATTTTTACATACATAATTATATCAGTATAATTTGACTAAAGGCACTTTTTAGTTCTATAAAGTGAGATATTAAAAACCAAGAATGGCTTTATTTAGTTTACTCAGTCTACCCAAAGCAATTTTTTTGTATATATATATTTTTACCTACAATATACTGTAGTAAGATTTTATATATGGTGCACCTGAAATGAAGGAACCAACAAATTGTACAAACGGCTAGAATTTCTTATTAGCTTTAATCTATCTAATAAATAAATTTGGCTTTGATGATAGTAGATATTCTGTATGCTTACAGACTGTTAATCCAAGAATGGATAGAACACATAAACTCCTGAAGAGTCTTCTCTATGGGGTCTGAGCTAATATAAGCGTGTGAGCTAATATAATGTGCGGCCGACAAATAACAGGTTAGCCTCTGTTAGTGTTACACTGTTGTACAAAGAGATTCTTCCCACTTATTCCTCATTCAAACGTGTAATGTGACCACCCCAGAGTCCAGAGTCCTCAGCATCACTGAATTTGTTTGGGATTTCTTGGGTTTTGGGAAGCGCAGAGAAGAAAATGCAACCAACTTCTGAACAAGACTGAACTTTGTAGGTGTGGAAAACATATCCCTGCACATTTCTCTGAAAAGCTGGAAGTATGGAATGTCTCTATAAGGCAAAGAATGGACATGCTTTCTTTTTCCTGGTTCTGGAAAACTGAACGACTTGGCAGTTTCTACTGTAATGTGAAGTAAATGAAAGTAAGGCATGCTCTCCGACAGCACAGTACCACATGCCTTTTCCTCAGCAAGTGTTGTGTCTTTAAACGTCACGTCTCCAAGGAATCGTTTGCAGGAATGCCTTGATAGCAGGGCTTGTTTCTTACTATCGCAACATTGCAGTTTGACCAGACTTTCATGTTTGATGGTGTTTCAAGTATATGGATGGCTTTTCCCATATGTTCTGCCATATTGGTCTGGCCCTGCTGTCCTGCTCTAACCCCTCTCTGCTGACCCCGAGCACCTCTAACTGAGCTTTTGCTGTGGGCAGTTGTAAAGAGGGCAGCTACACTAAATGGCTCTCTTTCCATGTTTTACAGCCCTCTCTCCCTAATGGCTGCCTTTAACAGAGCTTTAAACAAAACGGCGTGTTTACATCAGGACATAGGGGGGAAATAAGGGAAGCAGGCAGCATCCGGATACACACACGTTCCTCTGAATATGGCTCTATAAATAAAATGGATTTTTTTTCCCCTCCTTTGTCTGTGGTAGAGGGCTTATACCACTAACATCTTTAACAATCCATCTTTGTGTCTGAGTTATATATATATATATATATGTGTGTGTGTGTGTGTGTGTGTGTGTGTGTGTGTGTGTGTGCGCAGGAGTGTGTGTGTGTGTGTGTATAGTATGCAATCCTGTGAAAAAGTCAGAGACCACCCTTCATTTATTCAAGTTTCAGTCAAAACAGCCATTAAATATGGTTTATATGTTTTTCAAGAGATATCTCTGAAGAGATTAGACACAAGATTTGCATGCAAGCTTGCATACAGTCCAAAACTGGAGTTCAAAAAAAGATACAAGTCGCAGGAAAAATGAGACTCCTCAAAACCGTACAAGACCTGGTAGACCAGCAAAACTGTCACCACCAGATAAAGAGTATTTAAAGCCTTCAGGTTTGAGTAGGGATGCACAATATATCGTGCCATGTCATGCTACAACTTTTTTGCTGCTTCATATTAAAAAAAAGCCCACACGATTCCTGAACTCTGGGGCTTCTCGGATACACAGAGAAGAACCACTGAAACCGTTTATAGAGCATTAAAGTTCCAGAAGAACATGGTTCACACTCACAAGAGTGTTAAAAAGTCATTTCCCAGCTTTTATCGTTATTATTTTTACCCCCCAAATCATTTTACAGCGAATAACATTTCTAAATAATGCTGTTCAAGTCATCAAAAAACAAAACTCTTTTCATATCCCAATATATGTCGCTGGAATGCAGTGTCAGTGTTTTTCCAATATGGTGCAGATCTAGTTTTGAGAGACCTCCACTCAGACCTGGAAATTCACAGTGTAGAAGTACAGGATGAGTGGCTGTCAGGAAGCCATTACTGGGAAAAAAAGGAAATAGATAAAAAAAAGGCAAATCAAGCAAAAAATGCTGCTGGTGTTCTCAGAGCAATGGACTGACTACCCCGGAGTCCAGACCTCGGTGTTTGGGATTCCTTAGATAGTGGGAAGCACAGAGAAGATGCAAAATACTTCTAAGACTGAACTTTGTAGGTATGGGAAACGTATCGCTGTAGATTTTGCTGCAAAACTGGAAATATGGAATTTCTCTTTAAGGCAAAGAATAGGCATGCTTTCATTTTCCTGGTTGTGGAAAATTGAATGACTTGGCAGTTTTGACTGGAATTTGAAGTAAATGAAAGTAAGGCATGCTCTCCGACTTTAGCACAGCACTGTATGTCCTTTTTGCAGCAAGTGTTGTGTCTTTAAACATCATGTCTCCCAGGGATCATTTGCAAGAATGCCGGGAAAGTAGGGCTTGTTTCTTACTATCGCAATACTGAGATAGACAGCGGCAATATGCAGTATCCAGTGACAAAGCTTTTCTACCATTGTATATTCTGACCATTCATAGTCTCAGGTGAGTCTGCCTTTGGGTTTTCTGATGAATGTATGTGGTCATGTAATCTAAGGACTGGTCACAGTAATACGGTCTATGTGTTATATGATATGATATGACTTCCGTTTACCGGATTCAGTTATTCCTTTGAACAGATCAGACTTGTCTATCTCTCTAAACTGGGCTTTACCTTCTCTGTGGCAGGCATAATCAGCAGCTATGGCCTGTGGATGGACGGCATGTTGGTTCAGAACTCCTCATCCACAAGCTTCAGGGTCAGCGGCCTGTCTCCCTGGAGTCTGCACGGCTTCCGTGTGCAGGCGTGCACCGCTCAGGGCTGCGCTCTCGGCCCTTTGGTGAGAGCCTATCCCATTTACATTATGTTAATACCCCTCCCCAATCTTCCTCCAACCCCCCCCCACCTCCTCCCCACCACAAAGGTGTCAGATGGCAGCTCGACATCATAAAGGTGATCGATTCGCTCTGTTCAATAAAGCACCTTCTGCTCGCGCTTGACATTTGGTATAAATGCCACTCTGGGCTGGTTACTGCTTTGATGGGCCAGATTTGGGCATTTTTCCAATATGTGTGCAATATTTAGTCAAATGGCCAGTTCTGCCAACGCTGCAAAAACTATGAGTGGGCCAAAGGGAGTGCGGGGGGGTGGGCATGTCATCAAGCAGAGAAATATCCGCAGTAAGTGGGCTTTGTGGGGCCGGGTGGGGGGGGGTGGATAAATTCTGCAAAGATGTGTTCATATGTTCTGACTTTGTTATACAAATGCAGTACACTCATCACAATATTGTAGCATACTGTATTTCTGTCAGGCCACAGTAGCAAAGCAAATCTCTGACGCAGTATGTGTAATTCAATCACATATTTGTGTTAAAAATCTGATATAACTTGCTGATTGTTAAAGGTAACCTAAATAGGCTGTTCATAAATGGACTCACAGATGGGTTCAATAAGGCACATCATGTTATGGTTAATACATTTGGTTTGGAAAAGTACAATTGTGCAAACCCAACTGCAAAAATGTTGCTACAGTATATCAAATGCCAACAAAAGCAGAAAGTAGCAATTAGTAAACTGTTTGAACTGTGTTAAAATGAAAACCCAACACATTCATTTGCCCTTAACATAAAGGCTTGGGAACTGAAGACAGCAATTAATCCAGTTCTGAAAGCAGAACTTGTTGACCCTTCCTTATTAATGTATTGTCATATTTTGCATAAACTTTAGCACTCACTTTCGGCAGGAGACAGTCCGGCTGTTCCAGTGCACACACTCTTGCAGCCACTGTCGGGACACATGCAGGATGTGTTTCGCTGTTGTCGTGTTAAATGTCCCGGGGTAAAGGCAGCACATGTTGCACCAAAATGTGTATATAAGTACTTACCCTGGCTTTTGAACTTTACATAGCCTATTATTCCCATGGAATCTGAAAGGTGGGCTCTTCAAACCACAACGCACTTTTCCGCTGTGCATTAATCCATTTCAGGCGAGCTCGATCCAAGAGAAGTTGGAGGTGTTTCTGGGATGAAAAGTATTCCTGGACCCATGTGGTGATACCCTTCAGAAACAGGGCAGGACAGTTTTTCACATTGCTATCTAAAAGACCCGTTTTATTTACTTTGACTTTGTTTAATTAACAGGGACAATATACAATAATCACCAGCTTTATTTCATAATGTAAACGTGCCAGATTTAGCCATACATACATATTCACATATTCAGGTTTGCTTAACACTTTTTTGTTTACTACATTTATGGCATTTAGCTGACACCTTTATCCAGAGTGACTTACATGGTTAATCATATTACAGCTAGGCCACTGTGGTGCTAGGAGTCTTGCCCAGGGACTCTTATTGGTGTAGCACAGCATAGTCACCCAGACCAGGAATCGAATCCCAGTCTCCCACATGGGGCGATAGGTCCCCGGGATGTAGTGGTGTTATCTGCTGCATCAAATCAACCACACTTACTGCATAATTCCATATGTGTTCCTAATAATGTTGATATCTTCATTATTAATCTACAATAAAAAAAAACAACAACATTAAATGAGAAGGTGCAAACTTTTGACTGGTGCTGTATACATACTGACAGATATGACTGTCAGTTCCAGATTATCACATTTAATCGTCTTAATGGTTGCAGTTTTGATTTCTGTTAATTTAAGTTATAGTAAACTTCATATAGGGGGCTTGGATCTAAGTAATTCCCTTGTGACACAACCATCCACCTTTTTGCCCTATTGTCAGTATATTGCGAGTTCTCCATTAATACTCCTCCATACTATGGCACATCCTAACTCACTCCTCATATGCACAAAACTGTTTAGCATGGTTCATTAAGGAAGCAAAAGGGTTCTTCTATGGCACTGCACATAATCCCTTTTTGGCACCTTTATTTCCGAGAGTGGCTTGCTATGCGGCTATTCTGCTACATGGAAGTATGTCACACTTTTAGATGGTCATGCTAAATGAAGTGCATTCATTGAAATAGCTCATTGGTATTGGTATCAGTATCAGCCGATATTCAGCTGTGGCAGAATGATTCTGTAAGTGCATCTAATCATCTAATGAGCATCTAATGAGCGCTTATAAGCTGTCTTTACAGACTTTAAGTGATGTTAATGATCAGCTGCTATGCATTGATTAATGCATTGATACAGGTCTCAACAGCATGCATGCATTATAAGTGCATTTATAAAGATCTATAAAGCCTTTATAATATTAAACCCAATTTTTTGTAGATAAGAGTATACATGTTCATAATCACACACATACACTTCTACAAGATGACAGTATAAGGCTCCATCACACCAAGTGACATAATGCATTATAGTGTATATATTTTTCCTGTTATTAACATAATCTGTGAAGCTATCACCCAATATTCAGTAGTGCCTGTATCGGTATCAGGAAAGGAGGGCCACTACAGAGCTGTCATTTTTTTTTAAAGAGGTCAATTCTGTTTGTCAGTATGTTACAGCCTCTTTGTCGTTCTCTCACAGACAGAGGTCCGGACCTTGGAGATGCCCCCAGTTGGCAGCGTTCCCCTGGAAGTCCTGAACGAGACCCCTCGGTCAGTGAGGGTGAAGTGGGATTCCCCTGCCAAGCCCAACGGCAACCTGACCTATTCTGTCCTTTTCACCGGAGCTTTCTCCCATCCACAAGGTAAATCGTACCCCAGACACTTCCGCAGTTATCTCTCCCTCCGACACCTCTCCGCCTCTCTGAGCGAATGTGACTCACGCCCACCCCCCTCTCTTGCCTCTGATCACCCATATTGACTCCAGCCATTTTCCCTATGATTGTTTACACACAGTATGCAAAAAGGGCACTGAACCCTAGCGCGCCGCTGCCGTGCAGTAATGGCCATAAATGAATTGTTGTCGGCCCCCATTTGGCTCGCGCCTGCTGCCGGGCGCCGCGGCGGGGCCAGAGGGCGGCGGAGAGATAGTGGAGAGACGGAGGCGGCCGCCGCGTGCCCCCCGCTCCTCATCCTGGCCGGGATGAGAGTGGACAGGTTTGTTAAAAAGAGTGTAATAGCGCGTTCAGAAGAAATCAACCCCGCCACTCACCTCCGCCGGCCCTGACTGAGCTCCTTTATAGCTGCCTGTAGATAAATGCCTGCGGTGGTGTGCGAATGGGGATGCACACATAAACGCAGGCATGGAGGAAGCTTTCTTTGCACACACCCACCAACGCCTTCTGTCATGTACAGTTGTATGCAAATATTTGTGTGCTCCTGGTCTAATTACATGTTTTGTTGATTAGTGAACACAACACTTTACAGAGAACAAAATGTCTGCACATTTTACTGCACAAGTACTGCTGTTTGTTTGCAAAATGTGTATTTGGTAAGACTTTCTATGGTGCATTATAAGTGCATTCAAAACGGTCTGTAACACCCTTATTATGCTTTATAATACTAGACCTAAGCCATTGTAACTGGGCATACATGTTCATAATCACACACATACACATATACTTATGTAAGATGCCAGTATAAGACTTCATAGCAGCAAGTGACATAATGCATTATAATGTATATATATTTTTCCTGATATTAACATTATCGGTGAAACTGGTATCATAAAGTTTAATAACTAATATTTTGTTACATAATGCTTTATAAAGATCCACAGTGAGACCTCCACACTAACTCGTATCAGCTGTAAGCTTCCACAGTATCTTCAAAATGAAATGATTCTCTAAGTGCACATAATGTCTAATCAACTAATGAACACTTATAAGCTGTCTTTACAGACTTTAAGTGATGTTGCTGATCAGCTTTATGATTTAAACCATTATGTGAATTAATGCATTGATACAGGTCTCAACAACATTTATCCATAATGCATTATAAGTGCATTCATAAAGATCTATAAAACCTTTATAATGCTTTATAATACCAGACCTAAGCCTTGTCACGGTGCATACATGTTCATAATCACACACATACACTTATATAATATGACAGTGTAAGGCTTTATTGCACAAAGTGCTATCCAATGAGCACTTATAAGCTGTCTTTACAGACTTCACGAAAAGTGATGTTGTTGATCAGCTTTACGATTTAAAGCATTGTGTGAATTAATGCATTATGTCAGTGCTATGAAGCCTTATACTCTGGTCTTATACTAGCCTATGTGTGTGATTATGAAGAAGTATGTACACTTACAAAGGCTTGTGTCAAGTCTCTAAAAAATTGTGAATGTCGTATAGATCTTTATGAATGCCCTTATAATGCATGATAGATACCAGATTCATAGAAAGTGTACTGTTAAACTGTGCACTACAATTTGCACAAAAATGCCACTGCATACATTTCCTATTTACACTACATCTAAAATCCCTTTAGTGTAGACTTTAGGTTGATATGGCAGCGCCAGCTTTCTGTGCTTTGATTTATCATCCTTTCCTATGTGTCACATTTTCCTTGACCTTATCAAATGTGACAGAAGATGGAGTGACATCAAGGGATGGGCCTATTGAATATATATGTAACTTGAGTAATCTGCCAATTCTGATGATTAATCGAGCAGTCCAAGCTTTTAAAAAAGACAGATAATAAAAAAGGACTTAACTGAAGGCTAAAGGCTAAAATGTTATTTTTATTTATTATAACTGTCATATGTGGTGTTTATTGTGTTTAAATAAGTAATAGTAAGTAGTTTAGTCTTATTTCATTAAGTTCAGTAACACTTTCTATGAATCAGGTATCCATAATGAATTATATGTGCAGTCTTAAAGATCTATAAAACATTAATAATGCTTTATAATACTTGACATGAGCCTTTGTAACACTACATAGATGTTCATTATCACACACATACAGTGTTGTAACACCACAGTATTAAGCTTGATAGCACATAATGCGTTATAATCGTATCGTATTTATCATATTTATTGTATTGTTTCTGGTTTTAATTTTTCTTTACACACTTATGTCTGCACATTTGCACTTTGTACTCTTTAGTTCCATGTTGCATCTTGTTCCTGGAGGAACGTAATTTCACTCCACTGTGTACTTGTACATGGATGGAATGACAATAAAAGCCTCTTGGCCTGACTTGATAATAATCCATATATTGTTGAGATCATTGACACAATCTCTAGCTGTTCATAAAAAGCAGACATAGAGAAACGACCTATTCAGATGAATTGTTATCAGCATGTAGTTTGTAAAAGTATATTTTACCAATAAATTAACCTTGTTAAAAGTACATACTTGCGATTTGGGTATTACAGACATTGTTATTTAAGGCAATCTTACTTTATTTACTGTAGATCATTTATGTATAGTTGCAAAGGCTTATGTCAAGTATTATAAAGCATTATGAATGCTTTATAGATCTTAACAAATGCACGTATAATGCATTATGGATACCATATTCATAGAAAGTGTTACCTTAAGTTCTAGTTGGAGTATTATCCAATTGTCCAATCAGGATTTTCCCCCATCGTAGTATCTAGGTAGAGATGGGAGTCTTAGGTAGGAGCTTGACAGAAGATTACGTTAACTACCAACATACAGTAATTAAGAACTGACCATTGAATTCACCTGTTGCAAATATCAGTGGTACTCTAAATCGGCTTCAATCACTTGTTAGAAATGGAAAACAGCAGCAGAGCTCTTTACATTAGAGTCACTGAAAAACCACAACAATCCTTGTAATAGGCTTCACATAAAGCGTATGGAATGTCTTTTACCAGCTTGTAATGTTTGTGTTTACTCCAGGACAGCCAAAAAAACGTGGGCCAGTTTTAACTTAGTGCTAACATACTTACAGCTAATGACTTACTAATTCTTTAACATATATTTAACCACTGATAAAAACACTGTGTGGATAAATTATCATTTGCCTCAGGTTGCACTGCACAGCTGGGCAGTTTACTGTTTCTGCATGTAGGCCACATCAATGTTCAGACACTCTTGCATCAAAAATTTGTGCAGTTGGTCCAGACTTAGTGGATAACTTTCCTGGCACAATTCCTAGGAGAATTTCCTGTAGACTGGGATTTTAGCCACTGCTGGCAGACCCGTATGACTGTGCACTTCCATACACCTGCAGATTCAGCTACTTCCTTCACACTATGGCCTTTGGCACGCCCAAATGCAGTCACTCCTTTTAGCAAATCAGTAACATCTTCTTTGGAGCCATTTTCCACACATGGAATGAGACATTCACTGCACTGTACCACCTCTTCTCAATCTATAGATCCCGTCACTCACACCCCGCAGGTATTTATAGCTCCATCATCCCCATGCAGCACCATCTGCAGGAGCCTGAAGTTACTACCACCTTAAACACACATGCAAGGTGACTCTTTTTTTTTTTTGTCTGGTGGGCTTGATAGTATCAACCTGTTGTGTCCACTTACATATATACTTATATATATCATGTTTTTACAGTGTAAATGCATATGCCACTCAGGAGGACAGAGTCTCCACTAATAAGTACATCCAGGAATCTTGCTTTTGCCACAGACCACCAGTATCATTAATTCCATCTATATTAAAGGCCTAGCAACATCTCAGCAACAACATGGGATAATATAGCAACATCTATGAAGCATTTGGGACTTCATAGCATCGACTTAAAGTTCATTCCAAACTTTTCCATCTAGTTCATTATTTTTATAGTGGGTTGCTTATTTATTTAACTAGCCAAACACTGGTCATTACTACACCACACGTTTGCCTCAGATTTGCGCAAGTGACTGTTGCATGCATTTTAGGTCTGTTCACTTAGGTGCTGAAGCTGGCACTGGTGCACGCACCCCTCCCCCTACCCCCCCTCTCATGTTTCTGGTCCTCCTCCAGCTCGGTTCAGATGAAAGAACTGACCTGCACCTCTCTGTGTCAGCACTTTCCTTTTGACTGCCAACCAATAGAATAGATTGTCTCTCTCCATTAATCAGCAGTTCATCTGCAGAGCTGACCAATTGTACACATTTAATCCCACAATGCCACTCTGTGTGTGTGTGTGTGCGTGTGTGTGTGAGTGCACGCGAGCCTGATCACCTCACAAGAATAAATTGGATTTTTTTTTTCTGCAATGCATATTTGTTTATCATCAGCAAATTATGGCCTATAATGTGCTTGTTTGTGGAAAACCCAGAAATTGAGGTTGCTTTGTTGACGGCCACATTACTACGTCAGCGTCTAATTAAGCTGAGCTTGCCTGATCTATAATATTTGGACCAGATCGCTTACAAGGCAATCAGTGAGGCCTTTTGATGGACGTAGTTTGTATTATAGCCGTCCTGATTCGGCACATACACAAACAAGACTATAAACGGTGTGGGCTCACCAGCCTGGTTGTTTTCGATCACATTTAATTTTTCAACCCATTTTTACTGCTTTCATGTTTATTGGTCACCTGTGGGAAGTGCTTCATGTAGATGACTGTGACTGTTATGTGGGCAGTCTTGGTGCACAGAGTGGTTGCCTATTTCGAACATTAGTGTTTTATTTATTTATTTATGTATTTGTTTTATATATATATATACTTTTTCTTTTGCAGTAAGTTTCCTGGTGCTTGTTTGTATTACTGCAGACCTGATAACAGAGGACCTGATCACCTCACGAGGACATCTGGAGGCAACAATGAGCAATTTCTGAGCTAAATGTGAACAATGGGAACAAGCTTGTGAAGGCAAAGCCTATAGTAGGGGGTGCACTTGTAAACACTATCCAATCTACAACATCCCTGTCATTGGCCCCTGAATGTAACATCCGTTAGCTGAAAAAACAGAATTAAGCGTTGAATATTCTAACACAGGTCCTGCAGACTGTGCCGTAGGAGTGGAGGTAGAGTGACACCAGGCCTTCTGACAAACACCCGTCTTCTTGGCGCTGACCACGGTGCCTCCACACACGGATTCTTTGGTCATCTCCACCAAGACAAAAGTGGGACTCATCACTAAAGATGACCCGCTGCCATTCTGAGTCACTCCATGACAGTCTGGCGTGACACCATTGCAGTCTTTGGTGGTGTTGACGTGGTGTTAAGGACAGTCGTCGTAACAGTCTGTGTGCATGTAGTCCTGCGTCATGCAGCCGTCTGCCAGTGGTGCTGGCACTAACGGGATGACTCATGGAGGGCATCACTGCTCACTGTATGTCCCCAATCATGGCTGTTGGGTCAGTTGGGTACAGCGATAAGGCCTGTCACATGTGTGGCCGAGCGTGAAACTTAAATCATTTGCATGTCTCATGATGTCAAACCTACCCACCAAGTTTCATTCCTGTTGTTTGATTCCATCTGGGTGCAACTATTGTTTTGATGATGAGTGTACTTACCATTTTTAATACAGATACAAAACATTGTGGGACTAAATCTACTTTGATTAGCTTTCCAAATAAATATAACATGTTTTCCTATAAGGTTACATATACAACAAACAAACAAATAAAATGCAAGAAATGCATAGTAGACCAGCATCACCTAAACATTCTGTTCTTCTGGAGTACAATAAAACCATGAAATACATAAAAAGTACAATAATGTATTAAATATCAATTTGAAATTTCAGAAAGATCTAATCATTTGTCAAACTATTTTCTTAATTGCCTAATGATGTATCATGTTGTCATGTGTAAGCTAATATAAGCTAACCTAAACCAACAAAGCTGTTTCACCTTCTACAATACAATATGTACACTACCAGTCAAAAGTTTAGGCACACCCATCTAAATGGATGTTGTTGGTGATCTTAAAGACTCTACAGTCTTACACTTAACAGCTCCAACTGATGAGAGTCTGAAGCAGTACATGTCCTGATATACCACACGTACTCTTGATGTACCACAGTATTATATTTCTCCATATCTCCACCTCTAATATATGTTTAGTGAATGTTCATGATGGACAGACCAATAGAATTGCTCCAAAACTGCTTAGAAATAAACCTTGTTATTTCAGCCACTGCAGGTTAAGAAAGCTGGTTCATCCTCCTGTTTTTTGGAGGGTTTTAAGGTGGACTGTATAATTCCATGAGTGCTGTTTTATAGTTTGGTGTCTTCGCTTTTATTCTACAGTAAAGCATTAAGATTAGGATATAAGACTGTATATCCTATATATCCTATATATCTGCACTCCTGGACACTCCACTTTACTTAAATACCAATATAAGCACATGTTTATTATGTTTATTCAGTCATCATCTGCTGATAACTGCACCCCTGCACATTCATGCACATTTATTTATTACTATTGCACTGTCTTTCTACAGGTCTACAGTTATATTTGTATTTCTTGTATATATTTCTTGCTTCCTTGCGAAGTGAGATATTTATATATTTATCCTCGTGACCTGTACTATGTATAGTTTATAGTTTATAGTGTATAGTTAACAGGTAATAATACTGCTGCCGGTACCTACCCATTTAGGTTTTTTCATACTGCACAACACTTTTAATCTGTAATTGTATTTGTTTGATGTTTTACTGTGCTGTTTTCTTGTGAAACCGCTACTGGCTGCTAAATTTCCTTCGGGATCAATAAAGTATCTATCTATCTATCTATCTATCTATCTATCTATCTATCTATCTAAGATAAACATAAGGAGAACCTGCTATGAGGAGCTGTCCCTAAACTTTTGACTGGTAGTCTATGTTATTTCAGACTTTCACACGAACTGAATAATATTTACCATTCCTTGTTTATAGGTTAATATCAGTGTTAATGCTCAGTAAAGCGTTGTTGTTACCTCAGGTAAACACATGACATGAAATGGTTATGAGGAATATGCTGCTTGGTGGCTGAAACATTGTTTAGCGAGAGTTTTGAGATAAAATTTCAGCCCAAAAAAGCATTAACATAGAACATAACATAGAACATCCCTCGACATGTGGGTTCACACTGGGCGTTTTGGACAGTAATTGTGATTGTTATATGTGCAGTTACATCATACATAATAGAATAATGCCAAAACTGAATTTACCCATGGGTGCGGTTCACCTTTCAGTAGTGTCTGGAGTGAATCTGAAGTGTATCTGTATAGAGCTGAGCACTGTCGTCTTTGCCTGTTCTTTCGTATTGCCTGCTTTAGTGTATATGTATAGTGATTACACCGCAGCCGTCTCTGTTACCTGCCTCTTTACTGTTTATGTCCACGTTCACAGCCCTCTGCCCCTGAAGTGGGCTGTTATTGAATCTGTATACTAGCCCACCTCTCCTGTAATTTGTATCTATGGACATCCTCATCTTCCAGGTCCGTTTGAAGCGTTCCCTTCTGGCCCGTCCGTTGCGCCCGTTGCGGAGTGGACTTAAAAGTAGCTTTTCCGACAAGTAGGACGAGCAGCTTACCGACTCAAGATTGTAATCTGGAAACGCGAGCCGATGGAAGTGACCCCTCTCAAAGCCTGCCGCGTCCACCCCTACCCCACACCCCCCCCCTCTCGCTCTCATAGTGCGAGAGCTTTGAAGTATTCTTCTTAGCTGAGAAGCTGAGATTATGATGTGCGGGGGGGTTGATTTGAGAGCGCACGTAAAAGGAAGGGAGCGAGAGAGAAAGTCGCAGTTCCTTTTCCCTGGAATGGCTCTATTCCCTCTCTCGCTGTTGTCCGTGCTTGCCGGCGCTGTTTCGCTAATGTTTAGTGTGAATGATGAGCTGCCTTTGAAGAGTTTCTCTTACTTTGCCTTTTTTTTCGTAGACAGCTCAGTGGGAGCGCCGTCCTCTACTGCAGTAATATTACGCTGTGATCATTTAACTGCATACAAAGCAAAAACCACATCACTATAGAATTTTGTAGTTTTTCTCAGGTCTGATTGTTGAACCTGGTTCTGGTGGATATTGATAAAACTAAACATGGTAACACTTTCTATGAATCGGGTATCTATAATGCATTATAAGTACATTCATTAAGATCTGTAAAGCATTCATAATTCTTTATAGTACTTGACATAGGTCTTTGTAACTATACATAAATGCTCATAATAGTGCACATGAACTGTTACAACACCACAGTATAAGGTTTCATAGTACGAAGTGACATAATGTGTTATAATGCATATATCTAACATTATTGGTGAGACCAGCATCATAAAGCCTAGTAAGAAATATTGTGACCATTCATATGATGATGACTCTCAGACGCTCCTCAGTATTTTCAAAATAAAAGTAGTTTTAGAACTGCGTATAGCATCTAATGAACACTTATAAGCTCTCTTTACAGACTTTAGGTAACGTGATGTTGTTGGTAATATAAGCACATAACTACTGTAAATAAAGAAAGGTTGCCCTAAATAAGAACGTCTGAACAGAGGAATACCAGAATCACTAGTTTGTACTTTGAACAGGGTTTAATTTATTGATAAAATGTATTTTTACAAACTACATGCTGATATCAATTCATCTGAATAGAACGTTTCTCTACATCTGCATTTAATTAGCAAACAGCTAGAGATCGTCAATGATCTCAACAATGTATAGATTATAACGCATTATGTCACTTTGTGCTATGAAGCTTTATACTGTGGTGTTACAGCATTTTATATGTGTGATTATGAACATTTATGTACAGCTACAATGACTTATGTCAAGAATTATAAACCATTATTAATGCTTTATAGATCTTTAAGACTGCACTTATAATTCATTGTGGATACCTGATTCATAGAAAGTGTTACCCTGAATATTAAGATATTAATATCATGCTTAAGTTGAATAGAATTCCACTGATTTTTGAATAGTGAATTAAGAATTCTGAAATTTAATAATAATAGTAATTTATCGGTTGAGATTAAACAAAGTCACTATAGTAGTTTGATGTAAAATGGTTCAAAAGTAATGGTGTAAAGAAACTTACCGGCTCATTTTTCTTCAAAGTGGTGGTGATGGGAAGCATGGGTTGCCGTGTGTTACCGTTCAAACATAGCCAGTTTTTTACTGTGCAGAATGACTCATAAAGCTTATTGTGTTTTTAGGTTTTTATAGTGCCCTGAAACCTCACACCTCCAAAAAGAAGACAGAAATGTTCTTAACTTTTGATTTATTACCATTTAAATTACAACAAAAACAAACAACATGACAGTCGTAAGATAAGACAGCACTTTTTTTATTGAACCCGAAGGAAATTGCAGAAAATCAGCCAGAAAATATACAGTTGAGATTCCCTCATTTGGGGAATTCGCAAGAGTCAGCACAACCGAAGTACCATGGCTAAGCATCGCCCTGGGCGATCCACCTTCTTGATCATGTTGTCGCCCCTGCCGTATAGAAAGAAGAAGAACGATAACATTAGGAGTACTGTTAGTAGTTATATGTACTTAGAACTACTTTTACAGTAGTTAGTAGTACTCAGGGGTAAAAGCAGTACATGGGTGAGAATGTACTCACATCTGTTTATGCATTTTAGGTAGGCTGATGTTTTTCGGGGGTTGATTTAAATGATGCAGCATTTCTGAGGTGTTATTGCAGACTGGTATATTTCCTATTTATATAGTACCAGTCAAAAGAACGTTCTCCTTCTGTTTATCTTAATGCTTTACTGTAGAATAAAAGTGACATCAAACTCATGGAATTCTACAGTCCACCCTATAAACCTCCAGAATGGAACTTTACAGGAGGACGAACCAGCTTTCTAAACCTGCAGTGGAGGCTGATGTAACAAGGTTTATTTCTAAGCAGTTTTGGAGCAATTCTATTGGTCTGTCCATCATGAATATTCACTAAATTGTTTTTGGTTTTTGGGGTTTTTTTTTGTCCAACTAAATATGTATTAGAGGTGAAGATATGGCAGAAATATGAAACTGTGATACATCAAGAGTATATGTGGTTTATCTGAATATTTATGTATGTATGTATGTATGTATTTATTTATTTATTTCTGAATATAACCAAAAACATCAATTTAGTTGGGTATGACTTTTGTCTGGTACTTTTTTTTTTTTTTGTATTTGACATCTTGTCAAATCTTTGGGGTTTGTTTTTGGAACTTTTGGGCCAGTTTGTAGGATTACACACATCTTGGTTTGCATGAAATGTGATAATCCCTAAGTCCCTAATCTTGAGGTATCCATAAAAGTGTTTTGATGGCAAATTAGATTTTTCTTGAAAAATCTAATTTGTTGAAAATGCATTAATGCATTGTTCTTCAGAGATCAGATACAGACAAGATACCTGCCTTATTCCAGCAGAACCTCCAGTGTGCATTAATGAGCTTATGAAATTCTGACACTGTGTGAAATTTTGCCAAACCAATAAAAATGTTTGGTTGGAACGATATATCGTCATATCGCCCACCCCTACTCTGCATTTCCATAGACTAATGTAGATTGCTGCTGTCGGTGGATGGGGGTTTATGTGCATGAGTGTCTGGACCTGATTTGATGCCTTTTTGGGGTCAAGTCATCTGACCAGTACACACACACACACACACACACACAATGTGCTGGAAAGGCAAAGGCAGAAGTTTACTGATTTCTCCCAGTGGATTGCTGGAGAATTTATTGGCCAGTGGCCGGCAGTCACAGATTAAGGGAAACGTCGATCAGTAATGACCCCTTCTACATGTTAGTATTGCCGTAAAGCCAGCCTTTTATGTCGGAGATATCGGAGTGGGAGCTATTACACATGACAGGGGTGAGCAAGGGACTGCGGACCAAGGCTAGCATTATTAAATATTGACTAGCGCCGTGATTTATGTAGAGCTGGAGGGGTGAAAAGTGACTTTTTAACTGTGATATATCCTTTAGTCGCCAAACCCTTCCATTTATCTCTGGACTAGAAATAAAGCACATGTTGGCTGCATATTTCTTTCTCCAGGAGAAAGGGGCCAAAATACACCTTTTAAAGATGGATTTGTTTATATCGTCAATTCATTTTCCAAGCCCCAGTAGCAGGCTGGGTACACCGGAAACAAGTACACACTTAAGAAAGGAAAGGAGCGATTAAAAACAGGGCAGCTTTTCCATGATATACTTTAACTGCTATGGTAAAACAGGCCTGTCTAATACTGATATTGCACACACAGTCTCTAACCGGTCACTGGACATTTTACTTGTTTTGTGAGCACTTGGCCAATCACAGAGTTTCACAAATGAACGTGGTGAAAAATAATTCATAGCAATCTTTAGTCACTGCAAGTGCTCAGTATTTAGCAGTGTATTTGCAGTGCAGTAATCCCCAGTATTTACATCCACAGCATTAGGCAGACGCCCTTACCCAGAGTACAGTATACATGTACAGTTAGAAGGTGAAGGTGGTGTTAGGAGTCTTGCACAAGGACTTATTGGTATAGCATAGAGTGTTTGCTCAGCTGGCTGGGACTGAAACCCAGTCTGCAACACAGAGGTATTACCCAATACATTTTACCTTCAGTGGTGACCAACTATATCGCTAACAATGCAATATGATGTTTTGGCAATGTTAATTAGCTGTAATAATAATACTAATACTACTAAAAATAAATAAATAAGTAAGTAAATAAATATATATAAATAATTATATATATATATTTTTGTTGTTGTTTATGTTTTTTTTAAGATTATCATAATAATAAGGATTATTATTTTGTTTTGTATAACATTTGACATTTAAAAGACAAACTATGCTGTATTTATGTTTTAGTGGCTGCTTTATTTTTAATATTGGGGCATAATGCCATAACATGCTTATATGATTGATTATATGATTATTACAAAAAATGCTGCCTTAATTTCTAAGTCCGCCCTTTCTATTGCTAGAGTGATAAACAGCTCAATCTGGGAATAGTTTACCCAGAGAATGCTTTTTTTCCCCATGTGATCCAATATTTGTGACATTTTGCCCCTGATATTGTTCAGCCTTGTTCGAAAACAGCTTTCTTATGAATGTATTAAATGACCTGTTACCTTGTTTTTTTTAATAGATCATCTTGTAAAATGTGTAAACATTGTTAAAGTTAAAGCTTCACAATATACTGATTACTTTACTACCTGAACACTGTATGTATTGTTGCTGTCGGGACAAAACCTTGTATCTCCATTGTTGTTATTTCTCTGTTATTTACATGATAAACCGACAGTCCCGAAAGACTAAAAGTTACTTTTGGGGGGATGAAACGTTTTGTTTTGACAGCGACAGTGTGACATTTTTTCCACAGTGTGCTACATTCTTAAATAAGCAGTAACTGTATAGTAAAAAGTGTTGCATGACTTACAAAATCAACAAAACATATATTTTTGATCAGCGGTGTTCAAACTTTTGCATATGCCTGTGACTGTATGTTCAGTCTATAGGAGTTAACTCACCATTGGTAGTGAATGGTGGGTAGCAGTCTACACGCTGAAGTTATAGGAACAGAGGTCAGTAAAATAGATCAACCTTAAAGGCACAGTACTAAAATAAGCCTAAAAAGAAATGATGACTGCTTTTGGCATGTAAACCCACACATATCAACAACAACGTGGCAGACCCCCCCGCCACCCACCCACCCGGCTCTTGGAGTAATAGTACTAGAAAATGGCAGCTAAGAGTTTGATCACAAGACTGGAGGAGTGATAGCATGTGGATGTGCTTTTAGTCACTGGGGCACTTCATGTCTATTGATTTCTTTATAGTACCACCACATTTCAGAGCCTTCAGATGGGTGAGGGCTAGAGGTTATGGACTCAGAACACGTATTCTTACACACACACATATACACATACACACTTGTCCTCCCTCTCTCTGTCTCTCTCTCTTTCTCCCTCTCCAGCAGCACATCTGGTCCAGAAGAGAGAGGTGAGAACTTGGAGGAAATTAATTCGCTTTTAATTTGCAAGCAGGGCCGTATATCCTGCGGTCGATTGCATTACAGTAAGTGGTAGTGGCTGGGGACTGAGAGGCCTGACTCTTGACCTATTGGTTAATGTGCCCAAATGCATGTGTCTGAGTGAAGACATTCCGTGCCTGTGCCGTCTAGTGCTGAGGTGTGTGTTGGTTTAAAGGGCCTTTACGAGCCTGTGTGCTGTAGAATGAAAGTATGGGGGTAGTGCTTTTTAAGACTGCGAGTGTAGGATTGCCGGGGAAGCAGTAAGCCCGAGCCGAATTTCATTGGAAATACCCTTTCTGTTCCTCCTTACAGTAAAGCATCCGTGTGAAAGTTTATGGGTTTTCATTTCTTTCCTCTTTCTTTTTATACATCTCCTTATAAAGCTTTTTGCCAGATTGACAGCGGGCGACCCCTACCCAAACAAGACATCTTTTGTTGCTATTATTTATGAAATTGTATTTTTGTTCTAGTGTGGGGTCTTTTAGCCGGAGCAACCAGCTTCCTGTGTTTTTAAATCAATGTCTGGGTTAGCACAAGCGATCAATCCCCATTTCTGGATTAAGAGCCAGACAGCTAAAGCCTAGGCTTCCCTGTGTCAGCAGGGCACAGTGCATCTCACACACACACACACACACATGCACAGTGCACCCCATGAAACACATCTCTCGGTCTGACTCAGGGAAGCCTTGTTTTTCCACGGTGTCTGTGCTTAATGGTCAGTGGAAGTAATAAATAAATAAACAGCAGAGGAACAGCTGTTCCTATGGTCTGATGCTTCTCTGTTGAAGTCTATGCATGTGTCTCTTAGGGATGGCATTGGTGATCAAGCCACTGTGTACTCGTTTGTAGGGCTGGACTGAATAACTTGCGTGTTTAAGGTGGTAGTAACTTCAGGCTCCTGCAGATGGCGCTGCACGAGGATGATGGAGGGCTTTAAATACCTGCGGGGTGTAAGTGACGGGATCCATAGATTGAGAAGAGGTGCTACAGTGCAGTGAATGTCTCGTTCCATGTGTGGAAAATGGCTCCAAAGCAGATGATTATGATTGGCTAAAAGGAGTGACTGCATTTGGGTGCGCCAACGACCATAGTGTAGGCAGTACCTGAATCTGCAGGTGTATGGAAGTGTATGGTCATACGGGTCTACCAGCAGTGGCTAAAATCCCAGTTTCCAGGGAATTCTCCTTGGAATTGAGCCAGGGACATGCCTACATACTACTTTTGGTATCACCTCAAGTTTCCAGCTGAGCTGAGCCCATACCAAAATGTGGTGAAAACACTGCAGACTGCTGATTGATTGACACTATCACCCTAAACATATATGCTAACGCTAGCTACGAGGTGAGCGCACCTACTTGAGTCACATCTGAGCAACCTTATGTAGTAGTTCCCAGACTCTTCCGTTTATTCAGCAGTTTTTTTCTCTTGCTGCAGTCAAAATGGGTCTCCTTCACGTCACAGCATCCTCATGCACCGTCACTATAATGACCAGCTACTTTGAGTTGTGCTGTATCTCAGAATCAGAATCAGAATCAGATTCAAGCTTTTATTGGCTAAATATCTTCACACATACAAGGAATTTGATACATTACATACAGTACAAAACTACACATTCCTAACACACACAAAAAC
This sequence comes from Semaprochilodus insignis, assembly GCA_034552555.1. Taxonomy (NCBI): domain Eukaryota; kingdom Metazoa; phylum Chordata; class Actinopteri; order Characiformes; family Prochilodontidae; genus Semaprochilodus; species Semaprochilodus insignis. The sequence continues at coordinate 8,317,058 of CM067483.1, read as the reverse complement.
ACGCACGCACACACACACACACACACTACCTTACATACCTGTAAACCTTACATTGTGTGGAGGTGTATATGTATATTAAAGTGATAAGTGCAGCAGTCCGCATGTAGAGGCAGATTAAGGCTTATAAAGCTGGAGTACAGGAAGAAACACCAGTCTGAGACTCTCGGTACAGAGGATGGAGCACCAGTCTGAGACTCTTGGTACAGAGGATGGAGCATCAGTCTGAGACTCTCAGTGCAGAGGATGGAGCACCATTCTGAGACATTCAGAATAGAGGATGGAACACTAGTCTGAGACATTCAGTACAGAGGATGGAGCACCAGTCTGAGACTCTTAGTACAGAGGATGGAGCACCAGTCTGAGACAGTCAGTACAGAGGATAGAGCACCAGTCTGAGACATTCAGTACAGAGGATGGAGCACCAGTCTGAGACATTCAGTACAGAGGATGGAGTGTTGTGTGAAACTGTTTCTAAGATAAATAAGACCATTAAGAAGTGCAGTACAGCAAGAACAGGAAGTGAAAGAAGATGCTGGTACTACAGTTGCTGGTACCAAAAGTTAGCACAATCAAGTGATTTCGAACTGACCTATACCATTTATGTGGAAAAACAGCTTTAGTGTTCATATAGCCTAGTTCAGGCATGTGCAGTGTGGGGAAAAAAATTATGGTCTTGGTCTTACCTGTGCATGAAAGATGGTTTGTAAGTGCGTTTTCTAGCAAAATCCTCAAACCAACTGGAAAAGATCATCACTGGTTTGTGTGTGTTGCAGGTGAAAACGGGAGCAGTGTGGTAGTGACAGAGACGAGAGCGCAGCTCACTACGGGCAAAGCTGGCCACTGGGTGTCTGTAGGAGGCCTGCTACCTTACTCCAACTACACGGTGCAAGTCAGAGCCTGCAACAGCCAGGGCTGCGTGGAGAGCACCCCCACCAACATCTCACTCCCTCCTGCAGGTAAGTGCTCTGATCAGATCAGATCAGATCAGAACGATTGAGAGATAAAGTCGTTCAGAGCAGTTCTGTGTCATGGAGAAACTTGCCGACTTACTTTTTGTGATGTTGGTGATAAGAGTCAGTGATATGTCTGACACAGATATAGCCATTGTATTTAATGTCCCAACTGACCTGTGAATCTATACATGTCCCCTTTGGAGACTGTGTTGCCTCTTGTTTCTAAGAGTGTGCCATATTCCTGCTTTATAAAGTATTACGTATGTCAATAGAACTACTTAAGAGACGCTATGCCAGCTTGTGGCAGGTATTATAAGGTGTTGTGTATGCTTTATAATGCCTTATAAATGCATTATGAATGAGATGAAGGTGAATCAATGATAAGCCTTCATGCTTGAAATATAAAAGCAATAGCTTAGGGGGGAAAAATCAGGATTCTTTTGTAATCAAATCTTCTTATTTATATAGCAGTCACAAAGCAGTGTCCATTCATTGCTGCCTGCATAGACAGTGTGAAGGCTGCCAAAGTAAGGCTGTAAGACCAGCCAACCAGATTTGCTTTTCAGCACTGTTTACATTTATAGTCATTACTTAGAAGCATAGTTTGGACAGTATTTAGACACTCTCAGTACATATATAATAACGTACCATATCTACCATCAAAGAGTTCAAAGAGGAGATGGAGCAAGGGCCACACAATAGCAGCTGTAATGAGACCAGTTAATAAAGCTATAGTGAATTGGATGATGATTAGGGATTTTTAGAGGCTGATGTGATATTCAATTTCAGTTTTAAACAAGCTATGTAGTATTATTTCCACCTTTTTAAAAGGGGAATTCCAGCACATTTTTATAATATCTGCCATAACAAATTATATAAGACGTAAACAGAGTCATTCATATTGGTTTGATGTTAAAATGCTTTGTGCTTACTGAGTGGTGATTAGTAGTAGGGTTTAATGCCCCAGAGCTACCTCACAGGAAGCCATTAAAATAGTAAATGAAGTAGTTGTGAATGTGCTGCCTGGTGTTGTTTCACGATAGTTTCTATGATTGTACACGAAGGGCATTATGAAGCAAAGAGGTCCCCATAGAAAACCTTTCTTTATCAGAATTGGTTTGTTAGGTTTAACACTGCTTTCTTCATATCTACAATATATGTAGAACCTCAGAAGATGTGTAGATCCACTAGGTGATTTGGATCATAATTAACTTTGAACTGATTCCTATCACTATCACTACCTGGTGGTTCGTGGTCCCATTACATCCAGGTTAGGCAATTGCACTTCCCTGTTTTGTGGTTTGTACACTCTAAAGGCCCTTTGCCCTCTGCAGTACATTCAAAACTCCACCGCCAGAGTCTCAGTACCCGCCAAGAAACCTGCTTGCCCCCATCCTTCATCAGCTAAACTGCCTACCAGTTACTACAGTAAATGCATCCGTTATAAAATCCTGCTGTTGACCTTTAAAGCCTTGCATGGACTTGTACCCACTGACCTGTCTGCTCTCTGACATCCTAATACCCCTTCGTGCAGGCTAAGGTCCTCTGACTCTGACCAGCTCTTCCTAGGTTAAGGCTTTTCTCTGTGGGTGGCAGGTCCTTTAGTGTTGCGACTGGACGTGGAAGTGTGGGATTGCAGTGCTGTTGGGAAGGAAGATAAAGATTACCAGGAACAATAAATGATGATAAATTTAGACTGATATGGACAATATTTATTGAGCTACACATACAGAAGTAGTGTCTCTCAGTATGGCATCAGGCCGCCATGTTTGCTAACCCAACATGCCAGACGTCTTGGCATGGAGTTAGAGGTTCCTAATAGTGTCCTGTGATAATCCATCCCATGCAGCTTGAATATCCTCACACAGCTCCTGCAGATGTTGCTGTAGGGGTGGATGTGGAGTGACACCAGGCTTTCTGGACGTGTGACACATGACAACACTGGAAAACTGAATATTGTGATGCATTTCCTGTTCTGTTAAGTCTTAGCCCACTCTTATGTAACCTGCCGTGCCGTGGCTCTCTCCATCCCCTGCGTTCAATCACTGCGCTCGGCACGGGGGGAGAGTGAGGCGTTTGATCACTCCGGAGCAGACTGGCCCTCTCCGCCAGGCCAGCAGGGAGACGTTCCACATCTGCTGCCTGACAGAGAACAATGCCTGCTGCTGCTGCTGATCTAAAAGACCATTCCTGCCCGTTCCAATGGCACACAACCCCTTCTCACCACCCCGCCTCCCTCCCCCAAAGCCCTGCAGATGCATGTGACACAAGCAAGCGGTAGAAGTTTATTACTGTGCTGAAGAGCTGCACTTTTCCCACTGTTAAATTGTTGTTGGTTTTAATTATGACTCTTATGGCTCCAGAATGTTCTCTTTTTATGACCTTCTCGTAGCAAATGAAAGGTAACAAGTCATTGGTTAAATAGAGCTCGGTCCACGCTTCCCTTTACTTAATGGTGTGGGAGCTTATTAAGCTGATTTACACACACTGACGGGTGTTGGGAAGCACACGCCAGGCGGTGGGCTATATGTGCTTAAGCAGTGGGTAAATTAACCATAGGGCGATAAAGAGGAGAAGAAGGCTAGTGATTTCTTTGCCTGCTGGATGGTGCTGGGGTGGGGAGGGAGGAGGGGAAGGAATCGATGGACACACGTATGGCTAAAGATGAGGGAGGAGCTGAATTCACTGCAGGCATTTTATGTTCTAATCCGTATTCAATATTTGGGGTTGTCTTAACATGCAGCTGCTTAGTGCTGGAGAATGGGTTTGATTAGTTCTCTCTCTCTCTCTCTCTCTCTTTCTCTTTTTCATTCTTTCTCTCTATTGCTCCCTATTCTCTCTTTGCATCTCTTATTTTCTCTCCGTTTCTCTGTCCTCTCTCTCTTTATCCTATCTCTATCTCTATCTCTCTCTCTTTCTCTCTCTGTCCTCTTCTCTCCCACTTTCTCCCTCTCTCTCCCTCTCTGTATTTCTCTGTCTTCTCTCTTTCTCTCTCTCTCTCTATCCTCTTTGTCTTTACCTCTCTCTCACACTCTCTTTCTCTCTCTGTCTTCTTCTCTCTTTCTTTTTCTCTCCCTGTAACAATCTGTATTTTCTCTTTCTCTCTCT
>CM067483.1:8244181-8288543 GCA_034552555.1 Semaprochilodus insignis | reverse complement strand
GAAAGGCCCCTCTAAGTATCCCAAATGTCCCGAGATTGCAGCTGTTGCCGACGCCCTGATGGAGGCGGCCCCGCCGTTATTGCGCCGTGTTCTCGCCGCGCGCCCCGAGAGCAGTAAAGCGTCAATAAAATCAAAAGCACCTGCATCTTAAATGAAATTTCAATTGAAAAACTTAACAGCCCTTCAAATTGCAGAATTTAACACAGACCAGTAAAGCTTAAATAACACTTTGCCTCTGCAGACCGGGGGAGGCTAAAGGGGCGGGGGGGTTAGACAGCAAGAGCAGGCCTGGTCTGGGAAGTAAGCAAGCACGGGGGGGCGGGGTAGGGAAGGAGGTGTTCGCTTTCAAGGTGACTTGATTGTCTCATGTGGTAAAATTATTAACAATTAAGGAATTTCTCCAGAGGGCCACATTGGATTTGCCAGTGCCGGTACATATGCAGGGCCTGGTTTTTATTTTTCCCAGCAGCGACCAGGGTGGGGTGGGGCGTGGCGTGTTGTGGGGGGGGGGCTTTTTCTGTATTCATGGAAGCTCCCGAACCTTTGTGGTAATTGAATCAGTTAGAGTGCTGAGTGGAGCAAGCATAAAAACCTGTTAACCCAAAGGTCAGATCTGTGCATTGTTTATTTATCAGGAGGTGGAGGGAGCGGAATCGGCAACCCCCCCCCACCAGACACCCCCCACCCCACACCCTTTTCTGTCTCAGACACAGTAAAAAGGAAAAAAATGATCCCCAACAATAACAGCCACTAGATGAATGGACAAACCAGGGCCAGAATCATAAACAGCGACGGCGATTCAGGATTCTGTAAAAGCAGCGAAGCCTCAGATGGAGCAAGATTTGTTCGGTCTCTGTTCTATCTGCGGTATTCGACAACTGCTGTGCCTGAGTTAAACCGCTACAGGTGTCTGTTAAGGTGGACTGATTATTTCTGTTGAACATTTGATCTAAAAGGTCCACACGTCGCTGCCCAAAGCAAAACAAATATCTCTTTTAATTCTAATGTAAGTCTATGGAACCAGACGTTCTTTCCAAGTAATTTGGGCCATTTTGGTTGGTCCATTGTGTTGTGTGCAAATGATGCATAAAAGTAAAAATCAACCAAAAATGAAGATACATGTTTTTTCATTGGACAGGGATGGTATATTTATATGTATATTATTTTTTTGTGCGTTTATGATGCTTGTTTGTGCAGATCACATGGTTTTGTAGTAAAAGTCTGAAAATCAGTGTGTAACATTGTCACTACCAAAACACCAATTATGTATTTTTAAGTATTTTTATTTGTGTGTTAATAAAAATATATATATATGATTTTAAGGGTGTATGGCTGCCCTGTGTTTGTTAGTCAAGTACTGGCTAGTGTATTTGTGTTCTACTAGTCAGCTTAAATTGTCACTTGGGACATTTGGCGAAGCTTCTGTGGTTTTATTATTAATACATGAATCAATGAAACATAATTAAGGTGTAGAGCCATTGAAAGGAAAAGGATTTTAGTTCAGAGCAGTTAAAAGTTCGAAATTAGTTATTAGTAATTCTGACAGAATATAGAATGTTCCGTATATGTAATTGGCCTCTGTTCTGATTGGCCGCCCTTTATTGTGCCTTGCTCAAGAAGCAGTCCCTACCCATACTGTTCCTGTCTAATGAAAAACATATATCTCCATTTTTTTGTTGATTTTTAATTTTATGCATCATTTGAACACAGCAATTTCATGATGAACAGACCAACAGAAATGGCCCAAATCGCTTGGAAAAAACTCTGGTTCCATTGACTTCCATTAAACTTACATGAGGTTTTTGGCCTCTCCTGTAAAGTTACCATTTTGGAGGTTTTCCTTTGGACATCGACGATATGTGGACTATGTGGATGGAGAGTGGACCGCATGTTCTGAAACAGGGTTCACTTACAACATCAAATTTTCATTTCTAGGATGTACTGTAAAACCTCTATATCTAACTTCTAAACTCCAGTTTCAGTGAGAATTACACTTCAAATGATGGCATAACAATTTTTTCAGTTCCAGCTTTTTTTATTTATTTAATTTTTTTTCAGTTCCAGCTTATTGAACCTCATGTTTTGATGCATATTGTGTTTCATAAAAAATGTCTTACACTACAAAAAATTAGATCTTGGTAAGTAAAATGATCTCATGTCTGGTTCTTATCTTAAAATTATTTAAGTGCACTATAATGGTCCATAATGTGTATATAATAAATGCAGACATTCTGAGATGTTACAAAACCCTACAATAAGCTCTGGGGTGATATGGTTTCTGTTAAGTGTGGCTGATATGGTAAAACTGTACCAATTGTACAAAAAAAGATGTATTGCAGGTAAAATAATCTTCAATCTGGTTGAAATATCTTAAATTTCTAATTTTGAGATTATTGTAGATCATTTTGAGATTATTTATCTTATTCCCAGACATTTTTTGTTTATTTTAAGTATTTTTAGTAAGGCAGATTTTCTCACTATATTGGCAAATAATTTTGCTTAATTTTTTAAGAAATTAGTTTGAAACCGGTTAAACGATCTGCCAATATGGTGAGAGAATTTGGCTTTAAAAAAAAAACTTAAAACAAATTAAAAATGTCTGGACATAAGTAAATAAATGTTAAAATGAACTTTGTAAGATATATTAGCTAGATATAAGATCATTTTACCTGCCAATATGTCATTTTTTGCAATGTAAAGGATTGAGATATTATGATTTTACCTTATCGACCGCCGTTAATGGAAACCATATCACCCCAGACCCTCAGAGTAGAGTTTTGTAATGTTTCAGAATGTCTGCATTTATCATATACACATTATAGATCATTATATAGAGCACTTCTTTTGTAGGTGAACAATACATCAACAATAGCACTTCAACACCTGGACATTTGTTCATGATTGTCTTTCTTAGTTTCTCGCCTAATCGTATCCTCATGAACATTTTCTTAACAGAGGCTCCAGCTGTCCTTATGAGAAAGAGGCCTCGTATTCATCCTATTTATTCATCCCTAGTTGCGCCTTGCGTGTGTGCAGATCCTCTGACTGTAGTTCATCTTATTTATGTAGTTTCGAGCTGCCGCGCTGGTTGCTGTTGTTACTGTACTCGCTGAGCTGTGGAGCTGTAAACCTCAGAGCGGAGCTCGTCCTGTCCCGCACCGCCCGCTCGGGTGGGACGAGGTGCTGATGGGTAGGTGGAAAGTGGGCCATCTGTGGGGAGACATCAACAGCCCAGCACGCGTGAGAGAGAGTGCGCGAGCCAGTCACCTTGATCGGCCGCGCCCTTGCCGCTCCGCCATTACCGCCGCTGCCGTGGGACGTAAATGGAGGAGGAAAACATTACCTGCAAATGAGCTTTCATGGGGCCCCAAATATCAATCAGGCACCAGAGGCTGCAGAGGACGCGCCACAGAGCAACTTCACTTTATTTGGCACACTCTGCTTGCTTTTCGTTTATAAACTAAACATCGCAACACACAAAATCCCCCCCAAACTCTGTTCACAAGTACTTCATACCAGCTGTGCGCACAAAATAACCACACTGCAGAAAATATCCTGACTAGTAAAATTATCTTGAATATAGTTAACATACATTCATCCTCAAAAGAACAGCTGCACCCAGAAGGAAGTGTAAAGATTGCAGTGCTATTGGGAAGGAAGATAAAGGTCACCAGGAACAATAAATGATGATACATTTAGACTGATATGGGCAATATTTATTGAGCTACACATACAGAAGTAGTGTCTCTCAGTATGGCGTCAGACGCAACATGCTTGCTAATGTAACATACGTTTTGGCTGCAGATTGTGGGGAGGGGGTGGAGGTGGAGTGACACCAGGTCTTCTGGACGTGTGATGTGTGACAACAAACCGTTCATCTTTGTGCTGACCACGGTGCCTCCACACACGGATTCGTTGGTCGTCTCCACCAAGACAAAAGCGGGACTCGTCACTGAAGATGACCGGCTGCTATTCTGAGTCACTCCATGACAGTCTGGCACGACACCATTGCAGTCTCTGGTGACGTAGACGTGGTGTTGATGTGGAAGGGCAGTTGTCGTAGCGGTCTGCGTGCATGTAGTTATGACCAACCAAGTTTCATTCCTGTCGGTTGATTGCTTGGGTTCAAAGCAGATGTTAATGATTGGCTAAAAGGAATGACTGCATTTGGGTGTGCCAAAGGCCATAGGGTGAAGGAAGTAGGTGAATCTGCAGGTGTATGGAAGCGTATGGGCAGCAGTTGCCAAAATCCCAGTCTAAAGGGATTTCTCCTTGGAATTGTGCCAGGGAAGGCGTCCAACAAATCTGGCCTCCATCCAGTCCATGCTGAATCCAGTCACAGCTGTTATTGGTGCTGGTGGAGGTATTACACGCTATTAGGTGTGTTTCAGTCACAGGGGACTCCTTTTACTGTCTGGTGAGCTTATTTATTTATTCATAATGTATATATGTATACTGTTAAAGTTAGCAAATAAATAGTAATTTTTAATTAGCATGTGCAGAAGTGTTTTCCTATTAGAGGATGCATTAATTTCTGTCTTTCTAATTTTGTCAGTCAAATCTAACCACATTTTTATAAATGTATTCTCTTAACAGAGATTTCAGCTCTCTGTATTCAGTAATTGATCCTATTCGAGTAGTGAGCTAAAGCATCAATATACACCTGTTAGATTTCTTCATTTTACTAGTTATAACTTTTCTTTCTTATGTATTTCTTATATATCTTAGAATATTAATTTAATTTCCTAGATTTTTAATGTAGTCTCAGACTCCACTGTATATACATTCCAGGTGAAAATGGGGTCAGAACAAATTCTACAGGCAATTATAGTGCTCTGGCATCATGGGACATGATGTAAAAGCCCAGATTTGAGAACTTCTAACTTTATTGGCCCATAGAACCCAAAGACGTGCATATGAATGTAATGTAATATAATGTAATGCAATTTTACATTTAGATTTATTAATGTTTCATATTTGCACCTATGAAAGCAAACTTCTTGAGAGTTGAAATGGGCTTAGATACTGTCTAGAAGACCTCAGGGTAACTTTATAGGAGAAGGGACAAAATATTACCTTCAGTGCTTATCGAAGTTGTTTCAAAGAAGTTGTGGACCATTTCTTTTGGTTCACTTGTCATGAAATGTTCTGAAATGATGCAAAAAACTAGAATTAAACTGAGGCACTTTTTATGGTCTATATGAGACTAATGTAGCGTGGTACACTCTTTAGCTGTGAGTTTGAGTTAAGACGATGAGGCTTTTGAGTTTGCTGATGCTGGAAATTTGGGATTTTTTTTGTTGTACTGCAGTAACAGAAAATGCCGTCTGCATCCGAACTAACGTAGACTTGTGTTTGGTCTTGGGATGATTTATGAAGGATTGGCATTTGGTTCAGCTGGACTTTTGTTCTAGACTTGGACATTTTATCACAATGTATAAAATCAAAGCAGGGAACGACTGGAAGAATGCAAGACTGTGGGCTCATATGAATACAGACTGCACATAGCACCGCTTATTAACTGTTCACAGGTTTGAAAAGGCTTTGGAATCATGGAGACGTCAACAAACTTAAGATGTTAATCATAACATATAAGTTACAGAGAGATATAATAAATGAGTGGGGTATTTTGGCCTTCTGCCCAATGAGCACTTGGAAAGGCTCCCTTGTCCAGGTTTGACATTGTGAAACATACAAATGATCGGCCCCACATAACCAATGTAAACAAGGATGGGCCTTATTGCTGTACCTGACTGACCCAACAGCCGTGATTACGGACATTCAGCGAGCAGTGATGTCCTCCATGAGTCATCCTGTGCCAGCACCTTTGGCAGATGGCTGCACCACACAGGACTACGTGCACACAGACCGCTACAACGACTGCCCTTAACACCACGTCAACATCACCAAAGACTGCAATGGTGTCATGTCAGACTGTCACAGAGTCACTCAGAATGTCAGTGAGTCATCTTCAGTGACGAGTCCCGCTTTTGTTGTGGTGGAGACGGCCAACGAATCCGTGTGTGGAGGCACCGAGGTCAGCGCCAAGATGAACGGTTTGTTGTCACACGGCACATGTCCAGAAGGCCTGGTGTCACTCCACCTCCACCCCTACCGCAATATCTGCAGGAACTGTGTGAGGATATTCAAGCTGCATGGGATGGATTATCACAGGACCCCATTAGGAACATCGACAACTCCGTGCCGAGACGTCTGGCATGGTGTGATAGCAAACATGGCGGCCCTACGCCATACTGAGAGACACTACTTCTGTATGTGTAGCTCAATAAATATTGCTCATATCAGTCTAAATGTATCATCATTTATTGTTCCTGGTAACCTTTATCTTCCTTCCCAATAGCACTGCAACCCCACACTTCCTTCAGGGTGCAGCTGTTCTTTTGGTGATGAGTATATGTATATAATCAGATGCAGTGCCAATACCTCCACCTATTTTCTGCCTGATCTTCCCACATTTTATGCATTCTACCCTCAAGATGCATATGAGATGCAGTCACACAGCAGTTCTGTACATTAAAATCCTCACCCTCAGATTGAATCCATGTGGGACAGAGAAAGAGAGAGCCCAAGTGTGTGTGTAATTATGAAAATGACCCGAGCTGTCTGAGCCTGGAGATCCATGAAGGATTTTTTGGCATGTGCGCGGCTGTCCCGGCTGTTGTTGTAAGCACTCAGAGAAAATGACCAGTCAGGAGTCTTAAGTGATTTCCTCCAATTCACCGCAATCTCTTCACAGCCTAGTCTTAGCCATAGTTGATATCTGTCGCCATATAACCTCCATTGAATAAATCCATAAATATAATTTCATATTTGCCTGCAGTGCGGGCGGTGGCCAGGCTCGACCTCCGGGGTAAATGAGCTGATTTGCACATCGCCTGTTCTCCATTTTAATCCACAGAATAAGGCTGCTCCAATCACTGTTTGTCCTTGTGATGTCAGTCTCAATGCTGCGCTGTCAGAGTGGAGCTGTATGTGAAAGGCCTGTCTGTGGATTAAGGAGAGCAGCTGGAGAAATAAAGCTGCAGCGATGTATTGTAATGTTCTGTGTCTACTACACACAGTGTCTGACCTGGTAGATGATATTTGGCTTATCAGTATCAGCAGGTATGTCACCAATCAGTGCTCAGAAATAAGTGAAACTACACTCCTTGACAAAACAAATAACGCTCCCAGATAGAAACTCGGCATGCAGTTATGTCTCAGGTAGATATGTACATGATAACAGGTGTGGTCTGGTTACGTGAGTGCATGCACACTCAGCGAACAGGCTCCAGACGGCCCAGACAGACCACCAGTAGAAAGGATCGTTTGATCACCCAACAAGCACAAGCAGCTCACACAGTTTCCCTGCCCACCATCCAGACACAGGTAGCACCTTCATTAAATCCCTCTATCTCCACCCGGACCATTTCCAGGCGTTTAGCAGAAGGAACTCTGGTGTCGCGGCACTCGTTATATGTCCTGTCATAGACAGCCACCCACCGTTGCCTTTGTATGCAGTGGACAAGAACCCTGGACTGCTACAGACTGGCACCGTATCGTCTTTAGCGATAAATCCAGGTTCTTTTTGGGATCCGATGCAGGTCGGACTCAAGTATGGAGGCATCGTGGTATGGAGCAACACACTGCACCAACTGTGGCTGTGATGACCTGGGAAGCCATCGCATCCGACAGTTGGTCACCCCTACTAGTGATACAAGGGACACTAACAGCTCAGCGATATGTGCAGGACATCATCCGGCCACATGTTGCCTCTCACGGCAGGGCTTCCAGCTGGCATCTTTCAGCAGGATAATGCTGACACACAGCAAGGGTTTCCCAAGAATGTCTCGGCCAGACTGCAACACTCCATTGGCCGGCCTGGTCACCAGGTTTATCGTCAGTCCAGCATTTATAGGACCAGCTGGGATGCAAGCTGCAACATCTGTCCCCACAGGATGCCATACAGGAGCTGTATGCCTCCACGCCCAACCATACAGGGCACGGGTACAGGGAATGGAAATGTATTAATGTTATACATTATTAACCATTCATTCATTCATCTTCTAAGCCGCTTATGCTCTTGGGTTGCAGAGGGGTGCCTATTCCAGTGTTCATTGGGCAGAAGGCAGAAAACACCCTGGACAGGCGGCCAGTCCATCGCGGGGCCGTTATTAACCAGTAACGGAGATTTGAAAGACATGTTTTTTATTCCTGAACTTACATTTTCAGTTGTATTTCTGTTCCTAGCAGAATACGCTTTTTAATAATGGTTTGTGGTCCTCAAGCCGGCTAACTAGTTGAACCAAAACAGTTTAACCAAAACGTTTAGCTAAGCAGTGAGTCGGGACATTTCTTACTGTGGTAGCAGAGTTTAACTAGGCAGAGAGCTGGGACCCTTCTTCCTGCGTTAGCGGCGTTAGACTGGGTCACTAGCTAGGACACTTCTCGAGTTTAACTAGGCTATGAGCCAGAATACGTTTCACTGTGGTAGTGGAGTGGAGTAGTGGAGTTTGACTGGGCCGCGAGCTGGGACACTTCTCATCAAAGGTAGCAGATCTTGACTGGGCCGCGAGTCGGGACACTCACCGCGAGTAGTAGTGGAGTTTGACTAGATCCGAAACTGGGATGTTTCTCACTGGTGCAGTAGGGTTCAACCACGCCATGAGTCAGGAAACTTTGCACTGGAGTTTAACTAGGCTGTGATTCTGCAACTTTATGCCATGTCAGCAAAGTCTGACCAGGCCGCTAAACCAGGAACTGAAGTCAGGAGAGTTGTTCTCACTGCTAGTTGGGGATTTTTGTGTGTTGGTGTGTGCATGTTTCATTTGCTGTTATTAGGAATAGAAACGCATCCTTCAAATTCACTCCTTACCTGCACTTCTCTTCTGTCCTTCAGGACCTGGATCTATTGACCCACCTGTGCTGTTTGAGATCCACTCCAGAAATGCCACTGTCTCTTGGTCTCCCCCCTCGCGGCCAAACGGCATACTCACCCATTATAACATCCACCAGAACAGCCAGCTGAGCGCCACTGTGCCTGGCAACTGGACCACCTTCACCCTCTCAGGCCTGGAGCCCTACCAGCACTACTCCATTCAAGTGGAGGCCTGCACAGAGGCCGGTTGCACCCTGTCTGCAGACTCCCATGCCATCCGGACACCCCCAGCCCCTCCTGAGGGTGTAGCAGCTCCCCGTCTCTACTCAGACACACCTACTTCTGTACTGCTGACCTGGGAACCGCCACTACGGGCCAACGGGGTGCTGGAGAACTACACGCTCGAAAGACGAGTTGCCGGCACCCAGCAAATCTCTACAGTGGGCATAGTGCTGGCCAACCAAACACTCACCTACCTAGACAGCTCAGCGGCTCTCAGCCCCTGGGGCAGTTACGAGTATCGAGTGGTGGCTAGCACCAAACAAGGTGGCTCTAACAGCAGCCAGTGGGAAAGCGTGACCACACGACCCTCAAGACCTGCCGGACTACATCCGCCTGACGTGCAGGTGTTGGGGCCAGAGTCGGTGCAGGTAGGATTTCCATCCATGTGATGGTTTTAAACAAAACATTTAATCATAAAGCCCAGAAAAATGGCAGTAACTCAGCTATAGATGTGATATAAAGGCGGTAAAAATACCCAAGTAACATTGGCTACAGGCTGAACTCTCCTACACGTTCAATAGTTCCCTCTTTTCTTTGAAAGACTGACAGAAAAGAAAGATATTAAAGATATGAATAGATAATATAAGATATATTAAAGATGAGATATTAGTGAAAGACATTAAAGTAGAAAACAACATTTAAACAAAGAGGAAATACACATATGGTTGTGTCTCAATTGTGTACTACACACTAACACTACACAGTATATACTTTGTACTGATCTTCATAGTACGAGCCCAGCAGATCTCTACAGTGGGCACAGTGCTGCCCAACCTATCTAGACAGTTCGACGGCTCTCAGTCACTGGGGCTGTTACAAGTGTTGAGTGATGGCTAGCACCAAACAAGGCAGCTCTAACAGCAGCCAGCGGGAATATTAAAGATGAGATATTAATGAAAGTTTATTAAAATAAGAGGAAATACACATTGGCTGTGTCTCAGTTGCATACTACACACCAACACTACACAATATATACTTTGTACTAATCTTAATGGGATGTGGGCTAGTGCAGGCTAGTGCACACAGCATGCACATTAGCATGCTACTTCATTACTTACTAACAGGAAGTCGTGAAACTTGCCACATCGGGGTGGACTCTGATAGGCTGCTTCAGCAGAGGTTTATTTAAGCAACACAAATAAACACATTGTTTACTGGAGTACATTTATTATATAGGCTGTTTGGACAGATTTGGGTTGAACTCACATTTATACACCATTTCTGGTCCCACCACTGTCGCATCACGGTCTGCCATTTTTTTCAGAGGTTGGGCCAATAAATAATGATAAATACTGATATGGGCAATATTTATTGAGCTACACATACAAAAGTAGTGTCTCTCAGTATGGCGTTGGGCCACCATGTTTGATGATGCAACATCCCAGACGTCTCGGCATGGAGTTGTTGAGGTTCCTAATGGTGTCCTGTGATAATACACAGTTCCTGCAGATGATGTGGTATGGGGTGGAGGTGGAGTGACACCAGGCCTTCTGGACATGTGACATGTGACAAACCTTTCATCTTGGTGCCGACCACGGTGCCTCCACACACAGATTCGTTGGTCGTCTCCACCAAGACAAAAGCGGGACTTGTCACTGAAGATGACCCGCTGCCACTCTGAGTCACTCTATGACAGTCTGGCACAACACCATTGCAGTCTTTGATGACGTTGACGTGGTGTTAAGGGCAGTTGCCGTAATGGTCTGCATGTGTGTAGTCCAGCGTTGTCCAGCCGTCTGCTGATGGTGCTGGCACTAACATCAAGACATTCAGAGCATTCAAAGTATTACATTTTACAGTAAAAGTGAAGCATCAGACTGTCTCCGGGTACCTGGGTACCTGCAGTAGGAGTAAGACTTTCAGGTCACTCTGTATGTGAGAGAAAGAGGTTACAATGACCCTTAAGACTGTTCCTTTCCTCCTCCCGTGTATGTTGGTGTGTTTTCGCAAGATGTTCACCAATGAGGTGCAAATGAGGTACAAATGAGGCCTGTCAGGGGCTGTACTATCTTTTCCCCTTACTGCCTAACCTGCAGAACGATACAGTACCCATCGTTATTTCACTGACATCTTTACTCTCTCCATGGCCATCTATGGTTTTCAGGTCAACGTATAGCTTCTACTTTTAGAGCAACCAATTACGTGAATGTGCCCTTGGTGAGCTTTGCTAGGTTATATGTAATTCTCGTACTCACTATGTTCCCTTCCCTTAGCTGTAAAGGTGTGCTCCAGTATGTTTCAACCTAACCTCTATCCATTGCATGCCTAGTGTTCAGTCAGTTGCCATGGACAGTAATTATACCAATAATGGTACACATTTACCTGCACTTGTAGAGGAACAGGCAACCATTGACCCAAAATGCTTATGGTAGAAGCCATTGGACGGTGGCTTAATTCCATCCATTAAAGAATCTCAGTGGCGCTTTTCAGAATAAGGCTACCCATATAAAGGTTTATGAATGATTAGTTTATTAAAGTTTATCAAAGGTTATTAGTTAGGTTCCTAAATGCTTTACGAAGTTTTAATAAGCAGGGGGCAGAACCTTTTCATACAAAGCCCTCCAGCTTTGGAATAAACTTCCAGTTAGTGTTTGGGACTCAGACACAGCCCCAGTCTTCAAGTCTAGGCTTAAAACCTACTTGTTCAGTCAAGCCTTTGGTAATTAGCTTCCCTGCTAACTGCTAACACCATATATTGCTCTCAGTCCTTCTGTCAGAGCTAACTGTGTGTTTTCTTTGCTGGAGCTGAGCTACTGCCCAAACTCTGTGGTCCAGTGCGGAGCTACTTCCCATCCTGTGCGCTCTGATGCTGTTGCTTCATTTGCCTTGGCTGGGTGCCACTGCCTGCCTGCATTGCTGACCAGTTTGTCTACCATGGAGCTTCTCCTTGTCTTGTGCTGTGAGGGGCCTCACCTGCATTCTGCATGCCCATCCGACGATCCTGTTATTTAATCACAGATTAATCAGACATTTCTTCCTCTGTCTCACAAAACTCAACACTTCTAAAACACTCAACACTTCTCCTAAAACACTCAACACTCCTCCTAAAACACTCAACACTTCTAAAACACTCAACATTTCTTCTAAAACACTCGACTCCTCCTAAAACACTCAACACTCCTCCTAAAACACTCAACATTTCTCCTAAAACACTCAACACTCCTCCTAAAACATCCAACACTTCTCCTAAAACACCCAACACTTCTCCTAAAACACTCAGCATGTCTCCTAAAACACTCAATACTCCTCCTAAAACACTCAACACTCCTCCTAAAACACTCAACAATCCTCCTAAAACACTCAACGCTCCTCCTAAAACACTAAACACTTCTCCTAAAACATTGAGTACTTCTCCTAAAACACTCAGTACTTCTCCTAAAACACTCAACACTCCTAAAACACTCAACACATCTCCTACTCTCTCTAAAAGACTATCATCGTAGTCTTCTAACAGTTACTAACATCTCTTATTCAGTATTGCCTATAATTATGAACTCGGATCCTTTTTGTGTTTGTTGCTATTCGGGGTCGACCTGAAGAGGATGGGTTCCCCTTTTGAGTCTTGGTTCCTCTCAAGGGTTCTTCCTCTTAGTCTGATGGAGTTTTTCCTTGCCACTGTCGCCTTTAGGTTGCTCATTGGGGGCTTGGACTTGGATTCTCTGTAAAGCTGCTTTGCTCTTGTCGCTTCCCGTCTGAAATTGTTGGGCTTCTTATTAAGCTGTTTTTTGTTTGAATTTTTTGTTCCACCTTAAATGGAGCAGAGCTTCCATTCTGTGCAGGTGTCTGCAAGCAACTGCTGCACCATTTAAGGTGGAACAGGACGCCAGCGTCTGCTTTGTCAGATTTCTTGAGCCATTTGTTTCGAACGTGCATCGTGTACAGTTTGCCTCTGACTGTCAGACACTGCTTGAATTTGGAAAGTGTTAAAGTCATTCATGCTTTGGTACCAGCTGGTCCACGGCTCGCTTGTTGTGTAATGCAGCTATCCAAGTTATGCTTTATCACTTTCATCTCTAGCGATGACTGGCGACAACCAAGATGGTGTATCGACTGTGTTCCAGCAGCTAGAGCTTTCCGAAATAGGTTCATAGTGGGTCACCTAACAGTGGTGGATGAAGTACACAAACCATGTAGTAGAGTTAAAGTAGAGATCCCCCAAGGTAAAATACTCCTCCAGTGTCAGTAGAGTTTCCTACCTTTAGACCTCCACTGGAGTAAAAGTACTAAAGTATTTACCTTCAAATGTACTTAAGTATGGAGAGTAACAGTAGCATGATTTATTATGGCTCTAATGTCCTATTATCATTTCTGGAACAAGACTCTTAATCAGCTCAGTTTAGGTGAAGAGACTCTAGTGTCTCTCAGTCCAGCAGTCTTTAATAGAAGGTCATTAATTAGTCTAACTCAGGTCAAACAAACTGAAAACAAAATGACCACTGTACACTGATTGGTGGGATCAGTCTGACTGATGTCAGAACTAGAAGTAAAAGAGTAAAGAGTAACGGTCTGCGCGCATGCAGTCCTGTGTTGTGCAGTCATCTGCCAATGGTGCTGGCACTAACAGAATGTCTGCAATCATGGCTGTTGAGTCAGTCAGGTACAGCGATAAGACCAGTCCTTGCTTACGTCACATGTGCAGCCGAGCGTGAAACTTTAATCATTTGCATGTCTCATGATGTCAAACCTACCCACCAAGTTTCATTCCTGTGAGTTGATTCCTTCTGGGTGTAGCTACATTCACTCACCCATTGAATTCAGGTGTTCCAATCACTTCCATGGCCACAGGTGTATAAAACCAAGCACCTAGTCATGCAGACTGCTTCTACAGACATTAGTGAAAGAATGGGTCGCTCTCAGGAGCTCAGTGAATTCCATCATGGTATCGTGATAGGATGACACCTGTGCCAGTCATGAAATTTCCTCACTACTAAATATTCCACACTCAACTGTCAGTGGGATTATAACAAAGTGGAAGCGATTGGGAATGACAGCATCTCAGCCATAAAGTGGTAGCCCACGTATAATGACAGAGCGGTGTCAGTGGATGCTGAGGCGCATCGTGCATAGAGGTTGCCAACTTTCTGCAGAGTCAATCACTACAGACCTCCAAAGTTCATGTGGCCTTCAGATCAGCTCAAGAACAGTGCGTAGAGAGCTTCATGGAATGGGTTTCCATGGCAGAGCAGCTGCATCCAAGCCTTACATCACCAAGCGCAATGCAAAGCGCTGAATGCAGTGGTGTAAAGCATGACGCCACTGGACTCTAGAGCAGTGGAGACATGTTCTCTGGAGAGAAAAAATAGGGGAAAACCAAGAAGATGCATCTGGGAAGATTGTGGCTCAGAAGAAGCCTGTAAGCTAAGCTGATATCAGCATCAAGCCTTCACGGAGCATGCTGCAGTGACTGTGATTCATAAACGTAATGTAGGTAGCTTTGCAGTGTTTTGGCTGCTTTACAAACTGAATTCAAGGGACATTAATGTAACCAAAACAAGCTTTTCAGCTTAGACATCAGTGTGTACAAATCCACCCACACACCTCTGTCTCTCCGTGTCTCTTTCTCTCTTAGTGCCAGGAATCATGGAGAAGAAATGCTTACCACTTCAAACAAAAGGCAGCATTTGCATAAACTTGTGTGAATAATTCATTTCCCCTAACCCCGGGTTTAGTTTATTTTAATGCTATTATTATTTCATTAATTTGGGCGCCGCTACGTTTCCGCGTGTAACTGGATGAGAGTTCTTACACGTGTATGAGCCTGAAACAGTTGTTCTCATTAGCATATGCTGAAGTGTATTTGTTCCTGTCTATTTGTTTGGCATCTTCATAGCCTGTATGCTATCTCCCGTTCGAGTCCTGATTATTTAATTACGTGCAGGGTCCCCGGCATCTTTCCTCAGCATGGAGCGTGGAGGAGTTAGGATGAGGTGGAACTTTTTTGTTTCAGATTTCAGTTTCAATCTAACTTACACATGCCAATTTTTCCTGGCACTTTATCTCAGGATCGGCTTGTAATTTGCAGATCAGTTGGATCCCGTGTGTAGGGAGTAGGGACACCAGCACTATGGGTCTAAAGTTGGGGGCCACTGGTTTCAGGACCCAGGGAACATTAAATCTCTGTTTTAATATTGTTCTTGTAGGTGAACAGTAAACTTAACCAATAAACACTCACTGTCAAATTAATAGTTGCACAGAACTTGGTGGGTAAGTTAGACATTGTGAGACATGCAAATGAGCCCCTCCCACAAAACCCCAGAGCCCAGAATCAGTCCTGGGTGCAGACTAATGTACGCGGTACCAGTGTGAAAATGCCCTTAATCCCCTGTCCCCCTGAAAATGCCTGCACTCAGTATATGAGAGAGTTATAAAGCTCCCCAATGTTGGGCTGTGGAGCTGTGGAACTGGGTTCTCCAAAATGATGGATCTCCATCTAGCTGGGATGAGTTGAAGTGGAGTTTGCGATCCAGAACTAGTGATTAAACATGATACTGTTGTGGCTGAAAACAATCAAATCCTCACAGCAATGTTCCAGTATCTACTGCCCTTCCCAGAAGAGCAGAGGCAGTTGCTGCAGCAAGGTGGGAACAAACTACCTCCCGCTATGCAAGACTGCCGTATCTATAATGATGGTGTGTAATAAGTAAGATTGCCAGTAACTGCTTGGTCAGCCACAGAACGTATAGCATTAGCAAATTTGGGTAAATCTGGGTTATGGTTTCACATTCCAGTATGCCTTCAGTCTAGCGCATCCTTTGCTTCCCCTCCTTTGAACAGACATGCTCAGTACTTTTATTGCCTCTCTAAAATGCTGACGTACTTCCTCGCCTTTGAGAAAGCATGTCGCATGCGTTGTTTCCCATGCAATTCCATTAGGATTTCATTATCACGCAGTGCGGGCTTAGCCCTGTTTTAAATGTAATGAAAGGAATATTCGGTTCCCGGGTCAAAGTCAGGGTGTCTTCACTCAATCGCGCGCGCCGTCATTTCCAGGAGCTCATTGATCTAAAAGCCTGTGCTGATGCGCTCAGATCAGGCCCTGCTCTGAGACTTCCACTCTACAGCTAAACAGGGTGGAGAGCTCTCAGGATAGGACACTGATCAGTTGGCGTTAGAGCATTAAACCAAAAATAGTGTTGTTACACTGTTATTAAGTGTTTATAATCATGTTATGACAAATATATTTTTGTGTGTACTTTGTTGGACCCTTAGAATAGTTTTACACTCCTCATCAAAAGAATAGGTGCACAAGTAGCTGCACCCAGAAGGAATCAAGTGATAGGAATGAAACTTGGTGGGCAGGTTTGACATCATAAGACATTAATGACACTCGGCTGCACATGTGGCATAAGCAAGGACGGGCCTTATCGCTGAACCTGACTGACCCAGCAGCCACATTTGCAGACATTCAGCGAGCAGTGATGCCCTCCATGAGTCATCCTGTTAGTGCCAGCGCCATTGGCAGACGGCTTCACGACGCAGGACTACATGCACGCAGACCGTTACGACGAATACCCTTAACACCACGTCAACGTCACCAAAGACTGCAGTGGTGTCATGCCAGACTGGCAGCGGGTCATCTAAAGTGACGAGTGCCGCTTTTGTCTTGGTGGTGACAACCAACGAATCCAAGATGAATGGTTTGTTGTCACGTGTCACACGTCCAGAAGGCCTGGTGTCACTCCATCTCCACCCCTTCCGCAACATCTGCAAGAACTGTGTGAGAACATTCAAGCTGCATGGGATGGAGTATAACAGGACACCATTAGGAACCTCTACAACTCCATGCCGAGACGTCTGGCACGTTGTGTTCACAAACATGGCGGCCCAACGCCATACTGAGAGAAACTACTTCTGTATGTGTAGCTCAATAAATATTGCCCATATCAGTCTAAATTTATCATCATTTATTGTTCCTGGTAACCTTTATCCTCCTTCCCAATAGCACTGCAATCCCACACTTCCTTCTGGGTGCAGCTATTCTTTTGAGGAAGAGTGCATGATGCATTTATTATGTATCATAATAATGTTCTTCAAAATATCAGGTAAAATAAAAAAAGCTATGTTTGAAGAAAACTGACTTGCAGATACAGATACTGCGTTCATGTTCCAGTATGGCTGCTGATCCTGGTCCGGTATTGTTATTAATGTGACCAGAATGATTGTAAATCTAGTACTGATTATAGGTGTTATCATTTAACAAAATGCACTTGCCTACTATGTGTGATGTGTATGTGTGTATATCTACTACTGTCTTCTACTATAGGTAACATGGTCACCTCCACTGATAGCCAATGGAGAGATTGAGCGCTATGAGATCCGCATGCCGGACCCCCGCATCCCTCACACAGACATCGCCACACTCAACCGCACCGTCACCAGCCTGGTGCCATATACCAACTACAGCATCACCATCCTTGCTTGTTCGGGTGGTGGGGGCTACGTTGGAGGGTGCACTGAGAGCCTGCCCACATCTGTCACTACGTTACCCACAGTTCCACAAGGGCTGGCATCCCTCTCTGTAGTGGCCATCAGTGAGTCTTTCCTAACTGTGTCATGGCGGCCGCCGTCCAGGCCAAACGGGCCCAACATAAGGTAATTAAAGAAGAACATCCCAATTACAGTGCAGTGTCTCTTATCTCAAAAGCGTAGCATTGGCAAATTTACATTCAAAGCTATCAGTCATGAGATACTAGTTTAAATAATTGGATAATATTTTATAATACAGTTTTAATTCATTACAATTATAGATGTATGTATGTAAATGACCTCTGTATTGACTGGTTCCACTGTACTGTGTCTTGTTTATAAGTCAGACTGAACTGAAATCTGCAGTAACAACACTTCCAGTCACTTCCGAGTAAATGGGAAGGCTAAGAGATGGTCTTATGGAAGTATGTTCATGACTGTGACCATGGTGATTCCAAAGCAGGCTGAATTTCTGCAGCATATATATGGGCTGTATGGACTTGGGGAGTAAATATTATGCTTTCAAACCTTAACTGTGTGTACATAAAACTCATTTATTTCAAACAAGGGAAATTCTGATTTGATGATATGATGGTATTAGCAATGTACAGTGTAGCAAGGCTGCCCAAACTCTAGCCAGTGGGCCTAAGTTGGCCCGAAGGGCTGTCTGATTAGGCCCACTAGAACGTCGCTCACAGTTTCCTCAACTAATGAGAGAACATGTATTTCTAGCCCACTGGTTTTGAAGCCTCTTGGTTGCCTTATTCAATATTTTAGGGGCTTTTGTATGTGACTAGCAGCTACATGCTAATCGAGCCTTAAAGGTGGTTGTTACATGGATAAGAGGGGATTTAAAGACCACCGTGAGCAATAGTGTTAAAAGGCAAGAAACCATGTGTGTATCCAGGTATACTAGAAGCACATGAAAGTGGCAAGCAAGGTGCTAGCCATCCGTTTTGTGTTATTGTTGGCCTACAACAGACACTTTGGCTCCCACAAAAGTTTGGGCACCGCTTCTTTATGGGAACCGTTTGATCTGCTTTTCAGTGATGGTGAATAGAGATCGTAAACAGCCAGTACGTATGGTGCAAACATTCCCCAAACTTTGTGTAATCCCTTGGACCTGTGCCAGTAGCATAACTTCTATATGATTTGTACGTCATTTGCTGAAAAACAATCCTGGGCCGAAATGCATCCTAACAGTTTTGCACTGTGTTAGTCTGTTTTTGAGCTGATTAGGAGGTAAATAAAGCTCTGCGTTCATGTCTGACGATTAATATTCATGACTCCCTTTTCCCGCCGCTGCCTTGTTTGTTGAACTAGGCTTATGAAGAGCACATTAAGCCTAGCTCTTGTGATTACGGGTGGAATTATCATTACTGTTGAGAGAGAGAGAGAGAGAGAAACACACAAGCCCGGCTAAAGAGCGGCGCGGCTGGAACGACAGGAGGATTGTGCGAGTGGAGCTGAGATTTATCGGGCCGTTTCCGCTGCCCTCAGGTACGAGCTGCTGAGACGGAAAACCCAGCAGCCCCTGGCCTCCCAGCCCCCCGAAGATTTCAATCGCTGGTACCATGTTTACGCAGGAGACAAATTGTTCCACGAAGATAAAGGCCTTAGCAGGTGAGATTACCAAAATTAGCTTTAATGCAAACGTTGCTGGTGTGTACAAAACTGGTTTTGCGCACCGATGCCATCTTTTTAATACTGCTCAAAGATACATTAAGCAAATATCCCAAAGAATTAAATCGTTTTTGCTCTAATCTTTTGCTGGCACTCCTCACACATGCTTGTGTGTGTATGTGCGTGCATGTGTGTGTGTGTGCGCGAGAGTGCCTGTGTGTGAGTTTGTTGCTCACTCAAAGTCCCCAGTATATGTATCCTCCTCCTCTTTACGTCAGCTACTGTTGTCTGGAACTAAAAGCTAAAAGTTAGTTTCTATGTTTCTGTGGGATGGTCTCCTATTGTTGCTACTAATGGATGGAAAACCATAATTTTGCATAATTAATTATTTGTAATAGACATTTTAATAGACTGTGTTTTGCATTTATACCAGATTCTGTATCACAGCACTGACGTTTTTAGGACAAACCCTTTTCTTGTGATGCACACTGCGGTCCAGTCAAGTCATGGTTTGGCTATATAACGCCTTTTATAGCAGACGTTGCCACAAAGCAGAGAATCCGGATCCGAGCCCCCAGGGAGAAAGCCAAGGGTGACAGTGGCTAGGAAGAAACCTTGAGAGGAACCAAGACTCCAAACAAGAACCCATCTTCCTCTGGTCCACACCGGCTAGCAAGACAAACACATAAAAAAAAGTTTTCACAATTAAGCTCACCAGACCAAAAAAGAAAAGAATCCCCTGTGACTGAAACGTACCTAATAGCATGTAACACCTCCACCAGCACCAATAACAGCTGTAATTGGATTTGGCATGGACTGGACAAGTTTCTGGATGTAGGCCACATCAATGTTCAGACACTCTTACATCAAAGAATTGGTCAGTTGGGCCAGATTTGGTGGATGCACAATTCTGAGAAGATTTCCCTGAAGACTGGGATTTTAGCCACTGTGGGAGACCCGTATAACTGTACGCTTCCATACATCTGCAGATTCAGCTACTTTCTGGTCTTTGGCACACCCAACTGCAGTCACTCCTTTTAGCCAATCATTAACATCTGCTTTGGAGCCATTTTCCACACATAGAACGAAACATTGATTGCACTATAGCACCTCTTCTCAGTCTATGGATCCCGTCACTCACAGCCCACAGGTGTTTATATCCCCATCATCCTCATGCAGCGCCATCTGCAGGAGCCTGGAGTTTCTACCACCTTAAACACACAAGGGGGCTCATTTTTTGTCTGTTGAGCTTATAGGTAATAATGTTAGAGTCCATTGAGAGATAACTGAGAAAGTTAACTGAAAGTCCAGCGGGAAACAGACCTTTGGGGTGAATTCTTTGGGGGGACAGGTTGTTCTGCAGTGTGTGTTTTGTTTGGCCACCACTTACTAATTGTAGCAAGAAGGCAGATAGCAATGGAGATGATACCGCTGGGAATGCAGAGGTATAAGTCTAGTGACTCTCTTCAAATAATTTTAATCACATTATGGGAAATGTATTACTCAAACTGCAGAAATAACTCCTAATATCTATTAAATATCTAATACAGATAGACTCTTTGGTTTCTGGAGGAAAGAGGATATATGTATTAACTTTTATATGACTGATTGACACCACAAAGAACTCTCAAAGCTTGTATGACGTATTTATGTAATGCACTAAGTATACTAATGTGAGAATATTGATGGCCGAAAACACGAAAGCTATATAAGCTGCTCACTTTGTTGTTTTGAAGAGGCTATGGGACTCAGTGCTGTGCTACAGAATACTGCAGAACAAGACAGTGTAGCATTAACTAGCTTAGAACTCCCACTGTAGTGGTGCAGAGTATCTCCAAGACATACATCTGTGGTCTTCACAGATTCTGTCCATGACTGCTGTTTCAGGTACACGTGGTATGAATACAAGCTGTTGGTGCACAATGATGTGGGCTATGCTTCCGGAGAAACAGCCTCAGGGGTCACTCTGGCCGGACAACCCCACGCTCCTGCTGATGTGTCGGCCCTCGTCCTCAACCACACCGCCATTCTTGTTAACTGGATCACGCCCAGTAAGACTCCAAAACCCAGTTAATCTTTTTCAATTAGAAGTCTTAATTATTTATACAGTACAGTATCTCACAAAAATGAGTACACCCCTCACATTTTTGTAAATATTTTATTATAACTTTACATGGGACAACACTGAAGATATGACACTTTGATACAATGTAAAGTGGTCAGTGTACAGCTTGTATAACAGTGTAAATTTGCTGTGCCCTCAAAATAACTCAACACACAGCCATTACTGTCTAAAACGCTGGCAACAAAAGTGAGTGCACCCCTAAGTGAAAATGGCCAAATAGTGCCCAGAGTGTCAATATTTTGTGTGGCCACCATTATTTTCCAGAACTGCCTTAACTCTCTTGGGCATGGAGTTCACTAGAGCTTCACAGGTTGCCACTGGAATCCTCTTCCATGACGACATCACGGAGCTGATGGATGTTAGAGACCTTGCGCTCCTCCACCTTCCGTTTGAGGATACCCCACAAATGCTCAATAGGGTTTAGGTCTGGAGACATGCTTGGCCAGTCTGGCACCTTTACCCTCAGTTTCTTTAGCAAGGCAGTGGTCATCTTGGAGGTGTGTTTGGGGTCATTATCATGTAGGGAGGGGATCATGCTCTGCTTCAGTATGTCGCAGTACATGTTGGCATTCATGGTTCCCTCTATGCACTGTAGCTCCCCACAGCCGGCAGCACTCATACAGCGCCAACCATGACACTCCAACCACCATACTTGACTGTAGGCAAGACACACTTGTCTTTGTACTCCTCACCTGGTTGCCGCCACACACGCTTGACACCATCTGAACCAGATAAGTTTATCTTGGTCTCATCAGACCACAGGACATACTGAGCACTGATAGGCTGACCCCCCCACCCCTTCAACCTCTGCAGCAATGCTGGCAGCACCCCTACATCCATTTTCAAAAGACAACCTCTGGATATGACGCTGAGCATGTGCACTCAACTTCTTTCGTCAACCATGGCGAAGCCTGTTCTGAGTGGAACCTGTCCTGTTAAACCGCTGTATGGTCTTGGCCACCGTGCTGCAGCTCAGTTTCAGGGTGTTGGCAATCTTCTTGTAGCCGAGGCCATCTTTATGTAGAGAAACACTTTTTTTTTCAGAACCTCAGAGAGCTCTTTGCCATGAGGTGCCATGTTGAACTTCCAGTGACCAGTATGAGAGAGTGTGAGAGCGATAACACCAAATTTAACACACCTGCTCCCCATTCACACCTCAGACCTTGTGACACTAACGAATCACATGACACCGGGGAAGGAAAATGGCTAATTGGGCACAATTTGGCCATTTTCACTTAGAAGTGTAGTTGCTTTCCTTGCCAGCGTTTTAGACATTAATGGCTGTGTGTTGAGTTATTTTGAGGCCACAGCAAATTTACACTGTTATACAAGCTGTGCACTGTACTTTACATGGTATCAAAGTGTCATATCTTCAGTGTTAATCAGATATAATAAAATATTTACAAAAATGTGAGGGGTGTACTCACTTTTGTGAGATACCGTATGTTACTAGGTCGAAGTCTGAGAGCACACTTCACTGATTTCATTTCTGAACAGCCATTAAGCCTTAAAAACTGCAACACATATATTATGTGTAGCTGACGAGGCTTCTGTGTAATTTCCTTTCAAATATATCTTCTGGGATTTTTTTTCCTGAAACTAAAAAAATTATAATTTACATGAAATACCTGTTTTTTCCCTTCAATTATTTATTTATTTATTTTCATTTTTAGCAATAACAAAAGGCAAAATGGAAAAATTGAGGGGTTTAAAAAACAAAAAAAAGAAAGAAGAAAAAATCAGAATCAGGTTTATTGGCCAAGTAAGTTGACACACACAAGGAATTTGGTTTGGGCAGTTTGTGTCTCTCTAGTACAGTACCAATATACACATAACTAACTGACAGTCCACAATATACACAATGACTCCACATATACACAATACATACAAACACCGTGCAATATACACTCTACACAGTATACGCAATATACACAACGACTCCACATATACACAATACATACAGACACTGTACAATATACACTCTACACAGTATACGCAATATACACAACGACTCCACATATACACAATACATACAGACACCGTACAATATACACTCTACACAGTATACGCAATATACACAACGACTCCACATATACACAATACATACAGACCCTATACAATATATACTCTACACAGTATATACAATATACACAACGACTCCACATATACACTGTACAATATACACTCTACACAGTATGCACAATATGCACAAATACTTCATATATACACAGTACATAAAGACACTGTACATATATGGTGTTTCTACCTAGTCAAGGCATGTATTCCAGGCTGGAAAGTTCATCAAAGCTCCATAAGGGGTTCCCATGTTCTCAGAAAGATATCCCCCTTATCTCTTAAGCAATACGCATGCTGTTCTTAATATTTCCTTCATAGGTTATTAGAACAACTAAAAAGGTGTCTATTGTTGATTCCATCTTTCACTATGTATGATATTATGCTAAACCTCCTAACAGAAAAGAGGTCCAGTGTTCTGTCCAGATCAGTACCGAAGAAGTACCCTAGAATCCATCGGAAACCTTGGTGGTCAGGTCATATAATGCTTTCCAAGTTTACTACAGTAGTGGCTGTTTTGACTGGAAGTGAAATCAATGAAGGGGTCATCTTGGACTTACTGCTTAGTGCTGTATGTCATTAATGGAATCTGTAAATTGACCTTTCCATGCTCTCCCCACAAACGCTTCCCTTATCCGAACTAGCATGGAACGTTCCCAGAAGTTTGGCTCACCTAAAGGAAATGCTTTAATCTAATGTTCTAATGTTTTAAAGATGTTTATAATGTTCCTGTAAGGTTAGATGTTAACTAAGACATAACGTTCTAACTGCAACGCTCAGAGGAGGTTCTGAGGATGTTCTCAGGGCCACAGATTATGTTATTAAGATAACATTTGGAATATGTTTTATGGATGTTACTAAGACCCGAGATGACAGAATGTTCTTAGAGAACGTTCTCCTACCTTTGGAAAGAAGGAAGAAAAACATTATTGGAACATTGCATTGTATATCCTCAGAGCAAATGATTTCTGAGATCTGAGATCACAACTGTTGAAGGAATTAGTACATTTAGAGTATTATTAATGTTCAAATAGAGCTTAGTTTGTATGTGTGAAAGTAGTAACATTAGACCCAACATTACATGTAGGGACTCAAAACTTCGATCAATCAGTCAATCAATCCAGTTAATCAATCACTCCATCAATAAACCAACCAACCAGTCAATCAGTCAATCACTCCATCAATCAATCAATCAATCAATCAATCAATCAATCAATCAGTCTGTCAACATTTATTTTTTGTGTAGCGTTTTTTACCACTTATGCTGTCTCAAAGCAGCTTTACAGAAAAGCAGTTTATGGAATAAAATACAGTGTATTAATGTATTACGTTGAATGGCTAATGTTCTGTCAAACTTGCCCAACCTTCAACCTGTCAGTCGTCATGCTTCAGTTAAGGGATTTTAGGCAATGCACATTTTTTAATGCAACCCTAAGCCTAAGACTAAGCGCAGTCCTGACTAATTAATCCCCAGTGTGCAGTTTTGTGGTTGATTCTGCAAAGAATGTATTAGAAACTTTTTCACTTTATGTTTTTCTCTCTCCTTCTTCACCATCCCCCCATCCCCAGCTCTGCAGGACCTACAGGGGAAGACAGAGCTCTATTTTCTCACTGTAAATTCCTCCCAGGAAAGCCAGACGCTGACTCTTGACCCCTCACTGACCTCCATAGTGATCTCTGATCTGCAGCCCAGCACTGAGTACACACTCTCTCTCACCGTGTCTAATGGAGCTCACAATATCACCAGCCCGGAGGTGACATGCACCACTACGGACGGTGGTGAGTTAGAAGTCATTTATTGCTTAGCCTGCTTTTCTGTAGCTTCGGTTAGCCTACCGACTATTCAGACTCTGGGGAGGAATTTTGAGCTATACGTGACGTGTCTGCTTTATATTTAGAAAATAACCCATTTAGTGATGTTCTTAAAGGAGGAGAACTGTGTTCTTTAGACCTCCACTGGAGTAAAAGTACTAACGTATTTATCTTCAAATGTAATTAAGTATGGAGAGTAACAGTAGCATGATTTATTTTGACTCTAATGTCCTGTTATCATTTCTAGAACAAGACTCATCAGCTCATTTTAGGTGAAGAGACTCTAGTGTCTTTCAGTCCACCAGTCTTTAATAGAAGCTCATTAATTAGTCTGACACTGATGTCTATTCAAATGATCATAAGCACAGAACACTGAAGGAGAACAGGTTCCATTACCTAGAACCAAGCCCAAAAAGGTCAAAACAAGCTCAAAACAAAGTGAGTGCTGTTCAGGCTACTCAATGTGAGTGAGCAAATGGGTATGTGTTCTATCTATTATACCAGCTCTATCAGTTACTAGCTAGTGCCGTTGGTCAGGTCAGATTGCAGAGTGCCACAGGGGTCAGATTTAGGGCCTCTGCTTTTCTCTTTGTACATGTTACCTCTGGGTGATGTCATTAGGAAACATGATGTTAACTTTCATAGCTAAACTGATGACTGATGATTATGCATCTCCATTCTTTCTGATAATCTAGACTCAGTAGGCAGAAGCTGTGTGTCACATGCTTATCAGTGGATGTCTCAGAATTTTCTACAACTAAATGAAGAAACAACTGAAGTACTGATTCTCGGTTCTAAAACTCAGAGAACACTGCTTTATGACAGACTAGGTTCTTTAGCTGCTAATATAAAACCTGAAGAACGAAACCCAGACGTGATCTTAGACTCTGATCTTAGTTTTGTCTCACATATCAACCCGGTCACTAAAGTAGCTTTTTATCATTTGTAGAAACACTGTATCACTGAAGTTCAGCCTTTTCTGTCTCAGAGTGTCACAGACAAACTTGTCAATGCGTTTGCTACAGCAGAGTTGATCACTGTAATGGTCCTCTTACAGCAGGGTTGATCGCTGTAATCGTCTTCTTACAGCAGAGTTGATCACTGGAATGGTCCTCTTACTGCAGAGTTGATCACTGTAATGGCCCTCTTATAGCGGGGTTGATCACTGTAATCGTCTTCTTACAGCAGAGTTGATCACTGTAACGGTCCTCTTACTGGGGTTCCTAAGAAGACAGTCCATCCTCTACAACTCGTACAGAATGCAGCAGCTCGGATCCTAACAGAAACTGAAGCTCATATCACTCGGGCCTGTATCTATTAGAATAGACTTTAAAGTTCTGCTACTGGTCTATAAAGCTCTAAATAATCTAGAACCTGCTTACATCACAGAACCTCTCTCTGTTTACGTTCCAGGTCGTGATCGTAGACACACACACCTTCAGTAAAGTACTGGAAACATGGAGAGACTCTTTCAGTTACTCTGCTTCTAAACTGTGGAGCTCAGTTCAGCTTCTATAAGGCTGTGAAGCTCAGAGCTCACATTTTATACACAGTTAAAATTGTCTCTCTATAACTCATTATTGTGGTGTTTATACATTTGATTTGCACTTTGAAAAGCACTTTGAGCTGCCACCAGTATGGAAAGTGCTCTATAAAGATAAGCATACTGGAAAAAAAATATCTAAAAAAATATAAAACATTCTAGCGCTATTTTATTTCCCACATGTTAAACTCATGTTAAAAACATGTTTAAAAAATTCCATATTTAAGTTTGCCCCCTGTAGAGGGTGTGTCACCAGGGGTGTTTGCATCATCCTCAGAGATCACTCCAGTCTTCAACTGCCCCTTAGGAACGTTAGCCTCCGAAACTGAAGAAACCCTGTACTCTAAATCTGTACTGACTCCTCAGCTACATGGAGAAAGCAGGAATGATCTAAGGTGGAGTTCAGTGAAAATATCCCTTGAAGGCGCCTCAGTCGGAGGAGTTCCCGTTGCAGCTGAGTATTAAAGTGACAGTAAGTTTATCTGCAGTGGGGCTGCAGATTGTATTGGTTAATTATGGTCCTGCTGTCAGCACTTTAAACGCTTTCCTGTGATTTCCATCAGCCTGCCGTCCTCACATCACTTCACCTGGCCCTGTTCACAGAGATAAAGGCGGCTGAGGCAGAGGGCCGGATTGATTAAATATTTGCTTTCCGTACTCCGGAGGCAGACGTGGAAAATTTGCGTTTTCCCAAAATTTTTTGATATCCTGACCTCTGCTCCGGGATCAATAGTCATTAAGCTGTCCCTCTTGCTTGCAGCAGCAGCACTGATTCACTGATAGCATAGGTATCGGATTAATCTCTCTCTCTCTCTCTCTCTCTCTCTCTCTCTCTCTTTCTCTCTCTCAGTCTCTCTCTCTCTTTCTCTCTCTCCCTCTCTGTCTGTCTCTCTTTCGGTCTCTCTCTCTTTCTCTCTTGGTCTCTCTCTCGTTCTCTCTCTCTCTCTCTTTCGTTCTCTGTCTCACTTATTCTATCTTTATCTCACTCCTTCTTTCTTTCTCTCTCCGTCAGGTCAGTAGTGAGATACACTGTTGCCAAAGTACTTAACAATAAATACATAAATAAGAGAAAAATAAGAGAAATAATAATATTGCAATAAATATTATTAAAATAAATAAAACAAAATTAATTAATTAAAAATAATACTATTACAATAAAATAATATTGCTCACTCTCTATGTATCTGTCTCACTCTTTCGCTCACTCTCTCACTCTTTATGTCTCTCACTCTCTCTTTCTCTGTCTGTCTCTCGCTCTTCCTCTCTTTTCTTTCTCTCTCGTTCACCCTGTCTCTCTCTTTGTTGTTAACTTGGATGAACAGAAAGTACATTCACAGAAACTAAACGATCACTTTTGTTTCACAGACACTTCTGTTTACGTTAACGATTTTTGTTGCTGTTATTATTTTGATAAAATATCGTATGTCAGAAGATCCAGCTGAACTAGTATAAAATCCCCTTTGAGTGAAGCTGAAAGTCTTCTTTCTCCCTAATCATGTCAGAGTGCTGCACCGTGATGTTTGAATTAGGTTCCAGCAAAAAAAGCCTCCCCCCTCACCTAATCCCATCCACATAATAAAAAGCACATTAAAAACATTAGAAAATCATTACCTCCCAAATAAAAGTTACGGGCCGTTTAGCTAAGCGCTTTTGCGGGTAATTTCATTATTTTACAGCTTAAAGGCCAGCCTGCTTTAACCACTGCGACTGAACTTACAGATCATATTAAGGTGGTGGGTAATGTATATGTTAAGAGAGTCCTAATTAAGAAGTGGCGCAGGATGGTCTGTGTGGTCTTGCGTTGATGGCACTGGGGTGGAAATGATGTGAAGAGAGAGGTAGTGGGAGCGAGTGCTTATATTAGCTGCTTTACAGCGTGGCTTATTGCTGCTCTTGGTCCGTCGCCTTTCTCTATGATGAGTGTGGTTTATCATCACGGTGATGACCCTGCTCGTTATTGATACTGTAATGCTATAATCTGCATCTGCAATTTATACACGACTTCTGCTCTATAGCAATGTAAAGAGTAATTCCTAAACAGGGCTGGAGTAGGACTGGTTACCAGTCCACCCTAAACTCCACATGCAAACAGCACTGCCTGTGTGCAGAATAATGTTTTTCTAAAATCTGCACGTTTTTAACGTGACCTGCACGTCTCTCAGCTAACTCAACATGCCAAACGTCTCGGCATAGAGTTGCAGAGGTTCCTAAGGGTGTCCTCTGATTATCCATCCCATGCAGCTTGAATATTCTCACACAGTTCCTGCAGATTGTGTGGTAGGGGTGGAGGTGGAGTGACACCAGGCCTTCTGGACGTGTGACGCATGACAATAAACCGTTCATCTTGGTGCTGACCACGGTGCCTCCACACATGGATTGATGGATCCTCTCCACCAGGACAAAAGACGTCTCCACCAAGACTCATCAATGAAGATGACCCGCTGCCATTCGGAGTCACTCCATGACAGTCTGGCACGACGCCATTGCAGTTTTTGGTGACGTTGACGTGGTGTTAATGGCAGTCGTCGTAACGGTCTGCGTGCAGCTGTCTGCCACTGGCGCTGGCACAATGACACATAGAGGGCGTCACTGCTCGCTGAATGTCCACAATCATGACTGTTGGGCCAGTCAGGTACAATGATAAAGGCCCGTGCCTGCTTACGTCACATGTGCGGCCGAGCATGAAACTTGGATCATTAGCATGTCTCATGATGTCAAACCTAACCACCAAGTTTCATTCCTCTTGGTTGATTCCGTCTGGGTGCAGCTATTCATACAACTATTCATTTGATGATGAGTGTATAATGAGCTTTTAGCCAATTGAAATGTGTCTACAGGCTGTAGTTGGCCAGAGACAGCCTTTAGACAGCCCAGCTTTAGGCAAAATGACAGTGTATTGAAACAGCTAGGCCCAGACTCCCTCCAAAAGTCTTTGGTCTTGCTTTGCGATAGCTTTCGTTGCAGCATGAGCACTGCTTCTAAGCGACCGTGAGCTTGTTTGAATGAACAGTTTTTCCGCCATGTGCACCGAAGGAGAAGTTGCTCAGTGTGTTGGTTTGTCTCATAAGTCACATGCACTTTTGCTTTATGCTCATGTTGAATACGAGCCACTCTTAATGATTACCTACAGTCATTGAAAAGCACATTAGACTGGCAAATGAATCTATTAGCATAATATACACTCATTATTTTGCAGTTACCCTCCCATTACTGTGAACACTCCCACAGGACACCCAAAATTACATATTAATTAATGTGTGCTCTTTAAAAACATCTCTCTTTGAAGAGCGTGAAACACGCTAAAAGCCACTGTAGAGCTTCCTGCATTTGCTATCTACGGTGGCCGAGAAAGCCCAACGCACTGCAAGTTAAAAACGCGCTGCAAAGTCTCAAAACACAAGCATCAAAATGACACGACTTGCACAACATTAGCCAAACGCGCTGCAAGATCTGAAAACACAAGCATCAAAATGAGACCGCTTGCAAACCATTAACCGAACGCGCTGCAAAGTCTCAAACGCGCAGCAAACACTAAAAACACATGCAACTTCCAAAACACATGCAGAAAGCCTCAAAACACAACGGAAGTGTTTCCGAGGGACACTGAAAGTGGACGGACCCGGGAATATTCAGTCGGGTTATTGGCCAGGTTTTTGTGTTTATATTTCGTTCCACCTTAAACAATGCACACCGAGTGACTGAAAGAAAAGTTTATCTGTTTATTAATGAATATTCATTCGGTTTATTGGCCAGTTTCTCGTGTTTACATTTCGTTCCACCTTAAACAATGCACACCGAGTGGCTAAAATTAAGGTTTAACTGTTTATTAAGTTAACACAAGAACCTGGCCAATAACCCGACTGAATATTCATTAATAAACAGATAAAACTTACTTTTGCTGGAACTGGGGCTGTCTCGGCTCTACGTCCAGGTCCGGGTCCGTCCACTTTCAGTGTCCCTCGGAAACACTTCCGTTGTGTTTTGAGGCTTTCTGCATGTGTTTTGGAAGTTGCATGTGTTTTTAGTGTTTGCTGCGCGTTTGAGACTTTGCAGCGCGTTCGGTTAATGGTTTGCAAGCGGTCTCATTTTGATGCTTGTGTTTTCAGATCTTGCAGCGCGTTTGGCTAATGTTGTGCAAGTCGTGTCATTTTGATGCTTGTGTTTTGAGACTTTGCAGCGCGTTTTTAACTTGCAGTGCGTTGGGCTTTCTCGGCCACCGTAGCTATCCCTTCTTGACACAGCTGGAGCGTCCACGGCCCTTTAAGGAATGGCTGCTGAAGAGCACTTTTTTATTGTGGCATCAAAAAGTTGTCATGAAATGTGATTTTTGCCCTGATCTTTGGCCCTGCTAACACCTTCTAGCAACCCGTCTACTAAGTATTTGGCTGAACAGTTCTTCAGGGCCCTCAGAGCTGTAAGAATCACAGTGATGTCCTTTTTCACTGTTTGAATGTGAGAGAGATTGGGTGACAGGACCTCTAGACAATGTTGGTTTTATTCCCATGTCAACCCGTGACTGCTTCAAAGCTGCTGCTTGGATATTTGATCTCTCTCCCATCACTAGCCCTTTCTTTGTGCCTTTTACAAAGTTCTTTTACAAAGTTCACTCGCCTGAGAAAACCTTGTTCCTTTCGCAGTCAAGCGTCTGTAATGTAGGAAATGAGTCTCAGTACCAGAGTGATTCCAGGTTTCTTACCTGCACTCTTAGCTAAAAAGAGGATTTATGGCTAAATCTAAAATTAGCCAAACCCTTGCTGTTTACTTTTAAGGAACCATATATGACAGGTTCTCTGTCATGGAGATTTGGGGGGCACTATAGCATAATTAGAATGGCACACACATACAACGAGCCAGCAAAGGAACACTGAAGCCTTATAGCGGACCTGAGGTGGGCACAGCATTTCCAGTGGACATGGAGGGTCGTCAGAGGAGAGCTTTGGTGGGTTAAATTGTTTATCTAAATTGGAAGAAGTCAGGACGTCGCTCCGTACTGTACTCTGTGTAATACTGGGTTCATTTGGACAAAAAGACAATTGGAATCTATGTCGCCCAGAATAAATCAGCATCTGGTTGACGGTTGATGGCAAAAGTTGGGAAAATTGAACTGTGGTCTACATTGCCACTGGCAGAACTGTCTGTTAATGCCCCACTGAAAACAGTGGAATATCCTATTTGTCGTTGCTCTACTGCCAAGGCGTTAGCAGGCTAACTAACAGCAGCACAAACTAGTGTAGCAGAGAGAGAACCAGGACTTGAGTTGGGGGCGGGGGTGCATGAGAGAGAGAGAAAGAGAGGGAAAGCGTGGAAGAGGTTTGTAGAATGGTGTGAAACTCCAGTGTAGGCAGCAGAGAGAATCCCCTAGACTGGCCCAGTTAACCCCCTGTGCCCCCTGGTGCAACACTCCAATCCCACTGCGCTCCGTCAGGACTGATTCAATTTGCCCACAAACCGTCTGTTGGGACTCCCTCCTCATCCCACTCCCACAACATACACGCACACATGGTACACAGAGAGGGAGAGAGATGCAGCCAGTGTTCATTGCTTCTGCTAGTTTTCTTCCACAGCACTGAAAGAAACAGCTGCAGGCCTCACTAACACAGTCACCAACCCATAACTCAGAGATGCAGCTTTCAACTCCACAACTAAATAACATTTACAGTCATCATCAAAATAATAATTGCACCCAGGAGGAAGAGTGGGATTGCAGTGCTATTGGGAAGGAAGATAAAGGTTACCAGGAACCTTGATGATAAATAAATGGTGATAAATTTGGACTGATATGGGCAATATTTATTGAGCTACACATACAGAAGTTTGCTAACCAGGCATGCCAGACATCTCGTCATGGAGTTGAAGAGATTCCTAATGGTGTCCTGTGACAATCCATCCCATGCAGCTTGAATATTCTCCTGCGAATACAGCTCCTGCGGATGTTGCGGTAGGGGTGGAGGTGGAGTGACATTAGGCCTTCTGTATGTGTGACACGTGACAACAAACCGTTCATCTTGGTGCTGACCACGGTGCCTCCACACACGGATTCGTTGGTCGTCTCCACCAAGACAAATGCAGGACTCGTTACTGAAGATGACCCGCTGCCATTCTGAGTCACTCCATGACAGTCTGGCATGACACCATTGCAGTCTTTGGTGACGTTGACGTGGTGTTAAGGACAGTCGTCGTAACAGTCTGTGTGCATGTAGTTTTGCGTCATGCAGCCGTCTGCCAATGGTGCTGGCACTAACAGGATGACTCATGGATGGCATCACTTCTCGCTGAATATCCGCAATCGTGGCTGTTGGATCAGTCAGGTACAGTGATACAGGGCCATCTTTGTTTACGTTACATGTGCAGCTGAGGGTGAAACTTGAATCATTTGCATGTCTTAGGTTGTCAGACCTACCCACCAAGTTTCATTCCTGTGGGATATTCATGTCTTCATTAGACACAGAAGAGAAAACACTGCTGCCTCTTTCTCTCGCTTTTTCTTCTGCAAGCACAAAGCTGAATGGTGTTTTTCTGGCCCTGGCTCACTCACTCGCTATTACAGACAGCAGCTGTTCTGTGCTGACATAATGTTGGGCTGGAAAGAAAAGGAGAGAACATGAAGCTTCAGCAGCGAGGCTCAGATGTGAGCCTGGGGGAGATGCCT
Source organism: Semaprochilodus insignis (assembly GCA_034552555.1). NCBI lineage: Eukaryota > Metazoa > Chordata > Actinopteri > Characiformes > Prochilodontidae > Semaprochilodus > Semaprochilodus insignis. The sequence continues at coordinate 8,255,092 of CM067483.1, read as the reverse complement.
ACTCCAACCCTCACTGCTCAGCTGCGGGGTTTGGCCTTGTACCGCCTGCTCGCGCGCCTTCACTGTACATCAAGCCAGCGCAGAGCCAGAGCGGCAGGACTGCTGTGCTACACAATGCAGATACCGTAACCTCGTTTAGGAAGAAGCCGTGTTTTTGTGGCATGCCGTCTGGTTACGTTAAGATGTGGGTAAGGGAGCCAGAGAGAGGTTAAAGATTCAAAGAGGAAGCTAAGCTGTGTGGAAAGGGTTTCACATGATGTGGCAGCATGAACATTTTAATGCATGTTTAAAGGGGAATTTAAATTGTATATGATGTAAGTAAGGACGGGCCTTATCACGGTACCTGACTGACCCAACAGTCACGATTGCAGACATTCAGCGAGCAGTGGTGCCCTCCGTGAGTTATCCTGTTAGTGCCAGCACCGTTATGACGACTGCCCTTAACACCACGTCAACATTGCCATAGACCACAATAATATCGTGCCAGACGGTCGTGGAGTGACTCAGAATGGCAGCGGGTCATCTTCAGTGACAAGTCCTGCTTTTGTCTTGGTGGAGACGACCAACTAATCCGTGTGTGGAGGCAACGTGGTCAGCACCAAGGTGAACGGTTTGTTGTCACACGTCCAGAAGGCCTGGTGTCACTCCACCTCCACCCCTACCGCACAGTCTGCAGGAACTGTGTGAGAATATTCAAGCTGCATGGGATGGATTATCACAGATCACCATTAGGAACCTCTACAACTCCATGTCGAGATGTCTGGCATGCTGAGTTAGCAAACATGGCGGCCCAACCCCATACTGAGAGACACTACTTCTGTATGTGTAGCTCAATAAATATTGCCCATATCAGTCTAAATTTCAATCCATATCAATGCCCATATCAATCTAAATTTTTAATTAACACTTCCTTCTGGGCGCAGCTATTCTTTTGATGATGAGCGTTGAGCCTTGCGTTACTGATCACAGTGTCTCTTGACCTTAGAGCCTGAAGGGATCTTCCCTCCGGAGGTAGTGACCCTCAACAGTACATCAGTACGGGTGCTGTGGGCAGCCCCTCTTGTTCCCAACGGAGCCGTGACGCGGTACTCCATCTATCTGGACGACCGGCTGTATGCCTCCACCGACAACACATCCGGATCACTGGAGCTGGGAGGCCTGCTGCCTTTCACTGTGTATGACATTCAGGTTCGTACCATTCTCCCAGGCTAACTTTACACAGCAGGTTCATTCAGCTGGACTGTCTTACATGTCCCTTGCTGACTAGGTAATGTACTGAGGAAGTGTGTCAGAGGAGGTTGAAACATCAGTGCAAGTCATTTGATCCTGTATTTGTCCAGAACAGCTTGTATTCTGCAAAAGAATAGGCCATGACTTGGTGATAGACATGAAAAACACTGTCTGAAACTGTATTTCCTGAATGCGGGTCGTTAGGTGGAGGTGTGTACAGTGTATGCGTGTGTGAAGAGCAATAGCACCAAGGTGACGACGGTGGAAGACACTCCAGCGGACATAGCAGCACCTCACATCCAGGTGCTCAGTTCCAGGTGAGTATGAACCCTTTGATGAATCTAATATGCGCTTGTTTACTCTTATGCCCAGGTTTGTCAGGCTAGTATTTGTTCATTTAAGAGTCGAGATTCACTTTATTGTCCATTGTAAAGACGGGAATGTATTTTTTGTCCAGCCAGAAAACTCAGCGACCATGTAAGGGCACATCTTTCAAGACGATCAATTCATACTCAATTCAAAATATATTAAACTAAAAAACAGTACAGTTTATTAATATTTGTCGCATTGCAATATGTTATTCTATTAAAAGTACTTCAGGTAATCAGCCTAAAGTATTTCAATAGCAGTTTACTGCAGGGTACTGTTCATATGGCTACCTACATAAGCAATGACACCTATATAAGCTTGTCATAAGGACTGACATAACCCTACATACACTATCTTGCCAAAAGTATTTGCTCGTCTGCCTTCACACGCATATGAACTTGAGTGACATCCCATTCTTAATCCATAGGGTTTAATATGATGTCGGCCCACCCTTTGCAGCTATAACAGCTTCAACTCTTCTGGGAAGGCGTTTCGCAAGGTTTAGGAATTTGTTTATGGGAATTTCTGACCATTCTTCCAGAAGCACATTTGTGAGGTCAAGCCCCTCCACCAAACTTTACACTTGACACAATGCAGTCAGACAAGTACTGTCCTCCTGGCAACCACTAGACCCAGACTCGTCCATCGGTTGCCAGACAGAGAAGCGTGATTGGTCACTCTAAAGAGCATGGCTCCACTGCTCTAGAGTCCAGTGCCAGCGTGCTTTACACCACTGCATTCGACGCTTTGCATTGTGCTTTGTGATGTAAGGCTTGGATGCAGCTCCATTCCATGGAGCTCTCTACGCACTGTTCCTGAGCTACGCACTCTACGCACTGATCAGAAGGCCACATGAAGTTTGGAGGTCTGTAGTGATTGACTCTGCAGAAAGCTGGCGACCTCTGTGCGCTATGCGCCTCAGCATCCGCTGACCACGCTGTCATTTTATGTGGCCTACCACTTCATGGCTGAGTTGCTGTCGTTCCCAATTGCTTCCACTATAATCCCACTGACAGTTGAGTGTGGAATATTTAGTAGTGAGGAAATTTCACGACTGGCACAGGTAGTATCCTATCACGATACCATGCTGGAATTCACTGAGCTCCTGAGAGCGACCCATTCTTTCACTAATGTGTGTAGAAGCAGTCTGCACTAGGTGCTAGCATGACTAGGTGCTTGGTTTTATACACCTGTGGCCATGGAAGTGATTGGAACCTGAATTCAATGATTTGGGTGGGTGAGTAAATACTTTAGACAATATAGTGTGTGTGTGTATATATATATCTATATATATATAAGACATCATCTGAGGCTGGTCTGTGACCTGACTCCCCAGTGCAGCAGTCACTTACTTACTGCTTTATAACAGGAAGCTTTCTGTCACAGTGTGAAAGCCTGCGAGAAGGCTATATAGTGTAGATTGCAGCTCGGTCAAGCCGCAGAGCTGCTGTGTGCTGTCATGTGCCATAATCCTCAGCGAAAATTCCTCACCCTGCCATGTCATATCGCTGCTCTGCTGTACTTTCTCTCCCGATAGAATACTAACGACTGATCGATTGGCCTGACATGGCTGGCCGTGGCCTACACATGCCCCAAACAGTTCATTTATTTGCCACGCTAGATTTGCCGGAGTGGAATTTAATCAATAGCTAATTCATTAATTCTGCTGGTGGGGGGTGCTGGAGTGAAGGAATCGGTGCCTTGGCTTAAGCTTTGATTGAAATATGACAAGTGTCACAACTGATGGCTTAGCCTAACCGGTCCTGCCGGCAAATGCGAATTCCAGCTATTTCTCTCCATGAGGGATTAACGCTCGGACAGCAGTGACACCCTTTGTGATATAATGCTAATGCATTTGTTATAGTAAAGCTGCTTCTCTCTCTCTCTCTCACTCTCTTTCTCTTTTTACTAAACCTCCCTCGTCCCGAATCTACTCTGAGAACGAGTAACTGCCTGTGTTTTTTTTTCCACTAATCTCCGAATGATTTGATCATCTGCTTTGAAAGAAAGGGAACCTTGTCGCGTTTCATGAATTGCAAGGTCTGTCAGCTTTAAGTCATCGGGGGCCTTCGCTATCAATTAGCTTTCTCGTCAGGGAAGAAGAGAAGGAGGGAGAGAAGCCGGGGACAGTAATTATGTCATTCCCGCGTCTGAGATATGTGATGAGAGATTTTTGCATCACAAAGATGTGTGAAAACACAGGGCAGGACGAACGTAATCATTCCGAAAAGTAGGGGGCGGTAAATCAGGATAGGAACAGCTAGTGTTGAACTGGCTTGAACTGAAGGTCTTTTTTATCAGCTTGTTACACTGTGCAAAATGTAAATAAACTCAGAATGCAATTGTGTGCAAATCATTTAAACCCTATATTTAATGGAAAATGGTACAAAGACAACATATGGAGTGTTGAAACTGAAAAATGTATGTATATGCTGATATAAAAAGAGCATCCCAGGGACACTGAGTCTTTCATTAAAAAAAACAGTTATCAACATAAAATAGCAGAGAACTTGGGAATTTCATCACAATCCATTTTTCACAAAGCTGCTGCAATTGTTCTCCTTAGTTCACAAATGTTTACAGAGGGGTACAGGTGCTGGCATCAAATTAAAAATTGGCAAGTGAAATTCTCAGTTTCACCATTTGATATGCTGTCTTTGTGCTATTTCCAAATAAGTTTTTACATGATTTGCACATTGGTGCTAAACAAATTACTGTTACTATTCATTTAATGTAAGTTCTATGCACAGGTTGTTGTTGTTAACAGGCCCTATAAATACTGACAGTACATATAATACAGTAATAATCAAAATGTATTCCCCTGGTGTTTTGACGCTTTGTTGATTTTCTACAAAATGAATATGTTTAATATAAGTTTACACATAATCTGCAGAGAAATAACTTCAGTGTGGCATTTCCAGCAAATTTGCGTGTACAATTTTCTACAACCTCATTGCCAAAAAAAATCAGTGCACATTTTATGTTTATGTTTTGCTGACTTTTTTGGACACATGGTACATAATAAATAAGATGTTCCATAATTTTTGCACAGGACACATTTCCCCCCCAATATGTTAAATCCAACAAAGAAACAGCAATTGCACAATGCAATGTGCAGAAATGTGTATTAATTATTAAAGTGTGTATTAGTGTGTATTAACTTATTTTCACTTAGAAAATCTATGAAACATGTTGGTGTGCCTAAACACTGTACACTCAGATCATTGTGATGTCATTTATTGTAGTAGTGATAACATATTGCCATATTGCCTTCCCCCAAATTACCAGTATTTTTACCATGCTGCTAAAAAAAGAAAGCAGGGAAACGACAAACGAGTTGCACCTTCGTTTCTGAAAGAAATCCGTACTGACCAGGAAATTCTGCTTCTGTCGAGAGGGAGTTCTCCTTGTCTTATGAGTGGAGAAGAAAATCAATATCAGAAGTGCATCAAAAAAGGAAGGGCTGCTCACACGCCATAACTCACTGTGAAGTCCACACATTGCAGTGAGGCGGAAAGCCACCATAAATCTGTGGTACCTGAGCTTATCTACAAAGGGCTGAAGTCCAAGCTTCTGTTACAACCTATAAGTAACAAACTAATTCAAGCAGCTCTTGCAATGGTTGATGATAGATAGCATTGGAGCAGCTGAGTGAGATGTTCCTCACTGGTAGAACCACACCTTGGCCTCATACCAAGCCTGCAGAGAGCTGAATGGTGGTGGGTGAGGTAGCTAGTGAGTCATTAGAGTCATTAGTACAATTTGCTTTTTATTTGCTTATGTTTACTTAACATGTAAACATATTTACTTAACATTTGTTAAACATTGTAACCATTGTTAATGTATTACTTCATGTTAGGTAGTCAACACTTAATGCAAAGCATTACCAATCGGTCTTGTACTGTTGTTGGAGGATGATGTTCTTGATCACGAACATCACTCCAGCTCATCCCAAATGTATAGGATGCAGCTCCATCATTCCAGAGAATGCAATTCCACTGCTTCACAGCCCAATACTACCCAATGAGCACTGACACTTGGCATTGGGCATGGTGATCTTAGGCTACTCTATTCTACTGACACTACTCTTCTGGGTGCTTGAATACTTTGTGACATACCATTCATTGCTGCTTCCAGAATCTACATATGTAAACATTTATAATAAACATATATAAATAATAAGTTTTAGTTTAATGTTGTGACAATGCATGCTATGTCTGCATGTCTGCCAGATCTGTGAGGCTGGAGTGGACGTCTCCTGGCCAGCCCAATGGAATCATGGGAGGTTATGATATTCGTCGGCGCGCCCTGAAACCATGCGAGGAGCTCCAGGCCAAGCATGCTGTCCTCCCCCAGACTCTCTGCTCATACGTGGAATGCCCTGCACACCAGGACTTCTGTGGCAGCTCCTGTTACGACCCAGAACAGCAGGTGACCACATAGCTCAACACAAATGTTTTTCTACATGAGGGATAAAGCCCCCACAGGGTAAGATGCCCTGTATACTTTGGTCAAGTGATGGTGTGAGATCTATTGCAGTGCTCTAACTAAGTCATACATTTCATCTGAACGACTGGTCTAATCTAGTCTAATCTGATATAATATTTTTGGGATCAGTGGATCTTGTTTGTTCATGTTTAATAATAGTGATGTAGGCATTTATATTAGTTGCACAATAAAAAAGATCTTTGAGGGCAAGAAGTCCCACAAATGCTCTGGCATTTATAGCGTATATCTTAGTACTATTATTATTATTATTATTATCATTATTTTATTTTATTTTTTATTATTACTGTTATTGTTGTTGTTGTATTAGTGCACATAATATTAGAAGAATTACTTAACAAATAAGCAAAATGGACATGTTTTGGACAACGGACTATGTTACCAAATAGATTATTACAAAATATATTTTACTGGGTTCTGTCATTGCCTACTGTACTGGTATCTAATAATTAAAACACATTAATTAAGGCCTTTTTTATTAGAATTAGATATTTAGGATAGTGTTGTTATTCAGTGATTACACAATATGCCAAGGATAATAACTACTTTGACAAATTAATGGAATATTAAAAAGAAAACAGATTCCAAATACCAATTGATGCTGGACCAAAAACAGAAAATGCCTTCTCACCCCAGGTAGGGGACATATTGCCCCAATTGATTTCATTTGGATGACTATATTCCTGGACATCTTGGGTGAAACAGTACAGTTAGACCAATGAGGCAAGAGAACATAGTGCAAGATGAGCAGACTGCAGACAGTGTTCAGTAAGTTTCACTGGCTAGCAGGGCTGGGTCAATAACTGATACAGCCATTATCGCAATGTTCCTTGTGGCAATATTGTACTGACACATAGATGCCAATATTATATTAATATTAGTATCAATAAATTGCAAATAAACAAATGAAACTTGTTTGTACTAGAATAATAAAATTAGTTTCAGTTCCATTTTGCTGCAGTATAACTTTATGAAGTGAACTGAACAGCTTGAAAACGTATTATATTATATTCTATTATATTTTATTGCAATACTTAGCATATTGAAATAATACAGCATTATGGCATATGGTATTGTAAGTAGTGTAATCCTTTTGTATTGTGAGGACTTTCCTAGTATTAACAGTAAACACTAGCTTTGTCGATCATTAGCATTGCTAGCTGACTATAATAAGTTTATGGTGAAGCTTATATTTGAGTTTTGTAGGTAGGTTTAGTTCACGTATTTGCATTAATCATTCGATTGTTTTCTTTGTTTATAATATATAAATATCAGATGCTAATTGATACAGGATGGGCTTCTTTCCCCAGGTAGGGATCATCTTGCTGTGATAGTGGGGCTTGGTGCCCGTTTAAAGGACTTTCTTTTTTGTACCACAGCAACAAAATGTCCTTCTGTTTCAGTTTCCCCGACTGTGAGTACATGCTAACCTCATCTATGAGTATATGACAAATATAGCTTCATATTACGGTAAATGGTGGCGTCTTTCCCTGTATGTAAACTACATTTAACTCATATTTAATTATTGTATCTGTAAAAATGGTGGAGGTGACGAATGGCTCATTTGGGCTCTTTAGCTCTTTAAGCTGTAAGTGGAACACGCCTCTATCAAGGAGAAGAGAAAGACAGAAAGCTGTTTTGGCGTTTAAGCGCAGAGCTTTCATCCCTGCAATTGTTTTCAGTAAATAGATTAACTTGTCTCCTGCAATTGCTGCAGTCCTGATGTTATTGAAACGCCGCCAACTTGGCAAGCAAGCGCGAGCCATACGTCTCCCCCAGCTCAAAAGCAGACAGTAATGCTCTGGAGGCCTGGGCACAGAAGAACACAACTCAGGGAAAGACGAGCTCACCGTGTTCGACAGCAGCCGTAGAACAGAGATGATTCTCTTGGTCCCGGCGAATGAATGTGACAGAGCCATCTGCTAGTATTGCCTTGTTGTCCAGAGCTAGAATAAGCCACAGTAGGACTGAGCCTGAGCTTTTCTGTGTGGCTGTAGGTTAGGAACCTGGCAACACCAATACCACCAAAAAAAAAAAAAAAGCTTATATATTATAAACACAGAATGTCTTAAATAACTTGAATACGTATGAATTTTTGGTCCGCATCATATTTGTATTTTTGTTACTTCTCTTCATAGGAGAGATTTTTAGTTATCCTCATGTTTATCCTAAAGCAGTTCTTTTTGCTCTCTTCCAATGTGTTGGGAGCTGGGATACAGCAAGAATGTGGAGCGGCCTGAGAACCGCTGTCCTAGATCGGTATTGGTGTGTTGGTATTTTATCAATAGGATATTTGTGGGAACAGTGGGAATGTGATATTATCCAACTGATGTATCAGTCTAGGAAAACTATTCTAACTTTTCAGTCAGATTCAGGTCCAGGGTAACAATACTACCTTAGTAGTCAGACTCAAGACTAGGGAAGTAATATTATCTTGACATATCAGTCAGACCCAAGTCGAGGCTAGCAAACTAACGTTATATATCAGTCAGACAAGTCTAAAGTAACCAAACTAGCTTCATATATCATTTAGACACGTGTTTCTATAAGCTTGATTAGTTAGCGCCAAGCCTAGAATAACAATATTAGATCAGAGTTTAGGGTAACGGTACTAAAATGATAAATTGGTCAGACCTGAGTCTAGAGTAACAGTACTAACTTGATCTATCAGTCAGACCTGAGTCTAGGGTAACAGTACTAACTTGGTCTTTTGGTCAGACCTGAGTCTAGAGTAACAGTACTAACCTGATCTATCAGTCAGACCTGAGTCTAGGGTAACAGTATTAGCTTGATCTATCAGTCAGACCTGAGTCTAGGGTAACAGTACTAACTGGATCTTTTGGTCAGATGTGGGTCTAGGGTAACAGTATTAACTTGATCTATCAGTCAGACCTGAGTCTAGGGTAAAAGTATTAACTTGATCCACCAGTCAGACCTGAGTTTAGGGTAAGAGTACTAACTTAATCTATCAGTCACCTGAGTCTAGGGTAACTGTACTAAATTCATCTATTGGTCAGACCTGAGCCAACGGTCAACACTACTAACTTGATCTATCAGTCAGACTCAAGTCTAGGGTAACATTACTAACTTGATCTATCAGTCAGACTCAAGTCTAGGGTAACATTACTAACTTGATCGATTGGTCAGACCTGAGTCTAGACTAACAGTGCTCTGACTTGAGTCTAGGGTAGCAGTACTGAGTTGATCCATTGGTCAGGGTAACAGTCGGGGGTAACAGTACTAACTTGATCTATTGGTCAGATGCAGGTCTAGGGTAACAGTACTAACTTGATCTATGGGTCAGACCTGGGTCTTGACTAACAGTACTAACTTGACCATTGGTCAGACCTAAGTCTAGAGTAGCAGTACTAACTTGATCTATTGGTCAGACTTGAGTCTTGGACAGCAGTGCTAGCCTGATAGACAGATTTGAGTCTAGGGTAACAGTTGCCTGCAGGGGCAATAGATAGATGCTACACTAGATCTTCACCTCTGTTGTCAGATACAGTCCTTTCTGTAGGTCAGAGTTTGAGCTGATCTTGCAGGTCTAATGTTATGCTGCAGGGGTCTCTTCTCTTTAGTCATAGTGCCGTTGTTATGTACCATCAGTATGACTTAATGTATTTAGTTGATTGATTATGATTAAGAATATTCTGCCTCCTTATAATTTACTGTGATCTATTCCAAGTCAGAATACCTTTTTCCATCTCTCGGGCACTTCGGAGCATGGCCTTATGTAACGTTTTGAGCTTGAAGCCGAGCCAAAAGGTAAGGACAATGTCAGTGGCTCGGGGCGACACAGATTTTTCAGACGCCACCAGAGTACGGTCCCGCCGCTGTAGGAAAATCTATCCTGGCCTGATTTCTTGCCAGAGTAGACAGTGGAGTCTAGCTAAATATAGCCGGTGCTTGGTGGCAGGAGGAGGAAGACGAGCAGCCCCAAGGCCCGACCGCTCCATGAAACTGCGGGAGCCTGCATGGTGGCCCCTCTGGGACCGGGGCATTGCCACCTCTTAACTTCCTAATTGCCTTGAACGGAAAGGAACTTCTGTGAACTTTAGATGTACACGCAAGAGGACCTGTATGAAGCGCAACTTACTTCTGCTGGTTTGGTATGAAATGTGCACTGCTTCAGTGCATTTCAACTGCTCTGTTTGGCCTGTGTTCGATGTGTGTCATTGCAATTGTATGTTTCCTGTAGGTTTGTTGTGGAGGGACCATACATGACTTCAGAGACTCCCACCAGTGTTGCGATGAGCGGTATGTCCTGGTGGTGAACACTACTGTAGCTGTTTGCTGTGGCGGACAGTTCCATGAGCCTCTGCCTCATCACCAGTGCTGTGGAGGATACTATGTCCCAGTCAACCAAGGTACATGGTCAGGGTTGCTTTTTTTCCATCAAAACAAGCTTAGGGAATGTTTGGCAGTATGCTTTTTATTACTGTCATCTGTTGTTTAGGTATTTAGCTATTTTCTTGTTCCCTATTGTGGCATAAAAAACTGAGTTTATTACACTGTATAAACTTCAGTCAAAGTAACTGATTAATCAGCTTTTTTGGGTTTACTCAGTATAAGGATATTAGAGTTTGTTCAGCTTCTTTGGATCAGAGAGCCCCACTAGGTATATTTTTCCCCTATATGAACAGCTGTGGCTTTGTAGGACTTCAAACTCACAATATCCTGATGTTGGGATAGATTATTAGATAATACTAGATAATTATTATATATATTAGAAATTAGATAGATATTATTATGCAGTCGCACCACATGCTACTACCCATATATATATATATATATATATATATA
>CM067483.1:8178677-8243782 GCA_034552555.1 Semaprochilodus insignis | reverse complement strand
ATATATACATATATATATACACACACACATATATATCGTCGCTGTCTAATGAAAAACATGTATCTCCATTTTTGTTGATATTTACTTTTATGCATCATTTGATCACGTGAGCTGACATTTGTGTAAAAATTTCATAATGAATGGCCCAACAGAAATGGCCCAAATTCACTTGGAAAAAATCTGGTTCCATTGACTTACATTAGAATTAAATTAGGTTTTTGCCTTCTCCTGTAAAGCTGTCATTTTGGAGATACATGTTTTTCTTTGGACAGCGACGGTATATAAAACGTTCACTTACCACTACAACTGTGTTAAGGTGTTAGCAACTAATGCGGGGTCAAAAATCATGCCACAATTAAAAATACCACAATAAAATCACTTTGATAAATGTCAACTTGATTGTTTACTTAAGGGGATTTTGCTTTCCATTTTCGCTGTCATTCTTTGTTTTGTGTACAGGCAAGAGGACTTGCATAAACTGTAACTTACTTCTGCTAGGGTGAAATGTGCACCGCTTGAGTGCATTTCAAGTGCTGTGTTTCTATTATTCTGTCATTATTTAAAAAAAGGCATAGTGCAAAAAAGGGTTAAACAGGGAGTGTTCAGTATTGCACAGGTTCCCAAATGCACACAGCACAAACCTCACCATCAGGTCATCCCACAGCTGATTGTGTTTCAATATGGAAAGTTTAAATAATAACTTACTTTTTCAAATGAGTAATTTATTAATTGATTAAGTCAAAATAATTTTATTCCCTAAGAATAATGCAACACTATATTGAAATAGTCATACGGTTTCTCTGTATTTCATGCAGTCATGCATACAAAAACCATGTTAAGTATGTGGGCAAAACCTGCCGAATAGGTAAACCCACACCGGCACAAAGTGTCAATGGCCTGTCGGTAGTCTGCACCTCTTGTAGTAAATCTGCACCTGTATCTGCACCATCTGAGGTCAGAAGAGAAGGCCAAATGGGTGAAGAAGTTCAATTGCATTTATATTGTGATATAATGATAAAGGACAAATGTGGAGGTAAGATCTGTTCTCAGCCCGAGGCAAGAGGAACTGAGACACACTATCTCTCTTTATAGCCTCTAAGCCTCACTCGACCTGTGCATTTGCACTGAACATGTAGACGGAGCAGCGCTCGCACCACTCTTGCTCTGCTGGTTCGATGATCTCTTCGTTGATCACTGTCTGTAGGGGAGATTTGCTGTCCGGACCCAGGCCAGCTGCGAGTGTCCGTGGGACTCGGTGATTCATGCTGCGGGGCGACGCCCTTCTCCTCCGCAGCAGGTCAGATCTGCTGTGGCGAGGTCCTTCACGACGGCTACAGCTCACAGTGCTGTGGAGGACGACTGGTCGAGCAAGAGGCCGAGTGCTGCGGAGACGCCGTCAGAGGAACTGCACATGCTTCTATGCCGGGTAAGCTTCATGACAGTAAGATTTGATCATAGAAGCTACTGAGATTTGACAGCTATGAAGCAGGATAAGTCAATTTGGCCACTTTAGACTTTTACTTTAATAACTGCAGACAATGAACAGAAACAATGTGAGGATATGCTGGTGTGGATATGCTGGTGTCTTGTTGTGGTTTGCATGCAATACATCAGTAAATGAACAAGGTGTATATTCCACAGCAAACCATCACTGAGCACAGGCCTACGCTTTTGTGTCCTTTCCTTTGTATTCAGTGAGGCCTACAATGGTCTTATCCCAACTAAGTAAAAGTGAGACAATAGCAACTATATTTAGGACAAAGTGAAACTTCCCACTGGCTTACTTTGGGCGTCAGTCCTTGGTGACTTTCTAATGACACTGTGGCGGAGTGTCAGAGGAGCTGAACCCTCACGGGGTCACCCAGACTGCCCCCTCCCCCTCCCGCCGTGCCACGCTAAAGCGGGCACCTGGGCACAGATGGGCTGGACGGGCACGGGCCCCTGGTGTCAGCCATCTTTGTCAGACCAGATGATGGAGCTGCCCGTGTCCGAGCACCAACCAGAGCCGTGCCAAGGCCGCAGCAGGCTCCCAGGATGCAGCAGAAATAATGGCCACCATGAGGTCAGTGACATCGGTGTATTTATCATACTAACACTCTTTCCCAGTCCTTCTCACGGCACCTCTGGGAAAAGCTCCAGTGATAATTTTCAGCTTTTGGTTAATCATCTAGCTCTTGATGCACAATTTTTCAGCCAGGCACCATTTTTTCCCGGCCACTCCGCTTTGTCCCATACCCGATTTAGGACCAAAAATGTTCTTGGTGGTAATGCCGTGAACATGTCCGCTCTGGCTGCCGAGAAACCCCCCTCACACTTTTCCCTTTTATCTCGTTCCTTCCTCCGGTTCATCTTCCCAAAATAAGGAGGATGAAAAAGCCATCCTTCATTAAGGCGGTGGCGTCCTGGAGAGAGCATATGTTATGATGGATAGTGCCGTTAGGACAACTAAAGGCCATTTGCCCGCTAGGCTGGCCGCTGGCGCGTGCTGCCGTGGGCTCACACCGCGTCTGCTGCCGGCACTCTCGGCCCACTCTCTTACCGAATGAGCTACTTAACCTTGATAAAGACACTCGCACTCCCTCAAGACTTCATTTTCCTTAAAAGAGGTGTTTGGGAGGTTGGGCGGGGGGTGGACTGCTGTGGCAAAATAAGCTAGCAGTCTAATAAAGTATGGCATCTGTCTGCGGTTAAGGTGGTGTTGCTTGATCAGCTGAATTTGAGGTGATGTAGTAATAGTACTAATAGGCAAAATCATTTGTTAATAGCAATCAATTAATAGCAATTTGTATGGATTTATTTGCATGCTTATATTGAACCATAAGAAGCCAAATTTATGTTCCTATATTAGTCAACTGCAGTTATATAATGGAATAGCTAATTACACAGTGAGTTCATTACATTGTTGTATGTTATATAAAGGTATAATTATCTTTGAGTCTGTAGCTTTGTGTTTGCACTTCCCCCTTTTTCCCATTTGTCTTCATATGAAAATTATATCATGATTAATTATTGTACTGAGTTATAGACCACCTTTCATTCCATATCCAGCCAAAATACCCAATAAGTTAATTTTTCAGGAGATGCTTCTGAGAAGATTAGATATAAGACAATCCACTTACCTCAGTAAAGGCAAAGTCAAAGGGAAATAAGTGGAAGAGTTTCCAAAACTGGAGACAATGGGATTTCTAACAACCGTGCAACAGTCCCCATCGGATCAACAGCACCTAAAGCCAGAGAAGAGAAAATCAAGCTCCACTCTTTCTTCAGATCTCCACATTTCCACAGGTGTACCTGTCCATGCTTCCACTATCAGAGGGCAGCTTAGCACTATGGGTCTGAAAGGATGTGTAGCCTTCAAGAAGGGGAATATTTGCAAATCAAACCCAAACTGCTGGTGTTCTTAGAACAATGGGACTGACCAGCCCAGAGTCCAGACCTCAACATTACTGAATGTGTTTGGGCTTATATGGATCAAAGTCTTCCAAAAAGAATGGAAGGTGAAACAAAGGATGGACACGCTACAAATGCCATAAGCAAGGAGGGGCCTTATCGCTGTACCTGACTGACCCAACAGCCACGATTGCAGACATTCAGCAAGCAGTGATGCCCTCCATAAGTCATCCTGTTAGTGCCAGCATCATTGACAGACGGCTGCACGACGCAGGACTACATGCACGCAGACCGTTACGACAACTGCCCTTAACACCACGTCAACATCACCAATGACTGCAATGGTGTCGTGCCAGACTGTCATGGAGTGACGCAGAATGGCAGCGGGTCATCTTCAGTGACGAGTCCTGCTTTTGTCTTGGTGAAGACGACCAACGAATCTGTTTGTGGAGGCACCGTGGTCAGCTCCAAGATGAAAGGTTTGCTGTCACGCATCACACGTCCAGAAGGCCTGGTGTCACTCCACCTCTACCCCTCTGCAGGAACTGTGTGAGAATATTCAAGTTGCATAGGATGGATTATCACAGGACACCATTAGGAACCTCTACAACTCCATGCTGAGACGTCTGGCATTAGCAAACATGGTGGCCCGACCCCATACTGAGAGACACTACTTCTGTATGTGTAGCTCAATAAATATTGCCCGTATCAGTCTAAATTTATCATCATTTATTGTTCCTGGTAACCTTTATCTTCCTTCCTAATAGCACTACAATCCGTTTTGACAATTTTTTGTACAGAGCTCTATCTCCTTTTCTATTTATAAAGACAAACATATTGTTGATTAAAACTTTAGAATCTGCACTTTCCACATATATTTTAACTTAGAAGTAGAGAAATAATTACTGTTGAACTGCAACACATGGACGGTCATTCTAAACAATAAAGCTATTTTCTCTGTAGTTTCTTTAAGCCGAAGTTTGTCCTGTTCAGAAGCACAGTGACTTTGGATAAAGGCATCGCATGCTCCTCCAGATTGGGAGAGTGGGATCCCAGGATTGTTTATTTATTTTTTTTCCTGAGGATATCCTGCGGAGCTCCAGCTGATGGCAGAGGGAAATGTGATTACCCAGTCCCCAAAGTGCGATCTATCACGCATTACACTCCATACTGTCAGGAGTCATGGCACGCCGGCAGGAGGGAGACAGAATTGTGGGAGACAGCTATCAGCTGTTTGAAAAGCTGCCTGGGTGTTGCTGAGTTCCAGAACATGCTGCCGAGGCCAATAAAGACCAATAAAAACCTCAAGAGAAATATGCAGACTAGAGAAGTATATTCCTATTAAATAGCATAATTCTAAAACCCACTTCACAGATCTGGCATGACCGAAGCCAAGCATGTGCACGGACACTCAAGTACTTGGTTAACCATGCTGGATGCCAGTATGTGAATGCTGAAATCGCTGTCCAGATATTTGGCTTTGCATCACTGACAGTCAGAAACATACAAGACAACAAATCAGTGAATTGGTGTTAAATTTAAACAGGGTTGTGAAGTGTGACAGTTATGTATGTATGTCGTGGGCTGGAAGTTAGGGAACCAGCCTTGTGACCGGAGGGTTGCCGGTTCGATTCCCTGAACCGCCAGTAACAACTGAGGTGCCCTTGAGCAAGGCACCTAACCCCCAACTACTCCCCGGGCGCTGTGGACAGGGCTGCCCACTGCTCCGGGCAAGTGTGCTCACTGCCCCCTAGTATGTGTATGTGGGTGTTTCACTTCACGGATGGGTTAAATGCGGAATACAAATTCCTCTGTGTGAAAATAACAAATGGCACAAAATGGCTCAAAAAACTCTCTACTCAGAGAATGATTGGCCTCACCGATTTGATTTGATGTGTCCACTTGCACTTTCTTTCAACATATTCTGCCATTCCACATCTCTCTGCAGCATGTCTTTAATGTTCTGTATGTAAATAAAGTGAAGCATTGTCTGGAAGTAGGCAATCTTAGTTTATATCAGTGTTACATGAAGCTAAGCTTCTAAGCTTTGAGCAAAGTGGAATATCTTAATAGCTTAAAAGGACTTTAAATATACACTCATCATCAAAAGAATAGTTTCTAAAATAGCTGCACCCAGAGGGAATCAACCAACAGGAATGAAACTTGGTGGGAAGGTTTGGCATCATGAGACATGTAAATGATTCAAGTCTCACGCTCAGCCGCGTATGTGATGTAAGCAAGGACGGGCCTTATTTCTGTACCTGACTGACCCAATAGCTACCATTGCAGACATTCAGCGAGCAGTGATGCCCTCCATGAGGCTGCATGACGCAGGACTACATGCACGCAGACCGTTACGACGACTGCCCTTAACACCACATCAACATCACTAAAGACTGCAATGGCGTCGTGCCAGACTGTCATGGAGTGACTCGACTTCATTGACGAGTCCCGCTTTTGTCTTGGTGGAGACGACCAATGAATGTGTGTGTGTGGCACCGTGGTCAGCGCCAAGATGAACGCTTTGTTGTCACGCATCACATTCTCACACAGTTCCTGCAGATTGTGCGGTAGGGGTGGAGGTAGAGTGACTCCAGGCCTACTGGAAGGCCTGGAGTCACTCTACCTCCACTCCACCCCTTTGCTGTTTACGTCATTTTTGTGACACTTCTTGTTTGGACTATACATTACGTATATTACGACTTATTATTACGTAATTAAAATTATTAGAATTAAATTCTTGGAATTTCCCATTTAACCAGTGTAAAATTACTGTAATGCACGGCCTCTTGTATGTAAACTCGAGCCGCTCTTATTTGTATTGCAGTGAGCTGACCCAGTGTGCTTTCCCGTCAGGGCAGATGGATTAACAATGCACAAATATGTGTATGAATCTGGGCACTTCATGAGCAGATATGCTTTTGGATATTGACTTTATCTGAATGATTTTAAAGCTTATAAATAGATTAAAGTTAGGATACGCATTCAGCATCAGCAGCAGCGTTATCCGGCCCACCCTCGCTGTTTAAAGTTTGTACTCGGATTATAGGCGGCTTCTCTGCATTGGGCGTCTCAGTCACTGCTAGAAGGCTGCGTTCATATCTGCTTGTGTGCAGAGCTCTCCTTAAAAGCGCTGCACCCATATCAAACACTCAAGGTTAAATCTGAATATTTTGCACTGTTTAAGTGTTAAAAGCTTTTGGGGCTGAGAAAACGGCTGTGGGAGTGCGTGCATGCTTGTGTGCTTGCGTGCAAATAAGTGAATGTGTGTGAGAGAGTGTGTGTGTGTGTGTGGCAGCAAGTGTGTGAGGCTGGAAAATGGCTGTGATGTCCAACAAAAAGAGAGAGAGAGAGAGAGAGAGAGAGAGAGAGAGAGAAGTATAATAATCAAATATGTTCTCAAGGACACAATGACCATTTGCCGGTGGAAATGATGGTGATAGTTAAACATTGTGCTGTCAGAGATGAGCTGCTGCATTCGTTGCAGCAGGAGCGTTTAATCATGCCTCATATGTCCTCTCATTGTTCTGCCAAAACTGCCTCCTCGCAAATGACGAGACGCAAATGCCAGGCCGGGGACGGGGAGGATCATTCCAAAAAATGCCTGCGCCCGGATCTCTTTGCAGAGATGGAGTGCAGAGTGAGCGGATTAAGACACATCTCCCTAACACGGTTACAGCTTTTCTATGAAGTTCCTTTTTGTCGTTATTGTCGTTAATATCCTTGAGCCAGTACTGCTTTTGGGAAAGAGAGCTGTGAGCGGAAGAACTTGGAGGCTACCAGAGCCTTTAAACCAAGTTTACACTCAGGCTTCAGCAAGATGGTGAAGATGTTTGACGTGTAGATGTTTGTATTGGAACTCTAGCGGAGTAACTTCTATGTTAGTTTGGCTCTAAGATCTGTTGGAAGAAGTTGGATTTCCCTCCGTTTATCATTAGTCGCTTACTGTTCCAGACCTGTAGAACTTTTTCTGAGATCATACTGATAGGTGTATTTTCAGTTATGGTCACCCTTCAAGTAGATGTCTTTCCAAACATGATATGATTCTCAGTATTTCCAGGGTGTAGCCCTGAAGTGTGCTACCTGAACCAAGACTGACAGAGCCTGGGAAAAATGGGGTTTTATGGAATTTGGCTGCTTTTGGAATAGCTCTGGAATATGAGCTGTTGGGTAAAAGTGAATGGTATCATGCTGGATAGTGAATGGTACTATTCTGGAAAATTAATGTCACTATGCTAGATAGTGAATTGTACTATGCTGGATAAGGAATGGTATCAGGCTGGATAGTAAATGGTACTATGCTGGATGGTAAATGGTACTATGCTGGATAGTAAATGGTATCATGCTGGATAGTGAGTGGTACCATGTAGGATAGTGAGTGGCACTGTCCTAGATAGTGAATGGTATCATGCTGGATAGTGAGTGGTACTGTGCTAGATAGTGAATTGTACTATGCTGGATAGTGAATGGTACTGTGCTGGATAAGGAATAGTACTGTGCTGGAAAATGAATGGCACTATGCTAGATAGTGAATGATACTATGCTGGATAAGGAATGGTATCAGGCTGGATAGTAAATGGTACTATGCTGGATGGTAAATGGTATAGTATATGGTACTGTGCTGGATGGTGAATAGTACTGTGCTGGATAGTGAATGGTACCGTGCTGCATAGTGGGTGGTACCATGTAGGATAGTGAGTGGTACTGTGCTGGATAGTGAATGGTACTATGCTGGATAGTGAATGGTATCATGCTGGATAGTGAGTGGTACTGTGCTGGATAGTGTATGGTAGTATGCTAGATAGTGAATGGTACTGTGCTGGATAGTAAATGGTGCTGTGCTGGATAGTGAATGGTAATTTGCATTGAATGGTACCATTTTGGATACCATTCCTTTATTTCAAAAAGATTCTGGCATTTGAACCAAATATCTGAGGGGTTTAATGTCTCTTATGGCTACATCATAGAAAGCTGGTACATGAGTTATCTAGAACTTTTAAATTAAGGAATTCTTCTGGAGTCAGCTGGAGTCCTGAATTTGCTTAACTTATAATGGCCAAAATGATCATACTGGTGAGGCTTTAGTTTACTCGTGAGGCCTTAGTTTACTGGTCAGGCCTTAGTTTACTGGCAAGGCCTTAGTTTACTGGTCAGGCCTTAGTTTACTGGCGAGACCTTGGTTTACTGGCAAGGCCTTAGTTTACTGGTGAGGCCTTAGTTTACTGGCGAGGCCTTAGTTTACTGGTCAGACCTTAGATTACTGGTCAGACCTTAGATTACTAGCGAGGCCCTAGTTTACTGGCGAGGCCTTAGTTTACTGGTGAGGCCTTAGTTTACTGGTCAGACCTTAGATTACTGGTGAGGCCCTAGTTTACTGGCGAGGCCTTAGTTTACTGGTGAGACTTCAGTTTACTGGTGAGTCCTTAGTTTACTGGTCAGGCCTTAGTTTCCACATCCAATGCTGTAATGACTGCCAACACTTAGCATACTCATAACCCACAGAGACACTTGTATAAAGCGGATGCCTTATGCTTTTCATACCCATGTCACGTAAACAGTGGTGCGTTTTGTGGTCCGATTTGAGCGATTTTACGATTTTTGGTGTTGGTCTCGTGCATTAAAGATTTTATGTGCACAACTGTGCGCCGTAATCAGCGTGTTTTCAGGGGAAAGCACATAAACGCAGCAGATTCTGCCTTTTTTATCCCCCTCCCTCCTCCACCACCACCTCTTATATTCCCCAAAGAGTGGTGAAAGAGTGTTCCTGCCACCCAAGCACTTTCCCGTCAGCCGCATCTGTTAATGCAGCCGCTTGATAAAATACATATTGCCAAAGACACAGGGACAGGGACCATGTGGGATCTGATTTGGTGGAAGAAAGTCCATTTAATGTAATTTCTCCTCATGGCTCCCACAGGAGGAGCCAAGCATATAATAAATAAATGAATTAAAAGTACACCGGCGGACCGATCCCTCTCGTTTTTAAGGCCGTCATTTGATACTTTTGTCAGATGTATTTTTTTTTCTTTAACTGGGGGCTATAAAGGCAGCAAAGTCCTTGTGTGCTCTCTGATCATGACTTTGAAAAATGTGTCTGGCTGTGGCGCTAATGTATTCAGCTAGTTAAAAAAAATAAAAAAGAGGAAAAAAAATAAAAAACAAAAGTGCTTTCGTTTGTTCTAAGTTTCGGTTTTAGTATCCAAAGGCTGGTGTAAGCCACGGCACACATTTTTATCAGTTGTTCGTTGTGGGGCTAAATATTTACTTATCATTAAACGAATGAACCTTAATTCAGGAGACTAAGCACCTTATGTTCGCCTGCGTTCACTCGCACTCTAATGAATGTATGCAAATCCATCATAAATCTGAAGATTAGCAAAATCATTTTGTGGTGCTCAGGAGAAAAAGAGAGAGAGAGAGACAGGAAAAAAAGAGAGAGGGGGAGAGAAAGAGAAAAAAGAGAGTGAGAGAAAGAGAGCGAGAGGAAAAAATAGAGAGAGAGAGGAAAAGAGAGAGAGAGAGAAAGAGAGAGCAAGAGGAAAAGAGAGAGAAAGAGAAAGAGAGGAAAAGAGAGAGAGAGAGGAAAAGAGAGAGAGGAAAAGAGAGATAGAGGGAGGGAAAAAGAGAGAGAGAGGAAAGAGAGAGAGAGAGAGAGAGAGAGAGGGGGGGAAAAAAAGAGAGAGGAAGAGGGAAAACTTAAAAGCACAGAAAGAGTGCACTAAGGCCACGTTTACTCAGTCCACCGCAGATATCCTGAGACTGTTCCTTTCTTTCCTTTTCTTTTCTTTTTTTTTTCTTGCTTTTTTTGGGTGCTGAAACAAAAGAGGGAGGGAGGGAAAGATGAAGGAGGGTGAATTGTTTTATCTGACAGGCCAAGGTCAAGGCTGGAGAAGGATTACGCTAGAGCTTCCCCAGCTAAAGGGGTCACCGTGTCAAAGTTCACAGTGCTTCAGATGAAGCATCATGAAAAATGCAGCAGGGTACCGAAGCAGGGGGGGCGAGCATGTAACAGGAGCGGAATGGCGGAGCTATTTTGGAAAAATTGTTGAGCTGTTTATTTGCAAGTCATTGGAGCTGAAGTAATACACCCTGGGAATTGCCACCGAACACAGCGCTGCAACATCTGCTGTCCCTAAGTGAGTTAGTGCACGTCAGACATCTTTATGTCACCGCAGAGCCGTGATGGATGCAGCCCTCTCGGAAAGCGTTGCGTAAAAATCTGCTCTGCCGTTTTGGCCGTTAAGTGAGATTACTATTTAAATTAATGGCGCTGTCACAGTTTATCTGTGCAAAGAATGAACGCTGATTAGGGTATTAAACAATTAGCAATTTATCATACTGGAGGGTGATGGTAATTATGGTAGCAGTGGTTTACCCAAGTAAATAAACCACAAGTCTCTTCCAGTTAGAGGGACATCAAAACTGGATGCTTGCTCCGGTCGCCTCTTAACGCTGATCGGTAACCAGTTTGCCTGTTATGCTTATGGAGGCGCAGGTGATGGTGACTTAAGATCGATGGAAAAGGGTCTTACTCTGGTCTTCTGACAGTGTTCCGTGTGATTATGAGGGAAAGGAACCTTGATTCAAGTTTTCAAAAATTCAAAAATTAATTTTGTTCAACTTTATTTACTAAAGCGTTTTATTCATAGTTCATAAATGGGCCAATAAAATGGTCCTGGTTATGTTTCAGGGTAACCTATCAACTTTTACAATGTTCTACACTGAGAGTGAGTCATTCAGAGTGGTTTCATATATTCATCAGGCAACGTATTCATAACCATTTCATGTAATAACTTTCTGTGAGGGAGCTTTTAGAGGCATTCAATGGTCCATATCATGGAAAATTGAATTAACTCCCATTTTTGTGTTTTAAGTTTGGACTAACTTTTTTAAACTTTCAGAATGTACCATTCACCAGCCAGTCAATGCAGTCCTTATAAGCTAAGCTCATTTGGATTTATACCCACTGATTTAGCCCACAGCAGTTTAGCTCCGCCCATTATGACATATGGAGTGTTTTAGCACAGAGTGATTATATCAGTACTATTTTGCACAATACAAGGAAAACAGGACACGACTCATTTATCTCATATCAGTCTGCACAGTACAAAAGCAGCATGGTTTAAATAAGGGAGGTTAGAAAACGGTTGTTCCCAGCTAGCAGGGAATGTTCCCAGGCTAACAGTATCCACAAGGTTCTAATAAAGTTTAAGGAAATATTTTAGTCTAATGTTTCAGATAATGTTCCTATAAAGTTAAATGTTAACTAAGACAGAATCTTCTAACTGCAGCGTTCAGAGGATGTTCTGAGGATGTTCTGAGGATGCTGTCAGGGCCACAGATTATATTACATGATTACCAAAGAAGAACATTGTTTTATGGATGTTACTGAGACCTGAGATGACAGAATGTTCATAGAGAACTTTTAGAAAGAACACTCTGGGAACAAAGAGAAAGCTTCCTGCTAAAAACAATAATGGAACATAGCATTGCATATTCTCAGAACACTTTTAGAACAAATCATTTCTAGCTGTATACAATATATATACTATACTTACTATATACAATACTGTATACAATACATACTATACTTACTATAGACAATACTATATACAATATATACTATATTTACTATATACAATACTATATACAATATATACTATACTTACTATAGACAATATTATATACAATATATACTATACTTACTATAGACTATACTATATACAATATATACTATATTTACTATATACAATACTATATACAATATATACTGTACCTACTATACACAATACTATATACAATATATTATAAACTAATTATATGCAATACTATGTGCAATATATACTATAATAACTACTGTATATACAATACTATATACAATATATACTATCCTTACTACATACAATGCTATATGCAATATATACTATGCTTACTTTTATACATCAGCATAAAAAATAGCTGCTGTTTACACTGTGTGAAAGTTTTATGATGAGTGGACCAACAGAAATGGCCCAAAACTACTTAGAAAAAAGTCTGGTTCCATTGACTTACATTAAAATTAAATGAGGTTTTTGCCCTCTCCTGTAAAGTTACCATTTTGGAGATATTTGTATTTTTTTTTTTTGGACAGCAACGAAATATATCTCAAATGAAAGTTCCTGATGAGCTCTTTCTACGGTGAAAGAAATGCTGAGGTATGAAAAAATGTAGAATAAAATCTATATATTTTTTATCATTTTTAATACATGACAAAATATTGTTCATTAAGTGCACTGTCATCCACATGTGTATAAAATTGTGTTATTAAAGACTGATGTCAGTACACAAACTCATATTAGACTATGGTAATTTGTTGTTTTGGTCCTTCTGTAAAATTGGTGAAATGTCAGTTACATCTCTTTGGTTCTAAGTCCTCAAAATTATGACTATACTTGGTACAAAAACAATATAAATGCTACAAGTAGATCTTATAACCAGGGGAAAAATGGACTCTTTTAAATTCTCCAGGCATCACCAACTCTTTGAATTGAGTATTTCACATCAGACCAGTCTGAAGGAAAAAGTAGGTTTTGTTAAAAGTCAAATTATTAGTTTAAAGATAAGTTAATTAGTTTAAAGATTGCATCATTATGTTTGATTCCATCAGGCTGGCCTAGTGTCTTTCAAGACCTTCATATCACACTGTATTCCCCATTTAATATTTGAGCCGAAATGGAGTTGCAACCCAACAGAACAGTCTAATCTGGCTTCACTAACTGTTCTGCTAAGTACATCAGACACATGAAAGAGCCGTGGTGAATACACGGTAATGGTGGATTTCGTATTTCGTGCTACAGGAAACGGTGCACAACAGCACGTGCGGCTGGTGCTCTGAAAGTACCAATTCTTTAAAGCTAATGGGAGAGGACGCACGTTGATGGGTGTGAGAAAGTGACGGCTGATGGGAAGAGACAGGGCAGAGCGTTTTTGATTTCCCTCAGCTGACCACATCCTTTTCATGTCTCCTTTCCTCATGCGGCAACTTCAGCTGACCAAGCTGATCAGAAATGTAAGGCTCCAGAGCTGTCGAAACGTGCTTCCATTTCATAGCATGGTCAAACAGAATCTGGGTTTGAATGAGAATGCATGTGTGTTTAAGGCTACCTAATAGTGTGTAATACCTCCACGAGCACCAATAACAGCTGTGATTGGTTTTGGCATGTACTGGAGGCCACACCAATGTTCAGACACTCTTGCATCAAAGAATTGTGCATTTGGTCCAGATTGGTGGATGCCTTCCCTGGCACAATTTCCGAAGAGAATTTCCTGTAGACTGGGATTTTAGCCACTGCTGGAAGACCCATACGACCGTACGCTTCCATACACCTGCAGATGCTACTTCTTTCCTACTTCCTGCTACTTCTTCACTTATTGTCACCTTGCAAATTTGCAATTAACTGCTGTTGATTTATTGAAAAAGTCAATTATGATCAATAAAAATGCTTATTTAAAGCTTCAGCATCTCCAGCATGCATATCCATGTACAAATATATAAAGCCCCTGAATGCCAGCCATTGGAAAACCAGCTTGAGTAACCGGTTTGGTCTTTTATTTAATGGGTTAAATGAGTTATGTAACCTCCTGTGCAATTATAACTTTATCCTAACTGCCAGTTCTCTTATGTTAGCTAACAGGTATCCAACTGATTAGCGCCCTTCGGGCTCCTGAAAGAGCGAACACTGATTATGATATGATTATGATGATGGCTTTCTGAGAATTGTAAAAGACAGTTCTGTTATGTGTGTGCATTGTATAGGAATGGCCTGCTGTGGACAGCAGTACATCAACACATCCACATCTGTATGCTGTCATGGTCCCATGCTGGAGTCCAAGGTGCATGTGCTGGAGAACGGGACAGTGTCACGGAAGTGCTGCTGGACTCAGCTCATTCAGCAGGACGAGGAGTGCTGTAACGGATTGGGTTTTAACCCACATGAGAGCGTGTGTGCCGACAACGCCCCGCATGCCGTTGTCATTCAGGTAAAGCACACCTATAGTCAATAACAAGAACAAAATCTGGCACTGGAGACCCACTGCTCAGAATACTGTTTTCCAAAACCCATTGTCTAGGATGCAGAATCATCAGCCGAACAGTGCAATGCTGTGGCTCTCAAGGAATGGAGCTAAGACTGGTGGTTAATGATACTGCCATGCTCCACTTACCATATACTGTAGATGCACTTTGTAGTTCTACAGTTACAGACTGTAGTCCATCTGTTTCTCTGTATACTTTATTGCCCTGTTCTTCAATGGTCAGGACCCCCACAGGACCACCACAGAGCAGGTATTATGTGGGTGACGGGTCATTCTCATGCTAACATGGCTAATGACGATGGCATGCTATTGGGGTCAATGTTATATGCAGTGCTAACTAGTTCTACAGTTACAGACAGTATTTAGACAGTATTCTCTATATGTGGGTGGTGGATCATTCTCAACACTGCAGTAACACTGACGTGGTGGTGGTGTGTTAGTGTGTGTTGTGCTGGTGTGAGTGGATAAGACACAGCAGTCCTGCTGGACACCTCAGTCTCACTGCTGGAGTGAGAATCGTCCACCAACTAAAACTATCCAGCCAACAGTATCCTGTGGGCAGCATCCTGTGCTCGGCGTCCTGTGGGGCAGTGTCCTGTGGGCAGCGTCCTGTGGGCAGCGTCCTGTGGGCAGCGTCCTACGACCACTGGTGAAGGACTAGAGGATGACCACCACTGCACTGTGCAGTAGCAGATGAGCTATCGTCTCTCACTGTACATCTACAAGGTGGACCAGCAAGGTAGGAGTGTCTAATAGAGTGGACAGTGAGTGGACACAGTGTTTAATCACTCCAGCAGCACTGCTGTGTCTGATCCACTCTCACCAGCACAACACACACTAACACACCACCACCACGTCAGTGTCACTGCAGTGCTGAGAATGATCCACCACCCACATACAGAGAATACTGTCTAAATACTGTCTGTAACTGTAGAACTAGTTAGCACTGCATATAACATTGACCCCAATAGCATGCCATTGTCATTAGCCATGTTAGCATCCCTGGGATGAAGTGTTCCTTTAAGTTGCCACATAGTGAAGCAGAGGTGAGAAATATGAGACGGAGAGGCTTGATGTATGTGCTCATCTCGTCAGGAAGCGGGAGCTCACTCTCACACTTCATTAATCAGATTTGCTCGCTGTAACATGGGCACATACTGCACCCAGCTTGAGCTTGCCAGCCAAAGAGAGAGTGTGAAGAAAAGCAAACCGGGGTGGCGGTCATTAACTTGTAATTATGTCATTAAGGGGCATCCGTGCTATTCATTGAGGCATAGGGCTTTGCGCACACCCGCAGGCTGGGGTAGTTTGACACCCAACAGTTATCTGATGACTGTTGTCACTAATGAGCATGTGTGTGCTGTGTGTGTTTATGCATGTGTGTGCGCCCTTTAGGAAGAGTGCCGCCCCAGCGTCCTTTGTCCTGTCTCTGCCGCCTCGGGGGCATACTGTGGCCTGTGTGATTTTAACCCTACTCAGTTCATCTGTACCTGGGTGCCAGGCGTGTCGGATGCACCATCAGCCGCTAGCACTCCCAAAAGCTTTCTTCAAGTACCTCCAGCATCCTCAGCCACAACCCACGGACAGCTCTGCCCCACCTCCGAGGAGCTTGTCTACAGCGGAATGGCGAACAGATACATTTTTACAGGTATTAAAGCTGAGGACTCGCAAATGATGGTGACTTTGGTGGTGGTCTGTGCTGATGATGTATTGAAGAAGTGCATTTATCTTTATTAGTGTCAAGAAATGTGCTGTCCCAGCAGTGGAGTCACAGTGCTGATCCTGATTATCAATAATGTTGGGAAAGAGAATTGACAAGATTCAAGTGTTTATTGTCATATGCACAGAGAAACAAGCAGTTACACTGTACAATGAAGCCCTTACTCTGCACCTCCCGGACTACGAGTGCTAACAGTTACAGTATAAATACTAAGTACTAAATAAAGAAGAACAAAAAGAAGACTGCAGAAAAATATATAGGTATGTATGTATGCAAATTAAGTGTGCAGGTATAAATGCTGTCTGTAATGTTCTGGGTGGTCAGTCTGTGCAGTTGAACAGTCTGTAATGTTCTGGTGGTCAGTCTGTACAGTTAAGCAGTTTGTAAAGTTCTGGTGGTCAGTCTGTGCAGTTGAGCAGTCTGTAATGTTCTGGTGGTCAGTCTGTGCAGTTAAGCAGCCTATAATGTTCTGGTGGTCAGTCTGTACAGTTATGCAGTCTATAATGTTCTGATGGTCAGTCTGTGCAGTTAAACAGTCTATAATGTTCTGCTGGTCAGTCTGTACAGTTAAGCAGTCTGTAATGTTCTGGTGGTCAGTCTGTAC
Organism: Semaprochilodus insignis; assembly: GCA_034552555.1. Taxonomy (NCBI): domain Eukaryota; kingdom Metazoa; phylum Chordata; class Actinopteri; order Characiformes; family Prochilodontidae; genus Semaprochilodus; species Semaprochilodus insignis. The sequence continues at coordinate 8,226,995 of CM067483.1, read as the reverse complement.
AGTTAAGAAGTCTGTAACGTTCTGATGGTCAGTCTGTACAGTTAAGCAGTCTGTAATGTTCTGGTGGTCATCTCGTAGGAGAGAGGGCTGAGCATGAACTACATTTCTGGTCAGGTTCCTCTGGCAGAGGAGCATGAGGTAGAATGGTTGTTGGAGGAAGTGAGGTGTTCAGAGCTCTGGTGGCCTGTGGGTGATAACCAGATTGGCCTAATTTAATTTGAATCAACTTTCCACAAGATATTAAATAATGGATGTAGACTAAAGACAGAAAGCCAACAGCAGTGGTTGGCTTGATTGCCACGGTTTTTGGCAATGTACTTGTTTTTTCTGATAATTATTTTTGAGATGCAATTTTTTCCCATGCATTTTGAATTTGCTACCAGCCACATGTAGAGACAGGTGCATGCAGGATCTTAGGATTTTAGCTACTCAATAGCTCGGGGTCATGTTTTTCCTTTTGTGTGTCAAATGGTTTAACTGGGTAACAGGTCTAGACTGTAGACACCCAGACTTGTTTGTTACAGAGCCATCCTGTTATAATATGTGCAAAATGTGGTTTGCCAATGTCTTGCTCAAATACGTAATGCCTAACCTGAAAAAGAAGCTGTTTTAAGCATTTAAGCATGATGCCCTCACAGATGTGCAAGCCGCCTATGTCATGTGCCTTTTGAACTGTACACTGATAACAAGCCGGATGGTCCCCGGGTGGTGTTCCAAACAGCACACTTTTCCACTTTGCCTTCTAATCTTAAATGACCTCCGGCCCAGAGAACTCGGCAATGCTTGTATCCGGTTTCTTTCTACATTTGTGGATGCACCGTCGTGTTTACAGTTTACAGATGATGGTTTTGGGAAGTGTTCCTGAGCCCATGCAGTGATTTCCACTGCAGAACCGTGTCTGTTTGACTGGAACATCACTGCCAGTCAGTATTGTTTTTTTGGCCTTCTCCCTTGTATTACGGAGATTTCTCTGGATTTTCTGGATCTTTCAGTGTTACGTACTGTAGAAGATGAAGTCCTCATGTTCCTCACTACTTTACCATGCGAAATGAATCATTGCAATATTTGCTCCTGCAGTCTTTCACAGTCTTTGGTGAACCCTTCTGCCTCTCTGCGATCATGTTACTGACCTGTTGCCAATCAACCTAAGCAGTTCCACCAGATAATTTTTTGGGCATAATAGCATAGCTTTTGTTGAGCCTGTCAACAACTAAATATATAATGCAATTTATTTATTGAGTAGTAGCAGCAAATACAGAGCAATAAGAGGCGAGGCTGAAGGAGAAGAGAGAGACAGGCAAGGGTCGAGAGCCAGAGGGTAAGATAAACAGGCAACCAAACCAGAGGGAAAATCCAAGGGAGAAATCTAGAGACCAAAAGGGGAGGTCAAAACCAGAATGAACAATCAGTACAGTGATCAAAACCAAAAGGGAGAATCAGAGAGAGAGAGAGAGAGAGAGAGAGAGATGTGTGTCAGAAATGTCAGAAAACGTCAGAGTGTGAGAATGTGTCAGAGTGTCAGAAAACGAAGAACAGTCGAGACCGAAAATAGTAACCAGATAGAGACAGAGCGAATGCTCAGTAAGCAAACCGCGTTTGGCAATACTTTGCAAAGAGGGTATGTAAATGAGGGGTATATATATATATGGAAGGGGAAACGAGATGCAGGTGAAACAATCAGAATTCAGATGAGCCAGATCTAGGAAGTGGAGTGTGAATAGAGAGTTCGGGACATGTGGTCATGACGTCATCACGGGATGAACTCTGGGAGACAGAGTCCGGGAGATCGGAGGCAGCGGGGAAACCCGGAAGCGTGACAATTCTTTAATACACTGTCAGTTGTTTTCAGGAGAAATCAGTGATATGTGCAGTGATATGTTTCCATACCATTCTTAGAAGCTGGTTGAATTTTCTGCCTCTCACAATCCACATTTAGAGGTGCTGGGGTCTGGATCCTTTTCTCAGTTGCAGCTTCTTTGCTCTGCCAGTTTACACATGCATTCAGACCCATATTGTTGTCTTCTCACACTGAAAGCATGCACAGAAACACCTGTCACCAGATCTGTAGCATAAGTGGAGCTTGATTATCTACTGTCTCTCAATCATGAAAGCTTTAAGTACTGTTTATTGGATATGATTACAGCAGTTTTGGGAATCTCCAGTTTTGGGAATCTCCAGTTTTGGGAATCTCCTGTTTTTACACGTATTTTCTTTTGACTTTCACCTTCCTTATAACCAGATTGGCCTAATTTAATTTGAATCAACTTTCCACAAGATATTAAATAATGGATGTAGACTAAGAACAGCAAAGACAACAGCAGCAGCAGCAGTGGTGGGCTTGATTGCCACGTTTTTGGTGATGTCCTTGTCGACTCATTTTTTCCTTTAAAAATTTCTGATAATAAAAAAAAAAATGCAAATGTTTTCTCATGCATTTTGAATTTGATACCAGCAACATGTTTAAAAAATGGCACAGGTGCATGTAGGATTTTAGGATTTTAGCTGCTCAACCTTCCGGATTCCTTCCGCAACAGAAGTGGGGGGCCTGATTGCCACGTTTTTGGCAATGTACTTGTTTTTTCTGATCGTAATTTTTGAGATGCAAAATTTTTTCCATGCATTTTGAATTTGATACAAGCCACATGCAGCGACAGCTCAGGCTCATGTTTTTCCTTTTGTGTGTCAAATGGTTTAACTGGGTAACAGGTCTAGACTGTAGGCCCGTTTAGCACCAAGACTCTTTCATTGCGGAGCCATCCTGTTATTGATTACAGCAGTTTTGGGAATGTCCAGTTTTTAAATGCATTTTCTTTTGACTTTCATCTTCTTTATGCAAGTGGGTTTTGAGAAGATTACGTCTATTCTTATAAAGGTTAGATGAAAATGACAAACTTGTACCTCATGGCCTTTATGACTAGAAATGAGATAAATGATGGATGTAGTCTCTGACGTCCACAGTATATGTTGTCATCCTTCTAAACACAGGCACACTTTCTTCAGATGTTGCATTGGTTCCCAGCTCTGGTTTATGGCGTACCCCTGCCATGCAGACTTTGATTCAACTAATCAGCTAATTAAAGAGGAATTGCACTGATTTAACAACGTCTGCATGAATCAGACGTCTGGTTCCTGTCACCACCACTGTAACCACTTGAATTATGCTATTTTAAAAAATGAGCATTTTTCCTTTAGCAAGGTCTTTCTGCATTACAGGAGCAAAGTTGGAAGCCATCAGTCTAGAGCCTCACCTTGCCTTTATTTATCTAGCCAATTTGGTGTGTAGGGGGGGTGGGGGCGGTGTGGGGCGGTGTGGGGGCAGTGTAGGGGCTGCACGTGCCTCTTTCAGCCCGTTATTTATTTGGTTAGTTGCGTCTGTTTAATCAAGACTAATGCGGGAGTTGAGGGGGGCTGGCTGGCGTGAGGAGAGTGATTCTAGTCAGTGCTGTGCTGCCATCTGGGCACAGGCGTCTAAAGCTGTCGCGGCCCCGTGCGCCTCCAGATGTTTCCCGCGCCCCCATACCCGCACCCCGCAGACGAGTGACACTGAGAGCGCTCAGAGAAACGCAGTGCAGAGACCAGCTCCCCAGACCCAGCAATATGGCCATCCAGTTCTGTTAGTGATTGTGTCTGAGTCGCAGGCTCCAACGTCTTTGTGCTTTATGAAATGCTGCTTGGCTCTGCCCTTTCTCACATCTGCCAAACACAGACAATGAACAAACCTGGAGGTGGTAACACATGCCCTACAGTCAGTTAGTCAAGTAAAAACTCTAGTGACAGCTCTAAGGGATATGTGTCACAGATTGTTCAGGATAGCAGTGCTGCTGTTTTCAGTTTTCATTTTGAAGCCCTGCTTATGTGTTTAGCTGTGGAGTCCTATGTGAATGTCTTGTTCCATGTGTGCAAAATGGGACCAAAGCAGATGTTAATGATTGGCTAAAAGGAGTGACTGCATTTGGGCGTGCCAAAGGCCATAGTGTGAAGGAAGTAGCTGAATCTGCAGGTGTATGGAAGCGTACGGTCATACGGATTTACCAGCAGTGGTTAAAATCCCTGTCTACAGGAAATTCTCCTCAGAATTGTGCCAGGGAAGGCATCCACCAAATCTGGCCCAACTGCACACTCCTTTGATGCAAGAGTGTCTGAACATTGATGTGGCCTACATCCAGAAACTTGTCCAGTCCATGCCAAATCCATTGACGGTCAAAAATTGAGATTCTTCAAAAATTGTTTCTTTTGCCGATATGTGTTTCCTCGGGTGGATACAGGGTGGAACTGTGACTTCTTGAGTGATCCCTTGGACCAATCAGGTTTTTTGCCAGCGACTCCTTTTCACAGCCCAATCCATCCATCCATCCATCTATCCGTCCATCTATCCATCTTCTAATACCACTTTATCCAGCTAGGGTAGCGATTGCAGTAGGGAAAGCAGAGAAGCCTAGACGGCCCTGTCCCCCTCAACTTCCTCCAGCTCTTTATGGGGGATCACAAGCCATTCCCAGGCCAGCTTGGAGATATAGTCCCTCCAGCGGGTCCTAGGACGTCCCCTGGGTCTCGTCCCTGTTGGCCATGCCCGATGAACCGCCAACGAGAGGCACCCAGAGGGCATCTGACTCCCAGGCACCAGGCACCACCTCAATGGGCTTCTCCCTGTGTGGAGGAGTAGTGGCTCTACTTTGAGGTCCTTCTGGATGACTGAGGTCCTCACCCTATCAAGCAGAGTGTGGCCCCCTACCCTGTTTGCTTAGACGTTTCCCCCTCAAATCAAAGCGCGGTTAATGATCATCCACTCCAATGTTTATGATTATTAATGTATGCAGTGAAGTTGCCAGCCGATTTAATGCGATAGAGGTGGTGACCAAGGTTACTTTCAGTAGAATTGCAACCAAGCACTCTGTTCTTCAATCTGACGTAAGCAACGTGTCGGGTCCCGCAAAACCCATCTCAGTGATTTACACCCACAGCTCCCCATACACACGCGCAGACCCACATTTACAACAAACTGCTGTTGTACCGATAAAGAAAAGCAGAGCAGTAAACAGGGAGGTCCCCGGCCACTCTTGAAAGCAAAGCCTTGTTTTAGTGTGGATGCTTCCTCACTCTCCTGTGGGGTCATAAAGGATCCGTATCACATATGGTCTCAATGTCCCACTAGAATAGATTATTAGCATGTATGTGTACGTGTTGTTTATGTATATTATGTCCTCTGTTATGTGTGGGTGTGAACATTACTGCTAATGTTTTACAGATACAGAGCTAGAGCCCTATACCAGCTATGAGTACAGGGTCGGGGCGTGGAACAGACACGGCCGTGCCTTTAGCCCCTCCTCTCGCATCATCACGAAAGAGGATGTGCCTAAAGGAGTCCTACCTCCTCGCTGGAGCAAAGTGGGTCGTCGTGATGACATCATCCAGCTCGACTGGTCCTCACCATTCAAGTCCAATGGTAACAATCACTTTCCGTGTATATATATATATATATATATATATATATATACATTCATCATTAAAAGAATAGTTGCGCAAAAACATGCCCCCAGAAGGAATCAACAGACATGAATGAAACTTGGTGGGTAGGTTTGACATTGTAAGACATGCAAATGATTCAAGTTTCATGCTCGGCCGTGCATGTGACGTAAGCAAGGAGGGGCCTTATCACTGTACCTGGCTGACTCAACAGCCAAGATTGCAGACATTTATCGAGCAGTGATGCCCTCCATGAGTCATCCTGTTAGTGCCAGCACCATTGGCAGACGGCTGCATGACGCATTACTACATGCACACAGACCGTAACAATGACTGTCATCAAAGACTGCAGTGGTGTCGTGCCAAACTGTCATGGAGTGACTCGGGAATGGCAGCGGGTCATCTTCAGTGACGAGTCCCGCTTTTGTCTTGGTGGAGACGACCAACGAATCCGTGTGTGGAGGCACCGTGGTCAGTGCCAAGATGAGCGCTTTGTTGTCACACGTCACACGTCCAGAAGGCCTGGTGTCACTCCACCTCCAACCCTACCGCACAATCTGCGGGAACTGTGTGAGAATATTCAAGCTGCATGGGATGGATTATCACAGGACCCCATTAGGAACCTCTACAACTCCATACCGAGGCGTCTGGCATGTTGCATTTACGAACATGGTGGCCCGACACCATACTGGGACACAACTTCTGTATGTGTAGCTCAATAAATATTGCCCATATCAGTCTAAATTTATCATCATATCTTTATCTTCCTTCCCAATAGCACTGCAATCCAACACTTCCTTCTGGGTGCAGCTGTTCCTTTGATGATGAGTGTATACAGTGTATATAACTATTAATAAAATAATAATAACTACTGTAATAAAAATAGACAAAACAAATTAATGAGACATAAATAAGGCAAAGAGTGGAAACACTAAACAAGGAATGTATGTGTTGCCAGCTTTAGCAATACCGTTGTTGTTATCCAATAGTCTTCATTGTTGCTGTACTAGAAACTGTGTGCAAGTTATCCGCACAAAATTCCTGATTGGGCCTTTAATCATGGAGGACGTTGGTTTGGCTAATCTTTGCTCGCGTCGTGACTCTGTACATTTAGCCTCATTTCTGCAATGAACTCGAATCAACCCTTTTCTTGCCTCTGATAATAACACAGTGGCTAGGGCAAAGTGTAGCAGGCTGATTGATGCGGCAGCGCGCCTCTGAAGACGCCACAGTTACTGTAGTTAATCTGCATCGTGTGGCGGAATAATTTATGAATACCCAAATTCACATGCGCATAAACACGGCGCTAAGTAGAAATAACAAGCTCCATTTGAGGGAACTTCTGGACCACTTAATATGTAAAGAAACATGTTGATTGCTCATTAGGACTCCATTCTGCTCTTTAATCAGACGCCTCGCCGCCCAATCTGCCGTGATTTCGGAGCAACTTCGTCCTCCGCCTCCACACGTGCAGACTAAAAAGCCAGAAAGAATACGGGGAACAAGAGAGAGAGGAAGAGATAGAGAGAATGGTGGGAACAGAAACAAGGATGACAGGACATTCTTCTGAATTCTCTTCTGTCACTCTAGGTGAGATCAGCCACTATGTGATTCTGCGGGATGGACAGGAGCGTTACCGTGGACATGAGCAGAGCTTCACTGATGCTGGCGGCATCCGGCCTTTCCAAGAGTACACATACCAACTGAGGGTGTGCACTTCAGCTGGCTGCACAGACTCTGCCAAAGTGAGTGTATGTGTAAGATAGTGCTGCACTTCGTCACCACAGTATGTGAATTAAAAGGGGAATTTACAAACATTCTTTGGAGTAAAAAGTTATTCAGAATGGCTTGCTGTGAAATGGCTCATCGCAAACAAACTTTCTGGCTCGGATTGTTTTCCTGGGGTGGTTATAGGAACCAGCGGTTAAGGTGGTAGTAACTTCAGGCTCCTGCAGATGGCGCTGCACAAGGCTGATGGGGCTATAAATACCTGCGGGGTGTGAGTGACGGGATCCATAGATTGAGAAGAGGTGCTACAGTGCAGTGAATGTCTCGTTCCATGTGTGGAAAATGGCTCCAAAGCAGATGTTAATGATTGGCTAAAAGGAGTGACTGCATTTGGGTGTGCCAAAGACCGTAGTGTGAAAGAAGTAGCTGAATCTGCAGGTGTGTGGAAGCGTACGGTCATATGGTCATACGTACGGTCTACCAGCAGTGGCTAAAATCCTAGCCTACAGGAAACTCACCTCAGAATTGTGCCGGGGAAGGCATCCACCAAATCTAGCCCAACTGTGCAATTCTTTGATGCAAGAGTGTCGGGCAGACACGACCATGCCTTTAGCCCAGGCTCTCGCATCACCACAAAACAGAATGTGCGAGGACCTCATCCAGCTCGACTGTTCCTCACCGTTGAAGTCCAATAGTAACGATCATGTTCCATATATATACACATAGACGCAGGACTACATGCACCATTGCATCTCCAAAGCAGATGTGAATAATTGGATAAAAGGAGTGACTGCATTTGGGCGTGCCAAAGGCCATAGTGTGAAGGGAGTAGCTGAATGTGCAGGTCTATGGAAGCATACGGTCATACGGGTCTACCAGCAGTGGCACAAATCCCAGTCTACAGGGAATTCTCCTCAGAATTGTGCCAGATTCCACCAAATCTGGCCCAACTGCACAATTCTTTGATGCAAGCGCGTCTGAACATTGATGTGATCTACATCCAGAAGCTTGTCCAGTCCACGCCAAATCCAATCATAGCTCTTATCGGTGCTCGTGGATGTATTACACACTATTAGGTATGTTTCATTCACAGGGGACTCGTTTGTTGTCTGGTGAGCTTATATGTAGTAATATGTAGTTATGAGTGAGGACTTGAAGTTTACTCCCATATACACTCCCTTATAGTTTAAGAGGTTAAACCTAACCCAGCATAGTTGTTTCTATATCCTTAGTTTGCTTAACCTCCACACCGCACTCATATACATTCATAGAGAGATGAATTCTCCCAGCCCTGCTCCTGCTCCTGCTGTCTGGTTACAAAGTGCTGAGCCCACTGGATATTTCTGATAGCAGCCTCGCTGTTCCTCGGGAGCCCCTATCTAAGCCACGCCACCGTTATCTCCCAGTAATTGCTGTCCGCACCAGATGAAAGAACAAACCAAACTCTCCTTCTGTCCCATTTTAGATCAGGTGATTATTGTCCTCCGAGGTGTGCTGAGCGAACAGCCGGAGTGGTGGGAGTGAGAGGAAACGACACTTCCCTTACTGCAGTTAGAATGCATGCTCACAGCTCCAGGCCAACAAGTCCCCGACATTCCGGTTCCCCCTCCTTGCCCTCCTCTACCTCAGCCAAGTTTTGTGTTGTGTCTTAAATCGAGTGCCTCCACAGTTTTACTCGCCACTTTTGTTGTAGTTCACACTGGGAAATGAGAATGATGTAGCAGCCGTGGGCTGGCGGTTAGGGAACCAGCCTTGTAACTGGAGGGTCATCGGTTTGATTCCCTGAACTGACGGTAACGACTGAAGTGCCCTTGTGCCAGGCAGCTAGCCCCCAACTGCTCCCCGGGCGACGTGGTTAGGGCTGCCCATCACTCNGCAAACAAACTTTCTGGCTCGGATTGTTTTCCTGGGGTGGTTATAGGAACCAGCGGTTAAGGTGGTAGTAACTTCAGGCTCCTGCAGATGGCGCTGCACAAGGCTGATGGGGCTATAAATACCTGCGGGGTGTGAGTGACGGGATCCATAGATTGAGAAGAGGTGCTACAGTGCAGTGAATGTCTCGTTCCATGTGTGGAAAATGGCTCCAAAGCAGATGTTAATGATTGGCTAAAAGGAGTGACTGCATTTGGGTGTGCCAAAGACCGTAGTGTGAAAGAAGTAGCTGAATCTGCAGGTGTGTGGAAGCGTACGGTCATATGGTCATACGTACGGTCTACCAGCAGTGGCTAAAATCCTAGCCTACAGGAAACTCACCTCAGAATTGTGCCGGGGAAGGCATCCACCAAATCTAGCCCAACTGTGCAATTCTTTGATGCAAGAGTGTCGGGCAGACACGACCATGCCTTTAGCCCAGGCTCTCGCATCACCACAAAACAGAATGTGCGAGGACCTCATCCAGCTCGACTGTTCCTCACCGTTGAAGTCCAATAGTAACGATCACGTTCCATATATATACACATAGATGCAGGACTACATGCACCATTGCATCTCCAAAGCAGATGTGAATAATTGGATAAAAGGAGTGACTGCATTTGGGCGTGCCAAAGGCCATAGTGTGAAGGGAGTAGCTGAATGTGCAGGTCTATGGAAGCATACGGTCATACGGGTCTACCAGCAGTGGCACAAATCCCAGTCTACAGGGAATTCTCCTCAGAATTGTGCCAGATTCCACCAAATCTGGCCCAACTGCACAATTCTTTGATGCAAGCGCGTCTGAACATTGATGTGATCTACATCCAGAAGCTTGTCCAGTCCACGCCAAATCCAATCATAGCTCTTATCGGTGCTCGTGGATGTATTACACACTATTAGGTATGTTTCATTCACAGGGGACTCGTTTGTTGTCTGGTGAGCTTATATGTAGTAATATGTAGTTATGAGTGAGGACTTGAAGTTTACTCCCATATACACTCCCTTATAGTTTAAGAGGTTAAACCTAACCCAGCATAGTTGTTTCTATATCCTTAGTTTGCTTAACCTCCACACCGCACTCATATACATTCATAGAGAGATGAATTCTCCCAGCCCTGCTCCTGCTCCTGCTGTCTGGTTACAAAGTGCTGAGCCCACTGGATATTTCTGATAGCAGCCTCGCTGTTCCTCGGGAGCCCCTATCTAAGCCACGCCACCGTTATCTCCCAGTAATTGCTGTCCGCACCAGATGAAAGAACAAACCAAACTCTCCTTCTGTCCCATTTTAGATCAGGTGATTATTGTCCTCCGAGGTGTGCTGAGCGAACAGCCGGAGTGGTGGGAGTGAGAGGAAACGACACTTCCCTTACTGCAGTTAGAATGCATGCTCACAGCTCCAGGCCAACAAGTCCCCGACATTCCGGTTCCCCCTCCTTGCCCTCCTCTACCTCAGCCAAGTTTTGTGTTGCGTCTTAAATCGAGTGCCTCCACAGTTTTACTCGCCACTTTTGTTGTAGTTCACACTGGGAAATGAGAATGATGTAGCAGCCGTGGGCTGGCGGTTAGGGAACCAGCCTTGTAACTGGAGGGTCATCGGTTTGATTCCCTGAACTGACGGTAACGACTGAAGTGCCCTTGTGCCAGGCAGCTAGCCCCCAACTGCTCCCCGGGCGACGTGGTTAGGGCTGCCCATCACTCCAGGCAAGTGGGTCGGAGTGTGGGTGTGTATGGGTGTTTCACTTCATGGATGGGTTAAATGTGGAAGACAAATTCCTCTGTGTGTGGCACAAATGGCAAAAAATGCCTCTAAACTCTATAATCAGAGAATAATTGGCCTCACCACCTAATGATGTGCTAGGACTATTGAACAGTGTACATAGCAGAAAGGGGAGGAACCATTGGAGAAATGGCAGGTATTTCAAATTAGCTGAATCTAGACATACGTTGTAAGCAAAACATTTGTTGTGAAGATGACCATTGGTCATATAGAGTCTTTTCTGGTGCAGTTTGATAACATTAGCTGTTGCCTGGTAGGGGAAGAAAGCCCTCTTAGGAGCATATAAGCATGAGACACCACAAAGCATGTAACAGGATGTAACATAGGCCAAGGGTCTTGGAGCCTTAGAAAAAGTTGTTTTCAAGCAATTAAATGCTTATCTAATACCCAACAATTTATATGAGAAGTTTCAGTCAGGTTTTCTTTCCAACCATAGTACTGAGACAGCATTAGTTTGTGTTGTCAATGAGCTCAGGCTCAGCACTGATGTACAGAATCCTTCTATTCTGGTGTTATTGGATCTTATTGGATGAACAACTAAACACAGAGCTCATATCACTCCTGTTCTAAAAGAGCTGCACTGGCTGCCTGTATCTGTTGGATAATTTAATAATCTAGCACCTGCTTACGTCACAGAATGTCCGTCTGTTTATGTTCCAGCTTGTGATCTTAGATCTACAGATGCTGGCCTTCAGCACACCCAATTGCAGTCACTCCTTTTAGCCAATCATTAACATCTGCTTTGGAGCCATTTTAACACATGGAACGAGACATTCACTGCACCGTACCACCTCTTCTCAATCTATGAACCCCATCACTCACAGCACCACAGGTATTTATAGCTCCATCATCCTTGTGCAGCGCCATCTGCAGCAGCCTGAAGTGACTAACCCTTGCCACCCATGATGCACTCCTTGCAAACCTTAGACAAACCCACACACTCACCTTTCTGCTTTATCCTTCTGGGTCGTGTGGGGTATTGGGGCCTATCCCACCATTCACTGGGCAGAGGGCAGGGAATACCCTGGACAGGCCGCCAATCCATTGCAGGGCTGACGGACCGACATACACATTTACACACACACACTCACTCACGCCTGGGGGGGGCAATTTTTCGTCACACTGTGAGACAACAGTGCTACCCACTGCTCCACTGTGCCGCCCATCTTAGCAAAACTAAGTAGCATAATCCATATTGTGTACTGTGAAGATGACTTGAGGTATCGTGATGCTGTATTCTTGCTCGCCCACCTTTAAGCATAAGAATGTAGTGCATATTGGCTGAATTGAGACAGAGATAGTAAGTGCAGTGAGGGGGGCGTGAGGGGCGGGGGGATTAACTTGTACACCTGCGAGCGTTGCCCAAACAGTTGCAATTATTGTCGGCCCCAATACAAGGGGAGCAATTACCCGCCGGGGCATGGGGCCGTTGAGCCACCTCTGTCGCGGGGAATGAGGATGCTGATTTAATCTCAGCGGACACTCTGTAGGCTCACGAAAAGCACATCAGGCCACTGCCCGGGCCAGGCTGCAAACAAGCGGGGAACAGGGGAGAGGGGGCAAAAAAAAGAAAGAAAGAGAGAACCACCTTAACCACCTCTCACGGCCTTCTCCTAATAGTCTGCCACTCCTAAAGACAAGAGCCGAAACCACTAGTGACATTCTATTAGAGTAGGATATCCAAGCCTCCATTAGGGCAAATTGCTCTGTAATTCTTTTTGTGTGTATGTGTGTGTGTATGTAGGTGGTGGCAGTGACTGTCCAAGGGGTACCGGAGAGTCTTGCTGCTCCCTCAGTGAGTGCTCTAGGGCCCACATCGCTGTACATCAGCTGGGTGGCCCCGGCCAAGCCCAACGGCATCATCCGTGAGTACCGGCTCAATCTGAGTGGAGCAGGGATCATCCATACACACACCGAGGGGGAGATGGCCTACACAGTCACAGGTATCACACCATCTGCGTGTGTCTGAGGGTTACCTTCACTCTGAAAGTGTACAGTGATGTAACAAGTGTTACCAGGATTGCTTTAAAAAGTGATCCAGTAGTAGAAGTAATCTGGAGCATGATCGGATGGACTGGTAAGTCATATGCTACAATAAAACAATAGACAGGTAGCCCAGTGGTGTGTTAGGTTAGCTTTCGCCTGGTGGTTAGCTTTCTCTCAGTAAGTTTCTCTTACATAGTGCATAGTTTTGTTAAAAATGTGTGGGCAGAACGAGCCATAGCTAGCTTTTTGTTGGTGAGGGTAATGTTCATCATCGCTGTCCAAAGTAAGACATGTATCTCCACGTTTGTTGATTTTTACTTTTTTGCATCATTTGAACACAGGAGGTGCTGTTTACACTGTGTTGAAATTTCGTCATGAATGGACCAACAGAAATGGCCCTAAAACTTGCTTGGTAAAAAGTCTGGTTCCACTGACTTACATTAAAGTTAAATTAGGTTTTTGCCCTCTCCTGTAAAGTTTATGATGTTTTGAAGACACTCGTTTTACTTTCGACAGAGATGATATGCAAGTTTTACCCAAGATTGTGGCTATGACTTTGGAAATGAGGTTATCTGACATATTTATGTAACTTGTAATCAGTTTCAAGTTTAGTGAAATGGGCAAAACTGTGCTTGTCAGAAGTCCAAACATGTAAATTCATGTAAAATCTTCTGGCTTGAAGTGTCTTGAACACACACACCAATGTTTCTCAGTAAAACTACAGTTCAGGTTATTTAACCAGGCAGCAACTTTTAAACTGTTAGGGGTGTGCAACTTGAAATTTGGAGTAAGGCATTTGTTAACTTGGCAGCAGTCATAGTTCTTTAGGAAGTTGGCAAGTAGAGCTGCAATGAACCAGCTGTAATGAACTCTGGAAAAGAAATTAGGCTGTTTTTATATAATAAAAAACTTGATATCTTTACCAGTATTTCACAGTATACCGTGAGATTTCTTCTGAACGTTTGTTTAGATGGCTAAAAAATTGATGAAGCCTATACAGTCTATTCTTCAGGATTCTTTAGTTCTTCTCCATGTGCTACTGCTGTCATTCCAGTGGTCATCTGTATGACAGACAATTCATCTTTAATAAAGCCATAGAAGCCCTTTTGTCTTTTGTATGGCAGTGCTATAGCATATATATATACACATATGTTTGTATGTTTTTTTTAATCAACAACATTTCTCATGATTAATGTTAATTAACTTATACTTATTATTGACTATCAACCTATACCTTGTTATTCAGCAGTTTGTCCCCGGAATTTTAAGTTAAAATTCTTTTAGCCAAAATTATGAATTATTGGTGTTCAGGAATGCAAAATATGCCAACAAAGACCCCATATGGTTACACTGCTGAAACCTTGTATACGAGAAGAATGGCAAAGAATTCCACTTATAAAACTGGATTAGTTGGTGTCTTCAGTCCCCAAACAGTTCTAGTACTATTAAAATGAAAGGTGATGTAACACAGGGAGAAACATGCTACTGTCCCAGCTTCTTTGGAAAGTGTTGCAGGCCTTGTATTAGCAAATGAGCATGTATTTAGACATTAATGTTAACAATAATGTTAATAAGGTACCATGAAATATTGTGTTTTTGTTCTGTTTTGAGTTTACTAATCACCGCTTTCTGTTTTCAGTTTCTGTCCCAGCTGGTTTATAAACTGGGGAGTAAATAATTTACCTCTATCTCATCCAAGGTGCTTTCAAGTAAGAACAGAGCTTGTTCAAATGGAGAATGAAGGAAAGTGACATCTCTGTCCAGGGGCTCTGGCTTTATAGTTGTCAGAATGTCAGAATGTGAAATACCGTGGGGGCACCAGGCCAGTTAGTACTAATTAGCAGAATGAAATCTAAACGTAGGAGAAATATCTTCATTCGGTGCGCAGATGCCAGTAAGCTGGTCCATACATGATGCGATCTGTTCCTGAAAACCACCAGGAGAGTGAGAGAGAGAGAGAGAGAGAGAGAGAGAGAGAGAGTAAGAGTGAGTGATGAATCTGTCTGGCAGCAGAAAGCAGCCACTCCCTGGCCTTCACGCCACCAGCAACAGCAGCAGTAACAGAGAGCAGCTACAGCGTCCCCTCCTCGCCTCCGCCCTTTATTTATGCATGCTGTTTTCTGGAAGCAGTCTAATGACTGAATTTACACCTGATTCCCGCAATGAGCGGGCCGCCCTGCCCATCACCCGCCAGGGCCCCGGTGATTTGTGATGCTTCTTTTTATCTGCCTGCGAGCGGGGCTGCGTTCCTGGCCTCGAGCCATTCGTCGCTGGTCCCAGATTCCACACAGGATGGGGGTGGGGATGCACTCACAGCTCCCACCTCCCACACTGGCCCAACGAATGGCAACGGACAGCTGCACAACAGCCAGCTCCCAGCACACACTGAGAGGGGGGTCCGCACTGAAAAATGAAGACATGTGGACAATACTGACCCCCGTCCTTTGTGATGAAAGACTGAAGCCCAAGGCATAGTGCAAATATTAACAGTGCTTGTAATAAGTCATGATTGCAGAAATAATAATAATCGTAATGATAATAATAGATAGATAGATAATGCTCTTATTATATAATAATAGTATAACAATATTGTAATATTATAAAACATACAAATACTATTATTGTTATTATTATTGTTGTTATAATAATAATAATAATAATAACAAAATGGTAATAAAATATTTTACATAGCAGTATTAGTTTTAATTGTAGTAGTAGTAATAAAAGTATTACTAGCAGCATTTATAACAGGTGTAATGGTAGTAGTAGAGTTAGTAGTAGTAACAGTAGAAGTAATAATAACAGAAGTATTATTATTATTATTATTATTAGAAGTAGTATTAGGCTACCAGTGTTTTAATGGCTGTTATTAATACCTTTACTATATACTTTGTCTATACTTTATGCTTCATTTGCTACTACTACTGCTGTCACTACTACTACTAATAATAATAATACTTCTGTTATTACTAATACTTTCAGTAATAGTAGTAGTAACAGAAATATTAATTGTAGTAGTAGTAATAAAAGTATTACTAGTAGCAGTAATAACAGGTGTAATAGTAGTAGTAGAGTAAATTTGCTTATGAAAACTGTGATTGTTAGATTCTGTTATGATAGCTACCTGTACTACTCAAAATGACTGATAATAATAATAATAATAATAATAATAATAACAAATACCATTGCATTATTTTGCGCTTTATTTAACAGTTCATGTAAATGGCCCCTATGCAAATAACACATATGTGCTTTATATGTGCATATGTGCACATTAAGTGTCTCTCTCTGGGGGAAATACGGCATGAATAATTCATGCAGTGCGAGAGACAGGGAGAGGAAAACAGGCCAAATGCTACTCATTCCTCGCCTGCCGACACTATCAATGACATGATTATCAAATCTGAGCTGGGCACGTATTTTTGGGGAGCGTCTGATCTTCTTCCAGTCACAATTAATATGAATGAAAAGGCATGCGCAGAGCCCCATCCTTGGAGAGCGAGGCGGCTAAGGGAGCGCTAAACCCACTCTAACTTGGAGGCAGCGGGCAACAGAAAACACGTCTTCCTCTGAGCATGCTGATGTGTCCCTGGGAAATCATTTTCATCTTTCCCAGCATCTTTTTAGAACGTTCCACTTATTTAGCATAAGTGCTGGGGTCCGAAGTGAGTGTAGCGGGCTAGGAAGGTGAAGTGGGACATGAGAAAGGTGTGTCTGTTTGAAACCTTTGCAGATCTTTTTTATGATCCATATTTTATTGCATTGTGTTGGTAAAGCAGAATACAAGGCATCACATAGCGGTAAAGCAGGCAAGGTGTGTGGTCTGGCGCGTGACAGACGATCCGCCGGTTCTCCCTCTCCGTGGTTCGTATAGGTCTCCCTTAATCTTCATGTTGCTGGTGTGTGCTGCCTTCTACCCACTGCCGCCTACAGCCATGGTAGTATCCGGACGATCAATATGGTGAACAATACGTTGATAAGACCATCCCGCTTCCCGGAGCCTTATGATGCGACCTCTCTCTAACTCTTCCAACTGCTCCAATTGCTTTCGAACTCTTCTCTGAGGTATACTTCACTAGCAAAGGATGCTACCGACGCAACAGCACAGAGTCAGAATGGAAAGCACGCACATCAGGATGACCTTATATAGTCAGTCAGGTACAGCAATAAGGCCCGTCCTTGCTTACGTCACATGAGAAGCATGTTAACATCTATTTAAGCAGTATTACAATTATTAATATACTCTATATTGATTTCTCTTCTAACTGTAACTATATACTATCTGGCACACAGATCTTTTAAATATCCGTGTTGTGGCAGTGGAGGTCTTTTGCGGGTCTCCCTTTTGTCATCTCCTGGCCTGGTCTCTCAGAAGCATCAAATCCCTCTCCACAGTCTTCAACAGTGCTCAGCCACAGGCTGCCCCATGTACGCTGGAGGGACTTCTGGAAAGCTCTGTGTCTTTGTAAATAAGCCTGGAACTGCAGGAGGGGGCTTCCAAAGCACTGCAGCTCCCCAGCAGCCCTCTGCTGAATGAAGATATTTGGGCTTGAGGCCTCTCTGCGCTCCTCTAAAGGCCCAGGAATTGGCAGAGGAGACGGCGGGAGTGTGGAGAGCCAATCAGCTGCTCCGGGATCCTGGGCATGAATCAAGGGGGGGTGGGGGATCTGATGGCAGATTTGGCCGGCTGGCAGCAGGGCACGTTTAGGAGCTGGCGAGTAGTAATGGCAGTAGGGCTCCCTGGCTGCATGTGCTTGGGCGTTTTGCTACTTTTGGAGGACGATGAGGCAGAGAGGGGCCAAGGGTTTCCCTTTGTTAAGAGTGGCACGAAGAGTGACTTTTGCATCCTGCACCACATAGAGCCGCTAGTTCACCAACCGAAAAATTTACAGATTATTCAAAATATTCTCAAGTTCTCAAGTCAGAATTGTCCAAAGTGGTGGTCTGGAAAGTTAAATAGCTCTAAAAGTTCCCTCATAGAAAGTTATAAATAGACTGATTCCTGGGACATTGTTTTCAAGATGCACGCAGTTCCTGCAGATTGCGTGGTAGGGGTGGAGGTGGAGTAACACCAGACCTTCTGGACGCATGACTACAAACCGTTCGTCTTGGCGCTGACCACGGTGCCTCCACACATGGATTCGTTGATCGTCTCCACCAAGACAAAAGCGGGTCTCGTCACTGAAGATGACCCGCTACCATTCTGAGTCACTCCATGACAGTCTGGCATGACACCATTGCGGTCTTTGGTGACATTCACATGGTGTTATGGGCAGTCGTTGTAACGGTCACAATCGTGGCTGTTGGGTCAGTCAGGTACAGCAATGAGGCCCGTCCTTGCTTACGTCACATATGCGGCTGAGCGTGAAACTTGAATCATTGGCATGTCTCACAATGTCAAACCTTCCCACCAAGTTTCATTCCTGTTGGTTGATTCCTTTTGGGTGCAACTCTTCTTTTGACCTTGGTATTGCAGTTTACAAAGTGCCTCTGATTTCATTACAGTGCTGGATGGAAACCAGGGCTTGTGATGTATACAACACAAATATAGCCATTTTGTTTACTATGCCAATTGACCAGTTAACCTGCACATATATATATATTGTTTTATATGTGTCGATGATGATGGTAAAATTGTGTTAGCTGTGAGAAAATCCATTTTGTTAGGGTGCTATTTTGCCTATTTTGCACAAACCTCTCTGCCTTTAAAAGATATTAAAACGTACCAGACAAAAACAATAATTAAAACAATATCAGACAAATAATTCCTAACTGTTTTGTGTGAAAACTGTTGTGAGGTAGCTATAGACATTAAAGGCTTTGGACATCTGGTTCCTGTCAGCACCACTGTGAACAGTTCTGACTCTAGAATAGAGCATTTCACACCAAATGACTTTATTTACATAATGACAGTTGAATTATGCAGAATTGTATGAACGTGTAAATACAGTGTAGCTCTTTTTCGGGGTTAAGCAGTGACACACAAACCCATACGCGCAGTGTGATTCGTCTCTTGAAGTCAGAAGCCTCAGTGACAAAGACTCTCCCCATCTTCCTTTTGTTATTCTAATGAATAATGACCTGTTAAATGAAAGGCATCATTAGTGTTACTTTTAAAGTGGCTCTCTGTCCCACAGGGATTAAAAAGAGGAAGACTAAAGAGAGGAGTGAGGCGCAGGTACACAGACAAATTCTTTGAAATTGGAGCTCAGTCTCTTCTGCGATCTGTGGGCCCGGTGCACTCAGCCTCTTGAGTCAGTTTCGGGAACAAATCGGAAGCATTTTACCTGCCTGTTATGTACCTACACAAGTGTCTAATTATGCATTCCGCTCGATTCTGTGTTTTGGGGTCCAAAAGATGTGTTCTTAAGAGACTTCCATCAACAATGGCAGCAGACACAGCAGTCAGATGGAGGCACAAACCTTGAACATGTATGTTTACCCTAATAATTATCGCTGGTTAAACTTATAGATCCAGATTTGTTTGTGAGACGATACGGCACAGAATGCAATGTGGGCGCAATGTTTATGTATTCAGTCCATATTAGCGTTGCTGAAGGCTAGAGCTAGCCTTCAATTTGGGATGCAAATCGAGGAAAGAACACCTTTATAGTACTGCTAATTTGTGCTAGCACGCCTATGGGACCCGAGTAGTATGTTAGTGCTAACACATCAATGGTCAGCCATTCTAGATTAAACAAGGACATTAGAAGCTTGGACATTAACATATACTGTACCTCATAACACTTCAGCATAGACCCATGCCATAGAACCAGGGCTCCTAGATACGGTCTGCCGGATGCTGCAGCCTCTTGATGCCTCTGAATTACCTGGAGCTCTGTATCCAATATCCACTCACACAGCTGGAACATCAGCTGAAACAGCTGTTTAACACACCTGTATTTATACTGCTATGTACACTACTGGACAGTCCCAGGCAGTTCTAGATAGTTCTAAACAGTTCTAGAACATTCCAGACAGTTCTAAAAACTTCTGGAGGGTTTTCATAGTTCCAGAAGCTATTTGAAAGTCTACTCAGCACTGACTGTATTGCAGATTTTCTGGAAAACATCATTGTCCTGACCACAAAAGGAAGGTTTATGGGGGCCGATAGTGTTTCCTGTAAATTTTAGGTCTAAGGACTTAAGAGAACACACCTAGTACCCTGCAACAAGAGCTAAACAGAAGTTGAAGTTCCCAGACTTATGCATGCATCTTTCATACAAGCGCAGATGCACCGCACACAAACCTACAAGCACAGATGCACCACACACAAGCATACAAGCGCAGATGCACCACACACAGGCCTACAAGCGCAGATGCACCACACACAAGCCTACAAGCGCAGATGCACCACACACAAGCCTACAAGCGAAGATACACCACACACAAGCATACAAGCGCAGACTTGTAGTGCATTTTGTAGTGCATCTGTGCTTGTATGTAAGATGCATGCATATGTTTGGGCACTCAGGTCAACTTCTGTTTAGTGAAGAGAAGTCAACGCACCCTCTGCAGTGAACACACATTTCAATGCATGATTGCTGTTTATTTGCTTAACATTGGGAAAACATATCACGTATAAAATCTGGCACATAAAACAAATTGCATGCTTTACATTACATTTTTTCCAGTAATTTAAAATACCGTAGAAATTGTGAGCTCAAATTTGCGTTGTACATTTAAGGATGCATTACTACATTTTCACTTAAGCCAAATGTAATTTAACCAGCAGTGTTCAAGCATATGTGTATTACGTCTTGTGTATTTCATACGGCACCATTAATTTTCTCCACTCCATGCAAGCCTGAGCGTTTCAGTATAGGGGAGCTTAAAGACTGGACTTCAAATGGAGCTTTCTGTTCATTTTAATACAGAGTGCCGTGTGTGTGTGTGTGTGTGCGTGTGTGTGTGAGTGTGTGCCTGAATGATACAGTGCAGCATTTGCAAACAGAATGTGCTGGTAGTAATTGACCTCAGTGTTGGAATAAGTTAACCTTGACTCAGGCACTCGCAGCATCTTCAGAGGAGGCACCACGAAAGCCAGTGAAAGTGCAGCCGCACAACAGCGCCCTTTGTTTAGGCTTAATTACCAAATTATCTGCCTGAAGATGAGAGGGAGAGAATTATTATGCCTTCAAGACATTCCCCGAGTCTTCCCTTTCCACACAAGCGGAGCATATATGTATGCTTCTTTTTGCCTCGGAAGATACACAAATTAGCTGTGCTGAATTAACACCAAAAAACCCCAGTGTGAGTAAAATATGTATAACTCTTCATTAGCGTGTATGATTTAGTGCTCTCAATTATATAAATTATGCTGCCATCCATGCATTTAATTGGACATTTGTAAATGAATTATTAATGCAGTAATGTATAGCGCTTCCTGTGCTTTTATATTTGGGCTTGCTCAGAGATATATATATATATGTGTATATATATACACACACACACATATATATATATGATAATGTATTATATATATATATGTGTGTGTGTGTGTGTGTGTGTGCGTGTGTGTGTGTATACACATACATACATTTCATATAGATACAGTCATATGCAAAAGTTTGGGCACCTGCTGAAATACAGAGAACACACCTTTGCACATTCTAATACCCAATTTTAATACATTTTAATACACAATTACTGTTTATGTTGAGAAAAAGCATAAATGTGACCTGTTTTGGTCACCATATTTTGTATTCACCATTTAATATTTTTTCAATTTGATTAAATTAGCAATCAAATTTGTCATTTGAATACAGTAAAATTTGTAATTTTTAATCTAATTGTATCTTTTATATACACTATAGTGCATGTGTGTGTATATATACTGTGTGTGTGTATGTGTGTGTGTGTATATATATATATATATATATACACACACACACACACACACACACACACACAGTGTATGTGCATACTGCATATACTGCTAAGTGCACACTTGTGGTGCCTCGTGCAAATACTATATACTATATATATTATTTGCAAATGCAAAAAATGCAAATAATAATGCCAATATTATTGGCATCACCAGTGCAATACTAATAATAATTTAAAATATATATATATTTTGTAGACAATAAGCAGACCAAATATATCAGCAATATATGAACAGCTGGATCATTGCTAGGCTTAAACAGAAAAACATTAACACAAATAATTTCAAACTAAGAGTACAGAGTGGTGCGCCCAGTTTTGTGTGTGTATGTATGTATTTTGTGTATGTATGTATTTTGTGCTGCCCTACAGTGCAGCACAAAATCATTCTTAGTGTATTTTCAGTAGTATTAGCTCTTTGGCACGGCTTTGCTCTAAATACCTCAGAAACCCAGAAGTAGTAGAAAGAGTATGTCCCCCCACTGAAGTTAAGTCAAACTACACAAGCTGTAATTCAAGTGTGTAATTCAAGTGTTTTGCAAATGAGGCGTCCAAACAGCCTAACTGCAGGCAGTGCACGAGTCGTGTCCCTCCCTTTCGGCCCCTTCCGAGCCGCTGTTGCTCCGTCATGGAAGAGGGCACCGAGTGGCCATGTTGTGACACCAGTGAGGACCCTCAGCTTTCTCTGAATTCCTCCTGATCACTGAGCGTGTGGGGGGGCTAAGTGAGGGAGAGAGTAACCTGATCCTGTAAAAAGGCATCGGGGGTAACCTCCAAAGCTCCGTCACACGGTACCCACAAATCGCTCCATAATCTCCTCCAGGCAGGGCGGTGGGTGGTTGGGTGGGCGTTTCGGGATTGGGGGTGGGAGGTGTTTGTTGGGGGGGGGGTTAGGTGGTGAAGAAAAAAAATAGTAATTGTAGACAGGAAGTCGTCACTTAATTATTTAGAGGCATTATCAAAGCTGCAGGGAAGGCGAGGAGGAAGGATCCCCGCTCATCCTCCTTCAGTCCGATACCTTCGGGGAGAGGAGGCGGGCAGCCATCATCTTCTCATATTCTCTAATGCAAACAGTAAATGGCAGCTTGTCAATAAAAGACCTTTTTATGTCATTTATTACCCCACACTTCCTCATCGCGCTGTACAGAACAATTTGGATGACAGTTACGGCATTGTTTCACTTTGCGTTAGCTGTGCGCCACAAATGGGCTGGCGTGTGCGCACAGGGGCGAGCGCTAAAATGATTGAAGTTCCCTCTCACCCTCTCTCTCTCTCTCTCCCTCTCTTTTTTGACACCCCTCTATTATATATTTATTTATTTACCTGGACACTTTTTTATTGAAGTTGCATATTTCTTAACCAGACTTAGAGTGCCCCCTTGAGTTAATAGAAGCATGCAGAACTGGGAGTGTGAATATCTGATATCTGGATATCTGGAGTGATGAAATGCATTTGTATTTGAATGCCCTTTTGATTTATTGCAATAATAAGTACTAATCTCAAAATTAGAAAGGCTGATGAAGTACAATTTTTTGATCTTTGTTGTTTTGTATCTGTGTTTATTCACACATGTTAATCTACATATGTGACCAGTATATCACTCCTCATCATATGCATAGCTGAATGTGAAAAAGCTGTGTGCAAATTGCAGTTTTAGGTGCTGATAAAGGTTTTGCTTCTTTGGTTCATCTACTTAGCTTACCCGTAAGATCTTTCCGAGATCTGGAAAGGGGTTAAAGCATGTGCCCTGAAAATTAGTCGGCATCACAACAAATTATGTTACGTTAAGGTTATTTACCATGCCGGGGCGTACGCACAGACGTGGCTCGCATGGCGATGGCGAAGCCCGGCTTTAAAGGAGCCGTCCGGCGGCTGTCCCCTCGCATTTAGTATGCTCCACGGAATTCTTTACTTAACCCAAACACGGCTCAGCGTTCTGAAAACATTGATCTGTGTTTGGGTTAAATGACGGAGGTTGGAAGGCATACTAACCAGCGCACTGGCTGCTCTTCTGCAACTTTAAGGTTGCACAGATTTAAGCTGTATGCCATATTTGCTCGGCTTCAGGTTCAGATTTTGCGCACGTTTCTTAATTTATCTGACTGTTCATCTTGATTTGCGTGCGACAAAAAAAGGGAACTATTAGTTTGCATGCAGCAAAAAAGAAGTTGCTAAATACATTTTAAAAAAGAAAAAAATCCAAAAATGCTAAAAAAATGAATATAAATGAATATGTATAAATGTATAAATGAATACAAGTGTTTATTAAGCAGAAAAAAACACACCTTCCTCAGCAGACTTGTGACATTGTAGACCCCATATATATCAATGTCAACATGCAAAAAACCAAGCCTATATAATGCCATTAGTTGTAGCACCCATTGCCAAACGTTAGTCATGTGGGGAAAATTAAATGTCAACTAAAAGCAAGAATTTCTGAACACAATGAGCAACAAAGATCTTCATTAAACAAGCTTGTTAATACATTTTTATAAAGTAGGATGTGATACTAACTCCTAGCTCACAAATGCAGAATCAGTCATATACATATTTTTTTTCTCTCATTGAATACAAAAGACCCTGTATGGTAAACATCACTGGTTTTGTTGGTAACTGTCAGTCGTCATAAGTAGGTGGGTTTATATAATTAGTAGCACTATTTATCTGATAGGTGGTTTCAATGCCATTAACACACTGAGGATAAACGTTTACCAAAACACGCCTGTTTTTTTTCTTCATGCTTTATGTGTAGTTATAATATAAAGTATTATAATAATAGTAATCTATCTCCTGTCTAACACATATGTCCAATAATTTAAAGGACTTTTTAATGACTTGTGCTAATTTGTATGGCATTTACAGTAATGTACTATTAGATTATGTTCCATAGTAACAGCTGAACATCTTGCATTATACTACTATGATCAATCTACACAAATTTCTGTTTATGTATTTTTGTGTTATGTTTTTAGCCCATAGCTTCGTTTTACTGTGCATAACGAACCCATTCTTTACTTAATATCCTTTATTAATATTAATAAAATTAATATAATATCCTTAATATCCTTACATGTTTGGATCTGTGCTGCTTTTGCAGGGTTGCAGCCTCACACCGACTACAGCTTCCTGCTCACGGCCTGTACAGCGGCCGGCTGTGGAGCAAGCAAGCCATCTATGGGCCGCACGCTGCAAGACGCACCGACAGGTTAGTGCACTTCCTCCCTCATATACATGCGCAGTGCTGTGTTGTGCTTACTCCCTCCCTGCCAGGCTTATTCTCTGCCTGCACCTTCATATAAAGCAATAATAAAATCTGTTTTATTACATATGTTTTGTTGGTTTGGTCTGAGTGAAAATCATTAAAACATGCTGTACAGAGAACAAGACTCTATTACTATTAATATTTGTTGCTGAATGTAACAAATTGAGCAAACATGTTTAGAAAACCTGAAAAACGTGGAACAATTTATTTTTATTATAATTATTATTTCTTTCTGTCCAGTAGGTTAAACAAGAAATTGAAATAGTAGTGTATATGTTTAATTGTGTTCCCTGTAGAGGATGTGTTATTTATTTAGAACCTATTTTTACTTTTAAGTTCCAGTAAAAAATAACAGAATAGACGTCATTTTACCAGAGATGTTCAAAATTTACCATGCGACATGCGGTCTTTTATTATGGTGGGGGGAAAAGAGTTTAAGCTTTACATTACCCCAAACTTATTTTAATGGTTTATTTCTGGTTGATGTAGGGCTGGGTGAAATGAGGAAACTTACTTGTAGTCATATTTACAATACATAGGATGTATCACAGTTTTTTCTGACCTTGCAAAAATTTCGGAATCAACAAAACACACCTACAAAACAGCATGAATAAAGGCGCCTCATTGGGTTCTTTGAGTAATGCCATAGAAAAAACAGTTTTGACTTGCTAAAACAGAACCTGCTTTGAGAAATGAGTTCTGTGTTACTCAGTTATTGAAATGTAAAAGTCATTTTAATGTGAAATGGTGCATTAAAGAGAATTTTTAAATCATAAAACATGCTGTACAGAGAACAAGACCCTTTTACTGTTACTGTCCATTTGCTGAATTTAATTTACAATAGTTGGAAAACCTGAAAAACGTGGATTTTTTTTTTATTTTGTTTTTGTCTAGTATTTTAAACCAGAAATAGAAATGTGCATGTTTAAGTGTGCTCCTGTTGGGGATGTGTTATTTATTTGGAACTTGTAGTCATTTATACGATACACAGGATGCATCACATTATTTTCTGGCTTTGCAAAAAACGGAATGAACAAAATTCACCTACAAAACAGTATAAAAAAGGCGCCTTATTGGGTTCTTTGAGAGATACCATAGATTAACCATTCTGAACTCCATCCTTTATATGGTGAAAGAAAGAGTTTACATTACTCCAAACCTCACAACCTATTTTATTTTAACGGTTTATTTTTGTGTGATTTAAGGGCGGCTGAAATGGGGAAACTTACTTCTAGTCATTGTTATGATACATAGGATGTATCACGTGTTTTCTTAAGTTGCCAAAAACTGAAATTAAACTAATACACCTACAAAATAGCATGAATTAAGGTGACTTACTGGGTTCTTTGAGTGATACTGTAGAAGAACCTGCTTTAAGAAATGAGTTCTGCGTAATTCAGCTCTTGAAATGTAAAAGTCATTCTAAATGGTTTGACATGAAATGGTGCATTAAAGGGAAACTTTACAGTTTACAGTGTTGGTGATATGAGCCAGGGGCCATGAAGTCTATAGCCCAAATGTCACTAGTTATGTTCTACATACAGTATTTAACACAACCAGTAAACCTGCACCCACGTTTTTATATGTAGTGAAGGTAAAATTGTGGTACAGTTTATACAGTCATGCACCACCATCATGTACTGAGTGAACTTTTAGAGGCATTGAACGCTTCTGGTTCCTATCACCACCACCACAGTGAATTCTGTATCACTGAGTTGTTCTAGGATGTGTTTTTCTCTGAATGACACTGTTTACAACATAATGATTAAATTATGCAGTTATTTAGAATACTGTAAATGGGAATCCCCTTTCAGATGTGTGAAGAGCGTTTACATAATGTAAAAATGCTACACCGATTTACAAGTTCTTCCACAAACCTTTACTTTGTGTGGAGGTTCTTTACATCATTTAGATGGATCTTCACACTGTTCATACTTCATTTACAAAAGTCATTCTTTAAAACTCTCCCATTGAAATGTTCTTCAAAAGTTTACACTATAGAACACTCTAGAACCATGGCACCTCTTTTTAAAGACTATTAAGTAAGTACTAAGTATTTAACATAAACTGCAAAAAGTGGGGGGCGGGAGCGAAAGGGAACAGTAAAGTGATAAACCAAGTCCAGCTACCTGTTATCATACACAGTCAAGTCACATTATTATGACCACTTCCTACTTGTGTCCTACGTGTTGTGGTATGGCTTGGTGGCTATATAAGGTTTGTGATAGGCTGTCTGCACACATATCCCTCACTGCTGTCATGTGCAAAAGGGGCGATACATGCTGATTGTCTTCCCTGGGGCAGCTGGGATCTTCCAGCAGGACAATGCGACATGTCACACGGCTAGAAATGTCCAACAGTGGTTGGAAGAGCATGGCCAAGACTTCCAAATACTACCCTGGACCCCTAAATCCACAGATTTGAACCCAATTGAGCATCTGTAGGACCACATCAATGGTCGTGTCCTATGGGTCTTCCCCCACACTCCGTCCAGCAGCTGTGGGATGCACTGCAGTCAGCATGGCTCCCGATACCTTTGACAACATACCAGGTTCTTACTGAGTCACTCCTATTCTGTCTAGCTGCTGTCCGTGCTGCACATGGTGGTTACTCTGGATATTAGCTGATGGTCATAATAATGTGCCTCGACTGTGTACAATTAGTGAAGTTCTTTACAGGCTGTCTATAATTGCGCTAAGTACTCTCGATGCCTGTGATGCCCTTAAAAAGCCTATAGTAATACATTTATCACAATAACAATAATATATCACATTGCCCACCTCTTGTCATGTGCTCACTTGACATCTATCTGATTTATTTAAAACAGCCTGTTCTCTCTCTAGGCGTCTGGGCAGTACCCAGGCACGTGTTGGTGAACAGCACAGCCGTGGAGCTGTACTGGAGTGACCCATCCGAGCCCAACGGCCTGCTGAGCCGCTACCGCCTCCTGCGGGATGGAGAAGTTGTGTTCAGCGGCAGTCCAGAAGAAAGCAACTACACGGACGCTGGCCTGCAGCCCAACACCAGGTCCTATCTGCCGCCCATCTTTAGCGAGCTATTAGCAGTTGATTATCGATGACACCTAATCCTCTGTGTGTCTTAAAGAATCCTTCCGCTCCCCTCCCACAAAGAGCCAGCCTCTCTGATACCAAATCATTACGAGTTTTGAAGGGAGGGCTGGCTAGTAAGCAGCCAGGGTTAGCTCTGAAGGTGTGTATCGATCCGGTGCTCAGGCTAGAGCTAGGCTGGAGAGGTATAGTTGAGCACAGCTTTGCTGAATGCATGTAGCTAAGTGATTGCAATGCTATTGGGAAGGCAGATAAAGGTTACCAGGAACAATAAATGATTATAAATTTAGACTGATATGGGCAATATTTATTAAGCTACACATACAGAAGTAGTGTCTCTCAATATGGTGTCAGGCTGCCATGTTTGCTAACACAACATGCCAGACGTCTCGGCATGGAGTTGTAGAGGTTCCTAATGGTGTCCTCTGATTATCCATCCCATGCAGCTTGAATATTCTCACACAGTTCCTGCAGATTATGTGGTAGGGGTGGAGGTGGAGTGACACCAGGCCCTCTGCATGTGTGATGCGTGACAACAAACCGTTCATCTTGGTGCTGACCACGGTGCCTCCACACACGGATTCGTTGGTTGTCTCCACCAAGACAAAAGTGGGACTCATCACTGAAGATGACCCGCTGCCATTCTGAGTGACTCCATGACAGTTTGGCACGACACCATTGCAGTCTTTGGTGTTGTTGACGTGGTCTGCGTGCATGTTGTCGTCTGCTGGCACTAACAGGATGACTCATGGAGGGCATCACTGTTTGCTGAATGTCTGCAATTGTGGCTGTTGGGTTAGTCAGGTACAGTGATAAGGCCTGTCCTTGCTTACGTCACATGTGTGGCAGAGTGTGAAACTTGAATTGTCCACGTGTCTCACAATGTCAAACCTACCCACCAACTTTCATTCCTGTCGGCTGATTCCTTTTGGGTGCACTACTCTTTTGATGAGTGTTGATAATATGGTGTACTATTTAATAAGGATAACTGTAAATTAAGTTTAAAATAACCGTTGTAATGATTTGATTCTGTTTTAGGACCTTGTCCATAAATAGATACATAGTTACAGCACAGCAGAATGAAAAAATGAATGGAATTCTCCAAAGGATTCACTGACTACAGATTTGCTACTCCACTTTGGCAACACTTTACTCACAATGACTTCACTTGTGTTCAGCAGAAACACCACTGATACCACAATAGGAGTCCTCGTTAACTAGAAGTTTACTTTTAATACTGTAACAAATACTAATACCATTTAATTGATCATATGTATTAAACCCTACTATGCTTGTATACTACTATAACACTACTAATAATAATAATATCATAAAATCATAATCATAATCCTGTAGCTAAAACGTACCTAATAGCATGTAATACCCCCACAAGCACCAATAACAGCTGTGATTGAATTTGACATGTACTGGGCAAGTTTCTGGATGTAGGCCACATCAATGTTCAGACACTCTTACATCAAAGAATTGTGCAGTTGGGCCAGATTTGGTGGATGCCTTCTCTGGCACAATTACGAGGAGAATTCCCTGTAGACTGGGATTTTATCCACTGCTGGTAGACCTGTATGACCGTACGCTTCCATACACCTGCAGATTCAGCTACTTCCTTCACACTATGGTCTTTGGCACACCCAAATGCAGTACCTCCTTTTAGCCAATCATTATCATCTGCTTTGGAGCCATTTTCCACACATGGAACGAGACATTCCCTGCACACCCCAAAGGTATTTATTGCCCCATCATCCTCGTGCAGCACCATCTGCAGGAGCCTGAAGTTACTACCGCTTTAGTAAACGAAGGGGACTTTTCAGTCTAAGGTGACTGATGTTTTGTCTGGTTGGCTTAATAGGCTTTTTAGCCTAGTGGTTAAATTACTTGTTGTAAACGTGGGAGAGCAGGTTTCAGACTCGGTCGCTGATAGCAATGGAATAAAGTCTAATTTGATCTTTTCTATCATCACAGCTCTTATTGATGCATTTATCATGGAAAATTGTGTCATGTGAACAGTACAAATAGTGTTTATCATGCAGCCCCATTTTTTGTAGGACTGAAAGTTTAATTACATTGAAATATCAGTTTTAAAGAGTACAATTTTCAAGTGGCAAGAGCTGCAGTTTTAATTCCATCCTTCATTTTTCACTGTCATCTTAGCAGGTTTTAGGTGGAGAAATTTAACCTAATAAGTCCAAGCTTGTCACCTGGCTTTCTGGCACACTGGATTCAGTAATTCATTTAAGTCTCAAGCCTGAGGCTGACAAAAAAGGCCTGGGGCCTAAAAATAAATAATAATAACAATTCATTATAATAGTGTAATACTAATAACAATGATGATCATTTCAAAATGTTATTTTGAAATAACAATTAACATTATATCAGTTAATTATAACAACAACAACAGCAAGAATAATAATAATAATGATAAAATAATAGTAGTAATTATTATTATTATTATTATTATTATTATTATTATTTGTTGCTGTTGTTGTTATTGCTATTATTATTATTATTATTATTAACGATAATAATAATACTAATATACAATTTCACATTAAAATGAGAAATTAAGTACTGATGGTATGAGGCAATAGCAGAATATAAATCTGGGAACAGGGAAACATGGGAAAAAAGAAAGGTAAAAAATTTGAAAAAGCAAATATTACTTTTATTCCTTTTAAATTTCTGTTTCTGACTTCATTACGTGTGAAATTAATGCTGATAATGCTCATGATTGAATAGCATCTCATGTGTACGGTATAGACATCTGTGCAGCCAGTTCCAAATATCCGATTTTTTATATGCATGATCAAAAATGCATCTTGAAGCCGCTCTCTAATCGTAAAACACACAGATTGTATGCTTTTGGATTGTTTTGTTTATGCAATATACCGAGTAAATATTTGAAAAAGCTGGCTGTGTCCAATAAGCAGCTTAAGATACAATATAAATCTGTTTGTTTTCATTATGTTATCTGGAGGGAGAGATGAGAAAATGCTCAAGTTGTCATTCAGAGCTTCACTAGTGATGCTCTCGTGCGCTTATTTATTTATTTATTTATTTATAACCCAGCCCATTCATGTGGACCGCACAGATTCGAGCTGTCAAAGCCATCAGTGCGCTCTGATTGGACGGTTTGGATGGGTCACCGGCTCTCTTCCTCATACCCTCCCCCCCCCCGACTCTTTTCCCACTGGTTTGTTTATATTGTGGCTTCAAAGAGAGTCGCAGCGAAGCATGACGTTTAATTTGCCGTAATTTCAGATGACCTGCCAAAAGGCATTCCCCTCTCTGCTTTTGGCCCCTTTTCTCTTCCTTTGTCCAATTTAGCTCTGCGAGGAGCGCTACAAAGGCAGGCGGCCGCTTCATTATCCACCGGGGCTATAGGGGGACGCGTGAGACGGCAAACCGAGGGGCCGCGTTCATCGATTATTTATGACAATGTTGATTAGCTGTCACATACCTCACCACGGTAGAAAGTGTGTCTGATGAGTGAAATATTAAGTCCCAGCCCCCATCACCACCACCACCTCTGCTGGGGGAACCTGGTAGCCATATACTGCTTCTTTTGATGCAGCACAGTGTGCTTGTGCCTCTTAAAGTCTTGGCCAACATAGAGAAACCAGAAACCAGAAAACAACCCGTAATTTCTAGCTAGAACAGTCATAAAGTACAATTATTCATATTTCAGCATAGTATGTTCAATATCTCAAACACATTCAATAACACTGAAGTCTGGACTCTGGGGTGGTCAGTTCATTGTTCTGAGAACACCAGCAGCTTTTTGATGTGCAAGCTTTCTCTTTCTTGACAGCGACACATCCTTTCAGACCCACAGCGGTGACCAACTCTCAAGGGTCACCTACCTGCACTCTTAAAAATAAGGGTGATTTTAAGTGATGCCAGAGAAGAGCCACTTTGGTCCCTTGAAACCTTTCAGTGAAAAAGTTTGAAGAACTTTTTTGAAGTTTAAAGAACCCAAAATTCTATAACAGTTAACTTTTTATTCATTGTTAAAGTCGAAAATTATTAATTAATAGTTAATTAATTAAAAATGAACTATTAATTAACAATTAATTAATAGTTAATTGTTAACAGTTAACTATTAACAATCAATAAATAGTTAACTATTTATTGATTGTTAAAGTCGAAAACAGTAAAAAAAAAAAAAAAAAAAAAAAACGGGACTTTGTGGGGTATGTTGCCTTGAGGCAACCTTGTGCAACAATGGCAATGTTACAGTACCACAGGAATGATATCAGATTCTCACCTACAACAGTATAGGTTATTTGCAGCAGTGTGCAGTTTGTTATGATATCTTGCGCTTGCAGATTGCCAATATATGTATGTCAAATCCGATAACATAGCATTAATCGTTCTTATAGGCTGTACAGACATCACAAACATATCTGCATGGTTGCTGTGGTAACAACGTAGGACCTCAGTACATTTACATTTATGTTTACAGCATTTAGCAGACGCTCTTATCCAGAGCGACTTACAACCGTGCTTAGTGTTCCATCTAGTACAGAAAGATTAGAGTCTAAAACTCGCCTTGAGCTCAGACGCTGCCCGAACAAGGGTCAGTGCTGATACCTAGAAAGAAGAATACAGAGTTAAATACAGCAGAAGTGCACTACCTGGCAACCCCAAGCCAGCACTCATACCTAGAGAGAATATACCTACAATGTATTTCAGTATATATATCTATTAGTACTCACTTAGGTGCTGTACAAAGAGATGGTCTTCAGTCTGTGTTTGAAGACCGAGAGAGAGTCTGCTGTTTGGACAGCCAGTGGAAGTTCATTCCACCATCTGGGCTCCAGGACAGAGAAGAGTCTGGACGCATGCATCTTGAGGGATGGTGGTTCAAGCCAAGCTGTACTTGAAGCTCAAAGGGCTCAAGGTACAGACCGGCTCTTAACCATTGCCATAAGGAGGGAGGAGCTGGTCTAGTCTTGGCTTTGTAGGCCAGCATCAGAGTTTCTGATGCAGGCAGCTACAGGACGCCAGTGAAGGGATCACAGCAGTGGAGTGACATGAGTGAGGCTGGGTCAGTAACTACATAGAATATCCCAGCACTTTAGTCACTCTGGCTTTGACATCGTTGTTGTTTGTGGCCTTGCAAGTGATCCAAAGGAAATCCTTTGAAATACAATTTGAGCAGCCAGATCATTCAGACTGAAGCGCATCTGTAAAAACCCGATTGGAATCACATTTTGAACCAACTCCAAATGTTGGTTTGAATCTGATTAGCAAAAATTGGCAAACATTTTATGTGAAGACTATCAAAACTCAGTCCGGATACAATCTGGAAATGCCAAGCACTGGGGGGTTTAAACAACACCCTAAAATTCAAAGAGAATGTGATTCAAACTAAGTAGTTCATCAGTTTGGTTCTGGAGCTTTAATAAATAACAAGGAAGTATCATTCCTGTCCAGTGTCTCACAACGTTGTCTCTAGGCAACATGCCCCAAAAAGACCTCATCATTGAAAAAATAGCTGCACCCAAAAGGAATCAACCGACAGGAATGAAACTTGGTGGGTAGGTTTGACATCATGAGACATGAGAATGATTCAAGTTTCACGCTCGGCCGCACATGTGACTTAAGCAAGGATGGACCTTATCATTGTACCTGACTGACCCAACAGCCACGATTGCAGACATTCAGTGAGCAGTGATGCCCTCCATGAGTCATCCTGTTAGTGCCAGCACCATTGGCAGACGGCTGCATGACACAGGACTCCAAGCATGCATTCCGTTATGACTGCCCTTAACACCACGTCAACATTGCCAAAGACTGCAATGGTGTTGTGGCAGACTGTCATGGAGTGAATCAGAATGGCAGCGGGTCATCTTCAGTGACGAGTCCCGCTTTTGTCCTGGTGGAGACGGCCAACGAATTCGTGTGTGGAGGCACTGTGGTCAGCGCCAAGATGAACGGTTTGTTGTCACGTGTCACAAGTCCAGAAGGCCTGGTGTCACTCCACCTCCACCCCTACCGCACAATCTGCAGGAACTGTGTGAGAATATTCAAGCTGCATGGGATGGATTATCACAGGACCCCATTAGGAACCTCGACAACTCCGTGCCGAGACGTCTGGCATGGTGTGATAGCAAACATGGCGACCTGACGCCATACTGAGAGACACTACTTCTGTATATGTAGCTCAATAAATATTGTCCATATCAGTCTAAATTTATCATCATTTATTGTTCCCGGTAACCTTTATCTTCCTTCCCAATAGCACTGCAATCCCATACTTCCTTCTGGGTGCAGCTATTCTTTTGGTGATGAGGGTATAAGGTGTTTACTGTCAGTTGATGAAAAAGAATGAAATATATCAACATTTCCAAAGTGGATTCTCGTTCAGTGTTATTTTACAGAGCTTCAGCATTTGTTGGGTTGTCTTCTCATAGCGGAAGGATGGACAGGAACACCTGTGTGTGTTTCAGACCTGAAGAAAGAGTGCAGCTTGATTTTCTGCTCTCTCAAAGAAACACATTTAAGTAGGGTTTATCTGAGGGTGACAATCTTGGTGTTCTTGGGTTCCTTTGACTTTCCCCTTCTAATGCAAGCTGATTATCTAACCTCCCCAGAAGTATCCCCTGAAAAATGAATAGCTTGTACTTATTGGCCGGTTGACTAGAAATTGAACTCATGAAGGTCCTGAATGACTTCCGCTCGGTACTGTATATCAGTTCCACGCATGCACACCTACACATATTACAGTTTACAGTCAAGGCATCTCCCACTGGCAGTTTGCGAATATGTGTGTAAAACGTGTCGGGTGACAAATCTGCAGCGCTAATGCATTTTATTGCCAGTGATGAGAGCAGTATATGATGGCTGATGGGCTTATTTTAAAGGGATAGCGCTGGAACAATAGTTAATGCGGAGGTATTAATGGCTGTGTATGGAGTTTATGGCAAATTAAAAGCCTCGGATGTTCAACATGACCCACTTACGTTGCCAATGCAGACCTTTGCACTGACACCTCCTGCTGTTTAAAAGCTAAATCTATCTTGTGAAGTCATGTATGTCTTAAAAGAGCCTTCCTGCAGGCATTTTTATACCCCGCACTGCGCATTAACGTGCAGACGTGCACGCACGCGCACACTCGCCTTCCCATTCATATGCATGTCAGTGTGGAGTATCTATCAGGGCCTTTGAAAGATCACGGTGGAGGCCCTGATCAGCATTGCATTAACACTGTCATCTGTTTAATGGCATCACCCTTTATTGATCCACTGGGGAGCTTTACGCTGCACTGTTAAAGTGAAATTAACAGCAAGCGTTTCCATTAGAGCATGTGGAGTTTTTTAGGCAGGGAGGATGCATCTTGATATTAAAGATGGCAGAAATGTATTTACTTAAATTAGAATACATACTGTTGCAGAATAAAGATTCCTAAATGCTTCTGTATTTGAATATTCCTTAACTTTAACCATCTGTTGCCTTAAGGCAACAAACCTATTTTCCTTACTTTGCAATGGCATGATATGTGTGTAATGACAGTGAAAGGATTAATAATGAAGAGACAGATTGGAATAAACCAATAAAAAGCTAGTATTTGGTCACAAATCTCCTGGTAAGCTGAATAGACCTCTTATTGGCAGTTTGAGGACAATATGTAGATGGGGGAAAAATGTTTTCTTAATTTTTCCTCCATCTAAAAATACATTTTACATCTTGTTGGAGTGGGGAGATGAAGAAGTGCAAATGTTTAACATTTAGCGTCATATAAGTTATTTGTATGTTATGAGAAACTTCTTACATATCTTTGTTGCTTAGAAGCAACATTGTGCAACAGGTAAATGGATATACTGGCAGCAAACAGTGTTTTGCATATGCAGCCACTTTAGAGAACGTTTTTCGTTTAGAATTATTTGTGTATTTCAAATTGTATTTGTTTTTCTGGCTGCATGGCAGTTTAGAATATTTAAAGATTATGTGGTTCATCTTTAACGACAGGTGATGTAGTTACAAAGTTTTGTTTGAGATGCATATCAAAATCCTGTTTCTTATTTGAAAAGTTTAAGTCCATTGTTGTACAATGTACAATCTCAAAAAGACCCCCTTTATTTTGTTTTTAATAATCAAGTCTATTTTATGCAAGTAAAATAAATCAATTTTTTTTTTTATATTGCTTTTATTACGCATGCAAGAAATGGTTAATTCACGTTATATACTTTATGTTATGAAAGGAGTTTTTTTTAACTTGCGTTAAAAGTTTATTAATTAAAATGTGGTCATTCTTTTGTCAGTTGAAACATTTAAATGATTTAAAAGTGCCTCAGTTTGATGAAGAAGCGTAGGGTCCTTATCGGTGCTTTAGCAACTGGTGGGTTGGGTTGGTCCATGAAACTGATTGAAATGCCAAATCCAAAATACTGAATGTAAGCTATTGGAATTGGAATATTCTAATGAGCTATAAGGGGTGGGTTCACACAACTCCACAAAGATGCTGTGCAGAGGTGAAAGAGAAAGTTAACTGTAGGAAAACACAAACAAAATAACATTTGAAATGACAAAATAACTTTTATAAATACTGACTTACATGTTCACTGATGAGGATGAAATTCTAGTTTGCTGTTTTTTTAATCATTAGTTTAGACACACCCATCTAAATGGATGTTGTTGGTGATCTTAAAGACTCTACAGGCTTACACTTAACAGCTCCAACTGAGGAGAGTCTGAAACAGTACATATCCTGATATACAACATATACTCTTGATGTACCACAATATTATATTTATGCCATATCCCCATATCCCCACCTATATTTAGTGGTTTTCTGCACAGTTTAAAAGCTCTAGTTTCCCTTTCAGTTTAGTGAATATTCATGATGGACAGACCAATAGAATTGCTCTAAAACTGCTTGGAAATAAACCTTGTTCTATCAGCCTCCACTGCACGTTAAGAAAGCTGGTTCATCCTCCTGTAAAGCTCCATTTTGGAGGGTTTTAAGGTGGACTGTCTAATTCCATGAGTGCTATTTTATAGTTTGTTGTCTTCACTTTTATTTTACAGTAAAGCTTTAAGATAAATATAAGGAGAACCTGCTATGAGGAGCCATCTCTAAACTTTTGACTGGTACTAAATGCTTTAAAATATGTAGCATTACTGAAGAATAAAATGTCTACTTCTACTAAAGGACATTCAGACGAGGTGGGAAAAAATGGCTGCTTATTTTATTGTTATTATTTTGTAATTCAAAAATATTATTTTAATATTTTTTTTATTTTTATATATTTTGAAATTATACATTGTTGCTAATGGTTGTGACTGGCATGTGTTCTCACACACATGATACTACACNTAATCAAGTCTATTTTATGCAAGTAAAATAAATCCAATTATTTTTTTAATATTGCTTTTATTACGCATGCAAGAAATGGTTAATTCACATTATATACTTCATGTTATGAAAGGAGTTTTTTTTAACTTGCGTTAAAAGTTTATTAATTAAAATGACTGGCATGTGTGCTCACACACATGATACTACACTGTGCAATCTAAGAATATATTTGCAGGCAAGAGTTGCACTAAAGTTGTGCCCCTAATGCTGACTGTGTTTTAGCATGTAAAGGAAACCCACTGGAACATTATAGATATATACCATCTATGTCATATCACAACTTTTGGAACTCATCAGAAATGTAAGGTTTTGTTACAACAGTGGTGACGACAAATACATTTCGACCTTAGCTCTGCTTCTTGACTGCAGATAGACCTTCACACGCCGGAGCTGCAGTTTCATTTGCCATTCTGTTTGTGCAGGTACGTGTACGAGTTGGAGGCCAGCACTGGTGGTGGGAGCAGCCTGAGCAGCAAGTATGTCATCCAGACCCCTGTCTGGTCCCCTGAGAGGGTCCCTGCTCCGTATAATGTCAACGTCTCGGGCCCACGCTCCGTCTTTGTCGCCTGGTCACCCCCAGGTAATGTTTACACCCTAATGCACAAAGCAGCCTCTCTATTTAGCACTCACTCAGGGGTGATTTATCCACGCTTTGGCCAGAGAGAGTGTCTGTGCGCAGGAAGGGAAAATTTACGAGGAGCGCGGTGAGGAATTTAATGCGAACCGATCGCGGTGGCGGTACACTCTGGTCAGAGTGGGCTGGACGTAGATGGCTGCAGCCAATCAATTAGCTCGGCATTCAAACTCCGGTGACGGCTTCTCCAACATTAGTGTGAATTAATGTGGGGCTGTTTAAAGTGCGTTTTCTGTTCTGTCTTCTGTGCACTGCCTTTCACTGAGCTTTTTCATGGCTCTTTTTTTTGTTTTTTCACTTCGGCTTTCATTCCCTTTTACACACACCCAGTTCCGAAAAGTCGGCACATAATGCACGTAAAATGCCGGTATGGTCTTGCATGACCAAAAACAGCACAAAAAAGACATATTTAATATTTTGCCTCATTACGTTCATAGATTGTTGTATATACATGCCAATTCCAAATGTGATGCCTGCAAAACATTCCCAAAACGTTGGGACAGGGGCAGCGTAGGGCAGGGAAGTTTGTGAAATGATCAAAACCACCTACTTTGGATCCTTTCCAAAGTTAAACAGTTGAATAGGTGACAGGCGACGCTATCATGACTGGGTGCAAAAGCAGCATTCGCGAAAGGCTCAGTCGCCAGGCTCATGAGTGAATAGTCCATGAGTTTTTCAACACATTAGGGATTTTCACCATCTTCATCGTCCATAACATCATTTAAAAGGTTCAGAGGATCCAGAGAAATCTTGGTGTGAAAAGGTCAAGGCTGAAAACTGATACTAAACGCCTGTGACTGTCAATCTCTTTGGACGGCACTGCATTATAAACCGGTATGCCTCTGTAATTATTGTAACCGTACAGGTTCAGGAATATTCTGGAAAACCCTAATAAGTAAACCCATTTCATTGTTGCATCTACAGATTAGAGCATCTACAGTTAAAATTATGCTATGCAAAGCAGAAGACACAGTATCAACAAATTCCAGAAATGCCGCCGACTTCTCTGGGCTAAAGCTCATCAGAGATGGACTGACACAAAGTGGAAATGTGTGTTGATAAGTTTCATATAGTATTTTGGGGCCAAAGGGGAAATGGTCCTGCAGATAAATGATAGATGATTTTTTAGATGATAAATTAAAGCAATAATCTGACAAAGATGCTAAGATATTAGGATAGTAAGATACTAAGATACTAAATGCTAAGTAAAGTAAGATACTAAGATGCTACCAACAGTGCATTTAAATCAGTGGAGTGCGATAACACACCACAGCAGATCCCATCCGTTTCCTATGAGAAGCCTTGGATCTCCTACACACATGGTCACATGATGCATGATGCATCTTTTGTCTCATTATATATGCATTTATAACAAGTTCTAGTTTTTAGCAGGCAACCCATAAAAGTGGCCACACCCAAGCTCTCATTCTGTACACTCACTGTCAAAAGAATAGCTGCACCCAGAAGGAAGTGTGGGATTGCAGTGCTATTGGGAATGATACATTTAGATTGATATGGGCAATATTTATTGAACTACACATACAGAAGTAGTGTCTCTTGGTATGGTGTTGGGCTGCCATATTTGGTAACCCAACATGCCAGACGTCTCGGCATGGAGAAGTTCCTAATGGTGTCCTGTGATAATCCATTCCATGCAGCTTGAATATTCTCACACAGTTCCTGCAGGTTGTGCCTACCGGTGGAGGTGGAGTGACACCAGGCCTTCTGGATGTGTGATGCGGGACAACAAACCGTTCATCTTGAAGCTGACCACGGTGCCTCCACACACAGATTGGTTAGTCATCTCTACCAAGACAAAAGTGGGACTCGTCACTGATGACTAATGTGACACACAATACATTGATAAGACCCGCTTCCCGGAGCCCTATGATGCAACCCCTCTCCAACTCTTCCAACTGCTTGAATAGCTTTGGAACTCTTCTCTGAGGTATACTTCACTTGGAAAGGATGCTACCAACACAACGGCACAAGTCAGAATGGAAAGCACGCACAACAGAACCACCTTATATAGTCAGTCAGGTACAGCGATAAGGCCCGTCCTTGCTTACGTCACCAGCACGGCCGAGCGTGAAACTTGAATCATTAGCATGTCTCACAATCTCAAACCTACCCACCAAGTTTCATTCCTGTGGGTTGATTCCTTCTGGGTGCAGCTATTCTTGTGATGATGAGTGTATACACATCCTATATGGCCAGTCTCTGGTAAACTACTGAGATATGTTCCCGAGTTGTTATGTGGGTTGTCCTTGCCACAGCCCTGTGCTCCCTCCCCTCATCATTTCCATGTCAGTCTGCAGCGCACTGGTCTCCGCTGATCAATCAGTGCATGTGTTTGCAGTCGCAGGCAGCAGTGGGCCCATCTGCAGGGTCCCGCTGAGTATTGTGGGGCTGCCAGGGCTCAGCATTCTCCCACCCAGAGAGCACGAACACAAACAAGCAAGCGAGCGAACAAACAAATAAATGCCCCCTCCTCCACCCTCCTCCCCTACTCCCCCTCCTTGCTCCCTCCTCAGTGTTTGCTTCGGTATTGCTTCAGTCGGGGCTGACACAAGCTCATTCCCATTCAAACCCTGCACGCTCACACCTATTACACTGTCCACCTGCTGAGGAAGAAGAGAAAGGGAGTGCGTACCAGCGTGCCGGTGTCTGTTTTCGCCAAGCCGTTCATGCGTGGAGGCGGGCGTGAGCGCGCTCGTGCGCGTATTCACGCAAGCTACCTCCAAGCGGCCCTGATTGTCTGCCTCAGATGGTCCATCTTTCGTTATTATTGTCCCATTAGGTCTCTTTCCTTTGAGAAGAACCTGCTCAGAGGCCTCAATTACACCTAAAAAGGCCTTAACTACGCCGAGTGCCCACTGAAAATATTTACATAGCCTGGATTATTTATCGACTTTACGTTCACCCAGGCCCCAATACGGAAAAAATGAAAAGAAAGAAAATCTATGGCTTTAAAGCGCAATTTCTCACGCTTGGTTAAACCGCCACGCGAAGTCGACTGCAGGTTTTGGAAGGCGGCGGACCTGCGCTTGACGAATCAGGTCTGATAGCGCGTTCCTTTTCCTTTCCTAGGTGTCGTTATTTCTTATTAGACTCTCATTCGAGTTGAAAGTGGGGGAAAACTCCAAAGTCAGTGATTAGTTGTAAATAATAGAACTTAAGGACCTGTGCGATTGAACTTCTCTGGCAGGGGAGCCCTGATCAAAGCGCCCTCTAATTTGAGCGGGGTTTGTGTCTCGGGCAAAAGACTACATCTGCTCGGGGAGACGGCAATGAAGGAAGTTGAATAATTTAACTTTTTCATTTGTAAAGATAATCAGGCCGCTCGGAATACATCGCCGGGCCTCATAAATGTTGAATAACCTATCAGCCTCCAGTTGCTGTAAATTATGAAAGGCACCAGTGATGGGAATATTAACAAAGCGCCTGTGCCAGGCCCGCGAAGCTCGCACTCGAAATGTGTCGTGGCAGACTTTCAGAGGATGTGAGAGAGAGGGCGTGTGCAGCGGAAAGCCTCGTCTTTGCGTGCAGGGGATTTCTGGTTTACGAACAGTGCAGTTCTCTGTACTGCAGCATGTTGGGTTATCTGAGTCAGCCTCATAATGCTCTCATAACGCTCTCATAATGCTCCCATAGTGCTCTTGTAGTGCTCTCATAATACTCTCATAATGCTGTCATAATGCTCTCATAATGCTCTTGTAGTGCTCTCGTAGTGCTCTCATAATGCTCTCATAGTGCTGTCATAATGCTTATATAACGCTGTCGCAATGCTCTTGTATTGTTCTCATAATGCTCTCATAGTGCTGTCGTAATGCTCTCATAATGCTCTCATAGTGCTGTCATAATGCTCTCATAATGCTCTCATAATGCTCTCGTAATGCTCTCATAATGCTCTCATAACGCTCTCATAATGCTCTCATAGTGCTGTCATAATGCTCTCATAATGCTCTCATAGTGCTGTCATAATGCTAGTTAGTGAGACTTAACATGACTGTATTTGTTCTCAGGTGTGTATAACGTCAGTCTTCCTATTGAATATAACGTGCTGCTGAATGCTGGTACAGAGCGTCCCCTCTTCCGCCCCGCCGGACTGGACCAGTTCCTGCTGCTCGATGGTCTTGACCCGTACACAACTTACCACATCAGAGTGCAGGCCTGTCAAACAGGTACTGACTTATGTTCACCAGAATCACTCACTGGCTGCTTTTTTAAATGCTGTTTCACTATGCATTTAATATACATTGCCTAAATACAAATTATAACTATTTCATTTATTACCTACATTGTTACATGTTACATTAAATTTACATTTGTAGTCTGTATTGACCTATTACAGTCTATCCCTCTGACTTTCTGTTCCCGTGGCCTGGAGTGCAAGAGATCATAATTGATCTTTGGAAGTCGTTGGATGGTAGAAATCCACCTGCTCTCTAAAGTGATCTTTGGGAGTTGTTGAATGATAGAAATCCACCTGCTCTCTAAAGTGATCTTTGGGAGTCGTTGGATGGTAGAAATCCACCTGCTCTCTAAAGTGATCTTTGGGAGTATGTGTAAATAGATGATACCCAGGAGCCAATGGGAAAGATGCATTGTACTTTCCCATTGTATCCTTTTGCTGGGTGAACAAAACTTAAGTTGAATAAACTAAACATGTTACATCGACATAACTGAGTCAAAGCAAAATGATAACTAAGTTGAGGCAAGAAATATTTTACAGTGTACTTTTTGATAGACTCCCAAGGTTGCNCTAAGTTGAGGCAAGAAATATTTTACAGTGTACTTTTTGATAGACTCCCAAGGTTGCAATGAGCTTAAGGTGAGAAGTATTCATACAAAATAAAAGAGGGCACACGTGTACAACATGACAAACCTAGGAGCGTAAACTGATCTGATGGTGAGGCTGTTCAATAGTCTTGTGCAGCTTGGACAATCCAGTATCTTCTTGTGACAAAGTGCATGTGTGTCCATGCAGATGGCTGTGGGGTTGGCCCTGGAGTCTCTGTACGGACATCTGAAGCAGCCCCCCAGGCCCTGGATCCACCTGAGCTCAGCGCAGCCGGAGCTGCAATTATTGAAGTGTGCTGGAGTTCCCCACGCAAGCCCAACGGCCTGATCACCATGTACTTCATATACAGGTGAAATGCATACTCACCTCTAATACTCACTTGGTCATCACCTGTGTTGATTTGATTAGATGAGCTCTTGATGGTTGACAGATTTGGTGAGGCATGACTCTGCTTGGCATGCATGTTATGTTTCAGGGAGACATGTAAATGATTATAGGTGTGGTCTGGTTATGGGAGGGCACGTACACATTGCGTACACACGGCGAACAGGCTTCGGACCGCCCAGACAGGCCACCAGTAGAGAGTATCATTTGATCCACTTACAAGCGCAAGCAGCTCACACAGTTTCCTTGTCCTTAGCAGGAACTTAGCAGAAAGAAAATTTGGTGTCACAGCTCCCATTACATGTCCTGCCATTGACAGCCAGCCACCGTAGTCCTTTGTTTGCAGTGGACGAGAACCCTGGACTGCTACGGACTGGAACTGTATTGTCTTTAGTGCCAAAGCCAGGTTCTGTTTGGTATCCCGAGTTGCGTTAGAGTATGAAGACCCTGTGGTGAGTGCTTCAATTCCCGCCTTTGCCGTGTAGCGACACACTGTCTCAACTGCTGGTGTGATGATCTGGAGAACCATCGCATACGACAGTCGGTCACCCCTAGAAGTGATACGAGTGACTCAGTAACACCTCAGCGATATGTGTAGGACATTCTCCAGCCACATGTGTTGCCTCCTAACTGGCATCTTTCAGCAGGATAATGCTCAAACCCTCAGAACTGTGTTCTATGCGTGTGTATTGTGGGTGTGCATCATCTGTACATGACATAATGCTGTCAGGGCATAACGTTAAACAGTAATTACACCACAACCTTGAGGTGAACAGGCCAATCACAGTTGGTCACAATTGCATCTGCTCCAGCTTGCAGTAGAAGCCAAATCAGCTATATGCAGAGTGCTTATGTGTGGGTATCAAAGCTATGTGAGTAAGGCACACTCAGAGAGAGAGATAGAGAGAGAGAGAGAGAATGATTGCTGCAGTACTTGTGATGGGCAGCTCTAAATGGAAACTGACATGGCCCCGCTGACTTTGATTATTCCAGGCACACTCTGAGCGGCTAGAAAGAGCGATATGACATAGGATGCCGTGATGCGTCCGCCCGGCGCTGAGCGAGGGAAGCTTACACTGACACGG
The DNA here is from genome assembly GCA_034552555.1 of Semaprochilodus insignis. NCBI lineage: Eukaryota > Metazoa > Chordata > Actinopteri > Characiformes > Prochilodontidae > Semaprochilodus > Semaprochilodus insignis. The sequence goes on along the minus strand of CM067483.1, from coordinate 8,182,631 downwards.
CACAATAACATCAGCATCAGAGGGCACTGCTGCCACCGCTCTGTTCAGCGTCAGTGGAGGTGCGGGACATGAGGGACCTGCTAACTCCGTCATTATGCTCTCCGTCTCTCTCTTTCTTTCTCTCTCTCACGTAAACACAGAGAGCTTGATCTTACTGTATACACTCATCATCAAAAGAATGCACTCAACACACAGGAATGAAACCCAGTGGGTAGGTTTGATGTCGTGAGACATGCTAATGATTCGAGTTTCACGCTCGCATGTGAGCAAGGACGGACCTTATCGCTGTACCTGACTGACCCAACAGCCACAATTGGAGACATTCAGCGAGTAGTGATGCCCTCCATGAGTCATCCTATTAGTGCCAGCACCATTGGCAGACAGCTGCACAACGCAGGACTACATGCATCCAGACCGTTACGATGACTGCCCTTAATGCCACGTCAGCGTCACCAAAGATGATAATGGTGTCGTGCCAGACTGTCATGGAGTGACCCAGAATGGCAACGGCTCATCTTCAGTGATGAGTCCCGCTTTTGTCTTGGTGGAGATGACCAACGAATCTGTGTGTGGAGGCACCGTGGTCAGCACCAAGATGAACGGTTTGTTGTCATGTGTCACACATCCAGAAGGCCTGGTGTCAGTCCACCTCCACCCCTACCGCACCATCTGCAGGAACTGTGTGAGAATATTCAAGCTGCATGGGATGGATTATCACGGGACACCATTAAGAACCTTGACATCTCCAAGCTGAGACGTCTGGCATGTTGCGTTAGCAAACATGGTGGCCCGACGCCATACTGAGAGACACTACTTCTGTATGTGTAGCTCAGTAAATATTGCCCATATCATCATTTATTGTTCCTGGTAACCTTTATCTTCCTTCCCAATAGCACTGCAATCCCACACTTCCTTCTGGATGCAGCTAGTTTTCAGATGATGAGTATATATACCACCACACACTTTAATAAGCACAACTTTTATTGTTATTAATACATTTCGCTTATGTGAGATAAATCCCATAGACTAAGAAGGTTGTCTGTCTGAGCTCAGGCTTTTCCTCTCATAGTTTGCAGGTGACTGTAAACCATTCCCATCCTCCTCTCCACTCCCCATGTGTCTGCTAGCGTGAGGGCTTTAGTCAAGGGCAGCGTGGCGTGTTGACCAATGTCATCCATATGCGAGGTCAGAGAAGCTGAAGCCATTGTAAATCTTGAAGAAATATCATTAGCATACCCGCAGAGGCCCTGGTGTTTAGAGCACGCGTGGTCGGATTTGATTTGAGCCTCGATTTGGGATCGGATAAACGCGGACAAATGTACACCCGCCCCATAGAGGGTCTGCAGAATCCACTGCTGGCTTTAAAAGACTTGGTATGTGGCAGTGCCTGTTTACAGTAATACCCCCAGATCAACATTACATTAAATACGGATCCCTTCCGTTTATCCAGTGTTGACTTTGGGCTGTCTCCTTAGAGATCTGTTATTTGTCCTTCATATGTGTGAATTACAAATGGAGAGAGAGTGGCGGGCTTTCTTTCGGTAGCCTCTAAGCACAGTAGACAAATTCTGTACATTTCACTGGCTAACAGGTCCTTACTAAACATATAAGCTCACCGGACAAACACGAGTCCCCTGTGACTGAACTGTACCTAATAGTGTGTAATACCTCCACAAGCACCAGTAACAGCTGTGATTGGATTTGTCATGTACTGGACAAGTTTCTGGGTGTAGGCCACATCAATGTTCAGACACTCTTGCATCAAAGAATTGTGCAGTTGGGCCAGATTTGGTGGATGCCTTCCCTGGCACAATTCCGAGGAGAGTTTCCTGTAGACTGGGATTTTAGCCACTGCTGGTAGACCCGTATGACCGTATGCTTCCGTACACCTGCAGATTCAGCTACTTCCTTCACACTATGGCCTTTTGCACGCCCAAATGCAGTCACTCCTTTTAGCCAATCATTAACATCTGCTTTGGAGCCATTTTCCACACATGGAATGAGACGTTCACTGTACCGCACCACCTCTTCTCAATCTATGGATCCCGTCACTCACACCCCACAGGTATATAAAGAAAAAAATTGCCTCTTCAGGTACAGAGTGGTATTACGAGACAGAACAGCCAGGGCTAGCTGGCTAACATGCGAACTTCAGTAGACACACACATATATATATATATATATATATATATATATACACGCCAAAAGTGTTATTTATTCATATTCTCCTGATACTTTTAGTTTATTTCTGAATGCTTTCAACTAGAAATCTTACAGATTGCACCTTTAAGAACGCAACATATAAGTGCCATTTATATAAAAAGATCATGCTTTATTTATTCTGAACAGGTGTCATTTTTTAGCATCACAAAAAGAGCAGATATCTTATATTAAATCTTTAATAATTTAATATTATGATATGTATTTGGAGTATTTATTGTGTCCACCCTTTGCTTCTATAGCTCCCATTCTTTTGGGGAGACTGACTTTCAGTTTTCCAAAAAAATCTGCAGGGATATTTTCCATGAATTTCAGTCTCAGATATTGGTTGTTTTTTTTTTCATGCTATCGAAGTGATCCCAAACACATTCAGAGAGGTTGAGGCCTGGACTCTGTTCAGGTCGGTCCATTGTTCTGAAAACACCAGCAGCTTCTTTATTTGAGTATACTTTCTCAGTAACAGCTTTTTGACAGCTACACATCCTTTCAGACCCATGGTTTTATCTTTGCACAGTAGAAAGATAGACAGAAGACAGTTTTGGTGATCTGCTGGGTCTTGCGCTGTTGTTTGGGGAATCAGTTCTGCAGCTCCCGTTTCGGAATAACTCCTGTTATTTTCCGTGACTTTCTCTTTCCTTATGTATATCTAATTTCCTCAGGAATATCTCCTAACAGTGATTACATTAATGACTGTTGTGACAGGAAATGAAATATGCGAAGGGTGATAGATACATACATGCATACACATTTTCCATTTTGCTGTCTAGAATTGCATCGTGTTTTCCAGTCATGTCTCATTCGGCTTGTGTATCAGCATGTGTATTTGTGTGTGTGTGCACACACACGTGTGTGTGTGTGTGTGTTTGCAGGCTGCTGTTCGCAGCTGTGTGCTGTACTTTAGAAGCACTGTGTACGTATTTGCTCTCCCCTGCCGGTCACTGTTTGTCTTGATTTGAATACGGTGGGTAGGATTAGGGAGTGGCGGGACGAGTGGGGCCGGCAGGGGCCACATTAGCTGAGCCGAATGTCATTTTCTGCAGCAGCATGGAGGCCCTGCCTCTAATGTGAGCGAATTAACGAAGCTTGCCCTGTGCAGAGCGCAGCGCCATGGCCCTACTTTCACCCCCTTCCTCCTCCGTCTGCCTCTCGTCCACCTGCAAGTCGAGTGCTGTGATCCGGACCTGGACAGTGATTGAAGTAGAACAGAGAAGTCTACAGTTTACAGTATAAGTCACTTGTAAATGCAGAAATAAATAAAAACGAAAGAAATACAGTTACTCGAACAGAATCTTAGGCCCATGGCAAGATGTGTACTTATTTACACCTGACTCTTTGTTTCCCAGGAGATAAAAAGTACATTAAAGTATGTGTAATTTAAGTATGCTTAGTTGCACTCATGACTGATGTACTGAAAGTGTGCTATTTTCATATACTAACTATGTACTTAGTATTCTACATGCAGTATAATCATTAATCCTATTAACAATATACTTCAGTACAACTAATTGATTAATTAAGATTCACTTAAATATACTACATACTGTATTAAGTACATTAAATAGCACATTAAAGTACATTACTAGTACTTTGAAGTATACTTCGTTTTTAGCTGGGAGTGCAAATCAGTATACTTACATACAAATCTGTGTATATACATATATATATATATATATATATATATATATATATATATGGCACTTGTATTTAGCACACAAAACAATAGTGTGCTTGAAA
>CM067483.1:8156887-8168968 GCA_034552555.1 Semaprochilodus insignis | reverse complement strand
CTCCAGATGTTGCTCCGTGGCCCCGTGAGGTTCTCAGCGATGGGAGATGTATTAATACATCCTATTGATTAGATCAGGACCCCTGACAGTCATTTGCCGCGATACCATCTGGCTGCTGTTCCGATGCCTTCACCCAAACAGGACGTGACACCTTATTAATCTCCACCGGTGCTCCGTACACACTCTGCCTTTCTGCGCACAGAAGCCCGGCTCTGTCGGAGCGGCGGCGGAGAGGCAGGCGGACCTGAAGGGTGCAAGAAATTAAGGTTATTACACAAATTGAGCCATATGGTCCAAATATTTCAGAGCTGAAATTTACTAGGCAATAAAAATTGCTCCTGCCTTCCTAATGGTGTAAATTGCAGTTTAACCATGGCTCTAATGATGTCCTTCTGCTGCCTGTAACCACTCTAACATGAAGGACATTGTTTAAAAAATGCACAGGAAAAAAAAAAGGGAAGAGGGGGGGTTGTTGAAACGGCAACAGCATGTTTACAATCTGTTAGTGTATCATTAAGAAGAGAGAGAAGAGTGTATAGACATGATGGGCAAGCGCTGGACCATATCTTTCTGTTTTTGTAGATGGCGAGACGCTCGTTTGAAGTGGCGCGGGACGATCTGAGCGGAATTCTGAGCAGCCAGTTTCGGGGCTACGTAAACAGCATGGCCGCTCATTAACTAAAGGGATGGATGCTGTAAGGGCCCCTGTTTGATTACACTTTGCTTTATGGGTTGTAGCGAGACTCACGGCTTCATCAAACAAAGACGGCTGCTGCGTGCCAATCTGGGGTCATGCGCAATAGAAAGCCGCAACAGAGCTCTTTGTCTGCAACGGCGGCCTTTTTGTTTGCGAGTCAGTCGTAGTTTGTTTATATTCTTTCCAGCCATATGGTGCAGCGGAATGGCTCTATAACAAGGCTAGGACACAGCAAGGTGTGCTAAGGTGGACGATATGAATGGAAATTTATATCATGATTTTTCCAAAGATCATTTTCCAAACTATATGGGGGTCTACTTTTATTAGGCATTATAGGCAATTATAGCATGAGGATAATGACGTATGCCATGCATTGATAGTAGTTTTCGTTAGAAGGAGAGTTCTGTGCATGCAGATGTGGGTAATAATGAATACCTGTAATGATGTTTCGTGACACCAGAATGAGCCCCCTGTGACTGAAACGTACCTAACAGCATATAATACCTCCACCAGCACCAATAACAGCTGTGACTGGATTTGGCATGTACTGGACAAGTTTCTGGACGTAGGCCACATCAGTGTTCAGACACTCTTATATCAAAGAATTGTGCAATTAGTCCAGGTTTGGTGGATGCCTTCCCTGGCACAATTCCGAGGAGAGTTTCCTGTAGACTGGGATTTTAGCCACTGCTGGTAGACCCGTAGGACCATACGCTCCCATACACCTACAGATTCAGCTACTTACTTCACACTATGGTCTTTGGCACACCCAAATGCAGTCACTCCTTTTAGCCAATCATTAACATCTGCTTTGGAGCCATTTTCCACACATGGAACGAGACATTCACTGCACTGTAGCACCTCTTCCCAATCTATGGGTCCCGTCACTCACACCCCACATGTGTTTATAGCCCCATCATCCTCGTGCAGCACCATCTGCAGGAGCCTGAAGTTACTACCACCTTAAACACACAAGGGGACTCATTGTCTGTGGTTAATTCCTGGGTTTTGAAAAACTCCCAGATGCAGACAGACAGGTGGAGCATGCACCATGAGTTTGTTTTGGGTTGGGGAATCATGGCGGAAGGCAGTCACTGTGAAACGGGGGCAACACTTCAAGGCCCAATCCCATTTCACCCCTTGCCCCTAACACTTAGCCCTACCCATCCATTCACGTCTACGGGTAGGGTTGTCCCGCAGTTATTATAATGCCTCATGCACTAGAATGTAACTGTTGCACCATTTAATGTGGAATGGCAAAAACTGAACAATAGGCTGGCAGATAGGAAGTTGACTTCAGCCTCACGTTAACACTAGAGGTAGAACGGTTTGGTAGTCTAAATGTCCTTATCAGGAAATGTTAGCAGCATTAAAAGAGGATGTTGTAATTATGTTATGTTATAAGCTTATTTGAGTGCTTTCATGTTGGAACCTTCCACGGCCACATAGTGCCACTTTTAAAGTTAATGAGCATTTGATAAGATTTTTTACATACGGCATTTGTCACGCTGTCAACTCCATGGACTACATTTCCCATGATGCACCCTGTCGTGATGTCACTACCACATGCTGACAATCTACCAATCATGAACTGCCTTCCCAATCCTCGTCCTCAGCGTGCTGATTGTATTCACCTGTTGCTTGTTACACATGTCTGTATATATGCTCCTTTGTTTGTCTTCAGTCTTTGCAAGGTCTTGTCAGCTTGGTTGCGTACTGAGTTTATATTCTTGTGTTTGTCATGTTGGTTTATGCTCTTCTTTATGAGCTTTTATCTTTCACCTTTTGGTCTGATGTTTGGTTTGGATCATTTCTTTTGGCTTTGGCTTTGTCTCTCCCGTGTCGTGTCCCGTGTTATGTTTGCCCTCGTTATTGCCAGTCTATTAGTGTTGGTCTTTTTAATTCCATCATTGACCTTGGTCAATAGATCTGATACAGCTTTTAGATCTGCGAGCGTCTGCTTAGTCCTTCTGGCGTCACAGTATTGACTATATTGTTAAAATGTTCATTCATTCATTCATTCATTCATTCATTCGTTCATGCGTTCATGCGTTCGTTCATTCGTTCATGCATTCATTTATGCATTTATTCATTAATTTATTCATTCATTCATTCATGCATTCGTTAATTCATTCATTCATTTATGCAGTCATTCCAGAGGAAATAGCACATTGTGTTTACAAACTTGCACAAGTGCCATGAACTCGGGTCTTGTCAGATTGTTAGATTGTTTTCTTTTATGTGTTTTGTATCTGTTCAGTTCACGCTCACTACAGTACCCAGAATGCATTACACAATATGTCATAAAATCCTTAACGGCATGCTAGCATAACCGGTAATGGTAAGGCTAATAAATACAGATGTGATGTTTAGCATCCTAACAGTATTGTTTGATATCTGGCTTTCTCTTGTATTAGCCAGATAGCAAACCAATAGACATTTCCAGCAGCCAGTCCCAAAGAATCCAGCCCAAAGCACTTGTAGTTCCTCCCACCGTCAAGATACATCATCAGAAAGAGTTCGTAACAGTTTGTGAATGGTGGATATCTCACTCTAGAGGCCATTGTGACATTGCCGTGGGATGCGATGGATGATTTCACAAAAGATTAAGCTGTGGTTACACTGTCTATATTGGCCGGAGTGCCACTTTGAGCTCCCAAAAGAGGGGCTGGAACGCACCACTTCAGCTTTTCAGTAATGGACCGCAGCCTAGTCAATGGCACCATGAAGAGCAGCACATATCTTTGTGACTTGAAGACGTTCTCCTGGTTGTTTGGCGAACAGCCCAGTTAACGTTATGCTGAATATACATGTGACTGGAGGAACTATTTACACAGTAGTAGAATATAGACAACAACCCAAGCTTTCCAGTGGGGATAGTTATATTTGCAGATACCCAGAGAATATAATGGTAGCCAAAAAAAGGGTGCACACTTTATTAAATATTATTGTAACCCATAACAATTGATTCAAACTTGGCAAGATCTTGGCAGCTGAATTGTCGTCTTGAGACTGATGATGCATCACAATGATGCGTCTTTACACCCCCTTGTGTGTGTGTGTGTGTATGCATAAGCATCTGTGTGTGGTGCTCTTCAAGAGGCTGGTCTTCATCAGGCACTGGTCCGGCCTGAAGAAGTGGTCAGTGATTTGAGGGCCCTCAGGCTGATTGGAGCTTCTTTGAAACCCAGTCGTCCATTCCAAACAGCAAATCATCCGTCCAGTGCAAGCATCTCAGCCTGTGAAACCCCTCTGTCAAAGTCTACAGTTTCATTATTACTCCTGCACAAGAGGCCACATGCTTTCCAATGATGTCCAAAGTAGGTCCATGGTCATCTGGGCCATTGCCCTCTTCAGAACTAGCACTGAGGGTGCACTCGGGATTAAGAGGTTTGGATAGCTGGACAATGAGGGGCTTAGAAGAGGAGCTTTGGTTAATCAGGGGAGGTTTTGAAGTCTCTTGGGGTCTTTATGTATCACTGATTTCTGTTCTCTGTGAGGTCTTATTAGAATGGAGGCGTAGAATGTGCAGGGTTGGATAATAATTGATACACAAGGCGAAACTTCTGGTAGTCAGTGCATACGGTTGGCAGTTTACATCGCTGTTATATAAATTACACTCATCATCAAAAGAATAGCTGTACCCGGAAGGAAGTGTGGGATTGCATGAGCTACTCATACAGAAGTAGTGTCTCTCAGTATGGTGTCGGACCGCTGTGTTTGCTAACGCAGCATGCCAGACATTCTTAGCATGGAGTTGTAGAGGTGAAGTTCCTAATGGTGTTCCGTGATACTCCAGCCTATGGGGGACACCGTTCATCTTGGTGCTGACCACGGTGCCTCCATGCATGGATTCGTTGGTTGTCTCCACCAAGACCAAAGTGGTATTTATCACTGAAGATGACCCGCTACTTCTGAGTCACTCCATGACAGTCTGGCACGTCACATTGTCTTTGGTGACGTTGACGTGGTGTTAAGGGCAGTCGTAGTAACGGTCTGAGTGCATGTAGTCCTGCGTCGTGTCTGCCAATGGTGCTGGCACTTAGAGGTTGTCCACCACTGCAGTCATGGCTGTTGGGTCTGTCAGGTACAGCAATAAGGCCCATCACATGAACAGAAGTGACAGAAGTGCTTTAGCAAATTCATTTTTTGCAGTTAACCCTGCTGCTGCAGCACCTGTCCTGTAGAACGAGAATTATCAGTAATATGTATTCACACCTCAAACATACATATACAGTTTTACAGTGTATTCAATTAGCAAGGTCCACATTCACTATTCACGTTGTATATCATTGCTGTCCAAAGAAAAACATGTATCTCCAAAATAGCAACTTTACAAGAGAGGGCAAAAACCTCATTCAATTTTAGTGTCAATGGAAGTCAATGGAACCAGACGTCTTCCCAAGCAGGCTTGGGCCATTTCTGTTGGTCCATTCATCATGAGTATTACACACAGTGTAAACCGCAGCTCATGTGATCACACGATGCATAAAAGTAAAAATTGACAAAAATTGAGACACGTTTTTCATCGGACAGTGACAATATACAGGGATACTGCCAACCAGTTTAAAATTTTCAAAAGTAGGTGGACCTTTCCTTTGAATAAAGACTGCAGTTAATGCTTTTTGATTCAGCAGGTCCTGCTGCTGTTAGCGGAGTGCTAATGAAAGCTGGGCCAGGCTGAAGTCAGCAGCAGCAGCAGGCAGGGACAGGCTTGTCTACTGTATGTAGATGAGGCAGTCCCACACCTTTGAAGGGTCAGGAATCTCTGCTTTCGGCTAATTAGCATAATTGTTGTGACAAATACACATGGTTATTCTTAATTAAAATCATCCCCGGGCCCACTCGACCCCCAGCGCTGTCACAGGAAATAACTCGCGAGCGAGCCGCCAACGGGATGGGAGACCTGCGTCGAGTTGAAAGGGAGGAAAAGAGGGAAAAGGAAAAGGTTGCAAAAGACTTTTTCCCCCCTCTCGCGGTACAAATGACTGACTCTCTGAACAGAGGCTAACGGTTCTGTCTCCTGCTCCTCTAATGCGTGAAACAGGGGGCTCTCTCTCTCTGACTCGATTACGCTGATTTGCCTTTGAATCAGCTAAAGTGTGAATCGTGCTTTTGTCGTGGGGAGATCTGAGTGAGTTTGCCTTTCATATGGAGCTCGCCGGACAAAACTCTGTATGGTGGAAAAAAGAAATCATGGTTGTGCATGTGCTGGTAGCAGTCAATCATTAAAGAGCCCATAGCAGGAAAAAACTCAAAGAAAAACATTTCATATAATGTTTTATGTTTTATCAGCAACCACTGACCATATAGGAGCACTCTGTAGTACTACAGTTCCAGACTGTAGTCCATCTGTTTCTCTGTATATGTTATTACCCTGTTCTTCAAAGTCAGGACCCCCACAGGACCACCACAGAGCAGGTATTATGTGGGTGGTGGATCTTTCTCAGCACTGCAGTGACACTGACGTGGTGGTGGTGTGTTAGTGTGTGTTGTGCTGGTGAGAGTGGATCAGACACAGCAGTGCTGCTGGAGTGTTTAAACACTGTGTCCACTCACTGTCCACTCTATTAGACACTCCTACTTTGCTGCTCCATCTTGTAGATGTACAGTCAGAGATGATAGCTCATCTGCTGCTGCACAGTGCAGTGTTGGTCATTCTCTAGTCCCTTCATCAGTGGTCACAGGATGCTGCCCACAGGACACTGCCCACAGGACGCTACCCACAGGACGCTGCCACCAGGACGCTGCCCACTGGTCATTGTTGGCTGGATAGTTTTGGTTGTTGGACGATTCTCAGTCCAGCAGTGAAACTGAGGTGTCCAGCACCACTGCTGTGTCTCATCCACTCACACCAGCACAACACACACTAACACACCACCACCACGTCAGTGTCACTGCAGTGCTGAGAATGATCCACCACCCACATAATACCTGCTCTGTGGTGGTCCTGTGGGGGTCCTGATCATGGAAGAACATGGTAAAAGGGGGTCCAATATATAGCAGGACAGCCTGTTGAACTCAGCCTGTTCATGTTATGCTTTTTGATTGAGGAACTATACATATCAGTCTATCAGAATTAAGCTGATTTAAAATATGACTATTTATTTGACATAAAAAATTTGAATGTGACCTGTGCAATAGTTATGGCACCTTGCCATGTTTTGTTTTATTGTATTTCCTCAGCAGAAATTCAGATTAGCCACTTTTACGTCCCTGTAAAACTGGTGTTGTCTTATTTTCCCTTGGCAAATCAGCAAAACATCATGTTTATGTTCACATTATTCAGACGGCTGTATCAGTCTCAAAAAGACATGGTATCGGAAACAGCCTGTGTAAGTCTAAGGCATGGAGAGAGGCTGGTAAATGGTCTTGTAATATGAATTATGACTGCGCTACATAAATCTATGTATGTAAATGTGTAAGTGTATCCCAGGATGAAATGAAGAGATATGTAGGATATGGCCATTTATAGGAACCCATAGCTGGATTCAGAAAGACCTCCTTTTGAAGCACTGCTATGCTGTAGAGACTTGGGGGTGGGGAGGAGCGGGGGGGGGGCTTCAGTGTAATTTTGCATAGTCCTTAAAGCAGCCTAACCGATAACCCCCCCCCCCCCCCCCCCCCTCTTAATCAGAACTTAAACACTTCCCATTTTGGGAATCTGTGCCGTTAACATTTATTTGGAAATCTATAACCAAAATCAATCCTCTTAGTCGCTGTTTAATGGCTGCCTTGAGTGTCTTGGTCCAGCGAGCGCGCGCTTGTTAATGTCTTGGTATCCATGTTTGGAAAAGAGTTTGATAGCATTGCCATCTAGGGGCTGGATATAAGTCTCAGTGCTGAAATAAAGTGGAATGAAGCAGCTGTTGCTATTGACAGTGTGCATATGTTTGCCGGGTTTATAGTCCAAACGCGTTCCATATTTCACAGCGTTAAAAAGGTACCTTTTAAACGGCCCGCCGCCTCCCGGCGTCGTAATGGATGCGGGTGTAAAAAGCTGTCGCGGGGGTTTTGGGAGGGAGGTGGGGGGGGCTGACGATTGACTGTTGGCACCAGGCCTTATGCTGATGCCATGCTGGCACTGGATACATGAAATCTGTGTATTTTGCCTTTAGTTATGGGCACAATTAATCCAGTTAGCTGTTAAAGGCATGGCGGAAACCACTTACAAAATCCGTATTGTATCAAACATGAATCCTGCCAGCTTTGCTATCTGAGAGCAGTTGCACTATTATGGTAATGCTTGCCCTTGTATGCCAGCGTTGCTGAGTAGAGATGATAACAGCTTTGTAATCCTGGTCCAAACTGGGTACAGTTTAGTGTTTACTGGACCTTGGCATACAAATGCATGAACCGTCTAGAAAGGAATGCCTCTACTGGAACGGAATCAGCTTGGAATGAAAGTGTAGCATAAAGGCACAGAATGGCACTAAAGTGTTGCACCGAACTGCTAGGAGTAAATAGCTTTATATAGCATCTGTAATTGCCTGAAATGTTCTTTACCTTTTGCCAGGCTGCTAAAGCAGCTACTTAAATACAGCACAGGCTCCAAACACTGGTCCTCTGGGGAAGATAAAGGCTACCATGATAAATTTACTCTGATATGGGCAATATTTATTGAGCTACACATACAGAAGTAGTGTCTCTCAGTATGGCGTCGGGCCACCATGTTTGCTAACCCAACATGCCAGACGTCTTGTGCGGTAGGGGTGGAGGTGGAGTGACACCAGGCCTTCTGGACTTGTGACAACAAACCGTTCATCTTGACACGGACCACGGTGCCCCCACACACGGATTCATTGGTCGTCTCCAAAAAGCGGGACTTGTCACTGAAGATGACCCGCTGCCATTCTGAGTCACTCCATGACAGTCTGGCATGACACCATTGCAGTCTTTGGTGACGTTTACATGGTGTTAAGGGCAGTCATCTGTTAGTGCCAGCACCGTTGGCAGACAGCTGCATGGCGCAGGACTACATGCACGGACACCGTTACCATGCATGTAGTCCTGCGCAATGCAGCTGTCTGCCAATGGTGCTGGCACTAACAGGATGACTCATGGAGGGCATGACTGCTCGATGAATGTCTGCAATCATGACTGTTGGGTCAGTCAGGTACAGTGATAAGGCCCGTTCTTGCTTATGTGAAACTTGAATCATTCGTATGTCTCACGATGTCAAACCTACCCACCAAGTTTCATTCCTGTTGGTTGATTCTTTCTATTCTTTTGATGGTGAGTGTATTATGGATGCTTTTAGAAAGTCAAGTCCAGAAGTTACTGTAGCACAGTTACTGTAGCACAGTAGTTACAGTAACATCTGAGCTAACTCTAGATATAATTCGCCCCAGAGCCAATCCACCACCCGGAAAAACTCCACTACATCACATTTATACATACATTCACACACACTCAAGTGTTTATTATTATTATTATTATTATTGTTATTATTATTATTTCTTTTAATTAATTTATTTATTTTTATTTTTCTTGATTTGTCGGTCTTCGTTTTGTTTTATCATGTTGATGGTGTATATCTATGTCTCATCTTTCTTTCATGTTATGTACCCTTACCTGTATGTTATATGTATTACCCTCTCCTCGTTGGACACAATGAGAACAATGTAATAAATAACGAAGTTGTAATAGCCCCCTGATGAGGCGGGGTGGTGGCAGGTCCAAAAAATAAATAAATAAATAAATAAATAAATAAATAAGGAAAGTCAAGTCAAGTTTTGGTTATATAACACCTGGCCCAAAGTCACTTGTCTGGTTCCATTGACTTACTCCTGTAAGGTTGCCTTTTGGAGATATTTGTTTTTCTTTGGACAGCAGTTTTGAGGCATTTGTATTGAATACTGTCTCCTTGTTTTTCTCTGCTTTAGGGGGACGTGTATCAGGCCCATGTGTTTGGCTTGGAACCGTACACCACCTACAGCGTGCGTGTGGAGGCAGTGAATGGAGCAGGCATTGTATCCAGCCCCTGGGCGGCAGTACGCACTCTGCAGGCTTCACCCAGCGGCCTGGCCAACTTCAGCGTGGAGAAGAGAGAGCACGGACGTGCTTTGCTGCTGCACTGGCCTGAACCAGCCTCGCCCAATGGACTCATCAAGGTACCTGCAGATATTGCTACACTCGGTAGTCACTGTGTATCCTTGTAATGTTTGTTTGGGCTCCAGTTCTGAGAAAAAAAACATCTTTTTTTATGTTTCCTGGACTTTCTGTAGATGTATAACGTTTTCAGTGATGATAACCTGGAGTTCAGTGGTCTCTCGCGTCAGTTCCTGTTCCGACGCTTGGAACCCTACACCACATACTCTCTGGTCCTGGAGGCTTGCACTGAGGCAGGCTGCACCAGGTCCGCTCCCCAGCTTGTCACCACCGAGGAGGCTGCCCCCTCATCCCAGCTAGCCCCTACAGCCCAGCACGTAGGGCCTCACAGTGTGGAGCTCCACTGGGCTCCTCCTAGTCAGCCCAACGGCAGGATCCTGCAGTACCAGGTAATGGCTATGAACGTGGAGGACAGCAGGTTCAGGAGCGATGAGGATGATTCAGTGCGAGCCAAGGTCGTGTTCACGGAGAACGCTGTGGAAGCTGGTAGCTTCTCCTGCAACATCTCTGGTCTGCAGCCGTGGAGCAGGTACAGATTCTGTGTGCGTGTTTTAAATGCGGCGGGTTCAACTGACAGCCCCTGGTTAACTGTCCACACTAAACAAGCTCCTCCTAGGGGACTGGCTCCTCCGACTGTCAGTCACCTAGAGGGACGGCCATATGAGCTTTTTGTGTCTTGGACACCTCCGCTGGAGCCCAATGGTATCCTTGTAAGCTACAGGATACAGAGGGACAACGTGGGCTTTCATTTCAGCTTCGACTCGTCTGTGTTGAACTACACTGATGTGGATTTGACAGCTTACACTGACTATAGCTATGCAGTTATTGCATGCACAGTAGCTGGCTGTGTCACCAGCCAGCCAACTGCAATTAGGACTTTAGAAGCTGCCCCTGCAATAGTTGAACCGCCCGTAGTGTCCAGTGTCACAGCCCATTCCCTCCATGCAGCATGGACTGTGCCATCCATCCAGAACGGGGAGATCTTAGAATATGTCCTCCAGGTTAACAGTGAGAAGGTTTACCATGGGAAGAAGCTGACCACGGAGGTGACTGATTTAAAGCCACAAACCTCTTATATCCTGATCTTAACAGTCTGCACAAACGGAGGCTGCACTGCCAGTGCATCCACATCAGCTCAAACCGAGGAAGCGCCCCCTACTGGTATGCTAGCCCCAACTCTAAAGGTTACAGGCCCCGAGTCAGTGGAGGTGGCATGGAAGGAGCCTAATCAGCCCAACGGCATCATCACAGGCTATGAACTCCGGAGAGACGGGCACGTCATCTACGCTGGGATGGACACGCGCTACCATGACTTCACTTTGCTTCCCAGCGTCGAGTACAGCTACACCATCACAGCTAATAACAGCCGGGGCACGACCACCAGCCCCCCGGCCGTGGCCCGAACCCAGCCTTCCGCTCCCTCAGGAGTGGCCCCTCCGCGGCTGCAGAATCTGGGGCCCTTCAGTGTCATGGTGCAGTGGGATCCCCCAGCGCGGGCCAACGGAGTCATCATCAGCTACTCGCTGTACAAGCGGGACCCCGCCGAGCCCAACGTGAAGAGGATGATCTTTGCGCCACATCATAGCGCCTTCCAGAGCCGCAGCTTCTCCCTCACTGCTCTGAAGCCGTACTACAGGTAGTGCTGCTGTTACTGATGATGGAGGTATTGTAGTTAAGGAGAAATACCAGCTGACTATAAGAGTCTTTCCTTCTTTCCTTCTTTCTTTCTTTCATTCTTTCATTCTTTCTTTCTTTTGTTCTTTCTTTCTGTAATATTTCCCCATTCTTAATTCCTTTCTTTCCTTTGTTGCTCACTTTCTTTCTTTCTGTTTTCTTTTTCCTTGCTTTCCTTCTTTCCTTTTTCTCCCATTCTTTCACAGTATTTCATTCTCTCTGTGTTCTTTCTTTCTTTTTCTTTCTTTCTTTCTTTCTTTCTTTCTTTCCTCACTTTCCTTCTTTCTTACTTTTTGTCCCATTCTTTCACATTATTTCATTATTTCAAAGAAAGATTGTCTGTCTGTCTTTCTTTCTTTCCTCACTTTCCTTTGTTCTTCTTTCTTTCTTTCTTTCTTTCTTTCTTTGATTCTTTCTTTCTTTCTTTCTTTCTTTGCTCGCTTTCTTTCTTTTCTCACTTCTTTCTTTCTTTCTTTCTTTCTTTCTTTCTTTCTTTCTTTCTTTCTTTCTTTCTTTCTTTCCTCTTTCCTTCTTTCCTCACTTTCCTGCTTTCTTTCTTTTTTGTCCCATTCTTTCACATTATTTCATTCTCTCTGCTT
>CM067483.1:8112370-8142483 GCA_034552555.1 Semaprochilodus insignis | reverse complement strand
CTCCTGCACTTCCTGAACCCCTACTTTCTTCTCCCTCTCCTCACTCCCATCCTCTATTTCTCTCCCTCTATTCTCTCTCTCTCTCTCTCTCTCTCACCATTCTCCCTCCCTTTCTCTCTCACCATTCTCCCTCCCTTCCTCCGTCCCTCCCTCCCTTCCTCCTTCTCTTTCTCACCATTCTCCCTCCCTCCCTCTCTCTCACCCTTCTCCCACCCGTCCTCCCTCACCGCCATTCTTCCTCTCTTTCTCTCTCTCCTCTTCTCTCTCCTTCAATCCATCTCTCTTCTTCCCCATTCTCTCACTCTCTCCTCTCTGTCGCCCACTCTCTCTTTCTCCCCTCCCTCCCTCTTTTTTTGCTCTCTGTCCCTGCCCCACCAATTCTGTTCCGATGTCCCCCAAATTCTCTCTCTGTCTCTCTCTCTCTTTCTTTCTTTCTTTCTCTCTCTCTAGCTTTTGCCTTCCAGGTAACCTGCAGTACAGACAGTGGCAGTGCCAGTTCTCCTGTTATCAAGTACAACACAGCCACTGGTTTAGGTATGTCTGAGTGAATCAGTGTTTCAGTATGAGAGTTGGTTCAGTTTTATGGCTGTAGGTCACTGGCTGGTAATATCAATTGTAAGCTACAGGCACCTTATATCTGTTTATTGTCTGCTTATATCACTGATGTTTTTGGTGGGATAACAGTAAATAGTAATTTCTTCATTAGTCAGCTGGTAGCTGCTGCCTTGTGTGGTGTTTTGTACCAAGCAAAAAGAGGCACTTCTGATAAATGACATGACTTTATTCTGTTTGCATTAATCTTATTGGTGTCCTATTGTATTCTCATCTCTTCTATACAAATTCTGGTGATTTCATTCAATAAGCCATTTCCAACTAGCCGTCTTTAATTGTTTTTTGTCTGGTGAGCTTATGTTTGAATGTTTGAATTGAAATGATGTGCTAGCTATGCTAATCTTGCTAACCTTAATAACCTCAGCTAGTTACAGTATAGCCACGTTTCCTGGCCAGACCACACAGTTCTCCACTCAGTATATTCCAAACTGGATGTAGAAAGATTTGTATTATGGAATCTCAGCTAAATGAATCAGTATCTAAATGACTTCCCCGCTCCCAAACAGATGCCATGGATGCTACGTCGGGTGGTAAAACCGGGCTGTACGGGGCTGGTTACAGGTTCTACACTGAGCTGTGGTTTATCCTCCTCATGGCCTTCCTGGGGCTGCTGTTTCTGGCTCTGCTGCTGGGCCTGGTCCTGCGCAGAGCCCTCAACAAACCCCCCTTCATCAGAGAGAGACCTCCACTTCAGCCTCTGCAGCGGAGAAGCCCCAAATACCCACCCAGTGACTCGTACTTGGTAAGCAGACCAATGCAGCACTAATTTCAACCTTTTGGGTAGTATGGTGCGTTTTCATGGGTCATAAACATGTGGATGTCTGAGGTTAACATGAGCAACATGCATGTGAATGGCTGAGAAAGGCAGATATACAAACGGTAAACCTGGGCAAATTCTACTTTCTGGCCTGATACCTTAGAAACACAACTTTAAGTATTATTAAAAAGTATATGATGTGCATTTATCTATAATATGTTGGTGTGTATTTCATAGCTTTTATAATGGAATACGTTTATTTTACATTATTTATTTACATTATTTATTTACTTATTTTATATTGCCAAAAGTATTCGCTCGTCTGCCTTCACGCGCATATGAACTTAAGTGACATCCCATTCTTAATACATAGGGTTAAATATGATGTCAGCCAACCCTTTGCAGCTAGAACAGCTTCAACTCTTCTGGGAAGGCTTAGGAATGTGTTTATGGGAATTTCTGACCATTCTTCCAGAAGTGCATTTGTGAGGTCAGACACAGATGTTGGACGAGAAGGCCTGGCTCGCAGTCTCCGCTTTAATTCATCCCAAAGGAGTTGAGATCGGGTTGAGATCAGGACTCTGTGCAGGCCAGTCAAGTTCTTCCACACCATGTCTTTATGGACCTTGCTTTGTGCATTGGTGTACAGTCATGTTGGAACACGAAGGGGCCATCCCACTGTTCCCACAAAGTTGGGAGCATGAAATTGTCCAGAACCTCTTGGTCTGCTGAAGCATTAAGAGTTCCTTTCACTGAAACTAAAGGGCCGAGCCCAACTCCTGAAAAACAACCCCACACCATAATCCCCCTCCACCAAACTTTACAATTAGCAAAATGCAGTCAGACAAGTACCGTTCCCCTGGTAACAGCCAAACCCAGACTCGTCCATCAGATTGCCAGGTGGAGAAGTGTGGTTCATCACTCCAGAGAACACATCTCCACTGCTGTAGAGTCAAGTGCCAGTGTGCTTTACACCACTACATTCGATGCTTTGCATTGCGCTTGGTGATGTAAGGCTTGGACGCAGCTGCTCGGCCATGGAAACCCATTCCATGAAGCTCTCTACGCCCTGTTCTTGAGCTAATCTGAAGGCCACATGAAGTTTGGAGGTCTGTAGTGATTGACTCTGCAGAAAGTTGGTGACCTCTGTGCACTATGACCTCGCTCTGTCATTGTATATGGCCTACCATTTCGTGGCTGAGTTGCTGACCTTACCAGACGCTTCCACTTTGTTGTAATCCCACTGACAGTTGACTGTGGAATATTTAGTAGTGAGGAAATTTCACAACTGGACTTGATGCACAGGTGGCATCTTATCACGGTACAACACTGGAATTCACTGAGCACCTGAGAGCGACCCATTCTTTCACTAATGTCTGTAGAAGCAGTCTGCATGACTAGGTGCTTAGTTTTATACACCTGTGGCCATGGAAGTGATTGGAACACCTGAATTCAATGATTTGAATGGGTGAAGGAATACTTTTGGCAACATAGTGTATATACAGCTCTGTATATACTCACACTCACCACTCCAGTTTCTTCTTAAATCAGCATCTCCACATGTACAGCAGCCGTTCAGAAGAGAACTCCTTCACAGACACACACCATTCTCCATAATGAGATGCTGATTAGGTGATCACCTGAACCAAACCCTGTTCTAACGAGCAATAGTATAAACCCACTGCTGCTGTCATAACTGTGCTCTCGTTACAGAACCAGCTGGATGGTAAAAGTAGTTCTAGTACAGTGTAGTCAAAATACACCTGTAGACCAACAGAGCTGAAGAGAAAGGTTCTCAGTGAGGAAAAGAAGGGTTTAGTTCTATCTTTACTGGCAGATACAGTTAGTGTCAGGTTCATAAGATCAAGGTTAAGCAGCAAACAGATGGGACTACACAGCTACAGACCTGCAGAGGGCGAAAACCACTCTTTACTGACCGTGATGACCCCCACCTCATTTGAAAGTCACTTAACCACCATAAGATGACCTCAAGTGACCTACAGACATGGCGAATGGAACTGCACAGCGAGGATGGTTTGAAACAGGCTGCTGAAGGTGTTTCTGTTATTTTGACCATTAGTCATTTTCTAAATAAACAGATCTAAAATACAATATTTTATCTGGAGTAAAACAACACTGCTCATTTTGGTCAAACACAAACCCATAAACTGTAAAACTAGAGAAACTGATCATTTTGAGGTGGTCTCTCATTTTTCTCTCATTTTTTTTTTTGTTTAACTTGCTCAGATAAGGCTTGTTAATTATGCAGAACATAGGTACTCCAGGAGCCAGACTGGCAAACCACTGGTGTCTTCAGAATCAGAATCAGAGTCAAGCTTTATTGGCCAAGTATGTTCACACAAGTCAAAATACATAAGAGGAGTGTGGATATTAAATTGCACATAATGACAAATATTAACTGGCATATTGGTAGGTGTACAAACGATGTATGTGAGTATTAAACTACCTCATTCTGTCATGAATCGGTAGTTAAAACTCTTTCAGCTGCTCTGGAAAACAAACTCTCCATCTGTTCTCGCTCCCTCATTCCATCATTCCTGCTTGCTAAATTCCCAGAGAACTTGTACTTGTGTGAAATGTCCACAAGAGGGTGCTGTGTTTCTCTTCAGTGATGCTGCCACCTTGTGGATGTATTGTATTATAGCACCAACACATGAGCCGTACAGAATAAATAAATTAATTAATTAATACAGACTGTCTGCGCAGATAGTCCAGCACTTCTCTCTTCCTGTGATCCCTCTTTCCCATCTTCCTCCTGTAACGGTTTGCTGCGTGGCGCTGCAGAGGCCGTGCTCTGAGCTGTGCTCTAACCATGCTTCCACTGCTCTCCTTCAGTCTGATGGGGGAATGGTAAGCACTCACCCTGCCCTCCTTCTCTCCCTCTTTCTCTCTGCTCACGCCTCACTCTCTCCTCGCAGTTCGACAGTGTGCCGGACTCGTCCAGCAGCGTAACCTTAAAGGGGTTTACCATGCACACTGAGGTACAGCGCCCACCGCAGCGCTCTCTTATGCACACCTGGTGGAGAGCCGACTGCTTGAGTGCCTTTATTCTGGGATGGCATGCTTTTCCGCTTTCAGTTGCTTCCTGTGTGTGCATGCACATTTGGGGGGATTTTGGATTCACTCTTGGGGTTGAAATGATACTATGCATGTCAATCATGGTCCATTCATCAGGGGCGGGTTTAGTCACTCTGGGGGTCCTGCAGGAATGGGAGCCCCTGGGTGTAGATGGCTAAATAAGCTCAGCAGGTTAAATCGTCATCAAGGTAGCTGGTCTAAGAGATATAAAGGGCCCATGTCCTATATTTTTTCATTGTCCCGGAGGTCCACTGACCGTGCTTCCAAACTATCTAGCCCTTTTAAAGCTCACATGTAAATGAGCTCTGCTTTGATTGGCTGGGCTCACAAGCAGTCTGAAACACTCCTTACAACTTCAGCATGAGTGGGTGGGACTGAACACCTGTAGGACGAATGGGCGGAGACATGTAAATGATTTGGTTCATCTGCTATATTGCAGATGATTTTGGTTTAAGAAGTATGCAACATTTTCTGTCAATATAGTGAGATAAATAAATAAATAAATGAATGTAATAATAATAATAATAATAATAATAATCATAATAATCATAATAAACGTTTTTCAAGTAATACCCATATTTGAGTTTGTGAAACAGGGCATAAAGCCGCCCCTGCTCTCATGACTGAAGGATTGTTGTTATATGCAGACTGTAGCAGCCTAGCAGTTTTTGTCCAGCAGATGGTGCTATAACTCTGAGCCAGTGAGAACTGAGAGAAGCTGCAGCACTAAGGCTCGCTGCTGGGGGTAGACGTCTCAGACATATATGATTTATGCTGGTCATTTTGCTCAGCAGCACCACTTTTACCCTGATGGACCGAAACCCTGTTGGGCGGCTTTGATCCTTCCACATCAGTATCATCTCAGACTGATTCTTCTCACCTTTCAGTTTCTCATCATCTGTTTTAGATGCTTCCTTCTGTGTGGGTTATAACGAGTGTGTTTACATGTACATCACTGCAAAGAAATCAGATGATTTGTTTATTTGTACTTTAGTGGGAACTTCCTTAAGATTTCCTTACATGTCCTGCATTAAACTACGTAACAATATTTTTGTTCCCGGCTTCTATGTGTTATATTCCAAAAACAGTCGTATTCATCACACACTTTGATCTATTCCACACATTACTCAGTAATATATAAGATATTAACACAGTGCAGTAAATATATACTGTAATGTCATGTATATATTTAGCTAGAACATCAAAAACTGTGACAGATTTCTTAAGAACAGCTTTTAAACTCCAACGAATCCTCAAAAATCAGAATAAAGCTCTGCCATCTAAGCAAGCAGCAATCGTCCACCTTAAACTCCTTCCAGAGTTCTCCTGCAGTGCTCGCCTGTGAAATGAGGTGCCCACGGTTAGCAGAATTTACCTGTCGGATGCTGCAGCCTCTTGATATCTCTAAATGACCTGTAGCTCTGTATCCACTAGCCACTTACTCAGCTGGAGCATCAAATGAAACGGCTGTTTAACACACCTGTATTTATACTGCTCTGTACACTACTGAGCAGTCCCAGACAGTTCTAGATAGGTCCAAACAGTTTTAGAACATTCCAGACAGGTCTATAAACTTCTGGAGAGTTCCCACAGTACCAGAAGCTACTTGAAAGTCTACTCAGCACTGAATGTATTGGAGATGTTCTGGAGGAGCATCATTGGCCACAAAAGCAAAGTTTATTCCGACCAAACACCATTTTCTGTACATTTTAGGCCTAAACAGTTAAGAAAACACATTTGGAACCCGGGAACTACAACTGAAATACAGTTACATGCAGGACAGTTTTCTTCATATCTAGCACTCATAGTAACCTATGTCAGATTAACGGTACACGTGCAGAATAACCTGATCGCTAGGTTAAAATATCTGTGATGTATACAGTAACTGTATTATTAGTGTGCGTGTAAACACACCGACTGACTTGGGAGAGTGTGGTAAAGCTGTTAGCTGTGCTGTGTCTCAGTTAAGCGCCTGTTGATCATGCGTGTGTGTCTTGTCTCTCAGGGCCTGACTGACACTAAGATTGGAGGTCCCGGCTCCCGCATCAGCAATCACAGCTACCAGACCACCATGTCTGTGCTGCACGTGCCCAGCCAGAGCCAGCTGAGCCACGCATACTCCCAGAATTCCCTGCACCGAAGCGTTAGCCAGCTCCTCGACACGACCGATAAGAAATCTCTGGCAGGCCTGACTTGGGACCCCGACTTGCAGGGCACCGACAGCGGGATGGTGAGGTTTTGTTGATTTAATGCACTGCGAATCCAGTGTTGTAGTTCTACAGGTATAGACTGTAGTCTGTCTGTTTCTCTGTATACTTTATTACCCTGTTCTTCAATGGTCAGGACCCCCACAGGACCACCACAGAGCAGGTATTATGTGGGTGGTGGATCATTCTCAGCACTGCAGTGACACTGGTGGTGTGTTAGTATGTGTTGTGCTGGTGTGAGTGGATCAGACACAGCAGTGCTGCTGGAGTGTTTAAACACTGTGTCCGCTCACTGTCCACTCTATTAGACACTTCTACCTTGCTGGTCCACCTTGTAGATGTACAGTCGGAGAAGATACCTCGTGTGCTGCTGCACAGTGCAGTGTTGGTCATCCGCTAGTCCTTCATCAGTGGTCACAGGACGTTGCCCACAGGACGCCGCCCACAGGACACTGGTGGCTGGACAGTTTTGGTTGGTGGACGATTCTCAGTCCAACAGTGACACTGAGGTGTCTGATCCACTCACACCAGCACAACACACACTAACACACCACCACCACGTCAGAGTCACTGCATTGCTGAGAATGACCCACCACCCACATAATACCTGCTCTGTGGTGGTCCTGTGGGGGTCCTGACCATTGAAGAACAGGGTAATAAAGTATACAGAGAAACAGATGGACTACAGTCTGGAACTGTAGAACTACAGGGTGCTCCTATATGGTCAGTGGAGCTGATAACATGGACCGTGTGTGTAGATACAAGGAGGTGTTCCTAATGTAGTGGCTGACAGGTGTGCAGAATCACAGTACTTGTGTTTTGTCCATATGATGCAGTCTGAGTGCTCACCTGACATTGAGTAATTTCAATTTTTTATGTTCTTCTTGCAGTACGTGGGAGATGAAGAATTTGCGGAAACAATTAAGGGCTTCAGCTCCGTGAAGAAAGAGCATACTATGTTTACAGACACACACCTGTAGAGACCCTCTCTTTCTGTTTCATCTACTTTTATTCACTCTCATAAACAGGCTTATCAGTTATGTACACTCATCATCAAAAGAATAGCCGCACCCAGAAGGAATCAACCAACAGGAATGAAACTTGGTGGGTAGGTCTGACATTGTGAGACATGTGAGTGATTCAAGTTTCACACTCAGACGCACAAGCAACGATGGGTTTTATCGCTGTACCTGACTGACCCAACAGCCACGGTTGCGGACATTCAGATAGCAGTGATTCCCTCCATGAGTCATCCTGTTAGTGCCAGCACCATTGGCAGACGGCTGCACCACGCAGGACTACATGCACACAGACCGTTACGACGACTGCCCTTAACACCACGTCAACGTCACCTAAGACTGCAATGGTGTCGTGCCAGACTGTCTTGGAGTGACTCAGAATGGCAGCGGGTCATCTTCAGTGACGAGTAATGCTTTTGGTGGAGACGACCAACGAGTCCGTGTGTGGAGGCACCGTGGTCAGCGTCACACGTCCAGAAGGCCTGGTATCACTCCACCTCCACCCCTACAGCACAATCTGCAGGAACTGTGTGAGAATATCCAAGCTGCATGGGATGGATAATCACAGGACACCATGCAGAGATGTCTGGCATGTTGCGTTAGCTGAGAGACACTACGTCTTATGTGTAGCTCAATATATATTGCCCATAAATTTATCATCATTTATTGTTCCTGGAAACCTGCCCTCTGGGAGCAGCTATTCTTATGACGATAAGTGTATTTGAGAAGAATAAGGTACATGATAAATCTGGTAGTAAGGTCATTAATAAGTCATTCCCGTGTTGGTTTTGTCATCTACACATAGCACACCCTTTAAAACCTCTCACGCTAGAGATGCAACGGTTGTTCATCAGCCTATATGGGTAGAATGTACAGCTTCCTCTGCAAAATGTGGCAACTACCTCTTCAATAACAACTGCGTGCAGCTCAGACATTATGTCATCGCTTCCATATCAACCCTAAGAATGATACGTTTACTTCTTATTCTAAACGCTATGTTTCCATTAGTGTGGTCATGTGACTTTAAGCTGTAAGAGGTTATAACTCAATATGGTACAGACGCCGAAGCTGTTAACTGACATACCCGATATTATCCTCTGCTAGACTCATTGAGCTGGGGCACTTCCATAAAATGCAGTTAAGGGTTACATTTACTCACAGACATATGGTGTGTATATAACTAGTATATAACAGTATAACCCATCAATATGCTGAGAAGAAAATCCAACTTAAGGCTCAGATAGTACACGTTAGAGCAATATGGGATATATGTATAGAACATGTTTGGCTAAGAAATATTAGACTCTAACTATGTAATGCAGGCACTTCATATTGTTTCCCCCTTATAGGTCCTTAAAGGGGAAAGTCATACTGTCCATGTATGTCTATGGGACGATAGTAACAGAAGCATAGCCCGTGTGACGTTGTGCCTACTAGACTGAGCAATGTAGTAGAATTGTGACAATGCCAACTGATCAGTAAGTGTCTTAAGTGTGACGCTGATGTAAAGTCCAGACATTTTTATATTCCTTTATCATCACATGTGCATATTAGGTGCCGCATGTGTATTTTGAGAGGTTGTTTTAAACCTGTACGATACAGCAATACAGCTAATCGATCCTTCCGTTTCAGTGCTTCTCTCAAACTTCTCTCCAAAACAGAACTCTTCATTTTTTAAAAAGATCATCAGTATTATTTATTGTTTCTTTATAATTTCTATTGTAATTTGTATGATTCTTTTTTTTTGTACACAAGAGTGGACGTTCATTCGTTATGTTTATAAGTATTGTGTGTAATTTATCAATGAGAGCATTCATGTACAAATCGTGCTGGTAAAAAAGTACTGTTGCTGTATGTAGTAAAATGATGACTCTGACATACCTGATGTATTTGGTTACTTCTTTATTGTGTCAACAGGGCACAAAAGGATACAAAGGAAAGTACCGTTTTTCAAGTCACTGGTATCAGTACCTTAACAAGCGCTGCACTCGATTTCATTCTTAACGTATATAGGCTTTCGCTCAACACACCAATCCCCTTAAAGCATGCTTTCTGCAGACAGGCCCTGCTAGTTGGGTCTTTTTTGCATGTGAGACTGCCAGCTCACACCTCTTAAGTCTGAATAGTGTTTAGTGACATAGTGTTCCAGCAGCACAATATAAGAAGCTGAAGGGGCAACTTCAATTGCGACGATAAGCTGTGAAACAAATATCAAGACATATCAATTATCACGTCAGGTCGGTGTATGAGTTGCCGGCTCCTAGAAGGCGTTTATCATACAGTAACTCTAGCTTAGGTCTTTGCAGGAACAGTACAGACTAGGGACTTGATTAGCTGCATGCAATACATAGCAGAAAGGAAGAGGAAAAAAGGCCTAGCTGGATCATCCTAGCATAATGACTGTGCAGAATTGGCTTTAAGTAACTGTCAGGCTTGTTGTCATTGCATAAGTCAAAGAGGAAATGCTCTCATTTCCACCACAGGGCAGGAGCAGCAGCTGTTTGAGGTATGAGAATGATGGAGATGCTCTATCACTATTGACATTCCGTCATTTTCTGATATTACATAGGAATTCATTGGCTGAATTAGACCAAACGCCCCCCCACCATCACAGTGTGATGGTCTAGCCGATTAGCGCTAAGTACTAATAAACCTCAGTATTTGGACAGTTTTACACCACGAAAAGCACCACTAATCCAGGCAGTAAACACCATGAACTCATTTTGTGTAGTGACAACTTAAGCTTGATAATCAAGTTTGCTATTAGAGCCCACCAAAATTGGAATAAGTTGACATCTGACGACTATGATCCGACCTTTTCTCGACAGGTCCTCAAATGTAGCTTTCCCTCATATTTGAAAATGCACAAAAACTTATATTTTTGATATATTACATCATAAAATGATGACATGTCATGAACATTAATGGCTTACTATGAAATCCATGATATGCCAAGGTCAATAGTGATATACTGTACATTTCTGTCTGGTAGGATTAAACATGTAAACACAGCCAGGTCATGGCTAAGCAGAAAGTGACAGTGGAGTTATCAGACAGGCAAGTATAATTAGCTTACCAGTTGTGTGTATATAGATATTACATCTCCATAATAAGTGCAAATGCCATACAAAATAATTAGGTATATATATTACGTGAGAAGTATAATGATATAGTGTACATCGACAATAAGGGCAACTTTGCGGACATCTAGTTGCCTACTTCAACGAATGAATACACTTAAATTGCATATCTTACGAAATAGCTTCATTCCAGAAAGAACTGTTGTCTCTGAGAACCTCAAACATTGGTTAAAAGAAGCCAGTCTGAACTTACAGCTCTGTAGTGTTAAGTAAAAACAGAGAAAAGCATCGTCTAACTGAAAGCGAATACGAAACAGAATTAATACTCAGCTTTAAGTACATTACAGCAGCATCGTCCTCTACAAGGTCTGCTAACACCAACATTCCACCCTTGACAGCTGACAGTATGCCCCCTCGCTTGGCACTGCTGATGTGAAAGTTCTGGATGGCTAGCAGCCACAGGTCAATGCTGAGCTAGAAGCATCATATTAAATAGTGCACACCACAATTCACACACATAAATACGCTGCGCTAAAGAGTACGAAATTAACCAACAAAGCTTTTAAACTTTCATAACATCAGTCTCATACTATTTGTATGTATATATGCTCACCATCAAAAGAATAGCTGCACAAACAGTTGCACCCAGAAGGAATCAACCGACACAATTGCAGACATTCAGCGAGCAGTGATGCCCTCCATGAGTCATCCTGTTAGTGTCGGCACCACTGTGCCAGACTGTCATGGAGTGACTCAGAATGGCAGCAGGTCATCTTCAGTGACGAGTCCTGCTTTTGTCTTGGTGGAGATGACCAACGAATCCGTGTGTGGAGGCACCGTGATCAACGCCACGATGAACGATTTGTTGTCACTCATAAAACGTCCAGAAGGCCTGGTGTCACTCCACCTCCACCCCTACCGCACAATCTGCAGGATCTGTGTGAGAATATTCAAGCTGCATGGGATGGATTATCACAGGACACCATTAGGAACCTCTACAACTCCATACCGAGACGTCTGGCATGTTGTATACTGAGAGACACTACTTCTGTATGTGTAGCTCAATAAATATTGCCCATATCAGTCTAAATTTATCATCATTTATTGTTCCTGGTAACCTTTATCTTCCTTCCCAATAGCACTGCAATCCCACACTTCCTTCTGGGTGCAGCTATTCTTTAGATGACGAGTGTTTTTGTTTAAGCCAAAGTGAACTGAATAAGCCAAACTGATGGCTGCTCTGAGACACTTCTGGGAAATAATAACGCATAATAATGTAATTCACCTGGAAAAAAGTTTCATCTGTAAAACAAGACTCTGTGCAAAGTTAGCCTAATCTCATTAAACCAACATGCTAATTCTTCAGTAACACTTTACTGCAGGGCAGCATTCATAAGGCTACATGACACGTGAATAAGCCCTTCACCACAACCGACATCAACGTTTCTAAACATTCCAATAGGTGTCATTTAAGAAACACAGAAGACTTTGCCCAACAAGGCTGCAGCGAGCAGCTTCACACCTCATCAAGGTAGGTTCCACCCTGGCTTCTTCCATGTGGAGCCGGACCTATGGAGGGAGCTGTGGAAAGAGCTATTTGGCCAACTTTAAGGAGTAGCTCCAGTCTGGGGGGGCCTCCATCATGGTACTGTTACTGTGAGGCCCTGCCCCAGACTGGATGGATCACGTGTGGGCCTCACATAGTGAGGTGGTTAACTCATTTGAAAGGTCTGGCGCCTCTTCCAGTCTGCCCTTGGAGGGGAGACTTCAGTATGGAGGAGGCTTTGGGCGGGGGCAATACCAATAACACTCCATTCCCCATGTTGCTAAAGCTTCTTCACACTTGCAACTGACCAACTTTCATTCAAGTTGACAAAATATCTGAGTGTTAGTCACGTTCTGTGGTTCGACATCCCCTAGCCCCCACCACCATCACCGGCAGGTAAGTCTAAGTAGAGCGTTAGGCGGGGGTTTGATGTGCCAGAGGGATGCTGCACATGCTGCAACCCCCCACCACCCACCCCCGCTGCACGACACCCCAAGCATTCGCCTAACCCGAATAAGCCATGGACCGGCTCTGCACTCTCGTTTACGGGCTTAAGTGCCATGTAGCCTCATGAACTGAAGTGTTGACCAACCCCTCTTCACAAACAACCATAACAGAATAACTGATTTCTACATGTCAACAAGCCAAAACAATGACAAGATCAAAGGCACCTGGCAAAAGCTTGAATATTCCCTTCATTAGATGCTATAATACCAAAATAAAGTGCCGTTA
Organism: Semaprochilodus insignis; assembly: GCA_034552555.1. Taxonomy (NCBI): domain Eukaryota; kingdom Metazoa; phylum Chordata; class Actinopteri; order Characiformes; family Prochilodontidae; genus Semaprochilodus; species Semaprochilodus insignis. Next base: position 8,129,431 of record CM067483.1, on the reverse strand, counting down.
GTTTGTAGAAAGAAACAAATATGAATAAGGCCTACATGAATCCACTATCTATAAGGGTAGAATGCAAATGGACCACTGAAGTCAGTTCTGTAGTTTACTGAATATCTCAGTATTAGTTGAACATCACTTTTGTATCCTGGCGCTAAGTGGACTAAAGTGCTTTAGAAGTCATTAATATGTCTGTAATGGGCACTAAGAGCAACAAAAAGCAACTAAAGTACAATGAACACATGCTGAGCAGATACTAGGCAAACAGACAGCTGTGCTCTATACAGATGTGCCTGCTCTTCTTCCACCAGAGTCAAAGATATGTAGATATATAGATATGTAAATGATAAACCCACTGCTTCAGTGTGGGCTATTAACAGTGACTGTTGGTGTATTTGGTAGTAACTTGTGGACCAATGATATTTCCACTTCTGGCGCTGGAGTACCTCTGTCCTGCATATTTTGGTTTTCTCTCTGTTCTAACATGGTGGTTCTCAACCAGTTACGAGTTTACAAATATTCCCATGCATTTAGAAGATTAATTATACTTTTTTTAATATTTACAATAACTATAACTATAATTTATAGTATGTATTATAGTCTTGTGAAGCCCATGTTCCCTATAGGTCTATCGAACCAAACAGAATCCAATCTGAATGTTCCCTTTGTTTGAAATATGTTTGAATTTTAAATGCATTATTTTTCTATATTAAATCATCCTACTATTTTGCAAAGAAAGTAGGTATGATACATAACTGCAGTAAATGCCAGATTTCTAAATTAGTGTCTCCTAAATCCACAAGTCCGGGAGCAGCATTTAAATCAGAGTTTAAACGAATGGTTTTTAACCTGGGGGTCGCAACTTGGGAGACGGTCACACAAGCTAACGATAGTGGCTGTTCTACAAGTGCAAGTGTAGTGAAAGAAAAGGTCTGTAACTGGCACGTGTGCTGGAAGTAGCTGTGTAGCAGCGTAGCCACGCAGGTTACTTCACTACATTCTAAATATAAGGTACTTCTTAGCTTACTACGCTACAAAGTGTCCCCAAATCCCCTCTACGATTTTAAAACTAAAGTAGTGTTTATGGTTAGTATGGCCTTGGTGCTATACGATGATTCATTTAATCAAAATAACCCGAAGATGATGTGTAAAAGGCTATAATATCTACTTTACTATTAAACCGCTGGCTTTAATGGGACCTGTCCCCGCTGCACATTTCCCTGAGTGTGATGGATTTTCCCAGTGGTTCCCCCCCCCTAGTGGTTTAGAGTTGAATTATGGAAACTCTGAAAGCATGTTACCAATTTCCAAAGCCATCTGTAGCTGAACTCCATAACTTAGTTATAACTTCGCCTATAAAGTCCATCTTACATGAGCTCGGGCCCAGAGAAGTCGGCGGTGTTTCTAGATTTGTATTTGGTTTCTTCTTTGCATGGTAGAGTTTTAACTTGGATCTGTGGATGAAGTGACAAACTGTGCTCATAGACAATTTGGGATTTGGGGTTTTGGGGAGTGTTCTTGAGCCTGTGCAGTGATTTCCACTACAGAATCGTGGCTGTTTTTAATGCAGTGCCAGAGGGTCCGACATACATATTATGTATAGCTCTTTGCGAGTTATCTGCAAGTTTTTTGCTATTATACGTTGAGAATCATTATTCTTGAATTGCAGAACTATTTGCTTGTGCAGACTCTCATAAAGTGGCGAACACCTCCGCATTGTTTCTTGCGAATACCTCCATGTGATACTCTTTTTACACCCAATCATGTTACTGACCTGTTGGCAATTAACCTAATTAGTTGTGAGACGTTCCACCAGGTGTTTTCCAGCATTATGCAACTTTTTTTTTTATCACGTCCCAACTTTTTTAAAACATGCTGCTAGCATGAAAATGGCCATATATCTTCCAAAAACATAAAATCTGATGTGTTGTCTTTGTAGTATGTTCAATTAAATATAGGGTTTAAATAATTTGTACATCATTGCATTCAGTTTCATTTACATTTTGCACAACATCCCAACGTTTTTGGATTATTTTACCATAATATTAATACGTGAAGATATTCATTTAAAATGTTAATGTTCTAAACAAAGTGTTTAAACTAAGTTGCAGGGGACCGTGTGTATTGGTTTGGCGGATTGGGAGGTTTGGCGGGGGGAGTGGTGCATCATAATCAATGTTTGTGATTTTTTTTAACTGCAAAATATTCTGATTATTACTTTTAGACATCACCCAGGCCTCGTAGGCAAGGCTGCACTCCTCCATCCATTTAGTAATGTTTGCCTGTGATAATGCTACCCTATGGCCTAAAACACATTATGAGCGACAGTCAAGGCTTTAAATATTCAAATTAGCCATTTGATTGAATTTGCTGATAAGCGAAATGCTTTTGACTGCCCTAGACCGCCCTGGAGACATGTGCAGAAGGTTGTAGTGTGTTCTATAAATCCTATGGTAGTGTTTTTTAGTGGAGAGACCCAAATTGTTTGGAGCCTGGTGACTCCATGGGGTTGAGAACCATGGCTTAAACTCACCTGATTCAAATTATCATCTCATTAATAAGCCCCTGCTTAACTGAAGAGGCCATCTTTGAGCAGGGAAAACACTAAAATGTGCAGAGCAGGAGAACTCCAGGACCCAACCTGCGGTACACTTTACAGTGTACGAGGCATCACTCACTCGTCGCATCTGGGCCTTTGCGGTGGCGTGGGGACGTGGAGGTTTTAGTTGGAGAGGGTGAGGCAGTGCTGGAGGAGTCACTGCCTCCTGTGTCAGCGGCTGTAGGCATAGAGCTCAGCAGAGGGACCGGAGGTGCCTTCTTCCTGCTCAGGAAGTTGCCCTCGAACGCCCCCCTCCTCCTGCCCTCAGGCCGGCAGTCTGAAGCTCCCTCATCAGACGAGTGGGCCCTGCGGCGAGGGTCTCCAGGGCTGTCTGGGCTCTGACGACTGGCAGATGCCCCTGGACTCTCTGAGGCCCTGGTGCTCCACTGCTCTGTAGCCAAACTCTTCTTGTCCCCATCTTCGCCGTTGCTGTCGCCTGCAAACTGTCGTGCCTCATCCTCAACACTGCACCCGTTGTGCTCCATCAGGACCTTGGCCAGGTTCAGGCTGTGGAAGTCACGATAGCTGTTGAAGCTCTCGGTGCGGCGGGCACGGGCCAGCAGGGGGCTCTCTCTGTACGGCCGCAGGGCTCCGTATGTGGCCGTCTCTGGGATAGGATCTTGGGTCTGCAGCTGGAGACTGAAGGAAAAACAAACTGATCTTGCTGGATGTTTCATAGGCTTACTCTGCAATTTGGCTTATTCCTGTGATGTTGTGGATTTGTTTAATTTGTGTTTCTAAATACTCAATATAAAACTGCATTGCATCCCATTTTACGGAAAGTACAATTATTTAAAATGTATTACAATGTGACACCACAAAGGCCAGTTTGTCAGTGTACAGAAGGGTTTCTTCTGAAACTCCATTCCTGCAGAAGCACAGCACTGCACAGGGTTCAAGGGCCCGTGACACAACAATACAAAAGTCCTTGCAGTCCTGGAGTTAAAACAATGTTTGGGAAAAAGCATTGTATGGACACAGTTTTCCACTTACCCCAAATGTAGTCGATCAACCAGGACATGTCCAAAAAACAGATTGCAGTCCAAATTTTGCTTAATCAACGTATTGCTGATGTTGCTAATAAACAGCAGAACTCCCAAGTCACCCAAATCTATTCCCGTAAACACATCCCCAAAAAACGTCTCGCTCACATGTACTGTGAACTACAAAAATGAATAAAACTTGTGTTGTTACATGCAGCAGGCCACTTTAGACAACAGGTGTTGTACCAAATTCTGCCTCCTCTACAAAATCTGACACCACAATCTCATCCAATAAACTGCAACATACTGTATCTTGGCAAGTATCTTAATTCTAGTCAATATATATAGTCTTTAAGATTCTGACACAGGTGTATGAATATTGTAAGATTACATCACTTAATTGTACCTGCTTTAAATAACCGTATGAAGTAAAATGATCACACTACACTGGCGGAAAACTTTCCTTACTTTAGGCATGTTTTTTAAACAAGCAAAATTATCTGCCAATACACTGAGATCATTTAACTTAAAATAATTTAAAACAAGAAAAACCACCTAGACATAAGTTAAGTTATAATACGTGCAATCTCAACATATTAGATAAGCTCCCTGACCAAAAAATGAGCAACCTTGCATGTTTAAGGTGGCTGTAACTTGTAACAGGCTTCTGCAGGTGGCACAGAACAAGGATGATAGGGTTATAAATACCTACAGGGTGTGAGTGACGGGATCCATAGATTGAGAAGAGGTGCTACAGTGCTCGTTCCATGTGTGGAAAATGGCTCCAAAGCAGATGTTAATGATTGGCTAAAAGGAGTGACTGCATTTGGGTGGGCCAAAGACCATAGTGTGAAGGAAGTAGCTGAATCTGCAGGTGTATGGAAGCGTACGGTCATACGGGTCTACCAGCAGTGGCTAAAATCCCAGTCTACAGGGAATTCTCCTCAGAATTGTGCCAGGGAAGGCATCCACCAAATCTGGCCCAACTGCACAATTCTTTGATGCAAGAGTGTCTGAACACTGATGTGGCCTACATCCAGAAACTTGTCCAGTCCATGCCAAATCCAATCACAGCTGTTATTGGTGACTGTGGAGGTATTACATGCATACATACATAATAAGTCTGTGGGGCTTTAATAAAAACCTAGATGCAATTTGAGCAAGTTAAGAGGGATTAGAGATATATTTATATTGTGTGACTATTGACATCTGTTGTTATAACAACGTAAGCCTTGTAGGTTTATGGACGCAAAATTTGGACACCAAACATGTCTTGACCGATCAACTACCTTTGACGTAAGTGGAAAAACGTGTGAATGAAAACTGAAGTTAAAAACATGTGATGCTTGATGCATTTAGCTTAGATATCTGTGTGAAAGCACTGACCAGCAAAGTGCTGTGACCCTATAAACCCGCATTTTAAGCCACTGATTTATAGTGTAGCAATCATTACAGTGAGAGCACCCTAACAGAACTTGGTTACGGGAAGTGAGAGCAGGCTCTAACCTGGAGCAGGACTCTCGAAGACGGCTGTGCTGCAGCACCGAGGGGGCCGGGCTGATGTTGGGCGTGGCGCAGCGCGATGTGCTTAGGTCACACTGGTCCAGCAGCTTCAGGAGCTCTTCCTCTGTGGGCCCTCCCACTTCTTCAGAAAAACAATACGGCAAATTATTATAGCTACAATAAGTACATTAACATTCCCTATATAGTAACTGGACCGTTATCTATGTCCCACCAGCAGCATCCCGCTTGGTTTTGTCATCGCCCTTGCTGACCGTGTCCATGGCTGTGGTTAGGTCCCACATCTGAATGCTGCCATTGGCATGGCCGGTGAAGAGATAGCGGCGCGGGCGGGAGCCCATGCGGCTGGAGCCCTCACACTCACGCACAGTAAAACAGGTGATGGTGGTGCCGTCAACTGCCTGCACCTCACAGATCCTGCAATCCAAGCAATGAAACGTTTGTGCTTGTAGATATACATTTTAATCCAGGGGCCCTCGGTTGAATTCCATGCGCAAGTAAACCTCATAATAAGCTGATTAGATAAATCTGGTGTGTTTAATCAGGGAAATCTGCAAGCTGTGCATACAGAGCTCCATTGGTTTTTGAACTCCAAGTTAAATAGATTATCAATTTGACAGAATACTTTTAGTTGCTTTAGGGAAGCTTTTAAAGTTCTGGATATTCTGTGTAAATATGCTGTATGTGTTAAAGCAATGAAACATAAGCCTGAAATATGTGAGTGCATGCATATGGATCACAGACAAATAAGGCTTTAAAACTAATATAATTTAAAAAGACATGCATTTTTGTGTCTGTACAAATAAATGCAATGTATTGATATTTGTGTTGATAAAGGTATAAATCTGTGTACAGAAGTCAGGTGGCACAACCACACATTAATAAATACAGCAGCAGCAGATGAGCTATCGTCTCTGACTGTACATCTACAAGGTGGACCAGTAAGGTAGGAGTGTCTAATAGAGTGGACAGTGAGTGGACACAGTGTTTAAACACTCCAGCAGCACTGCTGTGTCTGATCCACTCACACCAGCACAACACACACTAACACACCACCAGTGTCACCCACATAATACCTGCTCTGTGGTGGTCCTGTGGGGGTCCTGACCATTGAAGAACAGGGTAATAAAGTATACAGAGAAACAGATGGACTGCAATCTGTAACTACAGAACTACAGAGTGCTCCTATATGGTCAGTGGAGCTGACATGAGTGTAGATACAAGGAGGTGCAACATGTTTATGGTTTTCCTGGAGCCACTCCACCTTCCTTGGCAAACTGAACCAGCTAAAAGGCTGTTACACACCAGAAGCTTTGTCACATTTATGGAATTCTGCTGAACAGTTTTGCAGAACGTCTTCCGGTAACAAAGAGATATCATTAGCTCCTAGCAAAAAAGGACACGGGATGGACTTCAGGAAACTTTCTGAGGGCTTTCACAGACAGCACAGATGTCTGCACCTCAGTTGCATCCAAACAGAGGCAAACATGATGCTTTCCAAACTTCTGAAAGGACTTTTGATCTTGGCATTCGAGACCATTGACATCACTTCTATACGGAGGAGGAGGGGTCTTCTATATGATGCAATACTCAGCCAACAATTTCCTGAAAGCATGCAAGTGTCATGAGACATCTGACGAAATCAGAATTCACAGACCAAAGGTTTTTTTTAAACCAGCTGAATACTTTGCTGCTCTGTTATGTAGCATGTTTTGATTTTTCAGGTTTCAAACATGAAATCATGCCAAAACATTTTTTATTTAAAAAGTAATTTTACTAAATGACACCTTTGACACTATTTAACTTAAACTGTAAATTGCTGGATGGGCACGCCACCTGACATTTTGGACTCGGCGAGGCATAAACGGCTACAATTATTTTTATTTTAATGACCTGAAAATGTGTCAAACACTAGACATTCTGTAATAATGTGCCATGTGATAATGTTATATGCATCATCTATATCAATATTTAATAGGAAAACAAAAGACACTATAAATGCATGGTATGGCATTGATCCATATACTAAATGAAAAAAACAAAAGTTTATTAACCATGAAAAGCATGTACACGTGTGTATACCTAACAGCTCAAGTGTGTGCTGGTGGTGATTGAGCCACTAGGGGGTGTAATGAGACCTTTTCTGGTCAGTTTGCAAAGGTATGAAATCAGAACTGAGATGTGGTTAGTATTCCTGTAGCTGCTCGAGTAGATCTCCTGCATCTTCCCCTTCAAACACTCTTTAGCTGCACCGCAGGCTACAAGTCACCATTTATAATGACACCAAATTCTGGATTAGCAGAAGTGCCTGTGTATATCACAATTATAATCGAGCTCAACACTTTCCTATGGTATCCGTCTCACCATGTGCTTTAATAATGTGTGTTTTTCCAAACGTACCTCTTTCCAGTGGAAGACAGACGGACAAAGAGTTTGTTGGTTATGGGGATAACTTTCTGAATGAACACCTGTTGGTCATCTCTCTCCCCAAAGGGACCTACAAGGAATAATACTTGCATGAACTCGTGCCTATCTGTGTTCCCATGTGTATAGGCATACCATTAGGTACACATCAGAGCATGTGAGCGGTGAGGAGTGGGAGCAAAGTGCTTTTGGTTGGAGCTTGGAGGGGCTTTTCAGAAAGTTCCAAAACCGCTCCATTCCACAAGCCAGACAGCCTTTTTCTCCCCCACACTGACTACTTCTGTGTAGTGACTCGGCCATTAACACACAGCGTCAGCACTGTGGAGCTGTTCAGCAGACCTAATTGCTGGAAACTCTCACAGACCGCAGCAAAGTTCTACAGAGGCAGTTTCGTGTGTCCATTTTGCTGCGCAATTGATAGAGAAGCGCATACGCGTTTGTTTACCGTCCGCAGTTTTCTTGGCTGCGACTGGGCCGTCGTTTCAGGCCTAAACCTTATGAGGTTGTGTAGAACAGAATGGTCAGCTAGTTTGTTATTTAATAACAGCCATAAAAGATATAATCAGGAGTGGACATGGAGCGGAGCAGTTTCTCCACTGAGGGCCGAGTAAGGAGCGGGGAAATCGAAAACCTGGAGTGAAGCTGGAGCGGCACGATCACATAAACAGCAAGGAGCGTAAACGTCTGCCACTCCACCGCACTCACATGCTCTGGTACGCATTTGCTTGCAGCTTCGCCTATTCATTCCCATCAAGTGAAATCTGCTTCGCTGTGCCCAAAAAAACCCAACCTGTTGATTTCAACTTGCAAAATAATATGCCTGTCTACACGGAGCTCTGAGATTCTAAGATGCTAGTGAGAGTTGGTGAGCTAATTTCCTGTCTGATACTGTTCCTTCATTTCCAGAATGCACAACAGTAGAGTGTGACAAGACAAAGCACAAGTGGACGCATACAATCAAACTGACCCCTATCATGAGACCCGAAGACTCACCTATGTCGTTGCCAGAGGAGTAGCTGCTGTGACTCTCAGTCTCCTCCAAAGAGATGATCTTGAAAGAAGCTAGCGGCGTTGATCCCGGCTGGGTGGAGATCATGCCTCTGAAGCGCGTCACCGTCCATGTCCGCACATGGTTATTGTCAGCACACACTGTGACACAAAACGGAAGCGTCCTGTCTACCACATTCCCAGTCATATTCATGCCACTGCATTAACACAATGGACCTTCACTACCTTTGCAACCCCTATGTACACAAGCATTCAAAAGTTTTTAATCACCGATTACACTAAAAAAAGGGGGGTTAAAAGAAAATATGCTGGTATGACACACATCCATTAGCATCTAAACATGAATACATTGTGTTGTTTAACCCAAATAAATAAGCTTTTCGTGAAACTTCATAATTTATTGTAGACAGTGTCATTCTGGGGCTTCAGAGTGCACTTCCCACATTTCCAGGACTTTTGAATTTTCATGCCTTATGTTTAGCCAGTGCAACCTTGATAAGTGAAACTCACATCTTTCCTATTGGCACCTGGCACCATTATTTGCAAACTGGGAATGCACCCACCCACTCCCCACCGCCCCCTCACCATCAGTGTGCAGTCATTCCTCCCAGGCTACCTTCCTCCATGTGTTCAGCTGTACATAAAAAGGGTTGAATCTGCCAGACTTCAGTGTTGTAGGTCATAAGATCAAGTTAGAACACTGTCTGCAGCTGAGTGTGGTATTATGGGGGCTGAATGCTACAGTGACTACATACAAATCACATGAAGTAGAGAACTATGGTATGTATGAAGATGGTACATGTTGGTATGTCAGATATTAAAAGACTGTGGTAGGAACTGGATACACCTAGTTAGATCTAGTTGGTTAAAACAACCAAAACTAATTTATACTGGCCAATGTTTCAGTGTATATACACACATATGTTCAGGGGGGCTAAGTTACTTTAAGTGTATTAGTTGATTTTGGGGTGCATTACTGCGTTGAGTTGGATAGGCCAATTTTAGACGGGTTTTGTCACACCAGGGCTTTGTGTCGAGCCAACAAAATATTTTCATGTTGAAAAATCACTATTCGGTTGTGTGGAACCACTGTCTGTGATTAAATTAAGTTCATTTATATTAAATAAAGATTTCTTTTTTGAGTGTATAACAAAAGCTGGAAAAAAGGAGAAATGTTATATATATCCAGAATCCAGTCATGTTTTCACAATGATGAAGAAAGCTGTATATGACTGAGAATGAAGGATGACATTAACACCAAGAATGCCTAGTGTTTGAAACATGGTGCTTTCATTTGGTTCACATGGTTTATCATTTAACAGTTTCTTTGTTCCCAAAAAGCATTCCCAAAAACATCTTAAAGTACTTTCTATCTTAGGTTTTTAAAAGCTGGAGTGTAAAAGTTATATACATAAAACCTTTTCTGGTGTCTAACTGCTCGTAAGAGCAATGTTACCTGATACCAAGTGTTTCTCAGACAGCATGATTTTAGTGACAGGGCTGCGGTGGACTGTGAAGGTCTGAAAGAGTTGCGGCCCGGATCCGACAGTCTCTGGGTGTTGCACTATTACGCGCACTGCCCCTGAACTGGTGCCGTAAGCAATCTCAATCCAGTTTCCACTAACACCTGCAAACACAGTGAGTTCAGTAACCAAACAGAATATTCAGGAGCTTTACATCAAAATTCCAGACGTTAATGACAGTAAACTAGTTAATGGGTATTAAGCCTAAACACAGACATATGGTGCAGTGAAGAGCATAGGATCATGTCCAGCAGCTATCTAAAATGGGCCTAGAGCACATAAATATATTATGTTCAGTTTGCTAGAGGTCACCTACTGGTTTTGGGTGTTAAGTAGACACTCAGTGCTGTTATGGCATCATTTGAGGGGTCATGGTAGAGCTCGGTCACCAGGAGGTCGTTGTCCTTCATTCTCAATGGGAACTTCTGCATGTCTGAAACAGGTGTGAAAGCATTTCAAGTCATTTAAGAAACGTCTCCTTTGTGCATGTAATATTCACTCTTCATACACCAACATATCAGCTCGTGGATATTCATACAATTCTTATACACTATATTGCCAAAAGTATTCGCTCGTCTGCCTTCACAAACATTTGAACTTGAGTGACATCCCATTCTTAATCCATAGGGTTTAATATAATATCGGCCCACCCTTAGCAGCTATAACAGCTTCAACTCTTCTGGGAACTCTTACCACAAGGTTTAGGAATGTGTCTATGGGAATTTCTGACCATTCTTCCAGAAGTGCATTTGTGAGGTCAGACACTGATGTTGGACGAGAAGGCCTGGCTTGTAGTCTCCGCTCTAATTCATCCCATAGGTGTTCCATCGCGTTGAGGTCAGTACGCTTCCACACCAAACTCGCTCATCCATGTCTTTATGGACATTGCTTTGTGCACTGGTGCGCAGTCATGTTGGAACAGGAGGAGGCCATCCCCAAACTGTTCCCACAAAGTTGGGAGCATGAAACTGTCCAGAATCTCTTGGTCTGCTGAAGCATTAAGAGTTCCTTTCACTGGAACTAAGGGGCCGAATCCAACTCCTGAAAAACAACCCCACACTATAATCCCCGCTCCATCAAACTTTACACTTGGCACAATGCAGTCAGACAAGTACCGTTCTCCTGGCACCCGCCAAACCCTTCAGAGAACTAGAATCCAGTGGCTGCGTGCTTTATACCACTGCATTCAATGTTTTGCATTGCGTTTGGTGTGGATGCAGCTGCTTGACCATGGAAACCCATTCCTTGAAGCTCTCTACGGACTGTTCTTGAGCTAATCTGAAGTTTGGAGGTCTGTAGTGATTGACTCTGCAGAAAGTTGGCGACCTCTGCGCACTATGCGCCTCAGCATCCGCTGACCCCTCTCTGTCATTGTACGTTGCCCATGGGTGAGTTGCTGTTGTTCCCTATCACTTACACTTTGCTATAATCCTATTCACAGTTGAGTGTGGAATATTTAGTAGTAAGAAAATTTTACGACTGGACTTGTGGCACAGGTGGCATCCTATCACGGTACCATGCTGGAGTTCACTGAGCTCCTGAGGGCGACCCATTCTTTCACTAATGTCTGTAGAAGCAGTCTGCATGCCTAGGCACTTGGTTTTATACACCTGTGGCCATGGAAGTGATTGGAACACCTGAATTCAATGATTTGGATGGTGAAGTGAATACTTTAGGCAATATAGCGTATTTGAAGCATAAACAGGACCAACAGTATAAACAGGACCAACTGGATTTCCAAGTTATTCATGAACTGCAAACATGTATATGCCTTATTTTTAAAGACTACAATACGTACCTAAAAACCTGCATGTATTAAAAGTACAATTTGGTGATAATGTTTTGCTTGCCCTCAAGCATTTGTTACATATTGAGTAATAACATTTTTGTCCACTGGGGTGTGCTCAAGGGAAGCCAAAACGTTTCATCTTCTTTAGTCTTCTGCTATATTCTAACTCAGCTAGCATACCAGTAGATTTGACTCTGAGGTCAGTCTCTTACCGATGTAGTAAATAGAGCCATTGTTGCAACCAAGGAGAAGAAAGGACCCTGCAGTGTCACAGCTTGTAATGGGCACAACATCCTGTACCTGCAAATAAAAGACTGTGTTGTCTACCTCTATCATCACACCTTGCTTTGCAAAGACAGGAGAACAAGAAAACTTAAGACTGTGAAACTGTTAATAATAGTGATTAATCACATTACTTGTAAAGCTGTTAAACTGTATTATCTGCAATTGTCTTTGCTCAAACTTTTCATAGCCATATGAGTGAACAAAATATTCATGTGTATTACTTTGAATGATCATGTATTTAAATCATTCCACCAATACATCAACATTTTGCATAATTTAATGGCTGAAATGTAAACAAAGCCATTCAGATTGAGGTAAAATGCCTTGTTCTAGACAAAGAAAACTGACTGCACCCAGAAGGAAGTGTGGGATTGCAGTGCTAATGGGAAGGGAGATAAAGGGTTACCAGGAACAATATTTATTGAGCTACACATACAGAAGTAGTGTCTCTCAGTATGGTGTTGGACCGTCATGTTTGCTAACCCAACATGGCAGACGTCTAGGCATGGAGTTGTAGAAGTTCCTAATGGTGTCCTGTGATAATCCATCCCATGCAGCTTGAATATTCTTACACAGTTCCTGCAGATCGTGCGGTAGGGGTGGAAGTGGAGTGACACCAGGCCTTCTGGACGAGTGACGTGTGACAACAAACTGTTCATGTTGGTGGTGACCACGGTGCCTCTACACACAGATTCGTTGGTCGTCTCCACCAAGACAAAAGCGGGACTCAACACTGAAGATGACCCGCTGCCATTCTGAGTCACTCCATGACAGTCTGGCACAACATCATTGCAGTCTTTGGTGACGTTGACATGATGTTAAGGGCAGTCGTCGTAACGGTCTGCATGCATGCAGTCCTGCATTAGGCAGCCGTCTGCCAATGGTGCTGGCCCTAACAGGATGACTCATGGAGGACATCACTGCTCGCTGAATGTCTGCAATTGTGGCTGTTGGGTTAGTCAGGTACGGTGATAAGGCCCGTCCTTGCTTACGTCACATGTGCGGCTGAGCGTGAAACTTGAATCGTTCGCATGTCTCGCAATGTCAAAGCTACCCACCAAGTTTCATTCCTGTCGGTTAATTCCTTCTGGGTGCAGCTATTTGTGCCACTATTATTTGATGATGAAGGTATGTAATGTTGATGGTGGTACAACAGTGCTAAATCTAGTTTTTGGAGGCCTTTAGATCAAAATAACGTCTCATAACACCATGAAACGACATCTCAAGTATCACGAATAACCATTTCATGTAATAACTTTCTGTGCATTAGTTTTAAGAGCCATAAATTTCTTCAGATGTCTGTCGGTAAGTATTTAGAACAACACATTTCATATTGAACCAATCTGACATCCAAATGTTGAACACTGAGTGGCCTTTCCCTTGAGCATTGTATTACTTTCGGTAACTAATGTTAGTGGTGTTTATTAATCCTGCTCCGGGTGCCTTATACAGTTTCAACTATTCTCTGGCCCAACACACCTAATCCAGCTCTTCAGATAATTATTAAGACCTTTGTGAGCTGGGTCAGGTATGTTGGGGTAAAACAGGATTACCCTAAGCCCTATCTATGTGGCAAAAACAATCAAAACAGCTTTTTAAACCTCAAATCCTTTGCCATGACTATTTTTTTTTAACTGAAGGCTCTTACTTGCCAGTGCTGGGTGACTGCATTCCACACTCCAACCTTCCCAGTATGACTGGTGGCTACCAACTGACTCCCAATGAAGAACAGCGAGTCGACAGGCACTCCGAGACTGAACACACCTTTCAAAAGATACAGGGATATTCATCAGGTCAGATCTATAACAGCATGTTTTTGTTTCCTTGAAGCTCCTGCCATTCCTCTCACCTATTTCATTCCCACTTCCACCATCCTGGATACTCCACAGAATGATCCTGCTTTCTGACGAGACAGCCACCATCTTGTCCTTGTCTCCATGCGGACCACCTACTACTTTCGCATTAAGGGCCACGCGTTCAATGGCCCAGTCCAGGTAAGGACTGGAGAACACCTGCTGCCATCCTGAGGATTCCTTTATCCTGTGCGACAGCAGCGACACATTGAGAAGGTCAGTCCAAGTGTTCGGGTTACACTCATCAAGGTACTTTGTAATATGCTTGGTAAGCATTACCTGTAACAAATGACAAAATGAGCATAGGCAGCAACAATCCAGTTATGATGGCCAGCAACAATTAGCACCTTCCTTGGGTCCACAGGTGATCCTGCTGAAATCCAGATGAACAGGCACAAAATAGAGGTCATCTCACCATTTTACGCAAGATAAATACATAAATACTTCCTTTTACACCTGCAGCTAACTATGCCTGTTTATCATCTACACTATACTGCCAAAAGTATTCGCTCATCTGCCTTCACACACATGAATTTGAGTGTAATCCACCACTGCTCTAGAGTCCAGTGGCGGCGTGCTTTACACCACTGCATTTGACACTTTGCATTGCGCTTGGTGATGTAAGGCCTCGATGTAGCTGCTCGGCCATGGAAACCCATTCCATGAAGCTCTCTATGAACTGTTCTTGAGCTAATCTGAAGGCCACATGAAGGTCTGTAGCGACTGGCTCTGCAGAAAGTTGGCGACCTCTGTGCACTATGCGCCACAGCATCCGCTGACCCCGTTCTGTCATTGAAGGTGGCCTACCACTTCGTGGCTGAGTTGTTGTCATTCCCAATCACTTCCAAATTGTTATAATCCCACTGACAGTTGACTGTGGAATATTTAGTAGGGAGGAAATTTCAGGACTGGACTTGTTGCACAGGTGGCATCCTATCATGGTACCATGCTGGAATTCACTGAGCTCCTGAGAGCGACCCATTCTTTCACTAATGTGTGTAGAAGCAGTCTGCATGCCTAGGTGCTTGGTTTTATACCACTGTGGCCATGGAAGTGACTGGAACACCTGAATTCAATGGTTTGGATGAGTGAGTGAATACTTTTGACAATATAACGTATCTATGTATGGCTTACTGTGTATCTATCTACGGCTTACTCTTACGGTCGTGTCTCCGTTCGTAAGAATGACTTGTTTTAATACCACTCGCACTCCACAGACTGATAAAGGCTGAGAGAAAAGACAGTCAAAAAAACTTTTCAAACAGGAGTTTCTTAACGCAGTAACATTCAATAGCTTGTTTTACAACAGCTTTGTTTTCAGTGTACTGCTACCCAGGGGCTCCAACAGTTTGGAGAACGTAAATAAAAGCTGAAAATTAAAAATATTTTGCTGGGAATGGAAACAAAATTAAAAACATCATCATCCTTAATGGCTCCACAACAGAAATATGTAGTCAGGAATCTCTCTTCTTGGCTAAAAATGATTTACTTTCAAGCTGCTGACTGATCACAAGCAAAACAGCCAGTAAATATACCATACTGTAGCCAAATGAAATCAGGAACATCTCCTGAGCCCAATCTTATTTCATTTGCCCACCAATCGCTGCTTACTAACAGCTGCTCTATGCCATAACCTCAATCTGTCCTTCAGTTCTTTAGCAATGCACCAGCACTTCCTATTAATATACACAGTCGAGTCACATTATTATGACCACTTCCTACTTCGGCAGTGTGTCTGCATCGTGTAGCTTATGAAGGAAGTCACGTTTTCGTGACATTCTTTGGGCCCACTCATCCATATGGATGCCACTCTCAACCAATTTGGGTATGAATCCAGCCTTGCGGATCACGTACACCCATACATGCTGACTGTCCATCCTGGGACGGATGGACATCAGTTCAACCTAAAAATATGACTTCATGTGGCAACAAGATTAGATTAGAACCATTTTGGCCAATTGTGCTTACAAGCACAGGAATTCAACCTCCGCATTTAACCCATCCATGCAGTCAAACACCCACACACTAGGGGGCAGTGAGCACATGTGCCAGTAGTTGGCAGCCCTATCCATGGCAGATGGGAGGCGATTGAGGGTTAGGTCCCTTTATCAGGGGCACTTCAGTCATGTCCTTTGGTTCAGGGAATCAAACCAGTGATCCTTCCAATCACGAGGCTGGTTCCCTAACCTCCAGCCCACGACTGAACCAATTTCATTCAGTGGTGGTCACTGTCAAAATCAAGGATGAAAGCAAATACAAACACATCCTGCCATTTGTAGGTGGGTATACAGGAAATCAGTCTACTTGGAGGTGAGCATATGCCTTATACCTACATATATGCAGCTCTACATAGTGCATTAGACAGTATTAAAAAAAGAGACGAGATGCGATTGGACAAGCTGGTCAGGCGAGCATGGTCTGTGGTGAATGTGGCAGAGAGAAGGACACTCCACAAACTGCTGTCCATTACGGATGATGATGGGCACCCACTGCACACCATCATTATGGACAAAAGGAGCAAGTTCAGTGGCAGGTTACTGTCACAGAGCTGCTCTACAGACAGACTCGGGAGATCCTTTGTCCCGAGAGCCATCAGACTCTTCAGCTCTTCAACAAAGAGGGAAGACGACAGATGAGGACTGAAGCTCTTCTGTTAAATCAGAGGTTTATTTATCTGCACCATTGACACTTTACTGTATATCCAGTACATCTGCACTCCTGGACACTCTAGACACTTTACTTGATTCCTGAGGCCCTTGCACAATTTTTTTTTAAACACTGCCTTTTTAATCTATACCTTTTTTAAATGCAAATTTTTACATATTTTCATCTACAGTGATATTTGTATGTTTGTATATTAGATAGCTTGTTTTGTATATATTCTTGGCTCACTGTAATATGTGAGGTATATTTATCTGTAACTGACAGTATAATTTATAGTTATTCATTTTTGCTGAGCCTGTACTTACTTCTGTTCATACCGTACAAACCTTTTTTTGTATGTATGACTGTGCTGTGTGTGTTCGGTTCAGTTCCTTCGGGATTAATGAAGTCTCTCTCTCTCTCTCTCTCTCTCTCTCTCTCTCTC
>CM067483.1:8068916-8093448 GCA_034552555.1 Semaprochilodus insignis | reverse complement strand
AGCTGATTCCTTCTGGGTGCAACAATTTTTCTGACGATGAGTGACAAATTAGGTGTTTTTATTAAAATGTATTATTAGAAAGAAATGTAGAATCATTGACATTTTTTACGTGAATTTTAGAACTGTCTTACTATTATCTTTTATTTTTGTATTCCTCTTTTATTATTTGAAAATTGTGGGTTTTTTTCCAGATTTAAATCAATATTAGTACTTTCTCACCCTGAGACTGTTATAGGATTATTTTACGTACTCTAGACCTTTTACTCAGGGATTGTTCAAATTCTCTCAAAATATTGGCACATAATTTGGCTTGTTTTAAGCAACTCTTGCGACAAATATGGACTGCCAAAAATATGACTGCCATTATAGTGAGATATACTAAACTTGACTTATAAAAACCAAATAAAACTTGTAAAAATAATAATTTAAAAAAAGTTACATGATCTAGTAGTAAGGTTATAACAAATATATTGACTAGATTAGTGATCATGTCATTTTGCAGTGTTATCATGTGTTACACTAATAAGCATTAAGTGTCAACTTTACTCATAATGTTAGAAATGCCAGTGCAGTTCTCTCTGGCAACCCGCACTCACCACTATACTACTTTTAGGTTCTTACCACAGTTTGGACCATGTGTGGTCTCTGGTTGCGTAAACTTTTCACAGTCTGGAACACGTCCAGTAGACCCTCAGCCTTGACCCGCTCCAAGATGTTGCTGAGGGCGATGAAAGTTCCGGTCCGGCCTGCACCAGCACTGAATGAACCAATACAGAAGCGGTGTCTTTTATAAAAGGCTCTCGTGAGGTTTATGGGTGTGAGTGTCTGAGGGTGATAAGAAGGGAGTGTTTGTGCATGCATTCACAGGATGCCTGATTATGAACAGTCAGTAGCATTAGTCCTATGTCCTCAGCAGAATCTATTTTAATGTGGGTTTCATATTACACGCCATATTATACCTGTTACACCTCCCACCAGGTTGTGTCCCTAGTGAGTGAATATTTGCATGTGTACCTGCAGTGCACCACTATGGGGTGGTTGCCAGATTGTTGCTGTTGTCTCTGCACTGCAGCGATAAGATCAATCATCCCTTTTCCATCTGACGGGATTCCGATTTCTGGCCAACCATGGAAATGAAAATGCCTGACCAGGCGGCTTTGCTTCTCCTGCAGATGCAGAGATCCATGACAAAAGTGATCAGCTTTCATACATAAAATCAAACTGTAGCATACAGAGAGGTCAGAGACCACCAGTCAACACAGACATGATGGATGGCTTAGTTTTAGGAGATGTTTCTGAGGAGATTAAATATAAGATAATAGACTTGCATAAGACAGTAATAATAAAATTAGGTGATAAAAACAGGAGTAACAACCGTGTAGGACCTGGTAAATGACCAAGAAGTTGTTACTGAGAAAAGGAATTATCGAGAAAAGGAGAAAATGGAATGTGTTTGGGATTACGTGGATCACAAGAAGCAGAAAATGCAACCAACTTCTAAGACTATATCCCTACAGGTTTCTTTTGTAACACTGAAAGTGAGTCTCCTGAAAAGAATGGAGGCTTTAATAAAGATAAGGAGTGGACACACTACATGTGATGCTGTATTTAGTTGTTGAGGCTTCTGTGCAATGTTCTGTTCTGTGAGCATTAAGTGTTTCCTGTTCTGTTAATGTTCCTTTCTGTTCTGTTAATGTAGGAAACATGTTTCTTCCTGACATTGAAACTTAATGATCATTTTGACTGGAAATGACATAAATCAGGCTGCTCTCTGAATGTATACTCACATGAATGGTCCCTGATAGAATAAACATAATGAAATATACATATACAGTCACTCATCAAGCAGTATATACACTGACTCACCCCCTGGCCATTTTATCAGAAAACCCATAAAGGTGCACAGTTACTGACTTTAGCCCATCTGCTGGCCTTCAGTTTATTACCCCCCTTTCTACCGAATATATCAAGGGAAAGGGACCACCGCGTGATACACGCTATTTGCAGGATATTTTTATGGTTTTTTTGGGGTTTTTTTTTATATTTGTGGCTCGGCTGGGGGAGGGGCCAAGCACACTGACCGGGAAAACCTCAACGAGACCCAATATATACTATATCATAAGCAACTGAGATATTTAGTTCAATCTTTGTAAACTTGGTATCGTTCCTCCCATTATGAAACTGTAGTAAGAATGTTGCTTTAATATTGCTTTAATAAACTGTGTTCAGTCTTATTCTACTGGCTGATGATTTTGTTTTAGTCAGAACAAGCAAAGTAGAACAAGAAAAGGATGTTTAGAAAACAGTTCAAATACATTCTAACATTCTTAACAATCTCAAAATGAGAAATATTAAACATATCAACTAGATTCAAGATTGTTTCACTTGGCAAGGCATCACTTTTGCAGTGTAAGCAGTCTTTTTGGGGACTGAGATTTGAACGGAGCTGCAAGAATCATCCATAAACCACCGCAGGCTACATTTGAGTAGCTGCAGGTGTACAACTCACCGGCATGTATGTGAGCAGCAAATCCCGGAGACTGAAAGTCTCACACAGTGTGTCTCTCTTCAGCTCAACGTGGTATTCTCCAAACGAAACGCTGCCCTCTGCAGGCCAGTAAGGCACACATTTCTCCTGGTGTCAGAAAAAGAGGAGTTGCAGCACAGTTTCACATCTGATAGAACTGAGCTGCTGCTTTTTGAATTATCATGAATGCTTTAATGCAAGTTGTGCTATACTGTTTCCGGACCATTATAATGATATTGGCCTTTGCAGAAGGATGCAATATGCAAATGAGCCTCTATCCACAGTTCCAAACAGTTTGTGGATGTTTTGATGAATCATGGCATTGCTATGAGCCAACAAATGTACACACACAATGTCAAAAAGTTTTACCTACTGAAATAATAATAATAATAATAATAATAAAAATAATAGTATAAACTCAGTACAAAGCGAACATTATGTGTATTAGCAACACATAAATGTTTCAGTATTGAAGACACTATGTTTTCAATGCGTAGTGGTCGTTTAACCTTATACTTGTCACCGCTGCCATACTGTTGACATGCCACCGATTAGCGTGATCACAGTGGTGCTTATAGAGCCACCATCTGTGTACTGTTAGTTAATAAAGCATCCTGATAGATTGATAAATATATAGACATGATGGGCTGTGTGTTTCATGGATGTAGTGACAAAACAAAAGCCTTTACAGCAGCCCAGCCGTCCAACGTCATAAGGAGAAACTGGCTGATGAGCTGAGTCAGCAAAGGAGGAGAATTCAATAGCAAGAAAAAAGGCGGGAAAACTTTCAGCCATATCCAGATCTACTGTGCTTTAGCTAGACGATGAATGAATGCAGTCAATACTAGAATGTTAGCAGGGCTCAAGATCAAGCTAGCACTGCGTGTGGTTACAAACACTTAATAATCGTCGTTAATGGTCATGTAAACAGCATAGATTTCTCGGATTGGATTAGCAGACTGGAAACAGACTGCTGTCTCGGAAATAGCTATTTGTAAGCTTTCCACTTTTGCGGTGTGAATGATGATTCAGTAAAGATAATTATACATATCTGGCTATGTTATGACAGACAGCCACACATAATCATATAAAGATAATGTATCATTCGGCATTACTATGGTATATGCTGTACTAGTGTGATGTGATGCTGTGTACCTGTTCTCTCTCCTTTAGCTCAGTTAGCATGACGATGGAGTGACACTTCCACTCCCAAACCATGCGCCAGAAGTCCTGCACAGTGTGGACTAAAGGGCCCTGTGTGGCTATGAAGTAATCCTTCTGCCTGTAACCCTACACACAGTACACACACACACACACACACACACACACTTTAATTCACCTAGTCAATTAGAAAAACATCAAGCCTGTTGGTGTTAAATCTAGAACCCTTGAACAGCAACTTCATTATTCGGCTGTAGATACCTATCACTCGGTAACTATATGGACCGAACAATGAATCATTTTTATTATACAGAAATTGTCATTTAAAAATGGCATCAAAACTACAATAACACGCTTTTAGTTTACTTGACTGAAATGTCTGCATTAGTTCTGTATTATTAATCACACTCATCATCACTCAAAAGAATAAATGCACCTAGAAGGAATCGACCGGAATGAAACTTGGTGGGTAGGTTTGACATCGTGAGACATACGAATGACTCAAGTTTCACACTCGGATGTGCATGTGACGTAAGCAAGGACGGGCCTTATCACTGTTCCTGTCACACGTCCAGAAGGCCTGGTGTCACTCCACCTCCACCCCTACCGCACCATCTGCAGGAACTGTGTGAATATTCAAGCTGCATGGGATGGATTATCACAGGACGCCATTAGGAACATCTACAACTCCATGCCGACATCTGGCATTGGGTTGGGTTAGCAAACACGATGGTCTGGCGCCATACTGAGAGACACTACTTCTGTATGTGTAGCTCAATAAATATTGCCCATATCAGTCTAAATTTATCATCATCTATTGTTCCTGGTAACCTTTATCTTCCTTCCCAATAGCACTGCAATAGCACACTTCCTTCTGGGTGCAGCTGGTCTATTGGTGATGAGTGTTTGTGTAATACAAGTCATTCATGTGCAAACTAATGTAGATATTTGAATCCTGCACATTAAAATCTATATGTTTAATCAGTTTTATGTGGTGTAATTTATATAATTACATTATGTTTATTATATAGAAAATTTCTTAAGGTAAAAGTAGTTTTTAGGCTGTACTCCGATCAGTTGATTGTACTTAGTCTTAAAACAGTTATTGCCCCAGCACAAAAAGATACTTACATCTATGAAAGATGCATTTATGTAATCTGTGAACTCTTGACCTCTTTTCACAGATAATATTACCCTGTTGAAGTCATCTGGAAACAAAGCATAAGATCACATCAGTATTAATAAGGTAAGATGCAGCAGCAACATCTTCATTCAGGAAAGCATGTCTTCTACAAAGCTCTCCATCCTTGCTGTTGGAGTGCTACTGTCTTCTACAATTGAGTTTCAGCCTTAACCTGGTTTTCACCTGAAGCTGGACCATGATTAGCTGGACAGTATGCAATTGATTCTTTAGGCTTGTGAAACTCTGGTCATTCTTACATGGAATGATCTGCAGTACTCTGTTCTTCCTCATGTTAGCTGGCAGATTCCCGGTTCTCATATTCTCCTTCATTATCCGGACATTAGTCAGTTTCTGCAAAAACATTAATACAAGAAGTGACAGGCTGGAAAACATGCTTCTCTCAACACCCTTTTTTAAGGGGGTTTTACCTTTAAAAGAACATTTCAGTGTTTCTCAGCCTTAGCTCTATCAGCTGCTCCTGTACTGTATAGCTGATTAGCATAGATAATAAAGTTAAATATCATCACTGTCCAATGACAAACATGTATCTCTATTTTTTGTTGATTTTTACTTTTATGTATTTGAACACAACCGCTGCTGTTTACACTGTGTGAAAATTTCATGATGAATGGACCAACAGAAATGGCCCAAACCTGCTTGGTAGAAAGTTTGTTTCCATTGAATTACATTAAAACTGAATTAGTTTTTTGGCCTCTCGTGTACCATTTTGGAGATACTTGTTTTTCTTTGGACAGTGACTATCTGTTCTCTGTATTTGGAAAGGAACAGAAAACTATGTTGACGTGAAACTAGGGATGCAGAAAACTGCAGCAAAGGTACTCCAAACTGGTACACTCGGAAAGACAAAAATAGGCCTATAACATCTGAAAATCTAGCACTTAACAAATAATTTGAATGGTAACAAAAACCTACAACAAGCAATTAAAAAACACTATTTGTTCCATGCCGGTCACATTCAGTTTGAGCAGCCGCACATCATCAGTGAAACACAGTTAACCCCAGCTGTGTTCTTTATGATCTTCAGCTTTTCAGCATTAACTAATGTAATGAAATTCTTAAATGGAAATCGTGTAAATAATACTGAGCCCCATGTTGGAGGTATTATCATATCAGCATATTCATTTTCTTTCTAAAAGCATAATAAAATGACAAATTATATGGCATATTATAAAGCAACAATTTCTTTTGGTTCTGGCAGATAATGAATTGTTATGCACATATTTTTTGTATAATATTTCTACAAGGCTTGAATTTCAAAGCTTGCTATCAGCTGGCCTTTGACCTCTATTGTAAGTGAGTTTAGAGACAACGGGCCTCATTCACCAATTATTCTTTAGAGTAAATACGGAGAAGAATTCGCTTATGCAGTTTTCACAAAGATTCTGACAGTCAGCAGTGTTTTCTTCACTGGGATTTGTTCTTAGGTAAGAAATAACACAGGCTTAAGAGCATACGGAGGTGTTTTAAAAAAGCGTTGTGAATCTGACATAGGCTTTATCTTATGACCTCCTGAAGACAAATTTAGGAAGAAAACTTAAGACAATGCTAAAAAAGACACATTGAGTTTTTTGTACTTTTCCGAATGAAAAGAGAGAAATATTTATAAATTACTGTCCAAGGAAATCGAGATATGATATGATTCGATACAATACAATTAAATATGTTACAATACAATAGGAAATAATACGTTATGATACGATACATTATGATACGATATGATACGTTATGATATGATACGTTATGATATGATACAATACGATATGATATGTTACGATAAAATACAATATGATATGATACGATATGATATGATACAGTATGATACAATACAATGCAAAATGATAAGATATGATACAGCTGAAATCAGGTTGAAAGATGCTGGAAGCCTTTGACTTCTGAATTAGCAGGCAAATAGACAGACATCATATGTTTTGATACAATGCTGCAGTGCGATATTTATGATGCATTATGATATGATACATTATAATATGATATGATATGATTTTATACACAAAGATATCATACGTTATGATATGGTATCATGTGATATGATACTGTATGGCACCATACAGCTAAAATCAGGTTGAAAGATGCCGGAATACTTGGACTTCTGAATTGGGAGGCAAATGGACAGATATCATAAGTTAAGATATGATATGTTATAATGTGATATGATATGTTACGATACAATTCATCTCGTTATGATACGATACGATACGATACAACATGATACAGCTGAAATCAGGTTGAAAGACACTGGAATACTTCATTTGACTTCTGAATCAGCAGGCAAATAGACAGATAGTTGCTATCTAGTCGCTGTTGACGAAGGATACAGAGCTATGAAAGTAGAAGGTAATTACCCTGAACTCCTCCTCCAGCCCCACTCGGTCCATGTGTATATGCGTGCTGTGGAGTCTGTGCAGGTGACCCTCCAGCGAGGAGACGTCCAGTTCAGTGTCACCATACAGGTAATGTTCCAGCAGAGCCTGATAGATAAACGAGTACTGCATCTGTGGAGCAAGAACAAAGATGCGGTTTAAAGAACAATAAGTGATGCTGAACAAGAATCTGACATAATCTCTAGATCAGGGGAATAAAGAGGTAATGAAGTGACGACCTGGCCTGTTAAAGGAAAGGCCCTGATGAAAAACAGTGTTTATATATGAATGAACATGTTAAGAGTCTTACGGTTTCACGACTATTTTCTTCCAGATTTTCTGCTTATTTGTGTTTTTAACAAACAATAGCCATACAAAATGATTATGAGATTCTAAGAATATGTTCAACATATAGCGGTTGAGTAAAACACATATGATGTATCTTATTTCGTTAGTCAAACGATTTAGGGTAACCGTTTTCCACTTATGTTAGTTTGCTCATCTGGACTTTATAACAAGCTTTGGGTCTTAATGCAAGTCTTACATCTGTCTGCACAAGCTGGCAGCGCTGGTTTCGTATTCTGGTCACAAAACCGAACACGTCCACTCTTCCCTCGACGTGCATCATATCCATCATGGCATCAATAACAATGAATGTGCCAGTCCTTCCAACCCCAGCACTGGAGAGAGAGAGCGGGAGAGAGAGAGAGAGAGAGAGAGAGAGAGAGAGAGCTATATATATATATATATTATAATATAACATAATACAAAAAAAAGGCTGCATTCGACATGGCACACTACTATACTGCACACTGCATACTACAGTAGTATGTAGTATGTGCTGCATACTGTATACGCCCGCTGTGTGTAGTATACAGTACAGTAACAAGTTCTGACCTACAGTTTAGTATACTAATACAGTCACATGACCAGTTACCTCACATTTACCTCAGAGCTGTTATTACTGTATCTACTGTTTAGAGCTAGCTGCTGCTAACGCTGCTCAGTTCACCTGAAATACGTTTAGCCTAGCTGTTAGCTACCCTCGGCTATTTCATTCTAAAACTGAACCTCTAAAGCGAGTTCATCTTTTATTAATCTTCAGACCTGTGTATTTTAACTTTCTGAGGCTCATTCTGATGAAAACATACCCCACTACAATCACTACACCCACATTTATACTCGGAGTTGGCTGCGTTTTGCTCCCCAGTGTTACGTGCCGCCATTTTCTCTGGCTGAAGCAGGCCGAGAGCTGGTGAGGCTGCGGTGCACAATGCGATGCAGTACACCATGAGGATAGCTCCCCCTGTACACTCGAACATCTGACTGGAGTAGAACACCATCCAGGTATCTTCAGTGCACTATAGATCTTCAGTTTGGTCACATACTGCTTTTAGACAGATTTAATATGAGAGTAGTATGTAGTATGCCGTTTCGAATAGCCTGTATATACACAAAATCCTGCCCTGCACATTTTAGGGCTGTCCTTGCTCCCAACACACCTCATTCAACTTAATCAGCTCATTAACAAGTCCTTTCACAGCTGCAGGTAAATGACCATAATTCACATCACAACACACTGAATGACTTTGCTTACACACAGTAACAGACAGAAGCCGCCTCTCCTCCTAAAAGACACATGAAATCCGGCCTGGAGTTTGTAAAAAAACACCTAAAGGATTCTCAGGTCTGATAAAAGCAAGATTTAACTTTTTGGCCTCAGTTCTAAGCGTCTTGTCTGGAGGAAACCAGTCACTGCTCATCACCTGCCCAATACCATCCCTACAATGAAGGTGGTGGCAGCTTCATGATATGGTGTTGTTTTGCAGCGGCTTGGACAGGGAAACTAGTCAGGGTTGAGGGAAAGCTGAACGGAGCAGAGATATCCTTAATGAAAACCTGGTCTAGAACGCTCAGGACCTCAGACTGGGCCGAGGGTTCACTTTCCAGCAAGACAATGACTCTAAGCACACAGCCAAGACAACACAGGAAAGGCTTACTGACAACTCTGTGAATGTCCTTGAGTGGCCCAGCCAGAGCCCTGACCTGAACCCAATCAGATGCCTCTGGAGAGACCTGAAAAAGGCTGTTCACCAACAATTCACCCATTCAACCTGACAGAGCTTGAGAGGATCTGCAGAGAAGAACGGCACAATACTTTCCGAACGCACTGTATTTGTGTTGTAGACATTTTGATCCCTGGTTCCCATCAACACCACTGTAAAAAACATCTGAGCCAGCAAGTTTCCCTACAAATGAACTACTTCTTTCTCTGAATGAGTGCAGAAACTTGGAAACCTGAAGGACGTCCTTCTTTGTCCAGACATTACTGGTAGAATTGACATCATAAAGAATAGAATTGAGTCAAATGAAAATGATAAAAGATGATCATGATGATTTGGATAACTTTAAGAAGCCTGTGTAATGTATTACATTTATAAATTGGACCCCCAGAGACCACTGGCTGTCAGGGAAGCCATGTCTATGTGTGTAAACAGCTGTTGGGCTTTAAAACAGCCCAATCTCCCGCCGTCGTAACTTTCAGCTCTGGGGCCAAGTGTTCCTGCTACAAGTGTTAACAGCCCCATATGACAGCCCAGTCCTGCTTTAAACAGCTGAGCACGCATACACACAAATGTGGCAGTCCAGTCACGTGCAGGCAAACTGGGCTACTTTCATCCTGAGAGAGTTTTGGGGGATTAAATTATTAACTGCCACTTTGGGGGTCTTTAATCCTGCAGACGGTATAAACTATACATGTAATGTGAAAAGTGATATCTGAATGTTCATTCACTCCGAGTTACGGTCCAGTCATAATGCTGGACATTCCTGTTTCTCTTAATCTTAGAAACATTTGGATCTAAAGGTTTATGCCTAATTAATAATGCAAATAATGCAATCAGTTCCTTACAGCAATATGTGGAATTTTAAGATGTGGTCAGAATTTATATCAGTTGGAGCTTACTTGCGTAAAATTGTATACTCAAATTGTTGAACTGTTTGCTGCAAGTTTACAGACAATGTTAGGGCTGGATCTAGAACTAGAGTCAATTTGAGGCTTTTATCTGAGACTAAGGTTATGATTTGAGTGAGCTTTTACTTAATATAGAGAAATAATCTTTGTGACTTTTATACATAGAGAAATTATCTCTGTGATTTTCAAATATAGAGAAATAATCTCTGTGACTTTTAAATGTAGAAAATTTACCTCTGTGATTTTTAGATATGGTGAAATAATCTCTGTGACTTCTATATACCTCTCTGACTTTTAGATATAGCAAAATAATCTCTGTGACTTTTATATACCTCTCTGACTTTTAGATATAGCGAAATAATCTCTGTGATTTTTATATACCTCTCTGACTTTTAGATATAGCGAAATAATCTGTGACTTTTATATACCTCTCTGACTTTTAGATATAGCGAAATAATCTGTGACTTTTATATACCTCTCTGAATTTTAGATATAGCGAAATAATCTCTGTGACTTTTATATACCTCTCTGACTTTTAGATATAGTGAAATAATCTCTGTGATTTTTATATACCTCTCTGACTTTCAGATATAGCGAAATAATCTCTGTGATTTTTATATACCACTCTGACTTTTAGATATAGCGAAATAATCTCTGTGACTTCTATATACCTCTCCGACTTTTAGATATAGCGAAATAATCTCTGTGACTTTTATATACCTCTCTGACTTTTAGATATAGCGAAATAATCTCTGTGACTTTTATATACCTCTCTGACTTTTAGATATAGCGAAATAATCTCTGTGGCTTTTAAGTGTAAACAAAGAATCTCTGTGACTTTTAAATGAATTGGGATTTAGACTTTGAGTGACCCTATAACACTCTAAATGCGGAGTTTGTATATATTTATCTTATTTCTATCTCAGTTAAACGAGACCTTTTATGCTCAATTTCAGGGTAAATAATTGTATATTTGTGTTCTACTAGAACAGACAGTAGCTTCAAAACACAGTACTGTACATCTGTATTCACCCTCTGTCTGAAATACTCCACTGTGTGTCTTTAAGCCCCGCCTCCCAATGAGCCCAGTGTGCTATGATTGGTTTGCTCGTCCAATCTGTTTTGTTCAGATTTGACCTCTCTATGCATAGTGTGGAGGCATGTTAAACTTGCTGGCAGGCGGGCAGTAAGGACTGTGTTATGTGATTACATCACCTCGTAACAGAGAAAAGATTTGGGATACAGTTGATACAATTGGTGGTCACTCTTACCTGCAGTGGACTATTATGGGTCCAGCATGTGCCGGGTTGACGCTCCTGACTTTCTTGAGGAACTTCAGCATGCCGATAGGGGACAGGGGCACACCAAAATCAGGCCAGCTGGTGAAGTGGAGCTGGGTGACCAACCTCGGAGCTCTGCAGCCCTCTGCAGAATGCTAAAAATCACAGAGGACGTTAGCATTCATAGTCATATGCAAATCACACTTTTGTTGATAATAAGTAAACACATCTTCAGACATACTTCTACATGTTTAATGTGCACTGTTTACTGTTTATTAGCTCATTATTTTTTTTTTTTATACAAGAATAATGTGGACAAAAAATAACAATTATATTATTATGGTATTTTTTTGTTCACCAACAACAACATATGAAAAGTATTTAACAAACTGTCAATGTTTTACCCATCCCACCCAACCAGCCCTAGCCCAAAAAGTGGGAAAGAGAGAGGAAAGAAAGAAAAGGAGACCAAGAACTTAAACATAGTGATTAAATAACTTAAATAAATGGAAAAAGAAAAAAGGTGAATAATGCACTTTACCTCAGTTAAAATCACTTTACAAACACACTTCGATTAACCACAGCAACCCACTTTATGATAGAGTCTTAAGGCCTATGACAAGGGGGCATCTAAGAGACTAAAAGCTTGATAATCAATATATATATATATTATACCTTTAATATGTTAAATTCAGCCAGTAAATAGAAATAATGGACTGAAATCTGCAAAGCATGTGTTACGTGTGTGTTAAAGCAACATCAACAAATCAGACAATCGACACACTATGTACAAATAGCAGCCATTGTTCTACATTTCCTCTCATTCCAGGAAGGCAAGTACTTGGACAGCTGGCTACACAGTTATTTACTGGTAAGTCATGTGCTGTATCATTACTTCAAGCATAACAAGTAATAATCAAGACTGTTTAAATCCATATTATGATCATTTGTCCAGATTATGTTCTATAAAAGGGGGGTATTCAAAAAGAGCTTGGGAATTCAATGTGGATCACCAATAGAGGGTTAATTACCCTATAAATAAAGCTGCTATTCTGCATTTTGACTGTAAATCATATATCAAAGCAATATAACTTAATTACTGGTCCAAACAACCAAAAATTGTTTCACAAATTCTGCTTATTAATATAAAATCAGAATACCTTAAATCCAGTCATTATGTCTAATGTTGAACATTTGTACATGTTTTATGGAATGTTCTTATTCCATATGGCATATAATTTTTGTTTTCTTGTTTCAAGACATAATGCTTAAACATGTAAAATGATCTGCCAAATGGAATAAGAAAATTCATTTGAATTCAGTTTTTTCATCACAAAATGACTTAAAACAAGTAAAAAAATCTAGAACTAAGTTCCATCATCTTATAATACACTTAACAACACTCTCACGACGAGAAATACCGAATATATTGACTGCATATAAGATGTTTTTACTTGCTAAGACATCATTTTTGCAGTGTTTGGATTTACACATATGTATTTTACTCAACGTGTTCATGTAATATCTGAGGTTTTCCACTCACGTACTGCACGCAGAACTTTCTGACTGTGTAGTCTACCAGCACTGTGACGTCCTCCACAGCCACCCTCATGCATCCATACTGCCAGCAGCCCTGATCCGGCCAGTACTGATAACATTTTTCCTAGAGGCGCATAAACACAGCCTTTGTAACATCAGACATTCCTGCAAGCAGATTCCAGGGTGTTGTTCAAAGCTGAATTATGCTCAAAATTAGCTAAAATTGTCACTAGCAAAACAGCTGCTTTGGTAGTGAAAAAAATCAATATTAAATCGTTAGTATTAATAATGTAAGCATAATAAAGGAATAAATTATTTAATAATGATTTGAATCTAAAGTCAGTCAAAAGTCCGAACTCTGAACCAATTCAGTTCAATGATCAGTGCATTTTGATCTAACTGTACTGTATTTGAATATGCACTAATCCTTGTAATAGGGTTCTACCTCCTTTCTCTCTCGTGTGTTGGTCAACATGACTATGGTGGCAGATTTCTGTTCCCAAACCGTTCTCCAGAAGTCAGCCACAGTCTCCGGCTTTGGACCTGCAAACGGAGAGACGTCATAGCCACTAGTGAGTGAAACAGTCTCCCTGAATACTGCACAGGAGATAAAGAGTCTGAGCTACAGCTACTCAGTAGCACCACCTGCTGTTCATAAGGAGTCAGTGCAGGCAGGATTCCCAAACTGAGATCCTGCAGGGCCAGAGCACTGCACAACTGAACCTTTATCAGATATCTGATAGTTAGCTAATGAACTGCACCCCAAAAAAAGAGTGATAACATTTTTCAGGACTTAGTTTATCATGTGGATGCACAATCAGTATCCTTTATGACTGATTCCAGGTCTTTTTACAGTCAAATCGACTGATGGCTGAAATGATTTGATGGATTTTTATTAGCCTGTCTGTGTCCTAACAGCTGCTTCAATAAATGCATGAGGTGAACAAGCTATTTAGCACAATCAGCCCTGTACAGTGTGGCAGCAACATGCAGACAAGGCATAAGTGCATTTATCCACCTCACTTTATTGGACACAAAATTGCAACACAAATTGGCCAAAATAAAACATTTTATTTGCATTATTGGACCAAGAATGATCAGATTCTGGTTCCAGACATGCATCCATATGTTATAATATTTATCTATATGAATTTGAAGCAAAATCATTTACAATATGAAAACTTGTTCACTTAATATATGCTTACCTTGAGCAGCAATGAATTTGCTCTTTTCTCTGTAACCCTAAAAAAGAGTTTAAAAACAACAACAACAACAACAACAATAATAATAATAATAATAACAATAATAATAATAATAATAATAATAATAATAGTAAGCCAGAGAATTCACAGAAGAGAAGATACAATATAACAGCATAAAATCTACAATAAAAATGCAATGTAATTAAAATAAAACACTAATAAAATACAACTATAGTGAGTTCAGTAACAGAAGTATGCCTAAAAAGAGAACTTTGTAGAAAAGAGATCACAATTCTACTTGTCTACAACTCTATAACACTATTCCCAGCAATGCACAGAAACGTGCAAAGTACTTACATCTATGTACGAGGCATTAATGTAGTCTGAGCACATATGGTCGTCTATATGTGAGAGCACCACTCTGGAGTGATCATCTGTTGAGAAGAATAAGCAGATTTAATAAACATCTCGGACTATTTGGAAGAGGACCAAGCTCTTACACACACTGAGACGCCAGTTTACAGTTAGTGAATGTAGCCCATCTGTTACTGCACTGTTTATCTTCCACCCTTGATCCTGTTTATCAATGGACACTGATCACCATAGGGCCACCATTGACTAGATATTGTGCATGTCTGTATGATACATGGCCAATATTATATGGACACTTGAATTCCACAAACTTGAAACTTGACTTTCCACTAGATTTTTAAACACGGGGCTTCACTTTCATTCAGCCACAAGACCAGGAGTAAGAGTAAGGTCAGGCACTGATGCTGGGTGGGTTGGTCTGGCTCTCAGTCAGCATCGTCAACTCATTTCTGTATGGATCTTGCTTTGTGCACAGGGGAACAGTCATGCTGAAGCAGGAAAAGTGCACTACTGTTACCACAAAGATGGAGGCACACGCTTTTCTATAATGTTGCAGCATCAGGATTATTCCTCCTCTCCTCATTTGACTTTACAGCTGGCAGAATATCAGAATCAGAATGAGAATCAGAATCAGGTTTATTGGCCAAGTATGTTGACACACACAAGGAATTTGGTTTCGGCAGTTTGTGTCTCCCTAGTACTGAACCAATATACACATAACTAACTGACAGTCCACAATATACACAATGACTCCACATATACACAATACATACAGACAATGTACAATGTATGCAAATCAATATGCATACAGGGATGGTGGTGCTTTCCTGCAATCTGCTAAATCTACATCAGACTTACAGACTGCTAGTTGGTGAGCAATGGTACATCAATCCATTTCCTTCACTTTAAGTCATGTGCTTTACACCACTCCAGCCAACGCTTGACATTGCGCACGGTGATGCTAGGCTTGTATGCATGCAAGCAAATAAATTAGAACTGCTTATGTTAGCAATGTAAGTTATGTAAGTGTAATGTTGCTAGTTCAACACCATGTAATATTACACTCTAAAAAAATAAATGCTGGATTTACTTAAAAGTGTTATGTGAGCACAAGTAACTGTGTTAAGTAGCTTTTAATATACTAGATTGAGTAAAGTATACGTAACAGATTCAAGTAAGTCACACTAAAGTGATTTGAGTAAGTGTTAATTAACTGGATGGGTAATGTTCATGTATTACCCAAAGCTGTGTTAAGTAGCTTTTAAGATGCTATTTTGAGTAATATGTACTCATATTCGTACGGGTTTTAAATAGCTGGATTAATCATATTCAGCTTAATGTGGTTATGTTCCACTAACTAAAGTAGAAACTAAAGTTAGCTTTAGTTAAATGTACATAATGTTATTAAGTTACTACTGTGCTACTGAGCTGTCATAGAATTACCCTCAGCAGCTGGGTTCATGGCAGCTTGCACTTACAGCCAACACCAACATGGCTAGGCAGTTAACTGAGGAATAGAAGAAAGTAGCACACACAATGGAAGAAGGCAGGCCAGGGGGAAAAGACAGCACAAAGACGGTGAGTGAAACAAGTAAAACAATATGCAAATAGATGATACCAGGAGCCAATAGGCAAAATATTCAGTTTCACTCAATAAAGACTATGTTGACCAAACTTCTGAAGCAAATTGGATAACTAACTTCATTACAATGAAACGACACAACTGACTGTGTTTCACTGACTTACATACATTTGTTAAGTAAAGTCAACACAACAAACTGACTAAAACCAACAAGAGAGTGAGTTCATATCTAGAGTATAGAATTAGAGATGGTGTATTGTTGTCAATGGGTATTCGTTGATCCATCCGGGCCAGTATCTACATCTGTATTATACTAATACAGTCACATGACCAGTTACCTCACATATTTTACTCTAAAACTGAACCTCTAAAGCGAGTTCATCTTTTATTAATCTTCAGACCTGTATATTTTAACTCTCTGAGGCTCATTCTGATGAAAACATACCTCACTACACTACCAATCACTACACCCACATTTATACTCAGAGTTGACTGTGTTTTGCTCCCCAGTATTACCCGCTGCCATTTTCTCTGGCTGAAGCAGGCTGAGAGCTGGTGAGGCCGCGGTGCATGATGGGATGCAGTATACAGGTATACACCATGAAGATAGCTCCCCCTGTATACTAGAAACTCTGACTGGAGTAGAACACCATCTGTGGGATCTTCAGCGCACTACAGATCTACAGTTTAGTCACATACTGCATACTACACACTACTTTTAGGCATATTTAATATGTGAGTAGTATGTAGTATGCCATTTTGAATACAGCCATTGATTTGGTGCCTGCCCATATAAAGAGCTTCTTCATTATACAGTTATACTTCTTCATTATACTTCATTATCAAGTACTGTGTGTGTGTGTGTGTGTGTGTGTACTTGTGTTAGTTACTCACAGGGCAGTATGTTTGGATATCTATTCTTGTCTTTGTTCTCTTCTCTGCTTGCCTCCTCAAACGTACCACGGCCAAAACCACAAGGTAAAGACTGTGAACCAAATGCAAGGCGGCGAATGTTAGTTGCAATGGTGTCATGAGCAGTGGGAGAAGAAGAGAGGAGAAGAAAGGGAGAGAAAGTAGAGAGGATGTGCTCATACATTAAATTCCTCTCTAAACAGTTTGCCATCATCTGCCATGCGCAGGCGGAACTCTTCCTCCAGGGAGTCCAGCAGGATGGGGAAAAAACGCTTGGATGGAGAGGGAGAGCGGGGGAGGAGCACCACTGTCTGTTCTGAGAGAAAAATTGAGAAAGAGAACGATCCATCAGACCAAAGTAAATTGAACTCAGCGCAGACTTTTGCATGCAAAGTGGTTCCAGGTCAAGACCTATGCTCCAAGACCTGTGGAGCTATGGGCATTGGCTGGTTTCACAAAAATCGCTTCCCTGTGGCAGCCGATACTGCAAAATTCATCAGGTTGGGACACTTTAGTGCACCACCGGATGGAATAAAATTCCACTCATTGAAACATTTTAGTGTACCACGGGACACAATAGCGATTTTGAAAACCTCTATTCATTTTTTCCTATAGAAGAAAAAAAAAAAACACATAGACCAGGAGTTCCAAACATGGACATGATGCAGAGTACAGAATGACAACACAACACAACTCAAAGGTCTGTTGCAATCAATGCAATTTCACTTGCAAATGCTCGAGTGCTTTAAAAAACAAAGCTCTGAGCTGAGGATGTTGAACCTACCTTGATCTTCCAAGAAGCCATTAGGTAACTTCTTGTCTACCGAGGTGACAAGATCCTTCCTTTGGTGCCTGAACCTACAGGACCAGTAATAAATGCACAAATCAGGAGACAACAACAAATATAAGGATAAAAGAGCATGTAGTAAACGACCATCTAAACACACCATCTAAAGCTGTTCTTTCTCATGGGAGACAGCCTACAGCTCTGATTCCACAGAGCAGCTGAGAGGTAATGGCTGTTGGACCAGCGAGCACAACTGCCCCCCTGTTTATTGCACAAACAGCTGTCGGAATAGCTGGGCAGGGCAAAACACACACACACACACACCCCTCTATTCAGCTCAAATCTGAAACAATCTGCTTAAAAATGTGTCAGTGAACATCAGTCACGGGTGTAATTTTAGCTCATCATCAGGGTTGACCGATTAAATGTGACCCCAATAAGTGCACGTAACAGCTTCTTAGCACAGGAGTTCTGATCTGGCGTCAGATTGACCTTATTATCCTAGATCAGCACAGATACCGCACTCACCTCATCTCAACAGACACGGTTTAGCTCTGGTATTTATGTGAATCCATGGCCTATGATTAAGAAATAATTACAAACCAACATGGCTTTGGGGTAGTAGTTACTTTTAGACTGATATGAGCAATATTTATAGAGCTACACATACAGAAGTAGTGTCTCTCAGTATGGCGTTGGGCCGCCATGTTTGCTAAACCAACATGCCAGACATCTCGGTATGGAGCTGTAGAGGTTCCTAATGGTGTCCTGTGATAATCCATCCCATGCAGCTTGAATATTCTCACGCAGTTCCTGCAGATGGTGCAGTAGGGGTGGAGGTGGAGTGACACCAGGCCTTCTGGACGTGTGATGAAAGCAAACCGTTCATCTTGGTGCTGACCATGGTGCCTCCACACACGGATTCGTTGGTCGTCTCCACCAAGACAAAAGCGGGACTCGTCACTGAAGATGACGTTGACGTGGTGTTAAGGGCAGTTGTCGTAACGGTCTGTGTGCATGTAGTCCTGCGTGGTGCAGCTGTCTGACAATGGTGTTGGCACTAACAGGATGACTCAGGGAGGGCATCACTGCTCGCTGAATGTCTGCAATCGTGGCTGTTGGGTCAGTCAGGTACAGTGATAAGGCCTGTCCTTACTTACGTCACAGTCGTGGCTGAGCGTGAAACTTGAATCATTCACATGTCTCATGACGTTAAACCCACCTACCACATTAATTAAATGTACAATGGAAACCCATGCCATGAAACTTTATCGTCTTCTAAACTGCTTTATCCTTCTGGGACACGGGGGGTGCTGGAGCCTATCCCAGTGCTCACTAGCCAGAAGGCAGAACACACCCTGGACAGGCCGCCAGAAAGACACACAGCCATACACACACACACTCACACCTTGGGTGGCAATTTAGCGTCTCCAATTCATGTATTCATTGCATGTCTTTAGACATGTGGAAGCAAACCGAAAACCTGGAGGAAACCCACACGGACACAGGGAGAACACGCACACTCCAGAAAGGACCCCGGATGCCTCTGCCGAGAATTGGACCCTTCTTTGCTGTGAGGCGACAGGGCTACTCACCGTGTCACCCATGGCATTAGTATTATGATATGATATTGGTACATTACTCAAATCAGAATCACAAAGCCTGTTATGACAGAACTTATTACATCATATAACATCTACCATTACATGTTTATGGCATGATTATGTCAATGTTACACAGAATTGGCAACAACATTTTCTGATCAGTGTGGTCCTATTGTTTTCCTCCTGTTAGACAGTCACTGATTTTGCAAGTGTGTTGGCAACACCACCATGACCAGTACATGTGACCATGTACGTGTGCCCCTACCTGAGCAGGTAGACCGTGAGGAGGATGAAGATGATGAGAAGGAGAGAGATGACAAGGGCGGAGGGCAGGACGTGTGAACCCTGAGGAGCAGGCGGCTCTGAGAAGAAAAAGAGAGAGCTTCACTCCGGGTTCTTAATGTGGGCAGCCATCAGAGGTGAAGGGTCTGGACATACCTGCGGTCCGGTTTGCATGTGAGGAGATGTTTGATATGAGATTTGTCGCCACCAGAAACAGGACCATCGTGACTGCGTGGAAGATGAAAGAAAACAAGGAAAGTAAAAGTTTATAGTCTATACAATTGCACTTGATTGCATCTCAAACACAGTACTGATCAGATCAATCGCAAATACAGTATCTCCTATACGATTAATCACTTAATGAATGAAATAAAAAACATACTTAAGGGCATTTTGAGTGGAACTGAAATAAGTGAAAGGTGGGGTCTAAGCAATGTTGGGCCATTTCTATTGGTCAGTTCATCATGAGATTTCAACACAGTGTAAACAGCAGCTGCTGTGTTCAAATGATCAGCAAAAATGGAGATGCATGCTTTTCTTGGGTCTGATAATGTTGTCCTAATTTATCAATTTATGTTCTGATCATTGCTCACCATCCTGGTCCTAGCTGTAATTGTCAACCGTGATTTTAAAAAGGGGGTGAAAATCCCTCAATTTTTCCTTTTACTGGCAAATACTACACAGAGGAGCCAAAACATTATGACCGCCTGCTCAAAAGGCCGAAACAGCTCAGACCCGCCAAGGCATAGATTCCACAAGACCTCTGAAGTATCTGGCACCAAGATATTAGCAGCAGATTCTTCAAGTCCTCTAATTTGCGAGGTGGAGCCGCCACAGAAAAGACTTCCTGTTCCAACACAGATGCTCAACAGGACTGAGATCAGGGGGATTTGGAGGCCAGGGCAAAACTGTTTGTAAAAGTTCCTCAAACCATTCCAGAGAAAAGTGTGCAGTGTGGCAGACTGTGTTATCCTGGTGAACAAGGCCAATTCCACTGAGGAACACCGCTGCCAATAAGGCATTCCACATGCATGCCAGGACCCTGAGATTCCCACTGGCTCATGATCCCCCCCACAGTTCATTCTGGTGCCATCAGTTCCCCAGGTAGGGGGTGCACATGTGTACAGCTGTCCACGTGATGTAAAACAAGAGGTACTCATCGGATCAGACCGCTTTCTTTAATTGGTTTAACGTCCAGTTCTGACATGTAGCTGCTGTGTTCAAATGATGCATAAAAGTAAAAATCAGCAAAAATGGAGCTACATGTTTTTTTCATTGGACAGCCACGATATGGGGCAGGATCCCTGTTGGTTCAGGGTGAACGATTACAATGCGATTAATTGCTTTACCCATGAACTAATTCAAAATCCCTATGGGCTATGGGCTACATAAGGAAACACCCATAAAAAGGTACCCTTTAGAGAGTAACGAAACCCCCTTTTTCAAGCCAATAAGTCTCTAAAAGTAGCCTTTAATTTCATATACCTATTCATAGACTTAATTTCATATACCTATTCCGGAGGGATGTGCCATCCCCAGAGACGCAGTAGATGCTCCACATGTTCTAAGAAGTGGCTATATTGTTATAAGTAGCAGCTTGGTGCCAAAGGAACTAGGACAGAACGTACAGGCTGGAATTGAAGAGAATGTACAAAAGCACATAGATATTTGAACAAACATGCGTATGTATGTGTACATGCGGGTTCGTCTTTGAGAGGTTCCTTTTACTGAAGCCCTGCACGCTAAAAAAAGACTTTCTTTTCATTGCCACAGTCATGTAGGTATTCTCAAGTTCCCTTTGTCTTGTGGCTAAAGAAAGCAAGCTGGAAGAGTGAGCTCAAAGGGATCTACTTTCATTACAGTACAATCTGTATGGAACATACTGTATATTGCCAGTGCTGGCAATTTCATATGTGTACAAGTTGGTATTGAAATGTTGCTGCTATTCCAGGCTGCCAGAAAGGGTGGGACAAATGGGTGCACTGGTGCTGGGGGTGGTTAAACCAAGCAATATACACAGTCGAGTCATTATTATGACCACTTCCTACATTAGTATGACCACTTCCTACTTTCGATGGTGGCACTGTATAGCTCATGAAGGAAGTCAGGTGTTGTGAGCTTGTATTCCTCATTGCTGTAATGGGTAATAGGGGCAATACATGCTGATTGTCTTCCCTGGGGCGGATGGGATCTTCCAGCAAGACAATGTAACATCTCACACGGCTAGAAGTGTCCGACATTGGTTGGAAGAGCATGACCAAGACTTCCAAGTCCTATCCTGGCCCCCTAATTCCCCAGACTTGAACCCAGTTGCACATCTGTGGGACCACCTCGATCGTCATGTTGGCTTTATGGATCCTCCCCTACTCTCCCTCCAGATGCACTGCAGTCAACACGGCTCCAGACACCTGTGACAACCTAGCAGGACCTTACTGAGTCACTCCCAGCCCATCTAGTTGCTGTCTGTGCCGCACACGGCAGTTACTCCGGATATTAGCCGGTGGTCATAATAACGTGACTCGACTGTGTAAACTGAAAGTGGCTGACAATGGGGGCAATCACTACAGGCAAGCCTAATCCGGGTCAGGACACCCATTCCTTTATCAGTTTAACATCTACACGCCAACTGGCCACTTTCTGTCAATACATAATTTTGTTGGCCATCCTCTAGCCCAGGAGTCTCAAGGCCAAATTACCAGGGAGCCACAAGCTAAGTGGTCTTCCACAATGGCAACAAAATGCAGGGGAAACAGTGTCCCACATTTTTTCCTATATGAATTTTAACTACATATGGTTTTTCCGCATGTTTCCTAAAATTGTACATGATCATATGCAGAAAAGTGTCCCATAATTTAACATTTTAACTAGGGACGGACCAATACCACCACATATGGCAGGCAGTTTAGCCCCGCCCACTCATATTAAGATAAGATAAGATAGCCTTTTATTATCCCACATGGGGAAATTTGCATCGTTACAGCAAAATAGCAGCAGAACAGATACAGAACAAAAGGTAGGATAAAGTACAAGTTACAAGTAAAGAAATTACTTTTCTTTTTCCTACATTTATTATTGTTACAAATGTATATGTTATGTTGTATGTATATGTTGTTACAAATGTATATGTTATTGCACATATATATCTTGCACAGTTATTGAGAGATATTGCACAGATATTTGAAGATATTGCCGTTATGATCTCTTATACCAGCTACACAAATACTGACAATCTTGGCAGTCACCTAAATACTGATGGTACAGACAGTCAGAGTGCATGAATTAAGTGATGCTGGCAGTCAGTACAGGATGTATCCAGGTGATATACAGGTGATATTGATGCTCTGAGTTTTCTTTTCAGCTTTGAGTGCTTCTCTGAATGAGGCACAGGACAGCCAATCAGGACAGAGCTCATTTGACTCAACGGCATTATACTACAAACTTTTAAGGATATGACATGAAAAGGTAGTGTAGCCAATTCTAGTACTACTATAGGGTATTGCTAACTAACCTAACTACTGTAGCTGGCATTAGCCGAGTCCAGAATATATATATTAACAAACATGTTGGCACATCATCCACAAAGGAAAAACTTCATGTATAATCCAATACATCCTCATTAGTATCTAATGCTGTATCGCTTTGCTCAAACGTTAGCTCATCTACAGAGGCAGCCTTTGTCACTCGTCCAGCATGAAATCTTAATGTATCTGAGATGATCTGAACTAGTGTTTTACTCTATTAATATCAGGTTTAAAATAAAGAACTGTTCAGTAATTGTCATGTTATTGCCAGAGTCACTGCTCTGATCTGTGGCTGGTTCCAGATGACTCTACACTTGTCATAAAATTGGCATTACTGTGTATCCAGGCTTCTCAGGTTCAAATGCAATTTTAAAAGGTAAACATTGGCGCTGCTGCCATCTGTGCAAGCTGGCATGGAAATAGAGCCCAAAAAAACCCCACACTTTATTAATCCTGTCATAGCCTGGATTGGAAAAGGCCTCAGTCATTTCCTGAGGTCATGCTCACAGAGGTGAAGCAAGCATGGATAAGGTAATACATCCATATAAACACACGTGTACACTGAAAGACATGCACTGAAACACATGCTCTGTAGGGGCTGGCCAATATACTGACACTGAGATCTTAACATCCAGCAGTTATATCTATGAACTGTTTATGATGTGGCTGAAAAGGTGGCAATAATGTGGGTGGGGATAGTGTAGGTGGAGGTAGGGTAGGCAGCAATGGTGTAGGTAGTGACAGCATAGGCAGCGATAGCATAGGCAGCGATAGCGTAGACAGCAATAGCATAGATTTATTGCTAACTTGGCTATAAAGGACATATATTATATACCACAAGTTACTCATAGATACTAGCTCTGGGTTATATACTATAACATGTCCTTCTAGTACTTTCTGATGAAGGGGAAATTAGTGTTACCAAGCTCTAAGTACATGCACATTGTAAGCTATGCTGATATATTTAAACAATTTACAATTTGAACACGAACAGGTAACAAATATAACTGTACTGGACTACATACACTCTTCATCAAACTAACAGCTGCACCCAGAAGGAAGTGTGGGACTGCAGTGCTATTGGGAAGGAAGATAAAGCTTACCAGGAACAATAAATGATGATAAATTTAGACTGATATGGGCAATATTTATTGAGCTACACATACAGAAGTAGTGTCTCTCAGTATGGCATCGGGCCGCCATGTTT
>CM067483.1:8050168-8068843 GCA_034552555.1 Semaprochilodus insignis | reverse complement strand
GGTGGAGTGGCACCAGGCCTTCTGGACGTGTGATGCGTGACAACAAACTGTTCATCTTGGTGCTGACCACGGTGGCTCCACACATGGATTCATTGGTCGTCTCCACCCAGACAAAAGCGGGACTCGTCACTGAAGATGACCCGTTGCCATTCTGAGTCACTCCATGACAGTCTGGCATGACACCATTGCAGTCTTTGGCCACGTTGGTGTGGTGTTAAGGGCAGTCGTTGTAACCGTCTGTGTGCATGTAGTCCTGCGTCGTGCAGCCGTCTGCCAATGGTGCTGGCAATCGTGGCTGTTGGGTCCGTCAGGTACAGCGATAAGGCCCCATGTGCCGCCGAGCGTGTATCTTGAATCATTAGCATTCTCATGATGTCAAACCTACCCACCAAGTTTCATTTCTTTTGGTTGATTCCTTCTGGGTGCAACTATTTGTGCAACTAGTGTATATGCCTGACCCTTTATGACATTTGTGCATTCATGGCCATATATCTGACTTTCCTGTGCTGCTAATTTCTGTGTAAAACTGATATTTGTTTTCAGCCAAACACCAATGATATCACTAAAGCTCTATTTACCTAATAATACCTAATAATTGTTGACTGTACTATGTCTGGCAATATATCATCAGCTATTTTAATTTAATGTCGGTTATCAGTGTTGGTCATAAAAGTCTCTTATCTTTCAGCCCCTAATGCCCGCATAGACGAGTGTACTCACAGAGTTGGTCCAAACCAAAGATGTCTCTTCTGGAGTCAACTTCTTAGTCCATAGCAGCTTTCTGCACACTAGTTCTTTTTGGCACTAGTCTGAAAAGTCTGCCGGCTTCATAATATCTGTCCAGGCACTTCCTCGTTTCAGTTCAGGGTAAGGTACTTCCTCCAAACATCGTCTTGTCCACTCTGGATATGACATCCGTAGGTGATCCTGCCCTGCAGTAATGGAAGAGAATAGAAACATTACAAAGGATAGACACAATAATCCATTCGTGTTCATCTGAGGATTATGTATTGCACAGTATTTCATATGTATTATGTGTGGCTTAATGCCTTGCAGCCCACACAAGGTTAAGGTTAAGTGCTTCCATTAAATATTCACTATCTAGAATCAAGCGAGGCAATTCTGAGCCACTGAATATAAGCATGCTTTTTATTACTGACCACAATTGCAGGGTAGTGAACATATTACAGCCTCTGCTGTCGCTGTGGCAGGTAATACCTCGTAGAGGCGAAATATGATATGATATAACTCAAAACCTAAGCACAATATGGTATATGTGATATGGCATACAGGGGTATACTTTCCTGAATGTCCCAAATCTAGAGTTACAGTGCCCTTCAAAATGACTTGCACTCTGGACAAAAATGAAAAACAAAGTGCATGAAAAAATGCTGATGTAGTGTATTAGTGCGATTATACACTAATTCTCTGTGATATACACTCAGCATCAAAAAATAGCTGCACAAATAGCTGCACCCAGAAGGAATCAAACAACAGGAATGGAACTTGGTGGGTAGATTTGACATTGTAAGACATGCAAATGATTCAAGTTTCATGGGTCTTATCGATGTACCTGACGGACCAAACAGCCACGATTGCAGACCTTCAGCGAGCAGTGATGCCCTCCATGTGACATCCTGTTAGTGCCAGCATCATTGGCAGACAGCTGCATGATGAAAGACTACATGCACACAGACGTTACTATGACTGCCCTTAACACCACATCAACGACTGCAATGGTGTCATGCCAGACTGTCATGGAGTGACTCAGAATGGCAGCGGGTCATCTTCAGTGACGAGTCCCGCTTTTGTCTGGGTGGTGATGATCAACCAATCAAAAGGCACCATGGTCAGCGCCAAGATGAACGGTTTGTTGTCACGTGTCACATGTCCAGAAGGCCTGGTGTCACTCCACCTCCACTCCTACCGCACAATCTGCAGGAACTGTGTGAGAATATTCAAGCTGCATGAGATGGATTATCACTGGACACCATTAGGAACCTCTACATCTCCATGCCGAGACGTCTGGCATGTTGGGTTAGCAAACACGGCGACCCAATGCCATAGTGAGAGACACTACTTCTGTATGTGTAGCTCAATAAATATTGCCCATATCAGTCTAAATTTATCATCATTTATTGTTCCTGGTAACCTTTATCTTCCTTCCCAATAACACTGCAGTCCCACAC
The DNA here is from genome assembly GCA_034552555.1 of Semaprochilodus insignis. Classification (NCBI taxonomy): domain Eukaryota; kingdom Metazoa; phylum Chordata; class Actinopteri; order Characiformes; family Prochilodontidae; genus Semaprochilodus; species Semaprochilodus insignis. The sequence goes on along the minus strand of CM067483.1, from coordinate 8,066,654 downwards.
TTCCTCTTGGGTGCAGCTATTCCTTTGATGATGAGTGTATTTTTTGTTAATCAGAATTGTGATATTTGCCTTACTGTGTTACGGATGAGCATTTCTGGGGATAATTCAAAGCATTTATGTCAACATCTATTGATTTCCTACCTAGGCAGTCACACTACACTATATCAATACGAGTCCATGGGCAAGACTCCAAACACTACCTTCACCTACCTTGTTAATGTAAACTGCTCGATGAAAAGAGTTGCTCTTAGAGCATCTGCCAAATCCCTTAAGTGTAAATATAAATACTTGATGTAGTACCATCAAGACAAGAAACCTCATGACAACCTCATGACAACACTCAATAAATGTGGAACTCTTTGAAACGAGGGGCAGCATTTGATGACAAGAACACCTTGCCAACTCTTAAACATGGGAGTTGAACTATTGCACTTTGAGGTTGTGTGGCCACCAGTGACACCGATAACGTTGCACAGGTGGATGTGTGACTGGATTCCATGACTTACCTATTGACTAACAATAAGTCAAATCTAGAATTATATATGGCTCAGACTGGATTTCCAAGAACAATATGCTAAATCAAGAAACATGGCTCTGTCTAGAAACCAAGGCTGAAAAGAGGCTGGCCTTTTCAACAGCACAATGATCCAAACATACCTAAACATCCCCCCATGCATGACTTTAAACACTGCATGCTGAAGCTTTTGGAATGGCCTTCACTTCACAGTTCACCATCTAACCAATCACAGTAGTATTTGCTGTGTGCTCTGAGCATTCTGACCAAATTTTGATTCACCAATGGACACAAATGTATTGTACTAGTATCTATCAAAATGTCAATCTAAGCTTATTTTAAACAGATCCCAGCTAGCAATGAACGTTCCCAGAACTTTGGCTAACGTTACCTACAAGTTCTAATAAATCTAATGTTCAAAGATGATGTTTATAATGTCACATCATGTTCCTATAAGGTTAAATATTAACTAAAACATAGCATTTTATGGGTGTTACTGAGTCCTGAGATGACAGAATGTTTTTGAGAGAACGTTCTTCTACCCACCGAACCGCACTAGACTGTAAATTCTATGTTTTATTGGGGTTTCTGGACACAACCAAAAAGTCTACCATGAGTTCAATATCATGCTTAAAGGGTTTTTCTCCCACGTTAATACCATTTTGTTAACCTTTTATTTAGTTACCTCAAGTTTACCAATGCTTAACTGGGTAATGTGCGTTGTAGGTCCATATGCAATATGTGGATGAATGAAGCACATTAGCAGAGATCCGACAATGTGGTATCCTGTCGTATAAAGGAATCTCAGTCTGTGAGGAGTCTTGATGGGCAGTGCCTTGAAATTGAGATTCAGTCAGACCTCACAGCTCAGTCTACATGCCAGACCTCAAAAACCGGGCCTGTCACTGCAGGTCATAGCCGGCCTTTGACCAGGCCAAGCAAATGCAAATCATATCAGGGAATCTGTCAGTCAAAGAAGGGCAATTGTGTCCCAGATGCTTCAGTGGAGCGAATAAGCAGCAGTGGAGAACAAAGTCAGCCAGTATTTATAGGGTGGCAGGACTAAAAATGTGTGATCATCAGTGGTGAGAAATACACAAGAGAGAAAGCCATACAAATACACAAATGTGTTAGACAAATTGAGCACTTTGAGCCAGTTAAAGTACAGCTGAAACTGAACTACAGTTATGAAGGACAACAGGGCTGGCCGCTGTTCATTCGGGGTAGTTCATCTGTGTCCATGCAACCATAAAGGTTTGACTGTCCATGAACAAAGTCACACTACCAGCTAATATTCAGTATTACTGACAATATTGACAATATTGCACCAATTTGTACAGCCAATTCCCAGAGCAGATTTTTGTTCCCTCCCAAAAGTGCCTTGTTCAGTGTTGATATTGCACACACATTCATAACTTATTTATTTATATTGAGATTTTAACTGTTACTGTAGTTTATTAAGATTCTCACATTGAGTGCACTGTCCATATGTAAATATCTTAACTATCTATATTCAATATTACTGCTCTTTTTATTATCATTGTTTCTTCATGGAGAGTGTCGCACTAAATTTTGTTGTATGCAAGTACAATGACAATAAAAGGATTCTATTCTATTCTATTCTATTCTATTCTATTCTATTCTATATCACACATGGTTAGAATGTGCAAATGAGCCTTGAACCAAACATGAACTGTTTTATTGTTTATTGTATGCTATGAGCATCCTGACCACAGTTGTTTTTGAGGGTTGGGCTAAATCATGCCATCAGCGATACAGTTGTATGCAATATATATATATATATATATATATACTTAATTAGTATACTTCTATTAGGTACACTAAAGCAGATATTACATGTGTAACATGTACATTTTGCACACACACACATATATATATGTATATTTTACTAGAAATGTACTAGAAATGTACTTTAATATGTACTTAAGTATCTCTAAATCAATCTAAGAGGTGTCTCAAAACAGTACAGTCAAGTACAATTAGTTCTATGTAAGTATATGTTTATTTTATATTTAGCGATTATATTTAGCATACTAAGTACATAGTTAGTATATGAAAACAGCAGACTTTCAGCACATTATTCTAAGTTCAAGAGTTCAAGGAAGTGTACTACGTAGGGCTACTAGTTGAGAAAACAAATGCATTAGTCTACAAGCAGCCCAGATCTACTATTCTCTGGGTTTGTGGGGCAGGGAAACGGGAAATGTGTGAAGCAGACGTCAGAATAGACGCCAGTTCATATCAGTAAATTCTATAGTTAAAAGTGACAGTCAGTCTGGAAACTCAAGCCAACTCCTCCAACAGGACGATGATACCAGGCATGAAATCCACCATGAACTCCTTAAATACGTCCAAGCTGAAGCTTTTAGAATGGCCCTAACAGTCACCTGAATGTCTGTGGGTACAACGTGCGCTGCATATAACTAGAAGCTTTCTGAAAGGAAAAGTGGGTGAGAATTACTGAAACGAGGGCAGAAGGCTTGTGATATCTGCCAAATGGGGGTCTGTACCAACTTTGGCACATGCCACAATTACTATTTCATTTTTTATTGCTATTTTATTTATTTATTTATTTAATTAAATATTTTGCTTTGCAAATACCATAATATTTCATAACATCATCCAATATTGCATTTTTATATAATTATAACTAATTAATATAATGATAATTAATTATATAATTATTCATAATATCCTTCAGCCCTGCTATACATATTACAGCGCAACATGCATCGGAACTCACATTTTCTTCCTTAACATGGCACAATTCGGAGCTAAACCAGATATTTTGGTGCAAAATAATGATCCATCATCTTTATCCATCAGCTTTTAAAAGGATATGAAAAACAGACATTCCAATGTAAATATGGAGTCAGACCTGGATAATGGTGTGTAGTCAATCACAGAGGACTACTTGTCCCAGAGGAGGAGGAGGTGATGGTTAATGCGACGATATGAATATAAGGAAATAAAAAACTAGCAAAAATGTTAATTCATATTTCCAATAGACTTTCACAAACAAGCTTCGTGATTTTCTTATTGTTTGGCTCCACTGGCCTTTTTCATGACCCTGTTATTGCAAGATGTGAATGTGTCCAGAGGGAGAGAAACCATCTTTCATAAGCTCTCTGAGCCTGACTGAAAAATGTGGGCATCTGTCATCAGCTGCACGTCTTACGGCTGATGACTAATGCATGTCTGTAGCCTGAACACAATGCGTTGCAGCATAATAACGATCCTGATGTCTTTGTACAGCTGCTGCTTTTATCACTTCCTCTCCTTTACATTTAAGATAAAGACACAAATCGCAGTAGGGTGTAGCATGGCCCATATACAGGCCTCATTCTACAGGCAGAGCAGAACTGTCCCACACTGATCAAAGGTCACTACTTCACCTAGTGAATGGAGTTTGGTATGTGTTGTGTTATGCAGTATACTGTACAGTCTCATCAGCTTAACAGAATTCATGTTTTCATTCATCACTGTTCTCTGGAGGTTACAGAACCAGAGGGTCACTAGTTCGATTCCCTGAACCAACAGGACATGACTTAAGTGCCTTTGAACAAAGCACCTAACCCTCAACCCACTGTGCTCACTGCCCCCTAGTGTGTGTTCACTAGTGTGTGTGTGTATATATGTTGGTGTTTTACTGCATGGATGGGTTAAAAGGTTCTAACTTTCAGTTCTAAGTTCGAATTCTGACAATATCTAACAGCATACATTATGCAAATACATTATACAGCCATTGAGCTGAACAGTAACCGCCCGGTTTGACATTGACATTTTAGAAAATCCCGCATTGACATATTAGTAAATCCGGTAAAGAGTTTTAAGCCCCCAGCCGAACCAGCCAGCTTCAAGATCAATCATGACATTTTTCTGAGCAGTAAGAGGTTGTGAGAAACTGACTAAAACCTAAAGGGTATAAAACTGTACGCTTAATGTTTTTAACGTCGGGATGAGGTACTGATCTCAAATAGCACTGCAAATGATGTCAATTAATCACTTATCCTTTACTCCAAATACACAGTCAAGTCACATTATTATGACCACAACCATCGTGTGCAGCACGGACAGCAGCTAGACAGGCTAGGAGTGACTAAGGTCCTGGTAGGTTGTCACAGGTATCTGGAGCTGTTCTGACTGCAGTGCATCCCACAGCTGCTGGAGGGTGCGTGGGGGAAGATCCACAGAGCGAACACGGCGTTTGACGTGGTCCCACATATCCTCAATTAGGTTCAAGTCTGGGGCATTAGGGGGCCAAGGTAGTACTTGGAAGTCTTGGTCATGCTCTTACAATCAATGTCGGACATTTCTAGCCGTGTGACATGTCACATTGTCTTGCTGGAAGATCTGCCCCAGGAAGGACAACCAGCATGTGTGGGTGGTATGTCATCTGCAAGGATGGATTCATACCCAGATATACAGCCTATCGCACACCTTATATACCCACCAACCCAGCTCACAACACGTGACTTCCTTCATGAGCTATACACCGCCAACATTGAAAGTAGGAAGTGGTCATAATAATGTGACTCGACTGTGTAGTTTTCAGCCAACTTCTATAACTACGTTTCTAATAGAACAACTGCACTAATACTAAGAAGGGTCTCCTTTTATCCGCAAAACAGCCTCAATCCTTTGTGGCACGGATTCCACAAGCAGTGAAAACATTCCTTTGAAATTCTGGTCCGTGTTGGCTTGATTGCATCATGCACTTCCTGCAGATTTTACAGCCGTACTTTGATGCGGCAAATCTCCCAAAGGTGTTCTATTGGATTCAGATCCTGTGACTGGGAAGAGCACTGAGGAACACTGATCTCATGTTCACGACAGCAGTTTGAGACGCACTATGCTTTGTGACATGGTGCCTTAGAATGCTGTAAGTAGCCATTAGATGCAGATTCCAGATACCTGTATAAAATGTGGAAAGGCCAGGCGGACACTGTGGAATTCCATTAGGAATGAGATTAGAGTTCTGGCAGTTAAACATTTGATTGCTATATATAGATCCTAACTTGTTTACTCCCACATTTGTTTCTTTCCTAACCTAAACATAAATAGACCTCAGCTGGGAAACTGCTTAAAGACTTTTCTGCATGTATACCACTGGAGGACAATCACATTTACTATCAAGACTAAGCCTGCAGTGATTTAGAAGGTACAGTAGTCAGAGGACTGAATAACATTCTCCTGTATCTGGTAGTCATTTATTATACTGACATATTGTATTTAATGTTTTATCATCTGTGTAAAACCAACATAATGGAGTAACACCACACTGGAACAAGATCACGTCCTCCTTGCTGTGCGTGTTTGTTAGTGTTTGTTCTATCTGAAAACTGTTCCACCAGATGTTGCTGCAAACATGTACATTAATGAGCTCCTTCTGGTGTACATTCATGGCGCTAATGCTAATTGTGCTCCCTGCTGGAGACACACCAGACTGTAAGCGATTTGCAAAGCTATGCCCATGTGAGGTGTTTTCCATCATTACAGCCGAGTTTCCATACGTGCTTTCCTTCTTCCGAGGAAAGTGCCACCTGACTTGTGCCTGAAAAGCCACATTACAGCTTTCTGTTTTCCTATTTTCCTTTGCCTGGATGCAGACATGCCAAAATAAGATGCACACTTCGTTATTATGTCAGATGGGATCACTTTGATTAAGGCTAGCGCATGTCTGCTGCATTGATTTCTCCGCAGTCTGTATGCTGTCTGCAGTACTTATGCTGTCCGTAGTCCCTTTCATCTCTTTGATCTCTGTCTTAAACCCCTGCCTTTGTACTCGCTTTGATGAAAGTCAAATAGTTTGCTGGCTGAATAACGATAGCTTCTCTGATACATCCTTTAGGATGGCTCTGTTTCAAACTAGAATATGTGTTGCCTTGAAATCTTGAATCTATGAGTTTAACACAGTGATTAACCATAATTAAGTTACCTTGACTGAAGATGAAAAACAACAGTAACAAAAAGTCAGAATAAGCTTTTACAAAAACAGACTCATTAAACTCAGTATGGTGTCGGGCCGCCATGATTGCTAACGCAACATGCCAGACGTCTCGGCATAGAGTTGTAGAGGTTCCTAATGGTGTCCCGTGATAATCCATCCCATGCAGCTTCAATATTCTCACACAGTTCCTGCAGACTGTGCTGTAGGGGTGGAGGTGGAGTGACACCAGGCCTTCTGGACATGTCACACGTGACAACAAACTGTTCATCTTGGTGCTGACCACGGTGCCTCCACACACGGATTCGTTGGTCGTCTCCACCAAGACAAAAGCTGGACTCGTCACTGAAGATGAGCCGCTGCCATTCTGAGTCACTCCATGACAGTCTGGCACGACACCTTTGCAATCTTTGGTGACGCTGACGTGGTGTTAAGGGCAGTCAGCGTAACAGTCTGCGTGCATGTAGTCCTGTGCTGTGCAGCTGTCTGCCAATGGTGCTGAACAAATGTGACTTCCTTCATGAGCTACATGCTGCCGCCGTCAAAAGTAGGAAAGTGCCGCCATAATAATGTGACTCGATTGTGTGTTTACTATTGCTCGATAAACAAGCTAAATTTTTATTTTTTTTTCTGACCAATCGGACAAATTTTGGAAGTACTTTCTGCCATTTTAGACTTCATCTTGCCTTTGCAGTATATCTGTGGCCAGCAATCAGATGCGAAAAGACAACTTTGGGCTGAAAGATGTGGCTAACTCAACAGCTCCTGCTGAGCAAAACCTGTGCAAGTGATTAAAGTTTAATCTGGGACGTGTCTTCGCAAAGCACTCCATCTCTTCACTTATTCATGCCATTATTCATTCAGTCAGTCAGAATTCATGTGCAGCCGACTACAACACTAAGCTAACTTGAGAAGACCTTTAGCCTGCTAAGAGGCCCTCGCTTTGTGTTGTCTTGCCCTCAGCTCGTTATATTCTTTAACCGCGGTCGATGAATCTGTCAGCTTTGCTATCTGTGGGTGAGTTTAAGCATCGCTCTATAGTGCACTGTTCTTACAATTTGGAGAATCCAAAACTCGGAAACAAGAAGTTTTCATCCGCTGACGGAATCTGGCGCAAAGATTCCCATGCCTCACTGAGCACTCAGGCTTTTCTCACAGTCGAGAGAATACGGAAGCTGCTGTTAATGTTCAGTGCGGGGCTGGCGGAAGCTTTCATGACAACCTTTCATGAAATAATCATCAGCCCAGCACAGCAGAAAGCAAAGACGACAAAAACGGCACCAAGAGGGAACAGACAGTGTTTCACCCACAGGAAGTCAGAAAAGAAAACAACAGGATTACGCCAGCGTTTCAACAGCTTGCCCAAAACCTTGCTGCGCATTTCCAGTTCCATTGCTTTGCGACTGAAATTCCTTGAAGATTGTGAGACTGAAGGTGATACTGCAGTGGAGCGTAACCATGATTGCTTAAATATCTCCTGCACTTTCTGAAATGGCTAACTCCACTTCAATGGCTTTTAATTATTATATAGACTGATACTTTTATTAAATGTGTTACTGTATGAGTTTATACACTCATCATCAATAGAACAGCTGCACCCAGAAGGAAGTGTGGGATTGCAGTGCTATTGGGAAGGAAGATAAAGGTTACCAGGAACAATACATGATGACTTTACTGAACAATAAGAGATTGAGAGCCATACCTTGGACGAAGGTACACTAGGAAAAACACAAGATAAAACATCCATTGCTGATTCATTGAGAACAATTTTTAATGTAACTGGCAAAGAGCCTTTGCCAACACATGAACATTATCGGGCCAGAGATAAACCTACTAGGTATTAAATTTTGCAGCAAAAGCATGTCTGCACTTAAGTACACGTGTCTAGACACTTTAGCAAGCTAGAGGATATCCCAATACAGTGAAGTGATGATGAGCTCATGAATCATTTGTCTTTATTTTCCTTTGTCAGAGAGCTTCACCATGTAACCTTCCTTCAGCCCTCCCGGTAGCAGACTCAATCAGGGCTGCACAGTATATCGCTTTTGAAGCATTACCACAAAACTGCCCAGTGCAATACCAATATCACACACTGCAACACGCAAATGGATTTCTAGTCAATCATCAAATTGCTTACAGTTTGCTGTGAACATCCTGACCAGTCAGAGGCATTGTGACAAATCAAGGCATTTAACAAATGTAAATAATTTTTGCCAATATAGCGCAGGCAAAAAACAGCTGTGTTATTATTTTGTAATAATGTACAATACTATTGCAATGTTGAGAGTAATAAAAAAAAGAGAGAAACAGAAATGTACACTCATCATCAAAAGAATACTTTGCACAAATAGCTGTACCCAGAAGGAATCAACCAATAGGAATGAAACTTTGGTGTGTAAGTTTGACATCGTGAGACATGCTAATGTTCTGAGTTTCCAGCCTTAATAAGGACCAGCCTTATTGTTGCACCTGACTGACCCAACAGCCACAACTGCCGACATTCAGCGAGCAGTGATGCCCTCCATGAGTCATCCTGTTAGTGCCAGCACCATTGACTACATGCACACAGACTGTTACGAGGACTGCCCTTAACACCACGTCAACGTCACCAAAGACTGCAGTGGTGTCGTGCCAGACTGTCATGGAGTGACTCAGAATGGCAGCGGGTCATCTTCAGTGACAAGTCCCGCTTTTGTCTTGGTGGAGAAAACCAACGAATTGGTGTGTGGAGGCACCGTGGTCAGCACCAAGATGAACGGTTTGTTGTCACACGTCACACGTCTAGAAGGCCTGGTGTCACTCCACCTCCACCCCTACCGCACCATCTGCAGGAACTGTGTGAGAATATTCAAGCTGCATGGGATGGATTATCACAGGACACCATTAAGAACCTCTACAACTCCATGCCGAGACGTCTGGCATGTTGGGTTAGCAAGCATTGGCGGCCCGACGCCATACTGAGAGACACTACTTCTGTATGTGTACCTTTATCTTCCTTCCCAATAGCACTGCAATCCCACACTTCCTTCTGGGTGCAGCTATTCTTTTGATGATGAGTGTATATACAATAAGATACACTAAATAGGCAAGAGTATGTGGACACCTGACCATCATACCTATCAGCTTGTTGGACATCTTACTCAAAACTGTGGGCATTAATGTTGAGATAGTGACCTTAGGCTTGTGTGCAGCTGCTTGGCCATGGAAGCCCATTTTATGCTGCACTGATGCGCAGTTCTTATGCTGATGCTGCTTCCAGAGGAAATTTGGAACATACCCCTGCACCAAGACAAACATCTTAATGATCTAGAAACTTTTCACATGTGCCTTGTATTTATTTAGATTGTTTCAATGGTCAGGACCCCCACAGGACCCCCACAGAGCAGGTATTATCTGGGTGGTGGATCATTCTCAGCACTGCAGTGACACTGACGTGGTGGTGTGTGTTGTGCTAGTGTAAGTGGATCAGACACAGCAGTGCTGCTGGAGTGTTTAAACACTGTGTCCACTCACTGTCCACTCTATTAGACACTCCTACCTTGCTGGACCACCTTGTAGATGTCAAATCATAAATTCATTGTTATTGCCATGCACTAGTGCCACAGATTAGGGAAAATAGCCTTCAGTACATGGAATCCCCACTCTGTGAGTCCATCACTTTGTGCCGGAGCTGGTTTATTGCTCCTAAACACAGCAATAGCTGTCATTGTTGACTGGGACAGATCCAGCAGGGCAGAAATGAAATTAAACTAAATTTTAATGCTAATTCACCATCCTGTGAAAGTACCATATGTAAAGTGTACTTTGTGATAGTCCATTTTGTGACGTTTGCATTTGCATCAGAGGACATTTGATGCTATAAGAAATCTGGCTCCAAAGCATGCTGGCTTAGGACGAGAGTGAAAGAAAGAAGTTCATTCCTAAATCTTTCCATTTTCACTAATGCCAGAAAGACACTGGACGCTCCTAGAGATGACCAGCACACAACGTGTTTGATAAAGCTCTTAACATGCAAATCCAGGCTTTATTGACTATACCTGACCTCTCTTGACCTGGATATCACTACCAGCAACAATGAAAAAGCATCGCTCCACCTACAGCCTCCCTTTCCTTGACGTCTAAAGTGTTTACCTACATGCTCGCCTGTAAATTACATTGGCGAGCAAAAGTAATCATGAAATTAATCTCCTTTTAAGTGCATGCCGCCTTAATCCTTCTGGTCAGATCCCCTCTACTTGAAACAAGGTCGCATGGACAGCACTTACACACCACAGCATGATCCACAGCGTCCAGGAAAATGCATCTGTACACCATAATGTTATTACACCCCTGTTCCTGAACATTTAATCAGGGTTAATGATAATAGACGGACAGCAAATGGGTCCTATGAATGGTAGGAATGCATTAGTAATGCTGGGTAATACAGATGTTTGTTTAATGCAACAGCAAGGGCTTGGATACAGTGCAAACAGATACATCATAGTATATATTTTTCCCAAATATAACCATTTTAGACACTTATGTAAATGAATTTAAGTTAATTATTTGGAGGGGGGAATTGGAGGATTACGTTTAACAGCCAAACCAAATCTGAAATATAGTTATTATGCAAATTAGTAAAAAACAAAACAAAGAAGCCAGAACAACCTACAGATAAACACATGTCAAAATTTCTTAGCACCAGCAAAAGCAATGCCAAGTGTAGGTTCACCAGTTTTTAGTTGAAATTTTCCATTCCACCTTAAATGGACCACTAGTTCCATTCTGGCACCTGCACAGGCCTGAATGTAACTGCTACACAGTTTAGGGTAGAAGGGAAATTCAGTCACATAGCTAAGTTCAGCTACGTCAAATTCTCAAGTCATTCTCAAGTGAGGTGACTTCCTAGGAAGTACTAGAGTAAGTGCTTTGGTGTCCATGTTAGGCTGAGGTCAGAACAGCTTCCTTTAGTCTACTGACTCGACTACTTCAGATGAAATGGACTAGATCCATGACTCAGTCATTTGGTCAAACTGGCTAACGTTAGCATGGTTAGCACCGCTTGTATGTCGTATCATCTGCACTTATTTGTGCCATACCAGTACAATGGTTATAACAAAACTCATACTGGAGGAAGAATTTCACCTGGTAGAATAGCTTATGAACTTTAGCATGTCTTAGCAAAGTATTAACACACTGAACTACTACTATAGGTAAACGTCATCTCAAGTTCATCTCAGTACCAACATTCATACAACGACTGAATTTAAACAATAAAATATTTCCGTATCCATCAACACCATGCTCAAATCCACCAGTTTCCTATCGTGCGCGTTGGATTTAGGCACTTGTATATAAATTACATAGAAGGAATTTGGTTGATTTGGGAATAGTGTTGAATGACTGCAGCATTTTCCATTTTCCAGCTGTTCCTGACAGAAAGAGGCACAAGCATACAGGATGCACGTATAAAACAAATAACTAGAGAAATCAGACAAAGCTGAAGTTGGCTTCTTAATTGAATTGTCCATTATATATAAGAAATGCCCATATATATATAAGCCTCCTGTGAATGAAACGTACCTAACAGCATGTAATACCTCCACCAGCACCAATAACAGTTGTGACTGGATTTGGCATGTACTGGACAAGTTTCCGGATGTAGGCCACATCAATGTTCAGACACTCTTACATCAAAGGATTGCGCAGTTGGGCCAGATTTGGTGGATGCCTTCCCTGGCACAATTCTGAGGAGAGTTTCCTGTAGGCTGGGATTTTAGCCACTGCTGGTAGACCCATATGACTGTACGCTTCCACAAACCTGCAGATTCAGCTATTTCCTTCACACTGTGGTCTTTGGCACGCCCAAATGCAGTCACAACTTTTAGCCAATCATTAACATCTGCTTTGGAGCCATTTTCCACACATGGAACAAGACATTCACTGCACTGTAGCACCTCTTCTCAATCTATGGATCCAGTCACTCACACCCCCCAGCAGGTATTTATAGCGCCATCAACCTTGTACAGCGCCATCTGCAGGAGACTGAAGTTACCAGACTGAATACCACCTTAAACACGTGACTAATGCTAAAAGTATCAGAAATGTAATTATACTGTGATATGTTTTTGGCCATATTACCCAATACTACTGTGGCGTTGCCATGTTATCTGCCTTGCTGGAGAACGGTGCTAGCGATGCTGATTGATAGGCCTCTCAGTTGATGTTAGCGGCCGCTGCCATTTCTAAACACGCTAAAATCACACTATGATATTATTACTATTAATGCTTGGAGACACAATTGATTGTACATTAGCCAGTTCGGGTGCAACCCAAGTGTTCAACTGCATTTCTCTGAAATATGGTTGAACACATATAGTGCTAACTGTAGATCAACACTATTTTCCTTAATCTGTGGCACTAGTGCATGACACCAACAATGAACACTTTACACCCAGGAAAGCAATCTAAATAAACAGGCACTAATGAGAAGGTTCTACATCACTGAGTCGGATGCCCTGGTGCTCTGGGTGTGTATTACTGATGGTTACAGCCCACACCCTGCTGTGATGTGTGCCTTTATCATGAAAAGGATGAGCAGTGATAAACCTGTAGCTGTGCAAATGCATTGTGATCATTATTTGCTGCAGTGTGCAGTGTTTGGTCGAAGCACGCTGACGTACTCTGATGTGTAAGCCAGTACGCAAGCGTCCAGAGCCAAGGGGTTTTGCATTTGACCACCAGACATCATAGACAATAAAGATAGGAAAATATATCAAGGCTCTTCCCATCATCCCATATTCTATCTGATGTCTGGTCAAATCGCTGGTGTTTAATCTTCTTCTTAATCTCTAAGAATAGTGCAGCGCATCCTAGAAAACACAAGTTAATCCAGTAGTGTCCCGAGTTAGAGAGATCGGCCCGAAGACCTACAGCAAAGTTTGACATCATCAAAAAGGAGGAACGTGGTATTTTTTTTATAACACTATCACTATTAGGTACACCCCAGTGTCACTGCTGGACTGAGAATCGTCCACCGACCAAGAGCAAAACTATCCAGCCAACAGCGTCCTGTGGGCAGTGCCCTGTGGGGAGCGTCCTGTGGGCAGAGTCCTGTGATCACTGATGAAGGGGCTAGAGGATGACCAACACTGCACTGTGAAGCAGCAGAGGAGCTATCATCTCTGACTGTACATCTACAAGGTGAACCAGCAAGGTAGGAGTGTCTAATAGAGTGGACAGTGAGTGGACACAGTGTTTAAACACTCCAGCAGCACTGCTGTATCTGATCCACTCACACCATCACACCACACACTAACACACCACCACCACGTCAGTGTCACTGCAGTGTCATGAGGGTTACCTGCAGATTGTTGCAAGATTGTTGCAACATTATTTTACCAATATCATCATTACATGTAAGAACTCATGAAAGACATTGTGACCCCTGGTTCCTAACACTGCCATTGCAGAGAAATCTGAGTTGGTATGTTTCTCTAGAACCAAGAATTTCACATCAAACCACTCAGAGTGACTTCATTTACAGCTCATCCACTGACTTGCTCTTGAAGTTTAAAAGATTGGTGTAATTCCCCTTTAAAACTTTCCAATGCCCAGAATTACCTGTAGTTGATTACTAATATATAGGAACGCACCACTATGAAAAATGTGGACCTATATCTGATATTTTTCTTGTACATATCTGCTCGGTACATGAGCAATGTCTAGAAGAAGTACACTCATCGTCAGTAGAACAGCTGCACCCAGAAGGAAGTATGGGATAGCAGTGCTATTGGGAAGGAAGATAAAGGTTACCAGGATCACTAAATTATATTTCTATCATTACTATACTATATTTATTTCTCAGTATGGCAGCGGGCCACCATGTTTGCTAGCGCTACATGTTGTAGAGGTTCCTAATGGTGTCCAGGGATAATCCATCCCATGCAGCTTGAATATTCTCACACAGTTCCTGCAGATGGTGCGGTAGGGGTGAAGCTGGAGTGAAACCAGGCCTTCTGGACATGTGACGCATGACAACACACCATTCATCTTGGTGCTGACCACGGTGCCTCCACATACAGATTCGTTTTAAGGTCTGTGTGCATGTAGTCCTGCACAACGCAGCCGTCTGCCAATGGTGCTGGCACTAACAGGATGACTCATGGAGGACATCACTGCTCATTTGCCTGCTGTGTGCACCTATATGTGCAACTACTTTTTTGATCATGGGTGTATAGGCACAGAGAAATATAGCTTCTAATATAATTAATAACTTATTATAAGTTAAAAATAATACAGTATATTAAATAATATCTGATTGTTTATATTTCTATTGGATTAGAATGCATAGTTATAAACGTATACGGCTAAAAACTTAATACAATTAGGACACTTCAGTGTAGTTTTTCTTCGGGACTACGATACATAAATAACGGAATATCGGACTGAAATATCGTCACGTGATATCGTGACTCTGATATCATCGTGCGTCCTTGTTAATACTATGGCACCAGCTGCTTTCGAACAAATGCATGATCCCTCCGCGCATTTTACGCACGGCTTATGTAGGTCATCCTGTGGACCCACCACGCCTCACATGTCCGAGTGTTTGCGCTCTTGTGCGCTGATGAGCTTCAAGCGCTGCGCTTCTCAGTGTGTCAGCATCTCAGCCAGCGTGGCTACGCCTAGACTCCATGTCCTCCAGAGGTAAACATCACCAGGAGGAGGAGGAGGTGCCTCAGCGCTTCATAGAAAAGGAGCATGAACGCCTCCTGCCAGGCCAGTGGACTGTGTGTAAACAGAGGCTCTGTCTGTTCCACTAACCCATATCCCACCTCCAGCACGCTGCGAGGGCTACCCTGCTAATCTCTGAGTGTGCATGAACGCGCTGGGCTTCACCCACATAGTACTGACCCTGTGCTGGTCGTGAGGAGAGAAATCATCAAAGGACGACTGACCTGCAGGCTGTACTGAGCACCACAGCGCAGTCACCTGATTGCATTCAAAATATACATATGGTATGTAGCCCCGTGGCGCTGAAAGTGAACTGGAAGACCATGTGACGTTGTGATATATTTCATTCATATTAACCGTAAACACGTCGCGCGCAGTCAGGCCTCCCGGGCGGTTCAGCCGAGGCCTGAGAAAATAAATAACTCAACATCCATAAACGACCATTCAGCCCTCTCGGCTGCGCTGAGCAGCCGGCCAGGCAGGCAGACATACAGGCAGACATGCAGGCAGAGAGCTGGACAGCTCATGTGTTCATCATCATCCCGGTTAAGATAATACAGCTTACCGTTTGGGCTGCGGCGATCTCTGCCAGCGAAGTCCTGCAGATGAGACACGGATGCGGTCTTATTGTGCTGATGATGTGTCTGGGAGAGGCAGGTGTGCGCGCGTGCGCGTGCATGCGTGTGTTTCCCTGCACTACAATCTCCGCTCCGCTCTGCTCTTCACTCCGGTGGGCGTGTTTCGTCACACGCTCTGCGTCATACCAGTGTTGAGGGAAAGAGGGGCTCTTCGCTTCCCCGTACCTGAGAATGAGCTCCACGTCGTAACCCAGATGTGCAGTGTTTCTGGTGTTGGGGGTGTTAAGCAGCTACTGTTGTGTCTCATTTGCAGTAGTGCTCGGATATCGCCTGTTAGGCTTCGTTAAGGTGGAGGGGTTGAGTGGTAACCTCCCGTCTGCGTGCAGGTGTGGGGTGCTGGTTTGGGGATAGTCCTGCACTGCATCTTCCTCCCAGTGGGGAATCTCCTCTCAGCCCATGCAGAGTGCTGTGCAGTCCAGGATCTGTTTTTAATTTTCACTTCTTTCCCAGCATTGCCACAGCCACCAATACGAGGGAGAACGAAAGCAGAGAGTGACAGAGCTGCATCATGTGGTGGAAAGCACCCCAGACAGCTACAAAACTGTGTTTATCTATTGTATTATTATGGTTGTAAATTCTTCTTCTTTTTCTTCTTCTTCTTCCTCTTCTTCTTCTTCTTCTTCTTCTTCTTCGTCTTCTTCTTCTTCTTCT
>CM067483.1:8021768-8045535 GCA_034552555.1 Semaprochilodus insignis | reverse complement strand
CTGGATCTCAACACAGTTCGTGCTAAAGAACCTGCTATTGTTTGGTTCCTGGTTCTGAACCTGTTTATTTTTGGTGGAAGTGCGCCTAACGGGTTACAATTAGATGCAAAAACTGGAACAGAACCCAGAAAAAGGACTAAAGGAGGGCTTCAGTCCTGGGTCAACAACTGCAACCATTTGTGCAAGCATCTACTCTATCTTGGGATCAGCATATTTGACATTAAGCTATCATTTTGCAGTTGCAGTTTTTGCAAATCTCTACACTTAATAGCTGCAGAATTTCACGTACGACTCATATGACTCTCCTGATACGGCATCTGTAAAAGCCTGGAGGGGCTTTAGAGTTGCGGTGACCAATTTTAGTGCCAGGTTGATTGCCTTTTTCATGTTCTAGGGCTCTTTCGGTAGCACTTTACAGATCGGAGGGTAACTACATGGTAATTTTACAGTAACAAATTGTATTTAATCATTAATTAAATGTCAATTTCCTAGTTATTACTAAATAATTAATCTGAAATTGTAGTGAGTGGTAACAGGGCCATTAGGAAATGGTAAAATAATGGTAACAAGTTGTACTTACCTAAAAATTATCTGCTTATTTTACAGTTCTTCATGTATAATAAGTGAGTAATTGTAGTGGTAAGAAATTAATGGTAACAAGTACTTTCCTAAATATTATATGCACATCTTCTAGTCATTAATAAATTAAGAGATGGTCATTGTATCAGTATTTAGTAATACAAGTTTTATTTACCTAAAATGACAGGTAATAACATCAGTTCAAATTGGTCTTATGCTTCACATGTAGGCCCACCCATAGACAAGCACAAGACCATTTTGAACTGATGTTATGACCTTATGAAAGGTGTAGTAAGCAAGAAACAAGATGGAAATTAGTAAGTTTGTATTTTACAGCTCTAATACCATTTAGTTTCACTGCAATTACTGCCTGTAACATCACACTGTCTGACCATTTAAATACATAACAGGTAAGAAATAAAGCCATAATACCAGGAAATTACAGCAGAACTGCTTCACTGATTTTGGGTTAATAACTCTTACCATTATGTACATTTTATAATATATATATACTTATTATTCTCTCTTGTTGTTCATTAAGAACTATAAAATAAATAGGTAAATAAAACTTATTACTGTTTTTTAATCATTTTATTACTAAATATTTGTCAGGAACAAAGAACCAGGACCGACGTGCGCAAAGCTAAAAGCCAGATGGACTTCATTAAACAAGCGAGTAAATGAGCATAGCAAAAAATACACGAACAAACAGTGAGGGAGAAGGCAAGCTCGAAGTCAAAGAACAGGCAGAGGTCAAAACCAGGGTAGACAGGCAGCGAGGTAACCAAAGTGGAAGGGCTAGGCAAGAGAATGGTCAAAGAAACAAGAGATAGGTCGACAGCCAGAGAGTAGGTAAAAGATAAAGCCAACAAGGGATAAGCCAAAGAGGAGGTCAAAAAACAAAGGAGTCAAAGCCAGAGTCAGAATACACAGAGAGGAAACACTCAGAATCGCAAACTAGGTTTGGCAAAACTTCACAATGGTGTTGTGACAGAGAGGGGTTTATACACTGGACTAAAGTGGGTAAATTAGGGACAGCTGGGGCTAGAACGCAGGTGACCTAGAGTGGGGCTGATTGGATGACTGGGGACGTGTGGGTGTGACGTCATCGAGCGATGCCCTCTGGGAAGTTGAGTCCGGGGGAGCAGAGGAGCCGGGAAAACCCGGCAGCATGACAATACTGATACAATGACCATATTTTCATTTATTAATGACTAGCAAAGTACTTATTACCATTGTGTTTCTATTACATTGCTGCTTTGTTACCACTACAATTGCTCACCTATTATACATAAATAACTATAAAATAAGCAGGTCATTTTTAGGTAAGTGCAACTTGTTACCATTATTTTACCATTTCATAATGGCCTGGTTAACACTCACTACAATTTCAGATTTATTATTTAGTAACAACCACGAAATTGACATTTAATTATTGATTAAATACAATTTGTTACTGTAAAATTACCACATAGTTTCCTACTTATTACCAATCTGTGCTACCACTCTTTCAGTCACCTGCAAATGGGAGTCTCACCTTGTTGTGATGATCTTGTGAATAGGCAGATGCAGTCCATTCTTCTCAGGACCTTTCGAGAAAGACCTTTTCCAGCTGTAGAAGAAAGTGGAAACTAATTTAATGCAGCCTTTAATTGCATTAAAGGCTGCTATGTGTGACTCGGCTGTGTCTGTATGTGTCAGTATATTCAGCCTAAAAATGATGTGCATGGTTCAGCACAGCACAGCGGATCTGCTTCTCAGTGGATGTTGTTGGTCCTCAGCCATTGCGAACTTCCTCTGCATTTGTGTCATATGTAATTGAGTTGTCTGTGTCCCAGTGTTCTCACCTCCAGGGACCTAGCCAGAGCCTGAATTCATTTTTCCTATTTATGGTTCACTATTTATATGTATGCAGTCCTCCCTGAGGTCAGCAGTAAGCAGTCACAATCGACGTGGTACACAGTACCCGTAAGCATTTCCCCCAACCTACCCTGAAGGGCAATCATAGACAAACTCATTACAATACGTAGAAAATGGAGTTTGCAGTCACTCAGTATGTTGATTCCTGCTGGAAACACATTGCTGTTTTCCCTTGTTTACAGCTTTCACTGTGTGTTCCATCAGCCATGTGTTACAATAAGAATGACAGCCACACGCAGCCAACAACAACAGCCACGGGAGACCCTACCTTTGGACTCAGCTTCCCCCAGGCAAAGACAGAGCTATGCAGCCTCAAGCCAGTTTGGACTGCTCCAACATTCAGTAAGTCAATTCTACACTTTGAGAAAACGGTGCGCTTTTGGAGGACTGAACGTTTTCGAAAGTATTTTTGCAATGGAGCAGATTATCAATAAAGGATGGCACTGTGGGATTATGTGTCATGCTTCACTAAAGAGGAGCTCTGAGGCCGGTGTAGATGCCATCTACAGTGTAGAATTTAGTGGATTTTATGGGACTTTGGAAAGTTATTCCCAGTGCATAGGCCATAGTATGTTAGGGGCGGTCGTGGGCTGGAGGTTAGGGAACCAATCTTGTGACCGGATGGTCACTGGTTCGATTCCCTAAACCAACAGGAAGTGACTGAAGTGCCCTTGAACAAGGCACCTAACCCCCAACTTGGCACGGATTTGGCTTCCCTGGTCTTGAAATGGTAGTGAGCAATGAAGAAAGACTTGGTGCAACGAAAAGCTCTATACCTCAGATGCTGACACTTTCATTTTTTTTTAAATCTGTGCTTATGCCATTTATGTATTTATGAGGGTTTTTTCATGTCTACCTATACCTGCTAATGTTGCTCTCAGAGCTGTTGATTGACAACTGCAATATTCATTCATTAACACTGTTAAACTCGTGACCTGAAACCAAGGTTTGTGTCACATCCTGTCTTGTCTGCCTCCTGTTTGTCTCGTTTTCTCTGTTTCTGTCTCTGTTTCTCTTGCTACTTCTATGTGCCTTTTGTTGTCCTGTGCGAATGTGTTTCTGTTTATAGCTCCTCCTGTCGACCTAACCTGTCCCTAGTTTGTAGCTCCGCCCCTTCCCAGGTGTTCCTGGTTAGATTTTCTGTTGTTCCTGTTGTGGTGGCTTGGTGTTTTGTCTCGCTGTCGGTTGTTTTGTTTCCCTGTTCCTTGTTCTTAGTTGTGTTTTGTTTCTTATTTTTCTAGTGTCTTTAATTTATGTTTGTACTTATTGGTTCATATTAAAGACTTGCACTTGCATCCTGCCTCCTTGTCTCTTCCTGTTACAGTTAGTAAGATCAGCTGATTAATTATCTCTCAACAACAGGAACACAAAGCTGAAAAAACAGAAATGAGAAACAGAAGATGAGAAGAAAAAGCCTAAGGGCAAAAAACATGTCTTGATTTTTGTAGTGTTATGGTTATGCTGTTTATTTTGAGTTGTAGTTGGATTAGAAGCAGTAGGTCTGGAGTATGTCTAACGAAGCAGGTTCAATTCAGATAGACCCCTGGCTAAGTTTCAGCATCTCAAAGCCCAGCAAATAGAGACGCAGGTAAAGAGCTGTGTTGTATTACCAGTATTACATTAAAAGGTCAAGGTCAAAGTTCAGACTATACAACAAGTAGTGCACAACTGAATGGGGACTGCAAGATCACCAGCTTATAACCCACTTATATTAATAACGACATTTTAGTTTGAACATAACCAGCTAATAGCATGTTCATACCAGGTATGTAGGCTATTGGCTACGCCACCTAACGACTTACCTGAAGCTGCCAGAAGCGTTGTGCCTCCAAAGAGGCCTTTGGCTCGTCTTCTGGATGTGAGTGTTGTATCTTGAACAAACCCGAGCTATCTGCGCCACGCATGACAAAGCCTTGAGTGCCTCTATACTGGAGGAAAACTCCTTTTCCACGGCATATGAGGGAATATTGACCCACATGCTGACTCACACGGGGTTAATGTAACCTGAGGTTATATCTGTGGCTTGTTTTACAGGTGAAGGTACTGTAAAAGACATCGGAACATTTACTGACATGGCGCATTCAGACGGGACTAAACTCACTGGGGAATGCCGGTAATAATTACCCCACCTTCCCATGTACAACTAACCCTGTCCAAATAGGGCTTAAGCAAGAAATACTGCGTTGCTTAAGTAGGTCTGTAATTTATTAGAACCCCAAATGAGCGTCAAATCATCAAGCACCAATTAGCAATGCATATGACTGCAACAGCATGTGGTAGTCATTGTGTTTAATTAGCCTTAATTAATACCCATTTCACTCTAAAGCAGCTCACAGTATAGGGTCACCTTTGCCTTTGGTAGAGTCTATTGGAGAGATGAAACCACCTTTGAGAAGAGAACTGTCTGGGTGAACTGTATAGTACAACTTCTCTTCATAAGCTAGTGCCGTAGAGATGAAAGAGAGGAAAGCAGCGGAGAGATTAAGAGAGAACATGTGCTTCTGTTTGACAGTGACAAAGAGAGAGGGGGGGGGGGCAGAAAGGGAAAGTAAGAGAGTGAGAGAGTAATGAGAAGAGAGAAAGTAATTCTCTCCTTGTGGCTTTGATGTCTCTCTGCAGGACACAGATGAGACACAGTGCTGACAGGAGAACAATGAAATGTGTTTGTGTGTAAACAGGTTCCACCAGCCCAGGGTGCTATACGTCGAGCACTGGAAGAGCTTGTGTGGAAACATTCCTGAATGACCTCTCCGGCTGTCAATCAAATCCATCACTTTAGACAGCATGAACATGCTGTACTCTGTTTCTGTCCATACTGCAGGCCAGGGCCGGAGTGTTGAACCATGAGCTATATGCTGGAGACTGGCCCACCTCATAACTGTACATTCGAGGCTACACATACAAGGCTTTTCCTTCTTCCGAGGATGAAAGCACTCTGGATGGGGTGGACAGGGGTGGGGTGGACAGAACATCACAGCATGGCGGTTGGTTTCCCACAATTTTGGAGTCATAAACATGAGCTTAAAGGAATAATAAACCACAAAAATTCACTAAATTAACCAATAAAACTATGATTATTCCTCTTTTTATTTTTTCTCTGTTATACATAAAAATGTACATTTGAAATGATAATCTGTGTTACAATAATTTTAAACTATTTTCATTCTCTTTAAGCTTGTGGAGCGAGTAGTGTAGTAAGGCTGGAACACCATGTAGGCTAATGGTAAGCTCACCTTGCGTGTTTAAGGTGGTAGTAACTTCAGGCTTGTGCAGATGGCGCCGCACAAGGATGACGGGGCAGGTGTGAGTGACGGGATTGAGATTGAGAAGAGGTGGTACAGTGCAGTGACTGTCTCGTTCCATGTGTGGAAAATGGCTCCAAAGCAGATGTTAATGATTGGCTAAAAGGAGTGACTGCATTCGGATGTGCCAAAGACCATAGTGTGAAGGAAGTAGCTGAATCTGCAGGTGTATGGAAGTGTATGGTCATATGGGTCTACCAGCAGTGGCTAAAATCCTAGTCTACAGGAAACTCTCCTCGGAATTTTAAGTCTGATCCACAATACATTGCACCTAAAATACAGTACATACTGAGGCTAACGCACATAACTCAACAATAATCAAACTCGGCTTGAAGACAACATTAAAAACTCCACAATTATTGCCACATAGTACATTAGAGACAAAAGACTTGACTGTCTGTATTCGAAATAGCACACTACTATACTGCACACCGCATACTACAGCAGTATGTACTGCATACTGTATACGCCCCTTGTGTGTACTATACAGTAGAGTAACAAGTTCTGACCTACAGTGTAGTATACTAATACAGTCACATGACCAGTTACCTCACATTTACCTCAGAGCTGTAATTACTGTATCCACTATCCAAATTCAGACCTGTATATTTTAACTTTCTGGGGCTCATTCTGATGAAAACATACCTCACTACAATCACTACACCCACATTTATACTCAGAGTTGGCTGTGTTTGCTCCCCAGTGTTACCATTTTCTTTGGCTGAAGCAGGCTGAGAGCTGGTGAGGCTGCGGTGCATGATGGGATGCAGTACACCATGAAGATAGCTCCCCCTGTATACTAGAAATTCTGACTGGAGTAGAACACCATCCGGGTATCTCCAGTACACTAGAGATATTCAACTTGGTCGCATACTTCATACTACATACCACTTTTAGGTAGATTTAGTATGTGAGTAGTATGTAGTATGCCACTGGTAATATGCAATAAGACGTTTATGAAGATGATCTTGGTAAATGGATAAAGGGGAAGATTTATTTTGCCTAATGTCTTCCTCTGACTTGCTAAACCCTCGCTCCTATTATGAGGCTGCACTGAATAACAAGAAAAGGATGATGCATTAGGTCTGTCTCTGTCTCAGTGCAGTGCTTATTGCTGCACTCTCAGGGATGCAAGAGTTTGCCAACCCCCTTTGTCAAGAAATTATCCCACTTGTAAAGCGAACATTCTCCTCTTTTCCATTCCTATTGGATTAATGAGATATCACTTTAGATGTTGTTTAGAGATCCAGATTTTCTTCCCCTCCATGTTGTGTGAGATTTACACACCCAGAGTTCTATGTGCTATATAAACGTCATGATCTGAACAGCGCATGCAGGCTCCTAGAGGAAATGTGTTCAGGTAGAATTGTGCACATTCACCTTCACTGGTTGTGCATTGGAGTGTTTGGTACAGCTCAGTATTGTTGGGTAATCTGATCTATATGATGGGATAAATTTTGCCCATTCCAGTTTGTGAGGAAATGGGCCATAGGCACTGGCTGATAAGGTAATGCTGTGAGATGGTACTTTAATAACACTGGTGGGAAGTCATCCAGGGCAGCAACAGTGCTCAGGAGCTTGTTTATAACATTATTCAGTTACAGGATGAAACTTAATAGCATCAAGTGCTGCTGAAGGGTCTGGTAATGACAGCAGAGCTTCAGGTATCGTGGTAGCTACAGAGGGTCCAACCTGAACCTGACAAAATCATTTCTAATTGATGGGATAGAATTTGTCAAGTAATCTCTGTAAAGCTTTTGTTTTTTACTGCTTGTGCTTTGGTGTGCATTTCCATTTACACTCACCATCAAAAGAACAGTTGCAAAAGTGGGAAGTGTCAGACTGTAATGCTATTGGGAAGGAAGATAAAGGTTACCAGGAACAATAAATGATGATAAATTTAGACTGATATGGGCAATATTTATTGAGCTACACATACAGAAGTAGTGTCTCTCAGTATGGCGTTGCGCTGCCATGTTTGCTAACGCAACATGCCAGACGTCTCGGCATGTAGTTGTAGAGGTTCCTAATGGTGTCCTGTGATAATCCATCCCATGCAGCTTGAATATTCTCACACAGTTACTGCAGATTGTGCGGTCCGGGTGGAGGTGGAGTGACATCAGGCCTTCTGGACGTGTGACGCATGACAACAAACAGCTCATCTTGGTGCTGACCACGATGTCTCCACACACAGATTCATTGGTTGTCTCCACTAAGACAAAAGTGGGACTCATCACTGAAGATGACCCGCTGCCATTCTGAGTCACTCCATGACAGTCTGGCAGGATACCATTGCAGTCTTTGGTGATGTTGATGTGGTGTTAAGGGCAGTCATTGTAAAGGTCTGCGTGCATGTAGTCCTGCAGTCTTGCAGCCGTCTGCCAATGGTGCTGGCACTAACAGGATGACTCATGGAGGGCATCACTGCTCACTGAATGCCTGCAATCGTGGCTGCGGGTTCAGCGATATGGCCTGTCCTTGCTTACGTCACATGCGCGGCTGAATGTGAAATTTGAATCAGTCGCGTGTCTCACAATGTCAAACCTACCCACCAAGTTTCATTCCTGTGGGATGATTCCTTCTGGGTGCAGCTATTTGTGCAGCTACTCTTTTGATGATTGATATCATCAATTAGCATTTCAGTATTCAGTGTTATGCTAGTGGGCTGGATTATCAGGAGGAAAACGAAATGATGCACCCAACTAATCATGTACTATACATCTCATGTCCCCAGTTTAATTAAATCAGAATATTAGTAAAATTTGCTCCAAATTAATGTTTTTTTCAGTTATGTAGCTCTGTAGACACAACCAACTATAACTTTGACTTACCACATAAAGTAATTCTTGAGCTTAGTCTTCACTGCCTCCACCTCATTAGCCAGCAGTGCTATTCGATCACCATGCTCCAGAAAATGAAAGTGCTTTTTTTGATAAACACAGAGACTCCTGCACCAGCTCTGTCAGTCCTGTAGTACGAGATATGACTATATTCAGGGAAATGAAAGACTGAAGCTTTGTAATTATTCAACCAAGTTTCAGAGAGGCCCATAATACTGCACTGTATAGGAAACTATAAAAGGCTTGTCTGTGTGATGCATGGCATTTGTAATAGTTGGTAATCTTAAAGACTCTACAGTCTTACACTTAACAGCTCCAACTTGCTGTGTCTGAAACAGTACATATCCTGATATACCACATATACTCTTGATGTATTATATTTCACCATATCTCCACCTTTAATATATAAAAAATCTTTTTTATGCACACTTCCACCAAAAACAATTCACATGTGTGGACTGATTTATGTGTTACTTGCCTCCTTTATGGATGAGAACAGTAAATGTGTATGTAGAGAAAGACTTGATGAACTTAAGTGGATTTTTTTAGCCTAACATACCTCTGCCGATTGGTAGAGATGGCACAATCAGATTAAGTTAAAAACCTTAATTAAGATATAGTGACTCAAAATGAGCTCTACTCAAAAGCTCAGTCTGAATACATAAGTATCCTGATATACCACATAAACTCTTGATGTACCCCAGTATTATGTTTCTCCATATCTCCACCTCTAATATATATTTAGTGGTGTAAAAACTTTGATCTCTTTTTCTGCACAGTGTAAAAGCTCTAGTTCCCCTTTCAGTTTAGTGAATATTCATGATGGACAGACCAATAGAATTGCTCCAAAACTGCTTAGAAATGAACCTTGTTCTATCAGCCTCCACTGCAGGTTAAGAAAGCTGGTTCATTCTCCTGTAAAGTTCCATTTTGGAGGGTTTTAAGGTGGACTGTATAATTCCATGAGTGCTGTTTCAGAGTTTGATGTCTTCACTTTTATTCTACAGTGAAGCATTAAGATAACCATAAGGAGAACCTGCTATGAGGAGCTATGTCCAGACTTTTGACTGGTACTGTATGTGAACCTGTACTGTGGCTGTAACAAGAAGGAGTACTCGGAAGGGATTACGTTAGTCAAGGAAATATGAACAGAACCTTAATCAGACTGGGGGTGATTGTTTTGCTTGACTGGAAGCTTAGTAGGGTGAACAGCAAGCTGATCATGAGATATGCAGTGTTTCCCACTGCCGTGCTTCATGGAGCTGGAGTAACAGTACCTTCCTTTTCAAATGCACAGCTTCAGAAAGGTCTTCACTGATGTAGATGTGTTTTAGACAGTTTTAGTATTTGTCTTCGAGGCGCAAAAGTTTTACAACAATCTTTCTTAGGTGACTGGTGCTGAACTTGCCAATGCAGTGTGCCCTTTCAAGTTCCACCAGTTTTGGATCCATTTTAAGATGGCCAGTGAGTAGCTTTTTCACATTTGTTACAGACTCCTACCAGGACCCTGGTGTCAAATCAAGTAAAGTACCAGACACAAGTTTAGACACGGCTCCTCATAGCAGGTTCTCCTTATGTTTGTCTCAATACTTTACTGTAAAATAAAAGTGAAGACATCAAACTATAAAATAGCACACATGGAATTATTCAATCCACCTTAAAACCCTCCAAAATGGAACTTTACAGGAGGATGAACCAGCTTTCTTAACCTGCAGTGGAGGCTGATAGAACAAGGTTTATTTCTAAGCAGTTTTGGAGCACTTCTATTGGTCTGTCCATCATGAATATTCGCTAAACTGAAAGGGGAACTAGAGCTTTTACACTGTACAGAAAAAGAGATCAAAGTTTTTACACCATTATATATATATATATTAGAGGTGGAGATATGGAGAAATATAATACTGTGGTACATCAAGAGTATATGTGGTATATCAGGATACTTATGTTTTCAGACTGAGCTTTTTGGTAGAGCTAATTTTGAGTCACTATATCTTAATGAAGAAGGTTTTTAATTTAATTCAACCTGATTGTGCCACTTCTACCAATCGGCAGACGTATGTTAGGTTAAAACAATCCACTTAAGGTCTTTCTTTACATACACCTTTACTGTTCTCATCCACAGAGGAGTCAAGCACAGAGTAAATCACATGTGGATTGTTTTCGGCCGAATTGTGCATAAAAAAGATTTGGGATTTTTGAACAACTAAATATATATTAGAGGTGGAGATATGGCAGAAATATAATACTGGGGTACATCAACAGTATATGTGGTATATCAGGATATGTACTGTTTCAGACTCTCATTAGTTGGAGCTGTTAAGTGTAAGACTGTAGAGTCTTTAAGATCACCGACAACATCCATTTAGATGAGTGTACCTAAAGTTTTGACTGGGTACTGTACCTTGTCTATTATAATATACTTTAATATACTGTATTTCTGCATGACTGGTTTTCCAAGTATTATGTTTTAGCAGAATTCCTTATATTAGCAGTGATCCGAGTGCTCTTGATGTTATTTCCAGTTGTTTTTAATGGATCTAATTCAGATGAAGGGGCAGTTTTTAGGTCTTCCATTTAATCATTGTAGATGAGATTCCCTTTCCGATCCTGTGCATCCTTGAAGAGGTTATCGTTTCTAATGTTTGTTGAGCCTATTATCATCTGGACGAATAGCTTGCAGGACTTTTCTTGGCTTAACGCAAATGTCCTTGGGGTGGATATTTTGCTGGACCTGGCAACCCTGTAGCCCGCCGTAGAAAACGGTAAAATTACAGTCTAATTCTACGTAAGCAAGTGTGTGAAACTTGAATCATTAGCATGCCTCACAATGTCAAACCTACCCACCAAGTTTCATTCCTGTGGGTTGATTCCTACCGGGTGCAGCTATTTGTGCAGCTGTCTTTTTGATGATGAGTGTGTGTAGAGTTTTTACATTAGTTCCAATCACCACCATTTATTTAAGGACTCGCTCGTGGCCGCTCTCTAGCACTTTGCAGTCATGTTTTGGTGTGCAAGGAATACGAAGTGTCCAGCCTCCCCTGGGCTGCATCCAAAACCACATATAAGATAATTAAACTGTCTGTTGAAAATAGTGTGGCTGCCATTATAAGTGAATTCATTAGTATGTAGTACAGAGGGATGTGGTTTTGGATGCATCTAGGCTCTGGTTTGGCTCGGTGTCCTGTACTGACGTGTTGTGTACAACCAGTCAATGTTGCCTGTATCTGGGATTGCTTTAAGCTGAGGGATCATTTTTGCTGCTTGGTTGTTTAAACAGCAGCAGCTGTGGTATTCCAGATAGTTGCAAGAGAGTTACTACTGGGGATCTTCTGTATTCCAGGTGGTTGCAAGAGTATTACTAATGGGTATCTTCTGTATTCCAGGTGGTTGTAAGAGTGTTACTAATGGGTGTCTTTCTTATTCCAGGTGGTTGCGAAAGTGTTACTAATTGGTATCTTCTGTGTTCCAGGTGGTTGCGAGAGTGTTACTAATGGGTATCTTCTGTATTCCAGGTGGTTGCGAGAGTATTACTAATGGGTATCTTCTGTATTCCAGGTGGTTGTAAGAGTGTAACAAATGGGTTTCTATGTGGTCATGTGGTTCCTTGACCAACATGACTAAATGTCAAAGTCTCCTCTCCA
This sequence comes from Semaprochilodus insignis, assembly GCA_034552555.1. Classification (NCBI taxonomy): domain Eukaryota; kingdom Metazoa; phylum Chordata; class Actinopteri; order Characiformes; family Prochilodontidae; genus Semaprochilodus; species Semaprochilodus insignis. The sequence continues at coordinate 8,033,253 of CM067483.1, read as the reverse complement.
TCCTCTCTGTGGGTTTGTGAGAGATGCAAGTATCAAGCACTAGCCACAATAGTTAAAAGATAGAGTGATGAGAGTACGGGAGTTTGTTGTTTGCTTGTTCTGTTAGACACCAAACGTGTTTTGGCTGATTGACAATAACTGGGGTATGTGGAATTCAATTTTCTTTTGCCAAACGTGATATGTAAAAGGCATTCCCGCTCGAAGGACATGTTTTGTTGGTGAAAATAAGCGAACACATCCTCTGAAGAGAATGATATTATATTTCTGCACATTGTTATGCACAACGTAACACATTGAAAAAAAAAACATAATTTGGCATGTGCAAAAGTTATGGCACAGTGTATGTTTTGCTTTAGTCCAGTATGTTAAAATTTTAGTAAATACTAAAAATTGCACTAGAATACTAAAATTTGTACTAAAATACTAAAATTGGCACTAAAATGCCAAAATTTGCACTAAAATGTTCACCAAATACTACAGTTTGAACTAAACTACTAAAATTTGTACTAAAATACAAACATTTGCACTAAAATACTACAATTTGTACTAAAATACTAAAATTGGCACTAAAATGCATATTAAAACACTACAATTTGTACTAAAATTTGCAGTAAAATTCTAAAATTTACACAAAAATGTACACCGAAAAAAAAAGTTTAATTAAAATACTACAGTTCATACTAAAATACTAAAATTTATATTAAAATTTACACAAAAATTTGCACTTAAATGTAAATGTAAAAATTGTACTAAAATGCCAAATTCAAGAGTGTTTGTGTAGAGGATGTGTTAACTCAACAATCATTTGCAATCATTACAAACTTATTTACAATCAAAAAAATATGTTTAATATGTATATTTGTATGTATATGTATGTATATTTAAGTGAATCTTGATGGTGTCTCAAAATAGTTATGTATAATTAGTTCTAATTAAATATATCTATAATAGCACAAATGATTATATCTATCAGACTAAGTACATTAAGACCGTTACAGTAATGAATCCTGCTAGAACTAAAGCTGCAGAAGAGTTTCTCCAGGTCTGGAGGGGTAGAAGAGGGAGAAAGCAGGTAAAAGAGGGAGAATGAGGGAGAGAGAGGTTGCAGTGAGAAGGAGAGGAAGAAGTGGGAATGAATTGATAAATAAGAGCAGCAGGGATCTACCCTATTCCTATCCTCCGACTGTGTGCAAGCAGAGCTAGGGAGAACATCACCATTTCTAGCACCACCACCTGTCTTTCTGGCTCTCTGTGGTAAACCTCTTTCATGAATCCATCCAGTCCACCCTTTTTATCCTCACTGGTCCAAAGTACAACCATCCCAGCTTCATCTTCTTAATATGTTCAGGGAGTTCAACCTGGTTCTTCTGTCTCATCACACACAAACAAATCAATCGAAAAAAACTTTCACTCTGGCTGAGCTCAGTTCCATGCTCGACCAGTAGGGGGAGCTGTGATATCAGCATTGCTCTGATCTTTCAGCTAGAGATCCACCAATCCCTGAGATGGAGGAGCGATCGCACTGTGTCTCAGATGAGCGCTTGGAGTCCTACATAGGCGCCAGTACACTGACATAGTGAATCACCTGCTGCTTTGTCTTCTGTGGCTCTGTAGGCACAAACAGACGGGTTTTGAGCAGTAGAGGCTTGGAGCATCAAAAGATGTTTTTGGTTGAATTATACAGTGCTCTTTTTGACTGCTGTACACAGTCAGTGTATATATACATACGCAATGAAACACTGTCAAAACTGTAGCAGTTACAAAGATGTGCTCTGAACTCTTAATCCAGAAGGCCTCCTGCAGACCAACCCTTCTCCTTCTCTCTTCTTCTCTATGATGGTAGTTAATCTAATGTGTAAGCACCTCCAACCATCCTAAAGCTAGCACAGAATGGAAAGCTGTATTTACTTTGGTATAGTTGAATTAGGGGAATTAATACACTCATCACCAACAGAATACCTGCACCCAGAAGGAAGGGTGGGATTGCAGTGCTATTGGGAAGGAAGATAAAGGTTACCAGGAACAATAAATGATGATAAATTTAGACTGATATGGGCAATATTTAATGAGCTACACATACAGAAGTGGTGTCTCTCAGTATGGCGTCGTGCCGCCATGTTTGCTAGTGCAACATGCCAGACGTCTCGGCATGGAGTTGTAGAGGTTCCTAATGGTGTCCTGTGATAATCCATCCCATGCAGCTTGAATATTCTCACACAGTTCCTGCAGACGCATGACACCAAACCGTTCATCTTGGTGCTGACCACGGTGCCTCCACACACGGATTCATTGGTCATCTCCACTGACACAAAAGCGGGACTTGTCACTGAAGGTGACCCGCTCCCATTCTGAGTCTCTCCATGACAGTCTGGTGAGGTTGTAGTGGTGTTAAGGGCAGCCATTGTAATGGTCTGCATACATGTAGCCCTGCGTCGCACAGCCACCTGCCTATGGTGCTGGCACTAACAGGATGACTCATGGAGAGTATTACTGCTCGCTGAATACCTGCAATCGTGGCTATTGGGTCAGTCAGGTACAGAGATAAGGCCCGTTGTTGCTTATGTCACATGCGCGGCCGAGTGTGAGACTTGAATCATTAACATTTCTCTTGATGTCAAACCTACCCACTAAGTTTCATTCCTGTCGGTTGATTCCTTCTGGGTGCAGCTATTTGTGCAACTATTCTTTTGATGATGAGTGTAAATAGAACTTCTGTAGGTAAATAGGGGTGAACATAACTTAATACAAACTGGCACAAACCAGCCTTTCAAAATAGACTTTTATAATTGCGTTTGTTCTTGATGAGGTGAGTGAGGTGCATCACATATGGGCTGGAAATTTTCATGCAATGTAAGCAACAGCTGCTGTGTTGAAAGGATGCATAAAGGTAGGAACTGACAAAATTGGAGACACGTGTTTTTATCAGGACAGTGATAATATTATAAGTTAATTTGCTGATTTTGAGATGTATTTTAGTCATTTTAGGCCATTTTAGTAAGCCAAATTATCTCACTATATTGGCAGATCATTTTGCCAAGTTTAGGAAACGCGCTTGAAACAAGCCAAACTATCCAAATGAGCAGAAGGAGACCCCATGAAGTTGGTCTTGGTTTGCTTCAAAACTGCCGCTCTGGTGCGGTTTGTTTGAAGTATGAATGCAATTGTTGTATATTTTCCTGTGACTTCTATTAGGTACCATTTGTAATCCCTCTGGGAAGAGTTGCTTTCCCGGAACAGAACTTGATTTTTTTTACGACACTGAGGCATTTACGACAGTATCTGAGTCCTGGGAAAGTGTTATCAGAAGTGGTATATCTGGGGACTACCCTGGACTGCTCGGGACTGCACTTTAGACTGCATTCTGGACAGCATTCTGGAAACAGAGCTCAGTAAACTAATAATATATCCAGAGTGGTCTCCTCTCTTCAATTGACACCAAAGTAGAAATTACAACACAATACAGACCAAACATGTCTAAACGAACCAAAGACAGAATGAATAGTTGTCACCTCTGTAGAATGTCTTTGGTACTATTTGGAAAAGACAAGGTTCTGACACTGTTTCCACATGTGCATGTGTTACATTATCTCTCTGTGAGCTCTGAATCGGTAATTATAAGATAACGCATTGTTTCCGTTTTAAAGCGAGCCTGAGGCACGTCTGAAGTTATTATAAAGTATTCGATATGCACATTTGACTGCACACATGAATTACATTTTGTGAATGTAGTAAGCCACTTGAGGCTGTTACAGTGATTTCACCCTGCATTGCATTGTGCAAAGCGCAGGGAGTCCCGTGGCTTATTGCTCCAATGTCAATCCAAGATGAATCAAACAAGACATAAATAAAACTAACAAGCCGAGATAGAAGAGAGAACAGCATGGCAGACATTGTCACAGTTTCTGCAAATCATAAAGTCTGCCGGAGCAGTCTATATGGTTTACCTCATGTGGTATGATGGTTAATACAGTATATCAATGAGTACACTAAGCAAACCAGAGCTAACATCATAACCAGAGCAACAATGCATCATTTCTACTTGAGTTCACATCAATGGCAACTGAACTACAACTGAAGTATAAATGCATTTTAAAACAAGTACGATGATTCTATGCAAAGCTCATCTCTCAAACTCTGGAAGAAGACCAGCACAGGTCAGACAGAGGTCAGACAGAGGTCTGCTGTATTCACTTATGTGTCTAATAACTCACAAACAGAGAAACGCTCATTCTATATACAACCCATCTCCACATAAGGCTACAGGGATGTTTACAGGTAGGCCGATATTCCCACAGTCCAGACTTCTGTCTATAGCCAGACAGTCTTGTAGGGTCTTCACTCAGCATGACCAGAACCATCTACTACGGCAGGAAGGAGCCTTTTTACTTGACATGCAAATTGACAGTCAGTGTAACTGACACAAAAGGGCAGATACCCAGCCTGACACAGCCGGACAAGATCCTGATGGCTGTGCCTGTGTTGGCCAACCATATACAGCAGATGGTCCCTGCACTGACTTGTATGCCTGAATTGTAGTTCTGGAGAATTGGTGACACCAGGACGCATCCATCCCGTGATGCTGGGCGAAAGTTATTTCTATCAAACCTTCCTCCTCATGGTGTAGGGCAAAATAAATGTTCCCTTTTAGAGAGGTTCACCGCAGCCTCTGTTGTTTGAAACTTATTAATAACCAGTCGTGGACAGTAAAAGGTACCTGTACTTTGAATGTACTGATACATTACTCTGAAGTCAGAGAAACTGGATTGTCCAAAAGTTTCAATAACACTTCTCAGCTGTGGTACTCTAGGGGTGTACCCTTGTTTGGGGGGGATTCTGGGTAGAATCCAGGACCCTCCCTGCATGTGTATTTTGCTACCAAATCACGTTTGGCAAGACCAAATAAACGAAACCTATCCAAACCAGAATAAACAAGTCAGCAAGCTGAAGTCATATCTATTAGTATTTGAAGAGTTGAAGAGTAATTTTGCCTCTGTACACACAATGGATTTGTCATGAGGTTTGGTTGCAAATTCTTTGCAGTCAGTGACGGCCTGAAGTCTGGCACCCCCCGACTGCACCAAATGCTGGATTTTGTCCCTTGAGATGCTTTACCAGGCCAGACTTATGTTGTGCAGGTCTTGCTAACTTTCTAACATCTTCAGTGAGCGAAAAGCATGATAGACTGGGTTGAGGTCAGGTCACTGCTGTTGGTTATTTAACGGCACTCCTTTTATTTGTCTTCGGAAGCTCTTGGGTTGCTTTTGCAGCATGTTTTGGGTCATTATCCATCTGTACAGTGAAGAACCATCCTGTTAGCTTTGCAGCTTTCTGAAACTAAGCAGGAAATACATTATAACTGTGTACTCTCCAGAATTCATCTCGATACTTCTATTAGCACTCACATCATCAATAAACTCTAGTGGCCCAGCTCCATTTTGCAGCCATACATATGCCCATAACACTGCCTCCTCCATGTTTCACTGATGATGTGATATGTTTGTTTCAGATCATGAGCCCATGAGTTCATCCTATCATTCTGGTGCCAGCTAATCTTCATCTGTCTAATCCAGAGCTGGGCAGCCCTTTTTAAATGTTACCAGTGGTTTGGATCTTGGCTTAACCCTTTCTATTTACACTTATGAAAAATCAGGTTTGTGAAAGGGTGTTGATGAGCTTGCCAGTGCATTCTGAATGTACCACATGGTTGATTTGGCCACTCACGGTTGATTTCAGAGTCATGGCACCCTTTACCCACTTTTGCCACCCTCTTTGGATTGTATGTTGAGAATTTCTATTGTGACAATCAAAGTTATGCTGTGCCTTAACACTTTAATGACCTTAAAGTTGTTTTTGGATGTTCCTGTGCCATGCATGACCTCAGCCAGAAGGCAGCAACAAATTTGGGAAGATGGAGTGAGTTGCAGTAAACACCAACCTTTCCTATTTTCTATTTAGCTCAACCCTAAATGTAATGCTACTGTGCTTAATACTGTGTCTTGTTTATGTATAATTGGATAGTAGTGGTTAGTATTGTGTTAGCAGCCGTGAGACTTGGCTTAATGTGGTCTCCATAGTAAACTGTCTATGTGGATGCCCATGTGCTCTCTGTTAACTCCACTCACTATGGCTACCTCGAAGCCTCCATTTCTGTCTCTTCAGGCAAGAAGTGTTACACCACGAACAGCTACTAAATGCATAACACTTGGAATCAACTCCAGACCTTTTATCTCCTGGATTAGTCATGAAATTACAACCACTATATGGTCACTTGTTCTAGTGCTGTCTTTTGGTAGGTGGTTTAAAGAGCTACTGTTGAAAGCCACCAAGAGCCCATTCAATACGGCCTGCTTACTTTTGTTTGGTCCTTGCTAGCACAAAGGCAAGGGTGGGTTTTGGTGGTCGCACTCATCCGTTTCAAATGAGGACATGTTAATAGCAGCTTGTAGGTAGTTGATTTATTCTAATGAAATCCAGGTTCTGCATCACAAAAGGAGAGATCTCTGAAGCTCTTGTTAAACAGATCATGATTTTCCACTAGCAACCGCAGGGAGCCAGTGCAGCGTGCACGTCTCACATTGGAACAGTACTTTCTGATGTTCAAAGAACAAAGAAAGCTCATTCTGGTCCAGGTTTTCAGGCCATGACTCCTTTAAAAAGGGAAGCGTGAAATATCCTTCTCATTCAAGTACAGTTTCTGATAGCACTATACGTATTATACCCTCATTTCCTTTCCGGATTTGCTTGCCTCTGGACAGAGATTGACCTACACATCTTGACTGATAATCTGCAGGTATGCCTCGCCATGATTGGTCACTAAGTCTTAGGGAAGGCAACACATTCTTTTGCTGAATATACGCTCATCATCAGGAACAATAAATGATGATAAATTTAGACTGATATGGGTAATATTGTTTGACCTACACATACAGAAGTAGTGTCTCTCAGTATGGCGTCGGGCCACCATGTTTGCTAACCCAACATGCCAGACATCTCAGCATGGAGTTGTAGAGGTTCCTAATGGTGTCCTGTGATAATCCATCCCATGCAGCTTGAATGTGCTCACGTGCAGTGGGGGTGGAGGTGGAGTGACACCAGGCCTTCTGGATGTGTGACGCGTGACAACAAAACGTTCATCTTGGTGCTGACCACGGGGCCTCCGCACACAGATTCGTTGGTCGTCTCCACCAAGACAAAAGCAGGACTCATCACTGACGATGACCCGCTGCCATTCTGAGTCACTCCATGACAGTCTGGCATGACACCATTGCAGTCTTTGGCAATGCTGACGTGGTGTTAAGGACAGTCGTTTTAATAGTCTGCGTGCATGTTGTCCTGCGTGGTACTACGTGGTGCAAAAATTCAATCTATAATACAAAATAAGATCCAAGATTCAGGCCTTGGTTCAACTAACTGTTGTTGCAACAAATTAACTCTTCCAGGTTGTGTTCAGACTGCTGACAAATCAGATTTGTTTTTCGCATTGAATCTTTAGTGATGACTGCCTGCACTGCTATTTGCAAGTGATCAGATCAGATCTGCATGAGTTGCTGTAGTAATGCTTAAGCATCAGTAACGACGTAGCTACACTGGTGATGCAAGACGAAAGGGGAACATTTCACTCTCCAAACTCTCTCACTCTCTGGCTTGCTTCTTGAATCCTGACAATCACTTTGGATCCTGACAATCACTTTGGATTTGACATGGTCATTGTTTGTCGCGTTACAAGTGATGCAAAAGATACGATTTGTGCATTCAAAGCATCCAGTCTATGTTGCATCTGTAAAAAGCCTATTGGACCACATTTCAAACCACCTACAGATGTTTAATGATGCTGTTTTGCAGTCCAGACTATCAGAAATCAATCTGGATACAATCTGAAGGTGCCAAAAATCAGATTTGGGCTGGCAGACTGAACATAGCTATAGAGACCCCTGTTGCCAGCTGATGCGTGAGCATAACTTAATAATATAGCTACAGTCTTTGTGTACACAGTTCTGTTATACGTGTCTGACAAGTGCTTTTGCCGTTTACTATTCATTTTTCATGTATTATAAGAGGTTTAGGTAACTGGTTTATGCTAAGCTAGAATACCTGAGCAACATTCTGTTTATACTGTCCATACTGTCCATACTGACCCCAACCCCTGGGCTTCAACCTCAGTAATAACCTCAGCATTACTGTACTATTAAAACTCAGCTCGTAATCAAATAATGCTACTACATTCACAGTTCACAGTCTTGACTGGTTGAAGACAGAGTGGCATGAGTCTGAGTTTCTCTTATGTCTTGGTGCTGTCTGAAAAAAAGAACACCAGGCTTTCTGAAGCTGATATAATGTCTTTCCCACAGTGGTTACGCAATACGAATGCTTTGCTCCAAACCCTTTTCTTTTAAAGGTTACACAAAAGAAACTGTAGCCAAGGTTGTCATCACCATGTCTGAGATTTACAATACACTATACAAGGCACTGTGAAATGATATCATTGTTTTTATGTCTAAATCTATCTCAAATAGTCAATTGAATAAAGGCTTGGACCACATGCAGTGCTGTGATTTCCCTCTTCTGACTTCTTCTGTTGTTTATGCATGTCAATCTTCAAACAATATTGATTATATTACATAGAAAGAATAGATAGATAGATAGATAGATAGATAGATAGATACTTAATCTAATACAATAATAAGGGTGGTATGGTATGAACAAGAGTAAGTATAGACTCAGCAACAATTATTAACTATAAATAATAACGTCATCTATAGATAAATATATCTCAGTCATTACAATGAGCCAAGAGTACATACAAAAAAATCTATCTACCAATATACAAACACCAGCAATTAAGCCCTGTGTTAAAAAAGTCATTGCCCACTTAGTTACACAACCAATCAACCAATGGCCCCCACAACTAAGCCCTCTGTTAAAAAAGTCATTGCCCACTTACATTTAGTCGGGAATTGGGATCAGTTTAACTAGACAGACCCAGGCTTGATTATCACAACCCCTGCTGGATCTAAACACTGACTGCAGTTATTGAAACATGTCAGTCTGTAGAGAGCTACAAGAAGTATTTCTAAAGCTCTGGAGCTCATTATCTCCAAATGGCTTGAAAACAGTAATATAATAGAGGCCTGCCAAAATGCGTCTAAGAGCACTTAGTAGACTTAGTAGGTACAGTAGGTACCCAGGTACCCAGACTAATGTTTAAGGAGCTGCAGGCCTTCTGGTAGTGTTAGCATTCATGATTTCACCATAGGAAGGAGACTACAGTATACAGTATTACAATATACATTTACACAGGTGGGCGAAGATCCACTGAATTATACAGAAATGTTGAAAAATCAGTGTAATTCAGTGAAGGTTTAGCTGATGATGAACAGTTATAATTATATTTGCGGCTAGCGATTTATTCTTTCTTTTTGTTGTTGTCGTTCCTTTTAGGCTACGATTAAAGAGGAAGCTTAAAGTGGCCCTTTATGATATTTGCCACTGTTGTACTTTCATCAAAATAGCATATCAAACTAAAAGAAAGTGTGTAGACTCACAGATTGCATTGCAAAGCAAATAAAACAGCTAAATTTGCCTGCCTTTTATACATTTAGACCCCAAGGAAGTTTCTCTACAGTGACATTGAATAACTTTTTTTTCATTTCAATAATTAATTCATGCTAAAATTCTATATTGACATGACCATACCATAAACATGCTGTGGCAGATGTTGTATGCTGTTATGAAACAACCTGAGAGATTCTGTTGAGTAATATAACAGTGTAGTGGCGAGTCGTGTCTATCAGAGCTAGGCCTTTAATATGGCCCATAATTTTCAAAAGAAAGAAAATGAGGAAAATAACCCTCAGTGCTAACGTTAACGTCTGCTAGCTTTCCCTGTGGCCTTGTTGATTCAACACCAGACATTCTAAGCTTATGAAGGACATTCTATACTTTACTTGAAGCTTGTGACAGACATATTAGCATGTCTCACCTTGTAGCACGTTCACTCGTTCAGTAGAGAGGCTGGTAGAGAGCTGCTGCCTGCTTTCCATTTCTAACCAGCCACCGATTAGGCTAACGCTCCTATTCAGTGTTCTGGAACAGGAGTGTCCAGTCTTATCCACAAAGGCACAATGTGGTTGCAGGTTCTGACTCCAACAAAGCAGGAGATCTGATCAGCAGTTTGAAGACTGAGACGAACTGATCCAACAAGTGTAGTCAGGTGTGCTCCAGCACCCCCTGCGACTCTGAAAGGGCTTGTTAATGAGCCTATAGGTTGAATCAGGTGTGCAGAGAAAGCACTGAAAGGTGCAGGGAAGGGTGCCTCCAGGACCAGGGTTGAGAAACACTGGTCTAGAGCATGGTTGCCCAATCTTGGTCCTGGATATATACCACCCTGCACAGTTCAGCTCCAACCCTAATCAAACACAGCTAATCGTAATTGAAAGCCTTCAGGGGCAGCCACATATTCGAGCCAAGTGTGTTGAGTTTAACATTCCCAGGGTGGTAGATCTTCTTGAGATCAAAACCTGATTGGTTGATTCCACAGTTATTATGCAACTATGCTAATGGATAATGTGATGCATTAGGCCTTCAGCTCTAGACGTTGCACTGGCACCGATGCCGTATTGCTATCACCGTCAGTACTTGCAATGGGGATACCAATTCCTTTGGCTGATACAACAAAGCAATTTCTGACACCTTCTATTGGTAGTCCAGGTTCTCACTGAAGGAATGAACGTTAGAGAGACATATGGAAGGAACTGCTGGACACTTCTTTTATTCTAGGTTTAGCTTTAAGCACAGCAGCCCACTATCCGAGCCTGTCTGTCCACTAAGCCCACCTGTGGTGTGCCTCTGTCACGTGTCTGAATCATTCCGTGGCAGGATATGCCAGTCTTTTTGCTTCAGTGAAACTGGGAAACCTGCTGCTAATGACAGCGTGACTGATTTACTATTCCCTGAGATGTCAGTGCCTCTCCACTACACCGTCAACAAACTCGAGTGAGCATGTGAAAGCAGTGGGATGACAGCATCGACATTCTCAGTGTACCGTACTGTTCCGTGTCAATGAACCCCCAGATCTGAAGACCTAGAAGGCCCTGATGTCATGTTACTGGTAATTGCCAACACAGATGATATATTATTGGCTGTCATGGCAGCTAATGCTAATTTAGCTGATTATGCTAATCAAACATCATCTGTCATGGCAAATAATGGTAAATGGTAAAACGACACTGCTATATTACACATAGCATACGAGTATCATAGCAAGCTCACCAGACAAAACATTAGTCACCTGTGACTGAAATGTACCTAATAGTGTCAAATACCACCTCCAGCCCCAATAACAGCTGTGATTGGATTTGGTGTGTACTGGACAAGTTTCTGGATGTAGGCCACATCAATGTTTAGACACTCTTACATCAAAGAATTGTGCAGTTGGGCCAGATTTGGTGGATGCCTTCCCTGGCACAATTCCGAGGAGAATTCCCTG
>CM067483.1:7925526-8011844 GCA_034552555.1 Semaprochilodus insignis | reverse complement strand
GTGGTTGGTGTGGCTCAGCGGATAACACCACTAACCTCCAGGGAGCTACCGCCCCATGTGGGAGATGGGGGTTCGATTCCCGGGTCTGGGTAACTATGCTGTGCTACACCAATAAGAGTTCTTGGGCAAGACTCTTAACACTACATTGGCCTACCTGTAATATGAATGACCTTGTAAGTTGCTCTGGATAAGAGCATCAGCTAAATGCGGTAAATGTAAACACTGAGGCAGAATTTTGGACCATTTGTCCCTGCAATTGTGTTTCAGGTCATCGTCATCAGTATTTCTGGAAAGACTTGCTTATTCCAATGCACAAACCTTCTTCTTATTCAACCATTCTTTGGTGGGTTTACTTGGTCTGTTTTGGGTCATTGTCTGATTGCATCACCCAACATCTCCTCAGCTTGAGGTCATGGGCTGCTGTCCTTAAATTCTCCGGTAAAATGTTCTGATAAGTCTTTGAATGAATTGTTCCCTCATTGACTGCAAGGCGTCCAGGTCCAGAGGGAGAAAAGCAACCTGAAACCAAGATGCTCCCTCCACCATGCTTCACAGTTGGGATGAGGTTTTGGTGTTGTCATTTTGTCTGATCTGTCAAAAGAACATTTTCCCAGAATCTTTGTGGAACATCTAAGTGGTCTTGGGGTAACTTGGGTTGGGTTAAAGATGGGCAGGAACGTCCTGTGTGGTGTCCTTACATTGTTGTCCTTTATTGTTTAGTGTTTTTCTTATAGTGGACACATGAACGAAGGTTGGTGCAGTTTGTTGAGACTTCTGTAGGTCTTGTGCTGTCACCTCTTTGAGGAGTGTCTGTTCTGCTCCTGGACTGATCATAACAGGACATACGCTCCCAGGAAGAGTAGAAACAGAATTTGCCCCTTTTACAGTTTGTTTAACCCTGGATTGATGTACACCCAGGTCTTTAGCAATGCTTTTGTAGCCTTATGCGCCTCTCTAGCATGTCTTTTACAGTCCTCTGAATGTTGTTTGCAACAATGCCTGCTTTGTAATAGCATTTCTTGAGAACAGCAGGTTAATCAGGAACCAGTAGGTCTGGTTATATAATGGATTATTTCCGTTTTTTAACTAGAAAAAAAAATGGTGCTAAATGTTTTTAGATGTTGCCGAGGCCTAGAGTCAAAATAGCATTGCCAGAATTACGCTCTCCTGAAAATGTTTCCCAACTTGTAACTAGAGTTACATGTTTTCTCTTGGGCAAATGTATTCTGCCATTCATACTGGTCAAGCATTGCAACAAGACTGAAAAGTGTGCTTCGGCCCCAGCTCAGTAAGCACACCTAATTTGTATTTCAGACGTAAAGGAGAGAGCAAAATCTCATTAGAAGAGAAATGAAATTCAGGTAGACTTATAACCAGGAGAAAGAAATAAAGCAGGCGCTTCACGTCAGCAGAATGTCCTTGGTGGATGTGCCAGACTTGGAGAATTAAGCTTACATCCTGAGTTTACAATGCTTTTATAATATTTAACGTCATTACTAAAACACGTTTGATACCCCGAGTGCCACATCAACAAAGTTTTTCATTTATTAAATGGAAACAAAGCTTTTGCTCTCAGTTCTTTGTTGGGCTTTGGCCTTCGTATATGGTTTGTTGTGCAGGAAAGTTGAGGAAGCAGTAGTTATCTATCTAGAAACAACAGAAATCTTAGATCTTAGGATGGACATCCAGCTGGAGTACGGTTTGCTGATGATGGAGGATCAGTGCCTCCTAAATTGGCATTACTGTACACTGCTATTGATGTACAAGTGAACTTAGTAGCACCTTTGCTGTAATGTCCATGTGTGTATGACTGCACAGTTCATGAATGGAATAAATGATGAGACAGAAGACGTGTCTTGCACTGTAAAACCTAGTTGCACATCTTACTGAAAGAATTAAGCTACCATAACTTCAATACCAAAGGAAGCTCAAACTAAATAGAGATAATATTATCAGAATACAACAGAAGATTTTACATGCTAAAAGAATTATTATACACGTATAACATATAGAAGATCATATATGTAGTGTATGACTATGGCTGCCCTGCAATGGTTTGCCGGCTTGTCCACGGTGTTTCCTGCCTTGCACAAAGTGGGTGCTGGGATTGAATGAACCATCCCAACATCCATCCATCCATCCATCCATCCATCCATCCGTCCAAACATCCTCCGTCCAAACATCCATCCAGCCAAACATCCATCCATCTTAACATCCATCCATCCATCCATCTGAACAGCCATCCATTCATCCAAACATCCATCCAAACGTCCATCCATCTGAACATCCATCCATCCATCATCCATCCATCCAAACATCTATACATCCGAAAATCCATGCATCTATCCATCCATCCATCTATTACATACAGTATCATGTCCCAAAGACAGACATGCAAAAGAGGCTTACTTGCTAGCTAACTGCTTTACACTGAACTCAATAGGAAAGAATGTTACACATCCTAACTGGCACTAAAATGTTTCTTAGAACAGCCATCACATGAACACATTTAGATACTCAGCAATATTAATCTAATAACAATCTAATAGTAATAGTAATAGTAGTCTAAAATCTATAATACCTGCAACATGGGATCTGCACTAAGCTAAAAGAAGTAAGTAAACACAAATGTTACCGCACATTGTGAGCATCACACATACAAGAGGAAAAAATAACTACGTCTGACCTACAAATCACGCTTCTTTGTCATTTCAGGACATTCATACGTCAATATGGTTACATGGAAATGGCATTAATATACATACTAACTAAACATACTAAATAAACAGAGATATATTAAATATGTACAAAATGCACACAACATATACAGAGACAGGAAGGGCCTATGTAGAAACTCTCTGACTCTCTGGAATGTACAAATATATTAAAATAAAAATCATCTGAGAGAGATACACCCACACACCCACACACATATATGTTGATTCATACTGATGATGTCAAAGTCTGTTTATTTGGGCCTTTCATGGCAGATTTCAGTGTCCTCATCCCGGTAAAATTGAAGGATTTACTAGCTGAATGTTTCACACAGGGCTTCAGCATTAGCTGGGATCTTTGCTGTTAGTGTATGGGATTTGTGTGAGGGAACAGTATACTTCTAGGTACATTTACCACTGACTTTACTGGATAGTGAGAATCCAGCAGCTAAATGTCATCGAGAGAACTTTTCATTGTAATAACCTGTTCAAATCTCCACCTACATTCTGAAGCTCAATTCTTTTTCACTCATCGGTGCAGATGATAATGTGTGAATGATGTGATGTACATCACTGATTGTGATCTTTGGCAGATCCTGCTGGAATCTCATGTAGAAAGGCAATATGTAGTGTTATGCGCTCACTGCTTATAGCAGAAGCTACACACCGCCATCTTGTGCAAGTAGTCGATAGTTGCTGCTGTGTTGTGTGAGGGCATTTCAAACTTGCCGGTAAATCAGGGTGATGATGTGACCTAAAGGTGTCCTGTGATAATCCGTCCCATGCAGCTTGAATATTCTCACACAGTTCCTGGACATGAAGCATGACCCGCTGCCATTCTGGGTCACTCCATTACAGTCCGGCACGACACCATTGCAGTCTTTGGTAACGTTGACGTGGTGTTAAGGGCAGTCGTCGTAACGGTCCACATGCATGTAGTCCTGCATCGTGCAGCCGTCTGCCAATGGTGCTGGCACTAACAGGATGACTCATGGAGGGCTTCACTGCTCGCTGAATGTCTGCAATTGTGGCTGTTGGGTCAGTCAGGTACAGTGATAAGACAAGTCCTTGCTTAAGTCTGTGTGTGAAACTAGAATCATTCACATGTCTCACAATGGCAAACATACCCACCAAGCTTCATTCCTGGTGTCATTGTAAAAGATGTTGCCATTTGTTTTAGCAATCATTTAGGAAGCTGAAGGAACTTTCTAAAGGTCAGCACTCGGACAGTGAAAGCTTGATTTCACAGTACACTTTCAGAGTAATGAGAAGAACAGTGGCCAGCAGTCAGTCAAAAAGAGCTGCAGGAGTTGCGGGATGACCTGACAGCAACAGGAACAACACTTCATCTCTGTTTCTGAACCCAAATCAAAGGTGGAGGAGAGGAACTGAGGAGAAGATTGAAACTCAAATCTTATTACATATATGTAAGTTGGTGAAACTGCGAGTCCCTCGTATCCTTGTAGATGGTTTGGTAGTATGACTGGCTCAAAATTTAACCACAATGCTGCAAGAAGCTGATTACCTGCTGCTGTAGTTATCTCTAACCTGTAAATGCCAGCAATGTCCTTGTAACAAAGTACTAATATTATTCATTTGTCGTGTCTGAATGCCTGCTCCCTGTTATGAATATGTACTTTTTTATTTATAAGCATGTGTATATCAGGTATAGCTCAAGTGTCTGAATTCTTGTTTCCTCACAACATATTATCCTAAAGCCTCTGTCTATGATGGCTGGATGCAGAGGGGTTTTTTTAGCCAGCACAGAATACTGACTATGGAACTTGGCATTCCATCCACCAGACCGAAAGCTTTCCTATTGGTTTTTAAAACAGCAAGTGAAGGCATGTTTTTGCAGCACAGATGGATAAAGAGGCTGTCCAAGGTCTTTCAGAGTGTTTAAATTGTCGGTAGGCTTGCTTGAAAGAGACGAGGGAATCAATAGTACATGTAATCCTACTATTAACATTGGCTATACTGTTTGATTACAACATTGATATTGTTTTCTTAAAGCTGCGCTGCGTAAGATCTCTGAATCGGCAAAACAAAATCGTCCTTTGTGGCTTCATTGCTTGGTCAAAAACAAAGACATGTAGAACTGAAGAGAGCCAGATCCTGAGGCACCAGACTGAAACTGCCGCACCTTTTAAGGTGGAACAGAAACATGTTGAATTAGAAGCTTGTGAATAGGAAGAAAACCTCGGCCTCATAGTTTCAATACTGTTAGTGTTTTTTTCATAGAGTGATTGGCTATCAACACATGCCTGTACTTTTAATGCCGGTAGTGTTTTCCAGTCCACTTCCTATTCGGCAGCTTCTAGTTCAAATGTTCATGTTTCACATTAAATGGTGCCAGAGTGTTGAGATAAAAGACGCAAATTAAGAGCCAGAACTTTGAGAAGAATCAAACGACCAGGAACCCATTATCCTCCAGTGCTGTCATATTCCAGAACTGCAACCTACCTGGAGTGCCCAGAGGTACAAGGTGTTCAGTGCTCAGAGACATGGCCAGGGTAGGGAAGGCTGAAACCCGACCACCCCTGAATGAGACACATAAGCTGAAATGTCAAGACTGTGCCAAGAAATATTTGAAGACAGATTCTTCAAAGGTTTTATGGAATGACTCTTGACGGACCAGATGGATGGGCCCGTGGCTGGATCATTAACAGGCACAGAGCTCCACTCACATACCAGCAAGGTGTAGGTGGGGTACTGCTATGGGCTGGTATTATTAAAGATGAGCTAGTTGGACCTTTTTGGGTTGAACAGATGGATTCAAACTCAACTCCCAAACCTACTACCAGTTTTTGTGCTATCCCATTCTTAATCCACAGGGTTTAGTATGTTATCAGCCCACCCTTTGCAGCTATAACAGCTTCAACTCTTCTGGGAAGGCTTTGCACAAGGTTTAGGAATGTGTTTATGAGAATTTTAGACCATTCCTCCAAAAGAGCATTTGTGAGGTCAGACACTGATGTAGGACGAGAAGGCCTGGCTCGCAATCTCTGCTCTAATTCATCCCAAAGGAGTTCTATCAGGTTGAGGTCAGGACTCAGGACTGTGCAGGCCAGTCAAGTTCTTCCCCACCAAACTCGCTCATCTATGTCTTTATGGACCTTGCTTTGTGTACTGGTGCGCATCATGTTGGAACAGGAAGGGGACTTGGAAGCAGCTGCTTGGCCATGGAAACCCATTCCATGAAGCTCTCTATGCACTGTTCTTGAGCTAATCTGAAGGCCACATGAAGTTTGGAGGTCTGTAGTGATTGACTCTGCAGAAAGTTGGCCATTGTGGCCCAAGTGACCCATTCTTTCACTAATGTGTGTAGAAGCAGTCTGCATGACTAGGTGCTTGGTTTTATACACCTGTGGCCATGGAAGTGATTGGAACACCTGAATTCAATGATTTGGATGAGTGAGTGAATACTTTTAGCAATATAGTGTATATATTCAAGCCAAAACCTGACTTTTCCTCTATTATATATTCAGGTTTGAAGTTTATTATCATTTTAGATTGACCGAGAGAACTGTAGATGTTCAATAATAAAAATTAATCCTCAAAAATACAACTTGCCTAATCATTCTGCACACAGTTTATGTGATTGAACTACTGAAATATCCTGCCTACAGTTTTATGTAAAGCGCTGCGTGTAAAAATGAACACCACTCATCAGAACAAGCTTAAGACCAGAATCAACATCTGGTCTTTTCAGACGTGGCCCACAGCTCCATGACCTGATGGGACTCTGGGGTTGTGCTGAATTTGCTTTTGAATTGCCTGACAAGTGAATTATGTTGATTGTTTGTTAGCTAAATAGCCAGTCAGATTATTACTGCTGTGGATTTTAATGCTACCCTTGTAGCATAATCCAAAGTACCCATTTAATTGTGAGGTGTAGCTGTATAGTCAGTGTCAGCTAATTCACCAACACTGGTAAATTTTTGGCTTCTGAATTTGTCCTCTGTTTAGGAAACTGCAAGGTTGGTTTGGCTGTATAGCTGCCATTAGCTGGCTGCAGTGAAAGATGGACACAGTGAAAATGGTGGATACTGAATTTCTCCCCTCTACACAAACACAATCCTTTATTAGATTAGGTTTCCCGCAACTGCACATAAGCTGCCCAGTAGTGTAGATAGCACTACTGGGCATGACTACTAGCACACATTTGCCCATGAACTACATAGTAAATGATATTCCTCACAATATACACACATATACACCGTCCATTATAAGAAAATAACAGGAAAAAAGCATGAAAATATACAACATAACAGGTACAATTAGTTATTTTTCATTGTATAGTGGATGGAACTTATGGCAAGATGATATGACTACAACATGCCTGCATACACACATACACAATGCTTTTCTAGCTTATGTTTTCTTCATGAGCTCTACAAAAGGAAGAAAAGATAGAAAAACAGAAGTTTAAGCACATTTTCTACTTCGTTCCCCAGCACTGTACAACTGGCGGCAAGTAAAGTGCCATCTGCTTAGCACACTGCTTGTAACTCTGTTGGGAATTATAGCAATAAATTCAATTAAATACACACTAATACTTGTCAAAAACGCAGTGAGTAAGTGCTATGACTGATATATTACAGCTCATGCTTGAAAGAATTCACCTTGCATATACACATGTATCATTGAAAAATAGTTGCACCCAGAAGGAACCAACCGACGGGAATGAAACTTGGTGGGTAGGTTTGACATCACAAGACATGTGAATGATTCAAGCTTCACGTTCGGCCGCACATGTGACGTTAGCAAGGGCGGGCCTTATTGCTGTACCTGACTGACCCAACAGCCACGATTGCAGATATTCAGCGTGCAATGATGCCATGAGTCATCCTACTAGTGCCAGCACCACTGGCAGATGGCTGCACGACGCAGGACTACATGAACGCAGACTGTTACGCCGACTGTCCCTAACACCACATCAACGTCACCGAAGACTGCAATGGTGTCGTGCCAGGCTGTCATGGAGTGACTCAGAATGGCAGCGGGTCATCTTCAGTGACGAGTCCCGCTTTTGTCTTGGTGGAGACGACTAATGAATCTGTGTGCAGAGGCACCATGGTCAGCGCCAAGATGAATGGATTGTTGTCGCACATCACACGTCCAGAAGGCCTGGTGTCACTCCACTTAGCATGTCTATATATGTGCACTTCATTCATTTGATATAGGGCTTTCTCTTTCTCACTCTCTCAGCAGTCCACACACATAGTGGGCCACAGGTATTTTTTCTGGTTTTCCCGTTGCCCAGTTCAGGGTTGCCAGTGTGAAGAAACTGAATACATAAGTTATTATTTGATTACATTATAACCGGTCCAAAGTGTAAACAAGTGTAAACAAGCTAATCCTGGAATGGCACTGATGACTAGTGATTTCTTGATTAAGGTTGCAGGAGGGGGATGTAAAACATGATATTATTGGTTAGTATAGTTTTTTTTTGTTCCTGCTGCTGGAATGCAATGATGAAACCAAACATCAGACAGCATTTAGAGGTGATGTAATTTCTTCTTTTGGTGTCAGCTGAACAGACAAGACCTCTCTGGATATGATCTTAGTTTATTGAGCTCAGATTCCAGAATGCAGTCTGAAAACAAAAGTTAGGGATGGGCTGTTATACCATTATTGAGTCAGCATTCCCAGAGTCTCAAATCCTGCGTACAACACAATGGATTGTGCTTAAAATGGACAAGGACATGATAATAATAAAAGACTGACTTTACACCAGTGATCTCCCGCCCTGCTCGTAGAGAGCCATCATCCAGAAGCAATCCAAATTCAACACAGCTGACTAATAATCAGATGTCCCCAAAGGACCTGTTTAGCGTCATCATGAACGTCATATTAGAGCTGCAACCAAAATCTGCTCACAGGATCAGGGCTAGACCCAGAAACAGGAATATTTAGCTGTGACCTTGGAGCTTTGACATGCTGTGGTTTGAAACCTGTAGTACTTCTGTTTTGATTTGCAGATTATTCTGAATTCATTATTCCTCCCACTATTCTGAAAGAGGCTGCTTCAGAGAACGGCAAGGGGAAAAAAAGGAGTTGAACGAATCAGTCAGAAAACTATTATGGCTGCAGACAGAAGATTGCAAGCACACTGAAAATCCCAAAATCAAGTGCACAAAACACACTGAGGAGGTGAAAAGAGACAGGAAGTCTTCAAAACCTGCCATGTTCTGTTCTGGTTGTCCAAAATGCACATGCTTAGCTTTTGATAGGAAAGTCACTTGCATGGTTAAAAGTAGAACCCAAAGATTGCCACCAGACACATGTTTGAATCTCAGACCAAACAACCTGAAATGTGCTCATTGTCAAGAATAGTTGCACAGACAGTGGCACCCAGAGGGAATCAACTGACAGGAATGAAACTTGAAAACAAGGTGTGGAGGCACCGTGGTCAGCACCAAGATGATGGTTTATTGTCACGCGTCACACATCCAAAAGGCCTGGTGTCACTCCACCTCAACCCCTACCGCACAATCTGCAGGAACTGTGTGAGAATATTCAAGCTGCATGGGATGGATTATCACAGGACACCATTAGGAACCTCTACAACTCCATGCTGAGACGTCTGGCATGTTGTATACTGAGAGACACTACTTCTGTATGTGTAGCTCAATAAATATTGTCCATATCAGTCTAAATGTATCATCATTTATTGTTCCTGGTAACCTTTATCTTCCTTCCCAATAGCACTGCAATCCCACACTTCCTTCTGGGTGCAGCTATTCTTCTAACAGTGAGTGTAGATTGCATAGTGCAGGATATGGTCGGACAGCTCGCTGTAAGCCACTCATAAGCGGCAAGGACTGCAAAGGAAATCTGGAATTTGCCAAAAATTATACTGACAAGCCTATTTCCCTCTTGGAGAAGGTTCTGTTGACCGATAAAACTAAAATTAACATGTTTCAATTGCTAAAGGCAACAGTGTGGAGAAGTAAGGGCACAGCTGAACACCCCGTACTCTCAACACATAGATTTAACTTTTTGTGTGTGTGTGTGTGGTTACGGACAATACATTTTGTGTGTTTAACAAAATTTGTGTTATCTCTATTAACACAGCCAGTGTGTTCACATGAAACACAAAAATATGTTTTCACCTAAATGCACCACAGCAAGTGGTGGAGGGAGAGGGATAGAGGGATAGGGAGAGCAGCTGGCCAATGAATACTGTGGCATTGGCGTTGAGCAGGGGTTCACAACTCTAGCCCTGGAGGGCCAGTATCCAGGACGGTTTGGTGATTCAGCTCAAATACACCCACTAAACCTGGCAATCAACAGATGAGTGTGATTAGGTGTGCCTGAACAGGTCAGTGACCAAACTGTGTGGGCCCTCCAGGACCCCTGGCGTAGAGCGTGAAAACAAGAGTAAATGCACTTGTGAATAAGTGCTCATTATGGAACACAGCAGTGGTGGAGACCGCCATCCACAGCTCCCAAAAAGGCCAGGATAGACTTCAGGTTATCAACAACTCATGTTCCACAGTGATGGTAGGCACCAACACTTCACTACTACCCCACCAAACAGCATATCACCACATGCACATATATACAGCTTTAAGCTACCAATCCCTACATGATTTGAATCTCTCTTGCTGCATGCCCATTGTTACCTGGGGTGCTCCACACTCGATACTCAGCATGCCTACACCTTCTGCACATCCACGGCTGGATGAACCAGTAGTGGGATGCTACGTCAGCAACCCCAGAGAGTCAGAGCAGAGTCCCTGAATACATATAAACATGCCCCTCACAGTTGCTAGGCAGCAGGAGTTAGAGAGTCCACTGAGTGTTCACACACCATGGGCATGTCTTCCCAGCCGTCTCGCCATAGATGCCAATGGGAGTGCTGCCTGTGTACCCTGAGGCCTGCCACAGAGCCTCCTATTGCTGGCACCGTCACCGGGCATTACCTTGCCCATTCCAGCCTCAGACCTCACCATGCCAGCTTTGCCATGCCAGCTTCGCTATACCAGCCTCACTGGGTCATCTTCCAGCCAGGTTCTCCTGCGTACCTCATTATGCAGCCCTGCCCACTGTCTTTGCAATGTGGCATGGTGCCCCCCCCCTTGAAGAGGAGTGCCACTTAAACGTAAAGGCAGATGGCAAAGGAGGCCAGAGTCCAGGAAAAGATGGGTGACAAAGTAGCAGCACAGTGAGGCTCAGCAGTGGAGCCCAGCTGGAGGACGACGGCAGCAAAGGCACCCTTGCTGCTGTTCAGTAAAAGAGCATTCACTTCCTTAAAGTGCAATGTTTCCCACATCAACACAATGATACATGCCTTGCTGGCAAATAACATCCCTGCTCACAATTTCAGAATTTCAGATGAGAGGGCTAGTAGGCTTGGCAGAACACCCAGCTGTCTGCAATTTCATTGGTCACTGATTTAACACATGATTGCTGTTGGTTTTTCTGCTTTATTTTAACACACATTTAACACATTATGACACAAAGTAGTGACAGTTTATAAAATATGCCCATCATTTTTAGAGTGTTCTCTCATCCTCTCATACACTATTCAGCACAGGCATCGAACCACAAAGCCTTTTCTACTTTCATGCTTCAGTGGCATTGATTGCAGGGCTCTAACTGAGACAGTGATAAATATCATTATTTCCCCAAATTGAAAGAATACATTTAGCATAATTGAGCCTCTACTAACAACATTTAAATGCATTATTCCAAAACACCTGTCTCTCAATGAATATTCAATAAACCTTTAATACATTTCCCATGGCTATGGATCTTTTATAGTCTACTGATAGATTTCAGCATGGATGGCTGATTAGAACTTGATTAGCACTTTCAGGCAACATCAGCTGGGATATTAGTATCTAACCAAACGTCCTCCCACTTGGGTTTTAAATTTCAGTCATGTCTATATAAATATATGGACTTTTGCATCGCCATTCTTATTTGTCATGGATCGTTAGAACTGGAATGTTGGAAATGTCATTGAGCTGTAAATCATAGTCGTTAACTGCCTTCTGATTGGATAAATTGCTTCACTTTGGCTGGAGACATTTGCATAATCCTCAGAATTCAATGCTATGCTCAGAGAAAATAAATTGGACCAATGAAAGAGCACCATTAGACCTTTTTACTAATGCGGGTACAACATACCAATTGAGTTATAACTATAAATAACATTAATAAAATAACTAGGTCATTTTTATTACACACTCATCTTCATAACAATAGTTCCATCCAGAAGGATGTGTGGGATTGCAGTGCTATTGGGAAGATAAAGGTTACCAGGAACAATAAATGATGATACATTTAGACTGATATGGACAATATTTATTGAGCTACACATACAGAAGTAGTGTCTCTCAGTATGGCGTAGGGCCGCCATGTTTGCTAAAGCAACATGCCAGACGTCTCGGCATGGAGTTGTAGAGGTTTCTAATGGTGTCCTGTGATAATCCATCCCATGCATCTTAAATATTCTCACATAGTTCCTGCAGATTGTGCGGTAGGGGTGGAGATAGATGGCTGTTGGGTCAGTCAAGTTCAGCTAAAATGCCCGTCCTTGAATCATTCTCATGTCTCACGATGTCAAACCTACCCACCAAGTTTCATTCCTGTCGGTTGATTCCTTCTGGGTGCAGCTATCTGTGCAACAAGTTTTTTGATGATGAGTGTAATTGGATTAAAATAACACTAACGAAGCCATAAGATAATAAATGCATATGAGCTTCTTATTCTCAATTCCTGTTCCATTTTATTTAGGGTGGAACTGAAATTTGAATAAGCAGAATCTATGTCTGTTTTGTGGCGAACAGGCACATGTTTTATAGTCAAGCTGTTGGCTGTGTTTATGTGAATCCAGGGTAATGACTGCGCTGCTGTTTGAAATGGGCTACAGTCTATAGCTCAAAGACTTTGTATCATTAGCATGTTTTAAATTATGGGGAAAGTTTTGGGGTGGGCCGGTCTGCGTCATGTAACTCTCGGTCTGAAAACAAGACCCCCTGCAGCGTTGCCCATAATACAGCATGCTAAGACACTGTACACAATTATATGCTTCCAACTTTGTGGCAACAGTTCAGTGAAAGCCCATTTCCTGTTCCAGCATGACTGTGCCCCTGTGAACAAAGCAGGTCCATAAAGACATGATTTGAGGAGTTTTGTATATAGGAACTGCAGTGACCTGCACACCTTTGGAATGAATAAGAACACTGATTGCAAGCCAGACCTTCTTGTCCAGCATCACTGTCTGACCTCACGAATGCCCTTTTGACTAAATGGGGACAAATTCCCTGAGACACAATTTCAAAATCCTTTAAAATGCTCCAGAAAGTTTTACCAGAAGACCGGAGGCTGTTATATCTGGAGGGGCGACACTTATGTTAATGCCCATGGTTTTGGAAAGGGATGTCCAACAAGCTTATATAGGTGTGATGGTCAGGTGTCTGCATTCATTAGCCATATAGCATGTACACTCATCATCAAAAGAACAGTTGCACAAATAGTTGCACCCAGAAGGACTCAGCCGACAGCAATGAAACTTGGTGGGTAGGTTTGACATCATGACACATGCGAATGATTCAAGTTTCATGCTTGGCCGCACATGTGACATACGCAAGGACGGGCCTTATCGCTGTACCTGACTGACCCATCAGCTACGATTGCAGACATTCAGTGAGCAGTGATGCCCCCCATGAGTCATCCTGTTAGTGCCGGCGCCATTGGCAGACGGCTGCACCACGCAGGACTACATGCACGCAGACCGCTATGACGACTGCTGTTAACGCCACGTCAACAGAATGACAGCGGGTCATCTTCAGTGACGAGTCCCGCTTTTGTCTTGGTGGAGATGACCAGTGAATCCATGTGTGGAGGCACCGTGGTCAGCGCCGAGATGAATGGTTTGTTGTCACCTGTCACACATCCAGAAGGCCTGGTGTCACTCCACCTCCACCCCTACCGCACCGTCTGCAGGAACTGTGTGAGAATATTCAAGCTGCATGGGATGGATTATCACAGGACACCATTAGGAACCTCTACAACTCCATGCCGAGACGTCTGGCATGTTGCGTTAGCGACATGGCGGACGCCATACTGGGAGACACTACTTCTGTATGTGTAGCTCAATAAATATTGCCCATATCAGTCTAAATTTATCATCATTTATTGTTCCTGGTAACCTTTATCTTCCTTCCCAATAGCACTGCAATCCCACACTTCCTTCTGGGTGCAGCTATTACTTTAATGACAAGTGTATATTCAGTGTCTTTTCTGACAGTACAAGTGCAATGCCGCCCTCTTCAGGTTAAGTTCTAGGTTGAACATCACTTTAAATCTTTTGTGCAGAGATCAGATACTGTCTTTAGAGCTATTAATGAATTCATGAGGGCTCAGCACAGGTGGTGTATATTTACTATAGCTGCACTTCTGTCCAGTTAATGTACTCTAATAAAAGCGCTGTCCTTCTGGTGTAGCTGTATAACCCTGAGCAATTAAAAAGGAGAAAACAGACAGAGTGTGAGTGAACTTGGATCTGTGGAGGGACTATCATGATCATGGTTCTAACACAACACACTCATTATTTGCCGGTTACTGGCTGTCGCTACAGATATGCTGCAGAGTAGTTATACAATACTTTACTAGAAAGACCATGGAAGTTAGAGAAGAAGAAACTTTATGGTCTTCTTGTCTTCTCATCTGATGTATTACAACCACACGATGATTATAGATGATGTATGAGTGCACCCAGTTAGCAGAAGTGTTAAAAATGTATGTTTGTATTATGTGCTATTTGCTATATGCTCTCTCTCTCCCTGCCTCTTATTTCACCTTAATCTATGTTTTATTATCTTTCATCACCCTGCTCCAGCTCTAACAGTGCTTTCAAGACAGGAAGATGAAACACGAGCAGCAGACGAGCACACGCAGAAAACATCAATGTCTGCATCCTGGACGTGCTGAACTAATTTCATCCTGACTGCTTTTCGTTTGGGGTGGGCAGATCGATGCTAACATGCAGTAATGGTATGTGTACACCTGACTATCACACCTATACGCCATCCTATTACAGTGGCATGTTTAAAGGCGCCATAGAATGGAACTGTGTTTACTTTTTTCATAGCTGAATAAGAAGAGTTTGGTACATAGAACTGAACAGAAGTCTTGCATTTGGAAACCAAACAAAGGGCCAATTCCAAAATCCTAAGCTGGCATGTAACAGACTAAGTAACCAGTTGACGTTCTAGCCCAGTGATACAGTCACAGCACTGAAAACAGAAGACTGTGTAGAGAAATCTGCTGTTCCAGACTGTGAGCACCAGTAACAGCTGTGATTGGATTTGGCATGCACTGGACAAGTTTCTGGAGGCAGGCCACATCAATGTTCAGACACTCTTACATCAAAGAATTGCACCATACTGAAAGACACCACTTCTGTATGTGTAGCTCATAAAAATATTGGCCATATCAGTCATAAATCATTTATTGTTCCTGGTAACATTTTTCTTCCTTCCCAATGGCACTGCAATCCCACATTTCCTTCTGGGTGCAGCTGTTTTTTGATTTTGAGTGTATTTGCTTAAGAGTGTCAATACTAGTAATGAAGTGGAAATAATCAAGCAGATTTGCGAGTGCTAATCAGTCAACCCAACCGTCGCTAATGTTAGCTATCATAGCTAAGTTACCTGGAAAGTTAACTTATGGTAATGTTTTTATGTTGTACTTGTTAGAAATCCCACATTAAGTCTCTGTAAAGTATTTGTCACTGTAATGGATAATAGAGACGCCAAGTTACCTAGCGCTACATTTGGCCCCCCTAAAGCTAATAGCTAAAGTAACAGTATTTTTGCAATCGTAACATTAGAAAGTTAGCCTCAGTCCAACAGCTAGCCTTTAAAACTCACACTGTTAGTTCCAGAAGAATTTTGCTCTAATTTCATAGACTGTTTTAAAAATGGACTAAGTCCTTATTGCATTTCATTCAAAGCCCCCCATCTTTGGAATAACCTTGCAGTCAGTGTTCGGGACTCAGACACAGCCCCAATCGTCAAGTCTAGGCATAAAACCAGTCGAGCCTTTGGTAATTAATTTCCCTGCCAACTGTCAGAGCTAACTGTCTGTGTGTTCCTCTTTGCCGGAATTGAGCTATGGCCCAAATCTGCTGAGGAGCTACTGCCCATCCTGTGCGCTCTGAAGCCGTTGCTTCACCTGTTGGCTGCCTGCCACTCCCTTCCTGCTGACCAGTCTGCCTACCATGGAGCTTCTCCTTGTCTTGTGCTGTGAAGGGGCCTCACCTGCATCACACATGCCCGTCAATGATCCTGCTACTTAACCACAGACTAATCAGACATTTCTTCCTCTGCCTCAAAAAACACTTGACCCTTCTC
The DNA here is from genome assembly GCA_034552555.1 of Semaprochilodus insignis. Lineage (NCBI taxonomy): Eukaryota > Metazoa > Chordata > Actinopteri > Characiformes > Prochilodontidae > Semaprochilodus > Semaprochilodus insignis. The sequence continues at coordinate 7,995,757 of CM067483.1, read as the reverse complement.
CTATTCAGTATTCCCTATAATTATAAACTCTGATCCTGTCACCCCTTGCCCCTAACACTTAGCCTTACCCCGCTGTTTTTGTCCTAGTTTATCGCCATTGTTGATGAGATGGAGGGTTAGGGCGAAGTGTCAGGGCCACATGGCCCTTCAAACTGAGACTTTTCTGAGGCACACTCCAAATGGAGTGTTATGAGAAGATTCCCAGAATGCCCTGTGAATCATCGCCAAGATGGCTGCACAAGCGACCAAAGAGACCCATAAATGTAAGTATTTTCACAAAAAGCCAATGTATTATAAGATAACCATTGTAATAACGTTTTATGGTCATTTTCTTCATAACACACGTAAAAATAGCTAGTAATTACGCTGATGTCTCGGTCGCTACCTAGCGTAATTTCCCGTTCCACCTTAAATGGTGCAGCAGTGACATTTTGGAACCTGAGGTTGCTGCACCATTTAAGGTGGAACAGGGAAATTCGATCATGAAGCTGGTGATTACAAAGCTAAGTTCAGCTTCATATCACTGAATAATTCTTGGTGGCCTCTTTGAAGGCATATGATGCCCTAAATGTATTTAAGCAGTGAGGAGCTGAACTTCACCCTCCTCTGCTCTCACTGCAGACTGGCAGGGTCGCCTACACTAGCAGCCTGTTAATGAAGTAATGTAGTTTTTTGTTTGTGCTCTTCGGTGACGCATTAGATTGATTGATGCATAAAACTCAAGTTGTGAATGAATCGCGAGCGGCAGACAATCGCAAATAGATGCCTAGAGCCCACACAAGTGAGATGAAGGCGGCATATTGGAAATGGCCGGAAAACCTTGTCTCGTCTGTTTACGTAAAAGCCGCTGACGACAACTGATGACGTATCCGGTTCCTGAAGGGTTGTCCCATTTCATAGGGGGAAGAGTTCAACCACTACCCCTTGTAACTCAGTTTCAAGGGGGAGGGTTACGCTGCAAAACAAGGGGTAGGGGTAAAAATAAGAAATGGGATTGGGCCGACAGCTCAAGCACTACCCTCTTACCTTGTTGATTAGCAGCTGGTTATCCCTTAAACGCATACCAACCAACCTCATAAAGAAGTACCACCTAGTAAATACATGATATGTTCTCCTTTTCTTCATATTACTGGGAGGAGGGAGAGGCAAATGTGATGCTACACCCCTGTGCATTGGTATCAGTATACTAGCCTTGGTTTTACTAGGCTTTGTTTCTCAATACAGAATAAACACTGGGAGGTATTTGTGGTGTTTGGGCTCCAGACATCTTTTTGAAAGCATACATAATATTTTTAACCTTCTTTCGCCCCAGTACATTAGCAAGTGTGACCTGTAAATAATTAATCCTGGCCATTTATTGTGCGCAGTAATGAATTATTGAGCAGTGGACGCAGTGGGCCTGAGCAAGACAGGCAAGGGCCTAGAATCCTCCCAAGCTGTGCATTTTAGATCTAAATGAAACAGAATAGCAAACATTTCCTCTACTATCCAACCGGCTTCGCCCCCTCAGGCCCCAGAGGAGCTAGCACACCGCCAAAGGAGTATCGCACAGGCTGATAGCTGTCAAAAGAGCCTGCCGTGTCTGAGAGAATAAATGATCTGGCAAATTTGGTCCCTTGCTCTCGCTATTCGCTGTCAGGCACACGCAGCAGTGAAATCTTCACTTCCTTTGATTTTATCCATGCGGAGGAAAGGATAGAACAATGAATGTGAATGTTTTGCCAAGGAGGAAGGGAGCGAAGAGGGATAAGCGATGCTGGGTTCTTTATAAACTTCAAGGTCAAGACCAAGGCCCAGTTTCATCTGATTTCTGAAAATGTCTGAATTATTTAGAAGCATATATACAGGAAAAATAAATATGAGCCTCCAGTTAATATTTTAGCAAAATCCAGTAATAAATAATGCTCTTTGTTAGCCACAGAACAACAGCATATTTGCTGTGTCGTATGTTTAAAGTGCTGGCTTTGATCAACAACTACTTTATTAGTTATTTATTCGCATTAATTTAGTCTGTTCATGTTCTTCTTCATGTTCCCTCAGACTTCAGTCTTTCCAAAAATGTAAAAATCCCCCACTCTAAACTTTCCCATAGACTGTATTCGAAATGGCCTACTACATACTACTCGCATACTAAATCTGCCTAAAAGTAGTATCAAGTCAAGTCGTTTTATTGTCAATACTTCAATATGTACAAGACATACAGAGGATTGAAATTGCTTTACTCTCTGACCCAAGGTCCAGCACATAAACAATTAATGATAAATAGATTACAGCTAAAACTAAAACAAGAACAAGAGTATATTGAATGTAATAAACACTAAACATAAAACAGACGAACGCAAGACATACGATAGAATAAAATAAGGGTCCTGAAATAGACATAATGACACAATAGACCTGAATACAATAAGGGCGATAAAGTGACATGTGCACTAGCAGAATTAAGATCTTAGGATTAAAGTATGTATGACAGTGCCAGTATAAACAGTAGTGCAAATTGAAAAGCATTAAGGCTGTTTTAAAGTGATGAGTGCAGAGCAGGTCTTGAAAAAGTCACAAAAGTCACAAAAGGGGTGGGGATGCTGGTCAGGGTGCTGTGTTTGTGTGTGTGTGTGTGCGCAGGGGGCAAAAGGGGGAGGGGGGGTAGAGCAGGGAGAGAGTTAAGCATCCTGACAGCCTGGTGGACAGAGCTGTCCCTCAGTCTGCTGGTCCTAGCTCCTAGACTCCGCAGCCTCCTCCCTAATGGCAGCAGATTGAAGAAGCTGTGTAGTGGGTGGGTAGGATCTCCTGCCAAGCGTAGGGCTTTATGCGTGAGGTGGGAGCTGTATAAGTCCTGAAGGGAGGGGAGAGAGGTGCCGACGATCTTCTCAGCTGCTCTCACGGTGCGCTGGAGGGTCCTGCGGCAGGATGCTGTGCAGGCCCAGTACCACACAATGATACAGCTGGTCAGGATGCTCTCGATGGCCCCTCTGTAGAAGGTGCACATGATGGGGGTGGGGGATCTAGCTCGTTTTAGCTTGCGGAGAAAGTAGAGCCGCTGATGAACCTTCCTGGCCAGTGATGCTGTGCTGTTGCTCCAGGAGCACACCCAGGAACTTGGTGCTGCGAACCCTCTCCGCAGAAGCACCGTTGATGGACAGAGGAGTATGCTGGGTGTGAGATCTCCTGAAATCCACAACAATCTCCTTCACTTCTCTGTGTTTGCACCATGAGGCCAGGCGGCTCACCTCGTTCCTGTAGTTTGTCTCATCGTTGTTGCTGCTGAGACCCATTACAGTTGTGTCGTTCGCAAACTTGATAAAGAGGTTGGAGGAGTGTGACGGTGTGCAGTCGTGGGTCAGCAGAGTGAACAGAAGGGGGCTCAACACATATCCTTGGGGGGCCCCTGTGTTTAGTGTGATGGTGCTGGATGTGTTACTGCCGACCCGTACTGCCTGTGGTCTTCCGGTCAGGAAGTCTAACAGCTAGTTGCACAATGATGTGTTGAACCCCAGCCTGTGCAGTTTGTGAATGAGCTGTTGGGGGATGATTGTGTTGAACGCAGAGCTGAAGTCTATGAAAAGCAATCTGACATAGGAGTCTTTTTTCTCCAGATGTGTGACGGCTGAGTGGAGAGCAGTGGAGATGTGCGGGCGTGCTGTTGAGTACCTCAAACCGAGCGAAGAAGCCCTTCAGATCGTTTAGCAGAGAGGTGTTGCTGTCGCAGGTCTGTGGAGGGGGTTTGTAGTCCGTGATGGTCTGTATTCCCTCTCTACAGGCTCTGTGTGTCTCTACTCCAATCTCAGTTTCTAGTATACAGGGGGAGCTGTCTTCATAGTGTACTGTATCCCATCATGCACTGCGGCATGCAAATGTGGGTGTAGTGATTGTAGTGGGGTATGTTTTCATCAGAATGAGCCTCAGAAAGTTAAAATATATAGGTCTGAAGATTAATAAAAGATGAACTCGCTTTAGAGGTCCAGTTTTAGAGTGAAATAGCCAAGGGTAGCTAACAGCTAGGCTAAACGTATTTCAGGTGAACTGAGCAGCGTTAGCAGCAGCTAGCTCTAAACAGTGGATACAGTAATAACAGCTCTGAGGTAAATGTGAGGTAACTGGTCATGTGACTGTATTAGTATACTACACTGTAGGTCAGAACTTGTTACTGTACTGTATACTACACACAGGGGGCGTATACAGTATACAGTACATACTGCTGTAATATGCAGTATGCAGTATAGTAGTGTGCCATTTCCAATACAGGAAACTCTCCTTGGAATTGTGCCAGGGAAGGCATCCACCAAACCTGGATCAACTGCACAATTCTTTGATACAAGAGTATCTGAACCTTGATGTGGCCTACATCCAAAAACTTTGTCCAGTACATGCCAAATCCAATCACAGCTGTTACTGGTGTTCGTGGAGGTATTACACACTATTAGGTACGTTTCAGTCACAGGAGATTCTATTTTGGTCTGGTGAGCTTATTATTATATGCTATATATAATACTGCAGTCCTGTGAACCTCTGCTACTCCTTAGCCTCTCATTGACTGAAGGACTGAGTTCAAGTCAGGTTACATCACCCATCTCTGCAAGCAATCAGAGACCGAAAGGTGTCCGTTTCTCATTCAGCCGAGTGAAACTTTTGTTTGCCTATTTGAAATCACCTTAGATTGGCCTCTTATCTGGATTCTTATATGGCCTCTTATCTTGACTCATTTTGGTTCCATTGGCTCAGAGACAAATTGGAAAACTGCCAAGGGAACTTGGCCATTTAATTTTTGTGTGTGTCTTTGACAGAATTGTGAAAACTTTCTTTTCCCTTTCTTTTCTAATAAAAGTCATTTAGTTGCTAATTGAAGCTGAATCTGCAATTATGGTGGGTATCTGATATGGTCTGCTGAACACCGGTGACCCAGGCGACAGTCTAAATGAATTAAAATGAATAATGTTGTTGAGGAAAAATTGAAGGAGGGGTAATTAAAAAAAATTCTCTAGATTAATTTTTTTATTTTCCTATCCCCAAAATTGCCGGTGACTTTCTATCTCCAAACCCTTGCGTAATCACATTCTGATTTTATCCATCTTTCTTTCTATAGTTCTTTCTCTCTCAGCGTGCTGTCACTGTAATATCAAAACCTCGCAACTCATAATCTGACTTTTATACCATACCAACATTCAGACTCAGTATTTGTGGTTTTTGGTACCTGCAGATACTGATGTAACCTACTTAGAATGAAGTAATTCTGAATGTAGTGCAATGTACCTTAACCACTCAAATTCAGCCAATTTCAAATAAAGTGCTTTATCTAGCTGTAGTAGCATCGAGTGGTATTGCAGCTTAGAAAGAATTGCTTTAATTCCACACCAGAAAAGTGCATCTACTGTTGGCGGGGTTGTGAATTTGTCAAACGGCAATATAAAACTGCATTCGGACATTTTTCAGCCCAAGCAAAATCACATATCTTCCATGGAAACACCAGAGAACAGTTTAAGATGCTGGATAAATGCATTTTATAGCACCTTTAGGAACACCAAAGGCAATGGCTAACACTATGGCAAAGCCATGATATCTGGCAACCCTGAATCTTCTGTCTGAAGAGCTCACTTTTTTGTTATACTGGAGTTTTTTTGGATGGTTGAACTGTAGTAGAATGGCCTCTAAAGTCAGATATACACTGTGGGAAGACTCTAATGCTAATTGATTGATTCATTCATTACTCTGGCCAATCACAGTCCGCCAGCTGTCTTTGAAGGGATTCAACTTACGTCCCTGTTCTGATGCTTTCATATGCTGACATTTCGGCATTCTCCTCCATTCCTCCCCACCACCATCAATTTGGTCCCGGTCCTGTTGTCCTAGCTTTAGGCTCCACCTGTGCCGTCCATATTCAGCAGGATCTGCGAGGGTCTTTCAAGACCTGGGTTCAGGACGAGGCCTAAACCAAAGACTCCTTATTCCTTGAAATTATACACCTTATCAGGGATTAAATTATCCCTGTTTTCCATTACTTTTACATTTTGAGTCTTTCTGGCAGAGGTCTTGTTATTTGGTGACCTTAACAGACAGCTCTATCTATTGTGTCTCGTCTGGGGGAGGGGCCAAGCACACTGACCGGGAAAATCGACGAGACCCAAAGACATAGACACCCAGCATGAGTCAACCAATTCACTTTATTTATACATAACGTGCCAAACAAAAGTTTAACACTACTTAAATCCGGCTTACTGAGCCTTTTTTAGGAGCCCTTCGTCCCATGCTCCCAATCCAGTGTGTGGCATGTAGGCCACATGTCGTCCCTGCTCACACTGGAGAGAGGGCCAGTTTATAAGGGCACAGTGCCACGCCTTCTGATCCCGCACACCTGGGGGTAACCAGTGGGGAGCACATGTCCACTTCTGGAGGGAATGGCAGCGACTCCACCCCACCCCTGCCACACTATGAACAAGCTGATTCATTCAAGACAACAAGCTGCACATATAAATACTGAGCAAAAACTGATTTACGGCAACATCTGATACCTTGCTAACACTGCACACTAAAACCAAATCCAGGTGGTGATGGGAGGTACAGTGTTTTCACAGCATATATACAAAGACAGATTAAAAATCAATGTATTACCATTCATACCTCAGCATTCTCTTCAGGCAAAGAGAGTGCAGTTACCATATACAGACTTTGGTATTCACATGTGTTGACGTTTTTGTAACCTGTGTGTTCACATGTATTGGCAAAGTGTTTGTGATTATGTTTATGAGCCTAACATTAGGCTACAACTGCACAGTGTACTTCTGGCAGCAATGTATTAAGACAGAATGCTTAAAGTGACCAACGATTTTGTGTCCAACTGCCATGGCATCAGATCCTCATTACTGGCAGTCAGTTGCTCATTAGTGCGGCAGCATGCATTAGGCTAACGTCACATGGTATCAAGTGGTATTGCATCAGTGCTTTATTTATGAGTACAAGTAAATGAGCATGATACCAGACAGATACCTGATACCAGTAATGGTATCGATGCATCCCAAGTTTTCACCATTGGAACATTTGCCACTTGAGAATGCCAGCTGCCTTTTCCAGTACATGAATATTTCTTGACGAATGGACTGAAAGATGTGGTCCAGATACCCTAGAACACAATCTTGTTTCTTTAAGGTGATATAAAGACTGTTTTTCCTTCTTCCATCCATGTATCTTTACACATATTCTTGCTAAAAGCATCCACAGTGCTGACGGCAGTATGCATGCAGAGCTTGTCAGAATGGGGAACGCCTTTACCATCATGTAGCACAACGTGAGGAAGGCTTTCAGGAGAGAGAACACCAGGAAGGCAGCAGGACCAGACGATATCTCTGATAGGGTTCGCAGACATTTTTATCACTGGCACGGTCTGTAACACCCCCCACTCCTCGAACAGTCCGTTATTGTTCTTTTCCCAAAGAACCCCCAACCCTCCTGCCTCAGTGGCTACCGCCCACCACCCTCTGTCTCAGTTGTGATGCAGTGCATTGAAATGCTGGTCAGAGACTTTATCAGCTACACAGAATGTATCTGACGTTCTGAATCCATTATAGTTTGCGTATAGCCCCAACCCGCACACAGCTCTGACCCATCTGGCTAACACATCAAGGGGTGGGGTGGCGGGGGGCGGTGTTTATGTAAAAATGCTCTTTGTTGACTACAGCTCAGCATTTAACACTATAGACCCCTCCATACGCACCACCAAGTTGGAGAACCTGGAGCTAAGCTCGTCCTTGGGTCAGTGGATATCCAACATCCTGACAGCTGTCTTGCCCTCCCTGACCATCAGCGCCGGAGCCCCACAAAATGAGCCACCTGCTATCATGATATTCCGGTATACACCAGATCCAGATATGTATATATATATATACTTGAACCTTGGATTAATTTTAATAAGCTTACTGGACAAAAACTTAGCCACCTTGCATGTTTACAGTGGTAGTAACTTCAGGTTCCTGCAGATGGCACTGCACAAGGATGATGGGGCTGTAAATACCTGCAGGGTGACCCCATCCATAGTTTAAGAAGTGGTGGTACAGTGCAGTGAATGTCTCGTTCCATGTGTGGAAAATGGCTCCAAAGCAGTTAATGATTGCCTAAAAGGAGTGACTGCATTTGGGCGTGCCAAAGACCATAGTGTGAAGGAAGTAGCTGAATCTGTAGGTCTATGGGAGTGTACGGTCATACGGGTCTACCAGCAGTGGCTAAAATCCCTGTGTAAAGGGAATTCTCCTCGGAATTGTGCCAGGGAAGGCATCCGCCAAATCTGGCCCAACTACGGAATTCTTTGATACAAGAGTGCCTGAACATTGATGTGGCCTACATCCGGAAACTTGTCCAGTGCATGCCAAATCCAATCATAGCTGTTGTTGGTGCTCGTGAAGATATTACACCCTATTAGGTATGTTACAGTCACAGGGGAGTGCTTACGCATCCTCACCTGACAGTTCACTGGTGGAGTTGACTCAGTGCCTCCAGTATTTCAATATTTTGCCACACTGGTGCCAAGCGCCTTTTTCTGTTAGCCTACAGTACCTGAGTAATTGCTACTTCCTGCTCCAAGGCTTTTTCAATCATCTTAAGTCTAGTGTTCCAACGTTTAGGTGATTCAGTAATCAGCTTCTGCCGAGGGAGGTTGAGCTGTGTGCACTTTAACCAAATCCCTTTGTTTCCTCCGACTGAAAGATAACGCACCGACTACTTCCTTGCAAAGAGATGTTGCACGTTCTCTGAGGAATGAAAATATGAGAAAAGGATTTAACTGAAACATCACCCTCAAATAATTACTTCTCATGCACTGTTCAGAACTAGACCTCTTTTACACTGAGTTCCTATTATGGTCTTGTAGCAATTAGCTTAGGTGTCTCTGTACTGACGTGAGGGAAGTTGCTAAAATGGGCAGTATTTAACATACTAGGTGTAGGCTAGGCTAGGTGTAGTCTGTGCTCAGAGTACTGCAGGCCAGAGTCCAGCTATTCAATTTCAAGGCCTTGACCATGTTTGCTCCACCGTCTCTGGTCATACAGGTCATCTTTTCCTCTTGTAGGCTCTAACACTGGAGCACTCCCCTTGGGCCGTCTTGGACCATCAGCTCCCCAGTGTGGTCTTCAGGGAGGTTATTTGTTTGCAGGCAGACACTGTACAGCTTGTTAAGACTTAGACTAAGGTTAGGGTGTGTGACTGCACCGTAAGCCTTTCGTTAAAAGCACAAAGTTTTCTCGCAACCTTTTCTGGCCTTCCAAAAAATGCTTACAACTGGGTATGTCATAGAGATTTGTCTTTGCAAAGTCTGCAAATCGTAGTGGATTCGTTCATCTTCTGAGCTGATTATCCTTCTTGGTAACGGGGGTTGCTGGAGCCTATCCTAGCGCTCAGTGGGTAGAAGGCAGGAATCACCCTGGACAGGCCGCCCGTCCATCAAAGCTGATGCATGACATGTTTTGCAAATCCAAGCCATTTCCATGCTACTGAAAAGCAAAACAAGATCCTTTTCCTCAGTCATTCCATATTAGTCCACACCAAAGTTTAGCATGAAGAAGAGAGGAGGAGGAGGAGGAGGAGTGTGAAACCTATGATACATCAACATTATATCAAGCTAGAGTACTTCTAGTAGGATGCTACTGATAATATGCTACATGCTACATTCAATACCTCTGGAAATCATATCCTGGATGAATTAAAAGCCAGTAGTGATATACATATCACAATCATGAAAAAAAAAAAAACAGTTAAACTTGGTGGGTGGGTTTGACATTGTGAGACATGCAAATGATTTCAGTTGGTAGAATCCTTTGCTAGCGAAGTATGCCTCGGAGAAGACATCGATAGCAATACCAGCAGTTGGAAGAGTTGGAGAGGGGTCACATCATAGAGCTCCGGGAAGCGGGATGGTCTTACCGGTGTGTTGTGCACCATGCCGGTCGTTCAGATACTATCATAGCAAGCCAGCTGGCAACAAAGGCTAGAAGAAGGCACGCACCAACGACATGAAGGGAGACCTTCACAAATCATGGAGAGGGAGAACTGACGGATTGTCCGACATACGTGAAGTGGCCCAACAGCCACGACGGTGGACATTCAGCGAGCAGTGATGCCCTCCATGAGTCATCCTGTTAGTGCCAGCACCATTGGCAGATGGCTGCACGACACAGGACTGCATTACGTTACATTACTGCGTTACGATGACTGCCCTTAACAAGACGTCAGTGTCATCAAAGACTGCAATGGTGTCGTGTCAGACTGTCATGGAGTGACTCAGAATAGCAGCGGCTCATCTTCAGTGTCAAGTCCTGCTTTTGTCTGGGTGGAGACGACCAATGAATCCATGTGTGGAGGCACCGTGGTCAGCACCAAGATGAACAGTTTGTTGTCACGCGTCACACGTCCAGAAGGCCTGGTGTCACGCCACCTCCACCCCTACCGCACAATCTGCAGGAACTGTGTAAGAATATTCAAGCTGCATGGGATGGATTATCACAGGACACCATTAGGAACTTCTACAACTCCATGCCGAGATGTCTGGCATGTTGTGTTAGCGGCCCGACACCATGCTGAGAGACATTACTTCTGTATGTGTAGCTCAATAAATATTACTCACATCAGTCTAAATTTATTATCATTTATTGTTCCTGGTAACCTTTATCTTCCTTCCCAATAGCACTGCAATCCCACACTTCCTTCTGGGTGCAACTGTTGTTTTGATGATGAGCGTACTATCGTCATATGGTCTACCCCAATCCTGCTACATCAACACCCTAGTGAAGAAGGCCCATCAGCGTTTATACCACCCTAGCTGCTTGAGAGGCTTTAAACTGTCCTTCATGATGTTAAAGAACTTTTTCTCCTGCACTATCGAGAGCATCCTGATGGAAGGTATCACAGCCTGGTTTAGAAACAGCACCAAACAGGATAGGTGGGCTCTCCAGGTGGTGGTGCAGTCATCTGAACAGAGCTTCTGGACATGCAGTCTATCTTCAGTAAGCAGTACTGGACAAAAGACAGGAAGACATCCCAACAATGGACTCGGGATGTGCTTCCGATCCCCGAGGGCCTTCACAGAGAGAATGAGGAGGAGCTTCTTCCCTTAGGCCATTTGGACCTTCTTAGACTATGTATACATACACACACATGGCTGGACTACTGAACAACACCCATACACCCTACATAGACAACACATACTGCTATATCTATAAATGTTTATAATATTTATTAAGCCCACTTAATTATATTACCTCCTCCTCGTTTGCTCGTTTACATTACTGTGTTTGTAAATATAACAATTTTTCCTTTATGTATTGTTACCTTACATGTTTCTTTTGCACATTCTCTTTTTCATGGCCCTATAAGAATTTCACTGCCTGGTATGCTGTTTCTGGCTGTGCATGAGGCTAATAAAGCTTGAATTGATTTGATGTGAATAAACAAGACTGCAAAAATAGAATATAATTATTAAGCCACACATCAATGTTTGTACACTCGCCATCAAATTAAACCAGACAGTAAGAAAACATTGCAATACATATTTGACTTTGAACTCCCACCGTATTTCTTGGAGTGTTTTAATGTATATGACAGACATTCTCATAGATATTCTCTTGTGCGGAGATGATGGAGGTGCAGCATTTCAATGCCAACCCCAAATAAGTTTGGTAACACTTTACTTGAAGGGTGTCTACATAACACATTCATAACGTCATACATAAACACTTCATAACATATTGATGAAGGTTTAAATCAACATTCATAAAGTGTACATGTTTTACATGATATTAATATGGAGTACTATGTCTTTTTACTGAGGGACATTTTTCAAAATAAAAGTAAAATAAAAAATATTTTATATTCAGTGAGATGTTTAGTTTCTGGACAGGCGAAATAATAATCTGCCGTTTGGACAGATTAGTGCTTGGACACTTTTTGTCTAGACTTTTATGAATTTTACACTTTTTATGTATTTTTATGTATTTTTATTTATTTTTTTAGATTTGTTTATTTTTGTTGTTTATTTTTTATTATTATTCTTTCCAAATTGTAATGTGCCAAGCTTCATTCAACAGGCCCATACACTATTTGGGAAAACATCACTCATCCTGAGTGTAAATGCGTATCCTTGGAGGTTTTATTTGTAGTGATGTTCTTCCTCACTTATTGTAATGAAGAAGTAATGGTATAAATAAATGCATATACAATTGTGCTAACTATATAAACTATATAACTATACAAACTTTGAAAATTAACATTTTCCTCAACAGCATATAGACTGTTAAAATACCCCTTCCTGTCCAAAGGGGTGAATCTAGGTGACTTTTATTCTGCCTGCACAGAAATAAAATAATTTGTCAATAAATGAGGACTTACATTTTTAAAAATGTCTCTCATTAAAATGACACAGTAAAATAACACAGTACTAAAATGACACAGAATGTTGATCTAAACCTTCATGAATGACTTATAAAGTGTTTATGTAAGAGGTTATGAATGTGTTGTGTAGACACCCTTCAAGTAAAAGTGTAACCATAAGTTTTATGGGTCAGGGGTTGCACAAACTCGATGGATGGTTATGTAATGACAGTATGCAATGAAAGCACAGCGTCATCGCCAAACAGTAATCAACTATTAGATTAGTCAACTAGGCTCTGCAACCCCTAAGCCCCCAAGAGTCTGTTACAATAAGCCTTGTCCTTAAACACTGCTGTCATTTAAACATCACAGAGAGTGAGAGGCAATGACGAGAAGTAACGACAGGTATATGAATCATATATGACTACTTATTCCAAACGATGCTGATAAGAGGAATCATGACATGCTTCAGCACGTGTTTATGATTTGATAGGCTTGTCATAATGCACTGTACAATCTGGGACTGATACATTATGAATGTGTAGGCTCAGGATGACCCTGGACGGTGTTACGGCGCCCATTAAGTGTTCTGCCAATGACAGCCAGCCACCGTTGTCTTCGTTTGCAGTGGTGTCATGATCCAGAAACCTGAGCTGCTACAGACTGGAACTGTATCATCTTTAGTGCCAAATCCAGGTTCTGTTTGGGATTTGACAATGGTCGGCTCAGCCTCGTGATGAGCGCTTCAATCCTGTTGATGTCTGTCACCCCTAGTAGTAATATGAGGGACACTAACAGCTCAGCGATATGTGCAGGACATCCTTCGGCCACATGTGTTCCCTCTCATGGCAGGGCTTCCAACTGGCATCTTTCAGCAGGCTAATGCTCGGCCACACACGGCAAGGGCTTCACAGGGATGTCTCCGCCACACTGCAATACTTCCTTGGCTGGCCTGGTCACCAGATTTATCACCAATCCAGCATTTATGGGACCAGCTGGGACACCAGCTTCGACAGCGTATGAGTGTGCAGGATCTGTGGGCAAATGTGCTGCAGGATAACGTATGGGACCTGTATGCCTTCATGCCCAATTGTACCTTATCTTGTGTCCAGGCTAGAGGTGACCCAACAGGGTACTAGAGCCTACTTTCAGTTGTACAGATAGCCCCAATACAATCACCATTACATCATTACATTCACACACATACAGCTTCATTCCGTTCCAACAGCTCCTCCTTGGTGCATTATTTTTTATCAGTGAGCTTATTATTATACCATATCAGCGATATGACCATACACATTCTTTATCTGTGCTATTGCACCAGTTTTCAGTGGAACAGTAAACATCAAGCTCTTGCTAGAACAGACAGCAGCAGAAGGCCATCAGTAGGGGAAGGCCATAATGCATGCTCGTGGCAGTGGATGCAGGGAACGTGTGACCATGCAGAGGGTGCTCTCACGTGTGAATTGATGCAGGGAGACAGACCAAAAGGCTCCGGCATCAAATATTTACAACGTCCAGCCTTAACTAAAAACCAGGCCCACTGCATCACACTATCTGACAGGGTGGAGGACATAGACGATTATTACAATGTGCATTAAGTAGTGCACAGTGCCCGTCCCTAGCACTCGCTGTTGCTATCATCCAGAATTAGTTTGAGAAAGTGGCTGCGGAGGCAGGCAGGTAGAACCGGGGTAGTATTCTGAAAGGACTGAATTGATAGCTGTACTGTTCATCATAGAAGAAAATAGTAATCAAGGTAAACTCCTCCTACACTGTCAGTAAAGTTTATATTGTCCTTCTCAAACAGTTCAACTCCGCAGTTGTAATTTTGAGTACAGTATGCATATAATGTGTATATATATATATTACACTAGTCATCAAAAGAATAGCTGCACCCAGAAGGAAGTATGGGATTGCAGTGCTATTGGGAAGGAAGATAAAGGTTACCAGGAACAATAAATGATGATAAATTTAGACTGATATGGGCAATATTTATTGAGCTACACCTGGTGTCACTCCATGACAGTCTGGCACAACACCATTGCAGTCTTAGGTGACGTTGACATGGTGTTAAGGCCAGTCGTCGTAATGGTCTTTGTGCATGTAGTCCTGCGTTGTGCAGCCGCCTGCCAATGGAGCTGTTTTCATTGGAACCAAAGGACATCAAAGAATGCGTCATCAACATCAACAGAGGACACTGCACAATAGTAGTAAACAGTAGTACCAAGATAGCGGAACGTTTGTGCTGTTATTCCAGATGTTGCAAGCACGTATCAACTACTGTAGATAAGAAGACGTAGAAGAGGTTTTCATGCAGACCACTGGGTGTCTCCACTGTTGCCTTCTTGTTCCTCAACAACTGACATGCGGATGTTCCCATGGTTTGCACTGAAGAACCTATTATTTGGTTCCAGCTGGGAACAAACTTTTTGGGGTAGTCGTCGTAACGGTCTGCATGCATGTAGTCCCGCTTCGTGCAGCCGTCTGCCTATGGTGCTGGCACTAACAGGTTGACTCACGTAGGACATCACTGCTCACTGAATGTCTGCAATCGTCACATGCACGGCCGAGCGTGAAACTCGAATCATTTGCATGTCTCATGATGTCTAACCTACCCACCAGGTGCAACTATTTGTGAAACTATTCTTTTGATTATGATTATATATACTACTGACCTGGGGACCCCAAGCACTTGCCTGCCTTGCCTGGGGGCAATCAGCACCTCTGCTACTGCAAATAAAGATGAAAAAGGTTCCTCACCAGAGGACCCATGGCCATATCTGATGTTCATATATGGGATTTTTAAAATGAACTAAGCTTTGTTTTGTTTTAAATGCTTGCTCTGTTTATTGCTATTATCTCTATGGATGAAAAAGCATCACTAAAGTGCCCTCTAGAGGGGTGAAAGGGAGAGGAAGTGCACTATTGGCTGTGCTATTGTGCCCCTTCAATTAATAAATTATGATGTACCCTCTAGAGCAAGAAAATTCCATAACATGTCTTAATGAATGCCCAGTACTGGAGGAAATGTGAAGCAGTGCCCTTAAAGGTGCCCTTACAATGGTAACGTTCCCTGTGAGTGCCCTTCCAATGGAGAAGGGTACCGTTATGAAGTGTCCTCTATGCCACCATCCAACAAGACGAAGGGTGCCCTTTCCAGTAGAGAAAATGGGAAGCAGTGTATATGGTATTCCTACACGATGAAGCACCCAATCAGGTGTTGTGGTGCCATATAGGTGCCCGCAATGGGGCAACATTGATGTTCCCTACTGAATGACCAACTAAGAATGGACAGAAAAACCCCCAGTGAAGAAAATAAATTGGAGTGACCTACGGTCTCTCCTGCAGCATCTCTAGGACAAGCTTTCCCGAAAGTGGGTGCCATGATGACCATCTTGGGGTGCTGCCAATTAGCGTGATAAGATTTGGAATGTACCTGGCAAGCCCTGCTTACATTCAAAACACACTGCACGGCTGCTACCAAATCCTTTCTGATTTTGCAAGGGGTCAGTTAATTAGGCTAAGATCTAGCTTGCATTGTCATGTAATCTCAGCTGCACTGTACCTGTTCAGTGCACCCTTCAGGTTAGACCAGATTTTGTTAGGTTAACTCAAAATAAATTGTCACCAACGTTGATGCAACAAAGTTTATACTCATTCCCATAGGTAAAAACTTCCACCTGTTGCATCAAGTTTTCAGTTTTAGCCACACCCCCTCTCGAATGTCAGATTTCAGATCTTAATACAGTCTGATCTGTAACTTTGACCTCCTACTACAGTGTGTGAGGTTGGTAATACAACCAACCTTCTTTAAATGCTAATGTAGAGTATGTACACGGCAAGTGCTTTATAGGTGGCTGCATCACAGTTTTAGCCTAGGCGCCAAGCTAAGCAGCGCGCTAACTAAACAGGTACTTTGCTTAGCTGATTCTATGCTAACCTGCAAAATGCTCAAAGGACTTTAATTAGGTGTCAACTGTTTGTGTGTGTGTGTGACAAACTTTTCAACCAATAGAACCCTGGTTCTTGACCTGGTTACATTCAGGCTTCTTAGAACCTTGGTGCTATCCAAGAAACCAACCTGTGTTTGCACCAGTTTTTATTGGAACTAAGGGACGTCTAAGGATATGTCATCAGCGCCAACAGGGGGTGCTGCACAGCAGTAGTAAACAGTAGTACCAAGATGGTACACTAGCCGTGGTGGGCAGCACTATCCACAGCACTCAGGAAGCAGTTGGCAGTTAGATGCCTTGTTCAAGGGCACTTCAGTCCTGACAGTTCAGTCCTGACAGTTCAGGTCTGCGGTCACAAGGCTGGTTCCCTAACCCTCCAGCCCATGTCTGCCCCCACACATATACCTTCATGCACTGTGTTTTCGTGCGGGTAGCTGTGATGTAGTGCTAACTCATAAAACGCGACGCAAGTAATATGAAGGCTAGCACAAGTTCCCTCCGAGACATGAGAGGCCAGCCCCCACATCGCTTAATACTGCCGCTAATGCAATGCCATTGGACAGCTCAACACGAGAACACTAACTGACAGTTTTGTTATGTCAGCTAACAGATGCCTGTGCTAGGTCATATGGGAAAAGTGTGCCCCATCCTGTCCACTCAGAGAGAGCAAGGCCAAGTGTGTAGACGTGTATGTACGCTTTCATGCACCTGCAGCTACTTCCTTCACACTATGGCCTTTGGCATGCCCAAATGCAGTCACTCCTTTTAGCCAATTGTTAACATCTTTGGAGCCATTTTCCACACATGGAACGAGACATTCACTGCACTGTACCGCCTCTTCTCAATCTATGGATCCCGTCACTCTCACCCCGCAGGTATTTATATCCCCATCATCCTTGTGCCGCACCATCTGCAGGAGCCTGAAGATACTACAACCACCTTAAACACACAAGGGGACTCATTTGTTTGTCCAGTTAGCTTACATTTTACGGCAATACCTTCTCTCAAAAAGATCTTAAAACAGGTACCAGGCTGAGTGTATGCAACCATTTTACGTAATAACTTCATGTGAAGGATCTTCTGGAGGTATTAAATACTTCGGGTATCTGGTTTAAATTATCACTACCACTGGGAACAATTCGGATACAGTAGGTTTCACTAGAACAGAGCATTTCACAGCAAACCAGTATGAATAACTTTGTTTACAAAGTTCTGTGAGTTATGGAAATAAGATACATTAAAATTAAATCATATCATTAATTAATTTTATTCATAAATTGAATTGTTAGTCCAGGAATACTAATAAACACATGAAACAGCTATTGAAAGACATCAGTGTTTACTGCACCCAGAAGCTTATTATTAAACTCATGTTGGTGAAATGTTGTATTATTTTGTGTTCACCAACCAACCATGCATAAATGACCTTGGGCTATTTTTGATGTGTAGTTTTTTTGTGTTTTTTTTTTTTCATGCATTCTGACAATTTTTCTGGCTTGTAATTATAGAAGCAATCTGGCGACCCTGGTCTGTTTTGCCTGTCTGATATCACTGAATGCGTCCTTATCAGGTTACTAACAAGCTGTCTAGTTAGCTCAGCCACTGACATATAAACACGACCACAATGACTCCCTCATGCTGCGGCTGTGACTGACAGGTAGCTGACTCTTTATTCCAAAGCCTTTTTGTTATTTGTGTCCCTTTAAAAAATCCTTTATTGTGTTTCAGCTTCAGAGGACAGGCGCTGAGCATTTACGCTCACCTGTGGTTTATATTCTGTTTGCAATATGTCTGGTGCTCAAAGCCACACAAACATGCATTCATGCACCCACCCCCTCGCACACACACACACACCCATACACCGTGTTTACTGGTGTGGACTGAAGCTTGACAGGAAAGTGGTGAACACCCACTTGACTTGCAATAGAGAGCAAATGAGAGTGAACGGTTCCAGTGAGAGTTGGAGAAGTTATGTCAGACGAGACGTTTCTCTGTGGCTCCCGGGAACAGCACCAAAACAGCATGCTTTTGTAATGGTTCTTGCTTTTGGAAACAAGTGAGTCTGATCTGGTTGAGCAAGAACGTATTACAGGCTGTGCAGATTCCATTTCTGTATTTCACACATCAACAGCGTTGGCCTGAAAGCAGGAACGTGCATGACCATGTATACACTCATCATCAAAAGAACAGTTGCACAAATAGCTGCACCCAGAAGGACTCAACCGACAGGAATGAAACTTGGTGGGTAGGTTTGACATTGTGAGCCGTGCGAATGTGATGTAAGCAAGGACAGGCCTTATCACTGTACCTGACTGACCCAACAGCCACGATTGCAGACATTAAGTAAGCAGTGATGCCCCCCATGAGTCATCCTACATCATGCAGGACTAGATGTAGGACTACATGTACGTAGACCGTTAGTCCTTAACACCACGTCACCGTCACCAAAGACTGCAATGGTGTCGTGCCAGACTGTCATGGAGTGACTCAGAATGGCAGCGGGTCATCTTCAGTGACAAGTCCCACTTTTGTCTTGGTGGAGACGACCAACGAATACGTGTGTGGAGGCACCGTGGTCAGCACCAAGATGAACGGTTTGTTGTCACGCGTCCAGAAGTTCCTGGTGCAGGAACTGTGTAAGAATATTCAAGCTGCATAGGACACCATTAGGAACCGCTACAACGCCATGCCGAGACATCTGGCATTTGTAAACAGCACGACGCCATACTGAGAGACACTACTTCTGTATGTGTAGCTCAATAAATATTGATCATATCAGTCTAAATTTATCATCATTTATTGTGCCTGGTAACCTTTATCTTCCTTCCCAATAGCACTGCAATCCCACACTTCCTGAGGCTGTATGTATGTGACTGTAATGGTGATATTTGTAAGTGATTACAGTATTAGAGTGAAAAGAGAAGTTTATTACAGAAAACTGTTCTTTTGAAAGTAGGCTCTAGGTCCCTGTTGAGCCGCCTCTAGCCTGGATACAAGATAAGATACGGTTAAGCATGGAGGTATACAGGTTCCATATGACAACCTGCGCCATATTTGCCTACAGATGTTGCAGCTGGGCCTGTAGATCCTGAACACTCATGGGTTGCCGAAGCTGGGGTCCCAGACGGTCCCATAAATGCTTGACTGCCGATAAGTCTGGTGACCGGGTAGGCCAAGGAAGTGTGACACTCTGAACGATACGTTCCTGGCCGGAGGTTGTCCTGCACATATCGCTGAGTTGTTAGTGTCTCTCGTATCACTACTAGGGGTGATCGACTATCAGGATTCATCGCTAAACACGATACGGTTCCAGTCGGTAGCAGTCCAGGTTTCTCGTTCAGGAGGACACTTCTGCAAACGAAGGCGCCAGTGGATGGCTGTCAATGGTTGGACATGTAATGGGAGCCGTGACACCAGATTTCCTTCTACTAAGAGCCTGGAAATGGTCCGGGCGGAGACAGAGGGGTGTAATGAAGGTGCCACCTGTGTCTGGATGGTGGACAAGGAAACTGTGGGAGCTGCTTGTACTTCTTGGTGGATCAAGTGATCCTCTCTACCGGTGGTCTGTCTGGGGTGTCTGGAGCTTGTTCATTGTGTGTGCATGCCTTCATGTAACCAGACCACACCTGTAATCATTTACATGTCTGCCTGAGACTTAACTGCATGCCGAGTTTTGCAGCAATCTGACATTTCTATGTGGGAGCGTTATTTGTTGTGTCAGTGAATGTATATAAGGTGCATTGTTTGTGTCTAAGGCCATTATTTTCCCAAACATAATATAATAAATTCCTGACTTTTATCCAATTATTCAACAATATGTCTTGTTAAAGTGAAGCAATTTTCATTGCATCCATATACAGTCAAATTCATTTTAGATTCTTGTTGTCTGCAAAAGTCTAAAAATTTGTAGTTTTTTGATAAACTTATCAAAAAAGTTCATTTAGTTATATACAATTCTGAATTTGATGTCTGAAAACTGTAAAGTAAACACCATGTTGCAAAACAAGGCAACTACAGAAGAACTCAACTCACTGAAGAACTGAAGGAACTGAGCTGAAAATGTGGAGCAGCGCCCTGAGAAACTGAAGCAACTGAGAAAAGTTCTTACTTCCCCAAAAGTCTGGTGATACAACCAAAACCAGAGGACTTTTATCTTTACATGCTTTTACGAAAGAGGGGTCAGGATATTTCATCATAAAGAAGACCCCGGGGCTGAGTCTAGAAACTGATGCTGCTGCTTCTGTCCTCCTACTGCTCCTCTTCTGTCCCAAGAATGTGAAGTAATCGAGGAGAGGGTAGCAGGAGGAATGGACATGAACATGTAGAAACTGCGCAAATGGGACGGCTGATTCCTTTCGACGCCGTTATTAAATTGGCTTGAAAAAGCCAACTTACTGTTCTTTGTAATCTTCTTCTTATTATTATTATTCTACACTGAAAATTTAAAGAGTTTCTCCTCATATGTTTTCGACAATTTTACAGGATCGTAGATCCTATACCCAAATAGTGTGCTTGTGCTTTTTGAAGCGATCCGACGGTTTTCCTACAGTGGCCGTTTAACTTTTTTGTTAGTACTGTAGGAAATGAATGGCAGGACTACTTGCATGCAGACCGTTACCATGACTGCCCTTAACACCACATCAACGTCACCAAAGACTGCAATGGTGTCGTGCCAGACTGTCATGGACTGACTCAGAATGGCAGCACTTTTGTCCTGATGGAGATGACCAACAAATCCGTGTGTGTCACATGTCCGTGTGTGTCACATGTCCAGAAGGCCTGGTGTCACTCCACCTGCACCCCTACCATGCAATCTGCAGGAACTGTGTTAGAATATTGAAGCTGCATGGGATGGATTATCACAGGACACCATTAGGAACCTCAACAACTCCATGACGAGACAGGGTATGTTGGGTTAGCAAACATGGTGGCCCTACGCCATACTGAGAGACACTATTTCTGTATGTGTAGCTCAATAAATATTGCCCATATCAGTCTAAATTTATCATCATTTATTGTTCCTGGTAACCTTTATCTTCCTTCCGAATAGCACTGCTATCCCACACTTCCTTCTGGGTGCATTCTCTTGACGATGAGTGTATATGCAGATGGTAAAGCACATTGAGAGCCTCTATATTTTAATGAAGAAGGTGTTGAACTTTACCTGATTGTGCCATCTCTACCAATCGGCAGAGGTGTGTTAGGCTGAAAGAATCCACTAGAGGTCATTGAGTCTTTCAATAGATACTGCTTTACTGTTCTCCTGAGGAAGCAAGCAAGAACATCACTCTGCACACTCATTAAAGTTTCAGTGGTTTTGATGAACAAAATTATGTGACTTCATACAACAAAAAGGAATTTAACAAGGGTAGAAACATGTGTTACCAAATGGTCAAATTGCTTCTTTATGCGAAAGGTGTCTATGCTAAGCTAATGTAATTAAAATTGAATATTGTTAGATATTGTTGATTAGTTGTTGCTTCTCTGTGTGTCACAACTCAGTATTATTTGTGCAACACATGATTTATTGTACATACACCCAATACAGTGGCTGTATGAAATTACAGCTTGTTTTCCCAACAACAAACTGCAGCACAAAAACACTACAATCAGCTATATAGCAAAGCAGCGTGGGCAATACAGCATTCAACTTACCTCAGCTTTGCTGCCAGACTGAAAGGCTGAATCTGCTGCTTTCAGCCTCAATTATTGCCATCAAAGCAGCCATCAACAGACATTATATGTAAATCATAGCAAGCAGCCTTTGTAAAAGCCAGCAGCACAGATGACTGCAAATAAACACTCATAAACACACACACAAACACACATATACGCACACACACACACACACACTCACACAAACTCACATATGCAAGGTGTGCAGGCCTGATATGCCCTTCATGATTGTGACAGATGGATGACAAAAAGGGATGGCAGAGCAGATGACAGTGTTTGTGAAAATAAGGGCAAATTATGACTCCAGATATTTGGTTAATTACAGCGTTTAGTCATCATTCTACAGGGTAAGCTACCACAGAGTTTATGTGTCAGTTCTCCGAATCTGTTGCCCTAAAACATGCAGTGTTATCACAGGCTGTATTCATTTAAACACAATGACACAGAGACAAAAATCAGCTGATTAGGACCAGCAGGATTTCCTTCCTTAGGGTCATATTCCATGCTATTTAGTAACACTTGCCATTGGCCATTGGTTATAAGGCTGTATGACATCTACATAAGCTTGCTATGACAGCTGACATAAACCAATCAGTGTCATCTGTCATAAAGGCTGCTTTAGTGATCATCTCAAGTTGACCTGTCACTTGATGCCAGGGTACGTCTATGGCTGAAATGACATATTACTACTGTTGTAGTACTTGAGCCCAGTCTGGAGAACGTATCATATTCTCGGTATCATTTGGACTTGGTCTCGTCTTGGGCTAAGGTGAACTGGATAACTGCATTGAGACCAGATTATTACGATTTCTGTGACTAAGGTATGATTATAAAGAAAATCAGCCAACTTATTATTATGACTGAAACGTACCAAATAGCATGTAATGCCTCCACAAGCACCAATAACAGCTATGATTGGATTTGATATGGACTGGACAAGTTTCTGGACATAGACCACATCAATGTTCAGACACTCTTAGATCAAAGAATTGCCCAGTTGGGGGCAAATTTGGTGGATGCCTTCCCTGGCAGAATTCTGAGAAGAATTTCCTATAGACAGGGATTTTAGACACTGCTGGTAGACCCGTATGAACGTACGCTTCCATACACCTGCAGATTCAGCTACTTCTTACTTCTGACTTTGGCACGCCCAAATCAGTCACTCCTTTTAGTCAATCATTAACATCTGCTTTGGAGCCATTTTCCACACATGGAACGAGACATTCACTGCACTGTAGCACCTCTTCCCAATCTATGGATCCCGTTGCTCACACCCCGCAGGTATTTATAGCCCCATCATCCTCGTGCAGCGTCATCTGTAGAAGCCTGAAGGTACTACCACCTAAAACACCCAGGGTGACTCATTGTTTTGTCCGGTAAGTTTATCATTTGACAAACATTAGCAGCAGAAAAACATTAGTAACTTCAATTGACCTCTGCTTGAGAATCAAACAAAAAAGGTTCACCTTTGCTCGATAAAGGACCCCCATAGGTCAAGTACGATTGCTCAGATTCTGAAGCAAAGCTGTGAAAATGAAGACCTAAGAAAATCAAAGTTATAGACACAAGATGCACAAGATGGGAAAAAGCTACCTGCGAAAGGCATCAGAAGAGGCAGTTATGAGGGAAGTCACAGAGAAGCCAGCCATCAGTTTGAAGGAGCTACAGAGTTTAATGGCTGAGACTGGAGTGAAGGTGCACCAGCCAGTGATGTCAGGAGTGCTACATACAACTGGCCTGTATTGGAAGGTGGCCAGAAAGAAAGATAAAACACATCAAAACACGTCTGGAGTCCGCCAGAGAGAGAGTGATGTTGGATGAGGTTTTGTGATCACATGAGCTGAAAAATAAGGCTTTTCATGCGGCGCAAACCTGAAATTTCCCTCATTCCTCCACCAGCACCATCCCAACAGCATGGGGCTTGCAGCATCCTGTTATGGGGATGCTTTTCTTCAGCACGGAGTGGCATCTGAAAATTGAAGGACGGACATTTAGAGGACGTACGGAGGAAACCTCACCTGTCAGCAGGACAATGATCTCAAGCACAAGACCACTGTTACGCATCCCTCTGGCGCAGTACTGAGCCTAGCCACTAGGGACTCCATTTCCCAGGATACCATGGGTGTCCTCCAGGATGCAGCCAGCAACCTATCCCAGATCGACCTCACCTGATTACTGATTTGTCTCACCTGTTTCGTGGTCTGTTTAAGACATTTGCTATATCTAGCCCTTTGCATGGTATTGGATGTGTATATTCGGTACCTACCAAGCCTTTCTCCTTTTGTTGTGACCTGTTTTTTTGTACTTTTGGCCCTCTTTTTGACTGTGATTCTGGAGCTCCCTTTTGTGTATGTTTGCCTTTGTATCAACCTTTCGTTTGTTTTTTGACCTCAACCTTGTATTGTGAACTGATATTAAACATTTTTTAGCCTCATCTGCACATGTCATACCTTGGCCCACTGCTATGCAGTGGTTTGATCAACAACAAGGTGAATGTTCTACAACGGCCAAGTCAAAGTCTCAGTCAAGAATCCGTGGCACTCTTTGAAAACTGCAGTTCCTGACCATCATCCAATCAACCCAGGAGAGATGGTGAAAATCAATCCCAAACAGAGTGCAAAGCTGGTAGAACAGTACTGTGTTAGGCCTCATAAGCTGCCAGTCCAACAGCAATCGTCTGCTACTGGACACACAATAGACTGCAAAGATGGTGGTAAACTTCAAGCGCAGCCCCCCTCCGTACCTCTGCCCCACACTGGTCACTCTGTGGTTTCCACTGAGGAGTCTCTAAAGTACTGGGCATGGCTATATCCAGGAACTTGAAATGGGAGAGGAACACAGTCTCTATAGCCCAGAAAGCAAACTAAAGAGTGTCCTTCCTGAGAAAGCTGATTATCCAGTTCTACACAGCCATCATCCAGTCCATTCTCACATCTTTCACAAGCAACTGGTTTGGCTCCTCTGCCACAAAAGAACGAGCCGTATTCCAGAGCATAACCAGGACAACAGAGAGGGCTGCCATCACTTCAGGACATCTACTACAGCAGGGTGATAAAGCAAAGCATGCTGTCAAAATCACAGCTGACCCCTTTCATGCTGGACATCACCTCTTCCCTCTGGTGGAAGACTCAGAACCATCAAAACCAGTACAAACAGACATGCCAACATTTTTTCCTCCAGAGCTATAGCGCTAATTAACCACAGTGGTCACATCACACTTTAAACATAACATAACCTAACAAGCCTACTTTTGCTATATTACAGTAACTCATCTGTAACATAACACTTATTTGCCCAACTGTACAGGTGTGACATTTTAACAAAGGTTTATATCATTCTGTAATAGCTATTATACACTCATCTTAAAAACAATAGTTGACCCAGAAAGAATCAACCGACAAGAATGAAACTTGGTGGGTAGGTTTGACATTGTGAGACATGTGAATGATCCAAGTTCCACACTCTGCTGCACATGTGACGTAAGCAAGGATGGGCCTTATCACTGTACCTGTCTGACCCGATAGCCACAATTGCAGACATCCAGCGAGCAGTGATGCCCTCCACGAATCATCCTGTTAGTGCCAGCACCATTGGCAGACGGCTGCACGATGCAGGACTACGTTTATTGTTCCTGGTAACCTTTATCTTCCTTCCCAATAGCACTGCAATCCCACACTTCCTTCTGGGTGCAGATATTCTTTTAATGATGAGTGTAAACATCCTGTAATTCTGAAATACTTTCCCAAGCAATATTAATGTTTAACTACATTTTTGTCTGTTAATTTTAGCATCTTAGTGAAATATATACATGAGACACATGTAATCAGTATTTTTGATGTAGGGCTAATAATGCTAATAAATGGATTCCCCTGCTTTCAGTACAGACTAGATTAAAAACCCTGTTTTTTCATCTCGCTCATAATCAACCTGGATATGCTAATAGCCTTCAGCTCTAAAAAGCACAGATTTTTACAAAAGCAGGATTTCAAAATCTAGTCATTACCCTGCCCTCCCCGTGGTGAGGGGTCCCTCCAAGTTCTGACCCCTTTTTAAATGGCATGTCTGTAAAACACGACGCATCTTGGCAAATGGAAAGCAGAGCAGACATAGGAAGTGAAAGGGCAAGTGAAGAAAGGCCGAGAGGAAAGAGAGGGAAGGCTGAAAGGGAAAGGAAGGTTGAGGGCGAGAGGAATAAAGAGAGATGGAAATGTTCGTTTTTGGAGGACAACATAACTGTCACAAACCATTCTTTTTTTATTTGTCTCTTTTTTTTTTTTTTTTTATTATTATTATTTTTTTTTTGTTCAGGGGGATCCAAGGTCTCTCTGGTGCCCTTGAAAAAACTTGATAAGCTCTTGATAACCTCTGGTGAGTGCATCAAAAGAACATTTGCACAAGGATTTTAAAGTATGTGGAATCATAACACCAGGCACGCAATCAAAACACCCAATTTAAATTTACATTCAGGTTTTAATAGAAGTTTAAAATTTAATATGAAGCTGAAGAATTGCTCTCAGACTGGCAAGGCCTCTGCTGTGCTTCTGTTAACAAGGCGGACAATGCAGAAAATGAGGAAAACCTTCAACTGAAACACAGATAGGCTGACAGACAGACAGAAAGAAAGAAAGAAAGAAAGAAATGAACAAACCACCATCCCACAATGAGATCCCAGAATCCTCCCAAAAAGTGCCCATAACATGGAAAACCAAATTTCCCTCACTTTTTTGGGTAACACTTTACCCACTTTACACTTTACAAGTGTTGACTATCTAGCATGAAGTAATGCAATAGTTAACATGAAGTAATACATTAACAATGGTTTACTAATGTCAAGTAAACATGTAACATGTTTACAGGTTACGTAAGTTTGTTCACGTAAGTAATGTTTATGTAACAACTATATGTTTACAGGTTACGTAAGTTTGTTCACGTAAGTAATGTTTATGTAACAACTATATGTTTACAGGTTACGTAAGTTTGTTCACGTAAGTAATGTTTACGTAACAACTATATGTTTACAGGTTATGTAAGTTTGTTTACGTAGCAACTACATGTTTACAGGTTACGTGAGTTTGTTCACGAAAGTCATGTTTACGTTATGTTTACGTAACGACTACATATTTACAGGTTACGTAAGTTTGTTTACGTAACAACTACATATGTACAGGTTATGTAAGTTTGTTTACGTAACAACTACATATTTACAGGTTGCGTAAACTTGTTCCCGTAAGTCATGTTTACGTAACAACTATATGTTTACAGGTTATGTAAGTTTGTTTACTTAACAACTACATGTTTACAGGTTACGTGAGTTTGTTCACGTAAGTCATATTCACGTCATGTTTATGTAACAACTACATGTTTACATGTTACGTAAGTTTGTTTGCGTAAGTCATGTTTACGTCATTTTACATAACGTGTACGTAACAGCTACATGTTACGTAAGTTTCACGCAGTCACGTCCTGTTATCTCCCGTACTAACCACACACACCTGTCTGTAATTAAGTCTGTTTGCTTATATATCCCTGGTTTTCACACTCACAGAGTATTGGCACTCTGTTGCATACTAAGCGTTCTCTCTGTTGTTTATCCTGTTTGGTATCCTGGTTTTGACTCAACAACTTGTTCAGTTGTTTGTTTTTTCCCTTCTGGTTCTTCCCTTTGTGTTGGTTGCTGGTTGGATTGTCTGCTTGGTTTTTGACTTCTGCCTGTATTCTGGTTTCTAACTTGGTCTTTGCCCTTCGATTATGTTTGTCCTGATCCTGTTGTTGACCTTCACTGCCAACCTGTACAATAAACCTAGCTTTGCGTTTAGCTCAGTGTGCGTCAAACTCAGTTTGTTAATCCTAAATATGACATGTATACTTTTGCACAGGCCATAGTTCAGGTTTGATATGTTTTTTTTCCAATTAGTTAAATTGGCTGATTGTTTGCATGCTTTGGGTGAAAATCCCCTGGGTGGTTAATTGTACCGCTGCATTAAAACTGACCCCATTGTGTAGAGGCTGTACTTTAGCCTGACTTACTGTGGCTTGTTTATATACAGTAGCAGTCAAAAGTTTGAAATGCGACACTTCTCATTTCATGGTGTTACCTTATTGCTATTATTTTGTACATTGTATATTAACACTGAAGACATCAAAACTCTCAAGGAACATACTTCTATCTGTGTTCCATCACAGTTTCGATGTCTTCGTTGTTATATTTTCTTCTACAATGTAGAAAGTAATACAAATAAAACCAACTAATGAGAAGGTGTCCAGACTTTTGACTTTGGTACTGTACTTCCAAACTATGCTATATTACTGAAACAAGTTACTTTCATTGTACATAAACAGTCATCCAGGTGAATATTTCTGTGGAAATTAGCAGACAGTGACACTATTGGAATATGAAGAGATGACCCAAAGCATCCTTTCCGCTATGACTTGCATTCCACTGGGGCTCCCTGTTTCAGCTGTCCCTCTTAGTCCAAACTCACAGTCAAAATCACTGTCTGTGAGGATACAACTGAGTGTCTTAACGGAAGCACAGAAGCTGTCAACGTTGTCCTTGAAGTCTGGATCGATTGTTTTGACTGCGGAAGATGAAAGTATGATGGAAGAGAAGATAGATGACAGTTTAGATGTGTGTGACAGTTGTTGTACACTGTATTGATATTGCCCTTCTTTTCACTAGTCTTTGTACTTTGTTCAGAGAGAGATATTAAGCCAGACATGAACACTGAGAATTTAAATTGTTGCAACACTTCAAAAACAAACTCACTAAAGAAGCTCACAGATGTGGGAAGTGGGGGTGCTGACTTCAGGCTGGTTAACTGGAGCTGCTGAAAATAATCGGCATGGAGGTATACAGCTTCCATATGGCAACCTGCAGCATGTTTGCCCACAGATGTTACAGCTGGGCCTGTAGATCCTGCACACTCATAGGTTGCTGCAGCTGGCGTCCCAGCTGATCCCATAAACGACCAATTGGCGATCAATCTGGTGACCAGACAGGCCAAGGAGGTGTTGAACTCTGGCGGAGACATTCCTAGAAAACCCTTGCCGTGTGTCAGCATTATCCTGCTGAAAGATGCCAGCTGGAAGCCCTGCCATGAGAGGCAACACATGTGGCCGGAGGATGTCCTGAACATATCGCTGAGCTATTAGTGTCTCTCGTATCGCTACTAGGAGTGACTGACTGTCGTATGTGATAGCTTGCCAGGTTGAGACACCAGCAGTTAGGGCAGTGTGTCGCTCCACAGCAAAGGCAAACTTGAAACACTCACCACGAAGCCTCCATACAAAAACAGTCCATCGTTGGATCCCAAAAAGAACCTGGATTTGTTGCTACAGACAATATGGTTGAAGTCCATAGCAGTCCAGGTGTTTCGTTCATGCCACCGCTGCAAACGAAGGTGACAGTGGCTGGCTGTCAATGGCAGGACACGTAATGAGCTCCATGACACCAAATTTCCTACAGCTAAGCTCCTGGAAATAGTCCGGACAGAGACAGTGGTATGTAATGGATGGGCCACTTGTGTCTGTATGGTGGACAAGGAAAAGAACACTGTGGGAGCTGCTTGTGCTTGTCGGAACGACCAAACGATCCTCTCTACTGGTGGTCTGCCTGTGCCATCCGGATACTGTTCGCTGTGTCTGTGTGTCTGTGTGCCCTCATATAACCTGTAAGACCACACCTGTAATCATATACTTATCTACCTGAGACATATATATACAGTATGTGATGGGGAACGACAGCAACTCAGCCACAAAGTGGTAGGCCACGTAAAATTACAGAGCGGGGTCAGCGGATGCTGAGGCGGCAACTTTCTGCAGAGTCAATCATTACAGACCTCCAAACTTCATCAGATTAGCTCAAGAACAGCGCATAGAGAGCTTCATGGAATGGGTTTCCATGGCCGAGTAGCTGCATCCAGGCCTTACATCACCAAGTGCAACGCAAAGCGTTGAATGCAGTGGTGTAAAGCACGCCGCCACTGGACTCTACAGCAGTGGAGATGTGTTTTCTGGAGAGACAAATGATGCTTGTCTGGCAATCCGATGGACAAGTCTGGGTTTGGCGGTTGCCAGGAGAACGGTACTTGTCTGACTGCATTGTGCCAAGTGTAAAGCTTGGTGGAGGGGGCTTATGGTGTGGGGTTGTTTTTCAGGAGTTAGTTCCAGTGAAAGGAACCCTTAATGCTTCAGTAGACCAAGAGATTTTGGACAATTTCATGCTCCCAACTTTGTGGGAACAGTTTGGGGATGGCCCCTTCCTGTTCTGACACCAGTGCACAAAGCAAGGTCCACAAAGACATGGATGAGCGAGTTTGGTGGAGAAGAACTTGGACTGGCCTGCACAGAGTCCTGACCTCAACCCGATAGAACACCTTTGGGTTGAATTAAAGCGGAGACTGCGAGCCAGGCCTTCTCGTCCAACATTAGCGTCTGAGCTCACAAATGCGCTTCTGGAAGAATGGTCAAAAATTCCCTTAAACACATTCCTAGACCTTGTGGAAAGCCAGCTTCACTGGCCTCAGCTTTCGACTTGTCGGAGCGTCTGCTTTGAAGTCAGTTTTTACCAGCTTTGGGGTCAGTAACAAGAGCACGATGAATAGCAATGACGAGCAATTACAGCTAATTAATTCATTCTGACTATTGCAATCAATCGATTTCTGTAACTCTCAATGAGACTTCTGCACATATCTTGGCCCACTCCTCGTGAGCAAACTGCACCAGCTGTCTCAAGTTTGAAGGGTGCCTTCTCCAGACTGCATGCTTCCACAGAAGTCCAACAGGATTTAGATCAGGGCTCATAGAAGGCCACTTCAGAATAGTCTCATGCTTTTCTCTTAGCCCTTCTTGGATGATTTTGGCTGCGTGTTTTGGGTCATTATCCTGTTGAAGGAACCGTGAACTGCGACTGAGACCAAGCTTTCTGACACTGGGCAGCACATTTTGCTGAGATTTCTGAGATTTCATTGTGCCCTGCACAGATTTAAGACTCCCTGTGCCAGATGCAGGAAAGCAACCCCAAAACATAACCGAGCCTCCTCCATGTTCCACAGAAGGTACAATGTTCTTCTCTTTGTGGGCTTCAATTTTGCATCTGTGAACATAGAACTGATGTGACTTGCCAGAAAGCTCCAGTTTGGTCTCATCTGTCCAAAGGACATTCTCCCAGAAGCTTTGCGGCTTGTCAGTACGCATTTTGGCAAATTCCAGCCTGGCATTGTTAAGATTTGCTTTCAACAGTGGTTTCCTTTGTGGTCGCTTTCCATTAAGTCCACTTTGGTTAAGACAGTGATGGATGGTACGATCTGACACTGATGTACCTTGACCTTGGAGTTTACCTCTAATCACTTTGGAAGTGCTCTGGGCTCTTTGGTTACCATTTGTATTATCTGTCTCCTCAATTTGTCATTAGTGTTCCTTTTGCGGCCATGTCCAGGGAGGTTGGCTACAGTCCCGTAGACCTTAAACTCCTGAATAATATGTGGAGCTGTAGTAACAGGAACATCAAGCTGATTGGAGATGGTGACTTTTCACCCTTTAAATTAGGTGAGGCCAATCAGTCTCTGAGTAGAGAGAGTTTGGGGCCATTTCTTTGCTGCACACAGAAGAATTTGTCTTCCGCATTTAACCCATCCGTGAAGTGAAACACCCACATACACACACACACTATTGAACACACACACTAAGGGGTAGTGAGCACACTTGCGATGGGCAGCCCTATCCACGGTGCCGGGGGAGCAGTTGGGGATTAGATGCTTTGCTCAAGGGCACTTCAGTCATTACTGTTGGCTCAGGGAATCGAACCGGTGACTCTCCGGTCACAAGGCTGCTTCCCTAACCTCCAGCCACGACTGACAGACTGACTGATTACAAGTTTGAAGACACCTGTGATGCTAACTAAAGAACACATCTTAGTTTAACACGTCCCTATGGTCAAATTATGTTCAGTCTTTTCCAGGGGTTCCATCATTTTAGTCCAGGCCAGCTTCATTAGTTTGTTGTTTAAAATGATTCACCATAATTCAAAAGCAATGTCTGATTTTCATTAATTGATTTTCAGTACATTTTTATTTATTTATTTATCATTACTTTTGTGAGTTTCAAGTTATTTCAGTGACTATTGTGGGTTCTTCTTTCTTTAACGGTGTCAGACAAAAAGACCTCGAACCGACATGAGGTCAACCGAGGTTAGGTTGGCTTTATTAAACAACAAGGCAGTCGGACAAAGCAAAAACAGATGCCCAAACATGAAACAGGGAGCGGCGTAAATCAGAGTCAGGGACAGGCAGAGGTCAGAACCAGAAGAGACAAGCAGCGAGGCAGACAAGTTAGAAGGGGTAAGCGAGAGGATAAACAGAGAAATGAAACTGAGATCGAAAGCCAGTAACCAACGGAGCCAATGAGGGGAATATCAAGAGAGGTAGTCAAGAACAAAGGAAGTCAAAACCAGAGATCAGAAACACAGGTAAGAAACGCTCAGTAGTGCAACAATGTGGCAAAACTTTGCGATGAGGGAATGTGAAAGTGGGGCTTAAATACAGAAACAAATTAACATCAGCTAGGTTCAGAACTCCGGTGACCTGGAGCGAAGCTGAATGGTCGATCGGGAACACATGGATGTGACATCATCGAGCGAAACCCTCTGGGAAGTTGAGTCCGGGAGAGCGAAGGAACCGGGAAGACCCGGAAGCGTGACAAACGGAAGGGTACGAACAATTTTGTCCATGCAGAGGACCAACAGCAACTTTACCACAGTTTTTTTTTTTTTCAGTTTGTGAGTTTTTACTACAGTTCCTGCGAAAAGCCCAAATCACATCATTGCAAACCATTTTATTGTTTCATAAATGTAGGCAAAATGGCAAATCAGGTTATATAACATAATTTATCTTCAACATAAGCCAAAACGTTCACTGCTTTTTGTTACTAAAGAAGGTACTAAAGAATTCTGAGAACACATTCTGGCTATTAAATTAAAACATAATGTGTCCTAAGGCAATATTAAATTCATTACTGCAATTCAAAGGCATCAGGTTCTTAATAGTGAAATACTGAATGCTACAGCTGATATCATATTCATGTCATTCGGTTTGTAGCGCTATTAAAAAGGACATGTTAATGCAGGCGGCTTCCGGAGGTGACAGATAAACATCAGGAACCTTATCTTCAGTAGATTTCATTCATAACACAGGTCACAATTAATTAGTTTCAATCTTAATCATTGAGCTGTAATTAACATTACATGGTAATTTCCTGTTTTGGCAGATAACATAATCCTGTATGACAGTAAGATAAAATACAGCTGGCAGTTCCTAATGTGTGGCGCAAAACCAGATGAACAAAATTGATGTGCTACACCTGATTAAAACCATGCCATAGTATATTACTTTAAAGACTTTCTAGTACGTTTTCCACTATGGTCACTGAAAGTATATAGTATATAGTTGAATGCACCCCTGGTGGTCTAATTACATGCTTTGTTGATTTTAATAAGTGTAAATAAGAATGAAGCTTGGTGGGTAGGTTTGACATCATGAATTGACATTTGAATCAGCTGTGCATGTGACGTAAGCAAGGACGGGCCTTATCGTTTTACCTGACTGACCCAAAAACCACGTTTGACATGCAGCGAGCAGCGATGCCCTCCATGAGTCATCCTGTTAGTGCCAGCACCATTGGCAGACGGCTGCACCACGCAGACTGTTACGACAACTGTCCTTAGCACCACGTCAATGTCACCAAAGACTGCAAGGGTGTCGTGTCAGACTGTCATTGAGTGACTCAGAAGCAGGTCATCTACAGTGACGAGTCCCGCTTTTGTCTTGGTGGAGATGACCAACAAATCTGTGTGTGGTGGCACCGTGGTGAGCACCAAGATGAACGATTTGTTGTCACATGTCACACATCCAGAAGGGCTGGTGTCCCTCCACCTCCACTCCTACTGCACAATCTGCGACGTCTGGCATGTTGGGTTAGCAAACATGGTGGCCTGACGCCATACTGAGAGATACTACTTCTGTATGTGTAGCTCAATAAATATTGCTCATATCAGTCTAAATTTATGATCATTTATTGTTCCTGGTAACCTTTATCTTCCTTCCCAATAGCACTGCAATCCCACACTTCCTTCTGGGTGCAGCTGTTCTTTTGATGGTGAGTGTATATGTGACCTGTATAAAAGCACATTGTCACATTACATTTTTTCCAAAATATGAAATTAAAATTTTGCACTAAAATGTGCAGGAAAATTCCATTTTTAATTGTGTTTCCTGAAGAGGATGCGTTTACTTATTTTTACTCTGACTCAAGGGGAGTATTTCACAAAACCAAAATTTAAGGACTGTTCAATAAAAATGTTGCTTAGCTCCTACTGGACATTTTTTTTTGGCCTATCAGGCTAATCAAGAAATTATGCTTTGTGAAATAACCCCCCATTTTAGCCCCTGCTTCGTCCTGGCTCCACCTTCCATCATTGCCTACACTTTCAGCTCATTAATAGGCTCATTTTGGTGACCAGTATATGCTTCATTGTATGGTCTTACTGGTCTCTGTTGTATTACACTGAGATCTGATCCGTGTTTCTTTGTTTTCCTGTGTCGTGACCTGCTACTAGGTCTCCCCATCACATAATCCTACCACGCTGGGAGGGTGAAGGCTAGCACGAGTGCCATGTCTCTCGAAACTGCCAAAGACGCAACATCACTGGACAGCTTGATGCGCCTGGAGGAGGGCTACCAATTCTGTTATGTCAGCTAGCAGACACCCGCGTTGGCTTGCATCACGCTGAGTGATGAAGGCGAGGGAGGAACAGTTACGCTCTTATGGATTCCCAGCTACGGATGGCTGTGGCATTGCCAGGAATCAAACTTGCAGTTTCCTGATGAACAGGCTAGATGGTCGTGCTACTTGCGTCTGCATCAGTATATTTCCGTCTTTCATTCAAATGGTCATCAATTTGTTTATGTTCTACAGGCAACATCTATGGAAATCAGATGCAGTTTGGGGGAAACAGGTATCCCTGTGCTGTTTAAGACAGAAAAGAGATTTGTGTCACCTTGTTAACATTCACTTCTTTCAGCTTTTTCGCATTTCTCATTTCATGCACTTCATTTGAACGTACTGAATAACAATAATAGACACTGGGGAACTAGAGACGGAAACCGAAAGATTAGAATCAGCTGAAAACCTTGCCTGCGCTGGAATGAAGGCAGCAGTAAATAATCAGCTTTTCAGCCTCCATACATTATCTGTGAAGCAGTTCGTTGCTATTTGCTTCTTATTCTGTCTGATTTCTCTGCAGCAGTCTCAAGGTGATTTCCTAACTTGGCTGGAAACTGCTCGTTTGCGCAACAGCATTCAGAAAAGGAGACTCTGCAGTGTTAGGATTGGCCTGCCTCACATTTATGCAGGTAAGGAACTTCAAGAATCAAATCCTTTTAAACCAAAAACTCAATGCATTGAATTACACTGCCTACTGTATTTTCTTGGGTAAACAGGAAAACACTTTCAACTCAATGAGCATATACAGTATAGTATAAGATATAGTATACAGTATATATATGTAGCCAGTTGGAGAATAGAATCATTGTTGGTTCAGGAGCTTTCTGTGAAACATGTAGGAAACATTTAGGAGTTCCTAAACATGTTAGGAGTGTCCTTTTCGTCATTTGATTGGGTGTACGTTCACGCTGTTTAATATGACGCTGACCCTTTAAGAAACACTCTTGTGATTAACTTCTCTTGTGATTAGGGAACCCCGAACAGGAGTTTCTTGACCAGCGTTGTTGGACTACGTCGTCAGGGTAAAAAGTGTCTCTGAGAGGCAAATCCAGTGGTAATTATTTCATCCTTCACATGTTAAGTGTGACATAAATGTCAGATGAATGTAAACTGTTCCCACAGAGTGAGCAGGAATGTATTTTGTGTTTGGAAACATATTTTGCGGCTGTTTCTGGATATGAGCTTCTACTCTGTATGTCTGCCATTTCAGGCAGGTCTTAATTATTTCACCATCAAGTTAAAGTAATATACTTGGTTACTGTACAGAAATGTAAATATTTTATTCTAAATAGAAAACTACATGTAAGCAGTTAAACGTCGTTATCAACGGGAGGAAATGGAGTCTCTAAAAGTAAATGAGATGTGAGTTATTTTTTATCTGTAGCTCTGCTCTGTGGTTTTTGTTTACAGTCGGTGTTTACAGCCACTGCCGTATTTATTTTATACTGGACTGTTTTATAATATTTCCAAAGGGTGAAATTCAACTCATGCGTCGCTCTAATCTAAGCAAAGTTACAGAAAAGAGAATAAGCACACAAAAAACGAACTCTGACTATTTCCTACTGAAGTGACAAGCAAATAACAAAACCCCAGAGCTAGTTATTGCGTGCTGTGTGCTCCTTATCCCACAGCAACATATAGTATAGTACGATCTTAAATTGTGCCCCAGATACCAGAAACAGGGGTCTTCAGGGGCCCCTAAGCAAGAATTTTTTGGGCCCCCACCCACCCATTTCTGCTTGCTGATGTATGGTAAAATTAGAGGTGATCTAATAACACTGCCTACTGTAAGCTGTCTACATTATATGCTGTACATTTAGAAATGCCTGATGTGTGTATTACAAATGGCTGGATGCTTGTTTGGGACCTTAGATGGGTGGTTTGGAACTCCATCCACCATCAGGCCCACTCTACTGGGGAGCAAGTTGGAGAGCGCACTGGTGGACCACCATCTCATCACTTGGATTATGGGCTATCTCACAAACAGGCCACAGTATTTGCAAGGACTGTGTATCAGACACAGTACTCTGCAGCACGGGGGGACCACAGGGAACGGTCCTGGCCCCATTCCTCTTCACCCACAACACCACAACCTGTCACCTACAGGAATTCTCTGACGACTCCGCCATTGGTAGCTACATCTTGGATGATGATGATGAAAGGGAGTACAGAGAGGTTCTGCCAGAAAGACACAAAAGGCGAAAGTGATGGAAAATTGTATTATATAATTTGAAGGATGACAATTTTATAAAAACAAAAAAAGTCTTTGGTGTAGGCCCCGTCCTGGACCCGGGTTTTGAAGCATTCGGACCCTCGCAGATCCTGCCGGATATGGATGGGAGGGGCAGAGCCTACAACAGGACTGGGGCCAAACTGGTGGTTGGGAGGGAAAGAGGAGAATGTAGAAACATCGGCACCTGAAAGCAGCAGAACAGGAGGGTAAGTTGAATCCTTTTAAAGACAGGTGGCGCATTGCAATTGGGCAGAGTAACAAATTAATGAGTGACGTAGCTTTGGAGTCTTCCTTGCAGAACTTGCGCTAAAGCTTTCATTTCTTCCAGAAAGACACAAAAGGCAAAAGTGATGGAAAACTGTATTTAATCTTCTAATATTTAATTAACAAACAAACAAGGAACGGGCAATCTTGAATCATCTGCTTTCTGAGGTTCCCCTGTAATAGTCATCCTGCTCAAATCCATGAGGCTGAAGTTTGCTTCTCATGCTCCAGCTTCTTGTTCACATTTTCCCGTTCCACCTTAGGTGGTGCAGCAGCTACGTTCTGGGTCCTAAGGTCTTACAATAACTGCTGCATCATTTAAGATGGAACGGGAAAGTTTGAACAGGAAGCTGGTGAATGAGAAATGAAGGATCTTTTTGTGACCTGAAGGCTGAGCTTAATTTGACCTATTATCCTTCACTCCATAACAAGAAATCCACAGCACTTTAGGTGAAGGCTGAATTACAAGGAGAAGGAAATGTCTGGAAAGCAGCTCTCGCAGTGCAGTACGTTTTCCGTCTTGTTAGGCGGCATGTGGTAAACTGAATTAACCCACTAGCTAACTACATTTACATTTACATTTACGGCATTTAGCAGACGCTCTTATCCAGAGCGACTTACAACCGTGCTTAGTGTTCCGTTGGATAATATTAACTAGATGCTACAATATTTGCTGGTTAGTCATACAAGTCTGATCCACTCACACCAGCACAACACACACTAACACACCACCACCACGTCAGTGTCACTGCAGTGCTGAGAATGATCCCCACATAACACCTGCTCTGTGGTGGTACTGTGGGGGTCCTGACCATTGAAGAACAGGGTAATAAAGTATACAGAGAAACAGATGGACTACAGTCTGTAACTGTAGAACTACAGAGTGCTCCTTTATAGTAATTGGAGCTGATATGCTGGAGAATTATTATAGATACAAGGAGGTGGCATGTTATGGCTGATCGGTGTATACCACAGTTATACAATTATGTTTAAATCTGTTAACTGAGATGGAAATAGGGGGCGTTAGAAAAGTTTGCGATTATGAACCTACAGTTTTGAACTTTGTACAGTTGTAAAGACTTATGAATGCTCCATAAATAAGAATGCACTTATAATGCGTTATGAATACCTGATTCATAGAAAGTGTGACCAAATATTCTTCAGGGACACCGATAATTTTGACCTATGTTTATGAAAGATTCTTAAAATATAACAGTCTTACAGGAATGAATTCTATTAGATAAATGGTGAATAATTTCTCCAAACATTTTTGAACCATTATGTGTATTGTTTATTTATTACACAGTTGTTGGGAAGTCTACCTTTCCTATTAGGAGTTTGAAATAGGTCATTCTCTCTGAACATCCAGGTGTTTCCGAGCACCTTCTGATTAAAATTAGCCAAACGTGATTGTTCCAATTTAATAATTCAAGAGATATTTTTTTAATCCACTTGAGGTTCTGTGACAAACCAGTCCCTGGGAACTTAAATGACACTATGCCAAATACACTGTGTGCCAGGGGGACAGCAATAACTCAGGGGGATAAATGTGTTCTATTCTAGCAGCTGTTGTGAGGTTAGGCAACTTTACAGCCTGCTGGCAAAAATCCCATATAAACTAATTCATTTATGCTGCATAATGTTTCCAGTGTAAAATGGTATGCTACCCAAACAGGAAAGACTGCTAACGTTAGCTCAATTAGACAACAAAAACTTTTATTTTTGGTCTTTCTTAAGACAGTGAACTTTCACCTGCATACACTACAGTTATGTATTCTAATAAAAGTCATCATTACTGCCACTCATTTAAAGCTAGTCCAGTCTTGCAACAGTACCAATACAAGAATTTGCAGGCTGAGGATTGATTAGTCATCCCTTGAATTGGTGGGATTGAAGTACCATCAATGAACTACTCTACAGTACGCAGCATCAGACTCTTCAAGTGTTGGTGTATGCGCTTTATTTTTGGATGATGAAAATGTGAACTACTCAGTCCTTGAGAGATCTTCAGAGATGCGTACCCAGAGGAATTTTGAGAAGCTCACACTTTCCACTAAAGTCCTATCAAAATTTTAAGAGTGCGGACTGTGCCTTCATACCGAGGTTTAAGGAGCGAATATGAAACTGTACAGGAGGGGTTATATCTCAGGTGGATAGAGCATGAAAAGGAGAAAGTTGGATGGAACCTCCAGAGATGTTCACGGGTTGCTTCATGCAAGTCCAAGTAGCCTTGAGTCTCTGAGGTGCAAGTTTCAGAATCTCGAGTTCTTAGTTTAGTCTTATTATTATCTGTGAGCATCATATAGTACAAAAGTACTGCTAGAAAAGTCTGTCAGCTTCAACACGGCTTCAAACAACGAGCCGAGGGACACTCTACAGGACTACATGCAATAAATGCAACAAAAGAGGCAAAGCAACTTGAAATGGTTGGTTAACATAATGTGTTGTTTGTATAGCAAGTACGCTTGCTAGCTAGCTACTATTTTAGATAATCCAGCTTTAGTTTCAGTACAGTTTAAATGAATCTGTAACTTTCTAAAACTTTAGCTTGACTAGCTGACAACTTTAGGTCACTTAGCTTTTGGGCCAGCTAGCATGTTTGCTATCCAAACCGTAAGCATGCCAGCAAATTACTTAGCATCTTTCCTTAAAACACTGCATTTGCGGCATCTTCTGTTCATCCGACTAAAACGTTTTTCCATAGCGATAGGCTCCTTGCTTGAAGTTTATGGCACTGCAAGCTAAATGAGAACAGTATTGTAGTAATTACTGCGTATGGACACACAAAGTGATATCCCAGACAGCAAAACTGTTCTGGCCCAAATCTGGCCCACATTCCCCATTTTTTTTCAAATCTGGCCCATTTTTCAGATGGGTTGACAGCACCTGGGGGGACTGTTCCCAGTAGCAAGATGTGGGTAAAATACATGCCAGATTAGGGCCACGCCTCGGCCAAAAATAGGCAACGCTGCTGTATCTGTGACAGAAGTGGACCAGATCTGTTTTGGGACAGGTGGGCCAAATGCATGTTGTGAATGTGAACAGCTGATTGCCAGGGCTGATGGTGGGCTAGCAGTGCAATATTTTTGCCAGATGTGGCCCATATCCGCTTGCTGTCTGGGATGCAGAGCCGGCCCATGGCATAGTGGGTACAGGCAAAAGCTTGGGGCACCGTCCATCTATAGGGGAGTCCGGCTGCCCTAAGTGAAGGGGAAAAAATTTGTTTTACTCATTTTTACTACTATTTATACTATCATAAGTCCCACATAATTACATCATAGTCTAATGATATAAACCCTGTTACAGCCTGTCTAGGTAGGCTGCAACATAAAAAATTCTCCCCCAACCTTCTCATTTCAACCCTATCCCAGAACCCTAAGTTCTGACCTACAGTGTAGTATACTAACACAGTCACATGACCAGTTACCTCACATTTACCTCAGAGCTGTTATTACTGTATCCACTGTTTAGAGCTAGCTGCTGCTAACGCTGCTCAGTTCACCTGAAATACTGAAATTTAGCCTAGCTGTTAGCTACCCTCGGCTATTTCACTCTAAATCTGAACCTCTAAAGCGAGTTCATCTTTTATTAATCTTCAGACCTGTATATTTTAACTTTCTGAGGCTCATTCTGATGAGAACATACCCCACTACAATCACTAAACCCACATTTATACTCGGAGTTGGCTGCGTTTTGCTCCCCTGTGTTCCTGCCGCCATTTTCTCTGACTGAAGCAGGCTGAGAGCTGGTGAGGCCGCAGTGCAAGATGGGATTCAGTACACCATGAAGATAGCTCCCCCTGTAAACTAGAAACTCTGACTGGAATAGTACACCATCTGGGTATCTTCAGTGCACTACAGTATGCTCGCATACTGCATACTACACACTACATACTACTGTTAGGTAGATTTAGTAGTAGTTTGTAGTGTGCCATTTTGAATACAACCTCAGTCCGGCAGGGAGAAGCAACATGAGGAAGAAGGAGGAGCCAAGAGCATGTGTCAGCCCTAATAACACCCAGCCCCAATAAGACCCCGATTTGCAATTCAGTCCAGCCGAAATTAACTGACTGACAGGCAAAGTCCCATACATTAGCTTGCAAATGAAGGGTTTTATTCATTTACCGCACTGAGGTTGGTGGCCTTCTGGTTTCATGCAGGTCACCCAGCATAGGTTTTCCTAGCAGGGGACTAAGGGTTGAGTGATTGGAGTCAGTCAACATGCAACTCAAGTGCAACTCGCGTCCCCTATCTCAGAAAACCTCCTCTACTCTCTCCTTTAGCGTAGCATCTCACCTTAATCAAGCAGAAGCAGACAGTTAGATCAGTCTTCATTACAAGATGGATGAGCTATTACAGCGCTCCATGGAGATTTGGAGTGATTGGTGCTAGTGTGCAGAGGCAGTTAGCGGCGCTCCTCTCAGCTTCCTTCATTAGCTGTTTTTTATGAAGAGAAAAAGAGAGTAATGACACTCTATTCAGGTCTGCCTGGAGGCTAATTGACCAATGGGCCTGCAGCATAGCTGGGGACAGGAAAGGGAGAGTGGAGGTAAGATAAACACATCACTGTATCATCACCGGAGTTTACTGCTGAGTTCATTTCCCAAGATGTTATTTAGTCTGCCCTGCTCTCTCAACCCTGACGGATGCAACTGTTGATGCCCTCTGTTGAGAAAACTTTGGATGACAAAACCTGCACCCGGTGAATGAGGATGAATGTCCGTTAAGCAAACGAATGCATTTGTGCTCAAATTAAAGCAGGAGGTGGTCTCTCTCTCTCTTTTTTTTCAGCTCAGAGGCCACCTGTCCACTTGGCAGTAAACCCAACTCGCTTTTGATCTAATCAGGTTAATGAAGTCACTGACTAATTATGACCCTGCTTTTCTCACCTTGGCACTAGCTAGTGTCTGACAGAACTGTCTGATCCTAAAATTCACCCTGTAATCAGATTTCTTGGCACTTAATCATGTGGTTTTCTTGGTAATGAAAGAAATATGAAAAGTTGAACTGCATGCTATGCATCTCAAATGGCCTAATGCGTGAAATAACTGACTTATTTCGTCCATGTATTAATCCTTTACTACCTCTCTTGCCAGTGCTGCTACTGGACCGGCACAGTCTGGCATAATGAAATATGATTTAATGTCCACCATATGGCCAACACTGTGTGGACACCCCTCCTAATTATTAAGTTCAGGTGTTTCAGCTATACTCATTGCTGAGAGACAAAGATAGAGAGAAAGAAAGACAGAGAGAGAGAGAGAGAGAGAGAGAGAGACAAACAGACAGAGAGAGAGACAGTCAGACAGAGAGAAAGTCAGAGAGACAGAGAGAGACAGTCAGAGAGAGAAAGTCAGACAGATAGAGAAAGACAGACAGAGAGAGAGACAGACAGACAGAGAGAGAAAGTCAGACAGACAGAGAGAGAGAGACAGAGAGGGAGAGAGAAACAGACAGAGAGAGAGAGAAAGTCAGAGAGACAGAGAGATAGTCAGACAGAGAGAGAAAGACAGACAGACAGAGAGAGAGACAAAGAGAGAGAGAGAGAAACACAGACAGACTGACAGAGAGAGAGAGAGAGACAGACAGACAGACAGAGAGAGACAGACATACAGAGAGAGAGAGAGAGAGAGAGAGAGAGAGAGAGACAAACAGACAGACAGAGAGAGACAGAGAGAATCATGCCTAGGGCATCACACTGGTCAGGGCTAGCTCTGGTGATACACTTAAAATGTCAGTAGAAAATGTCTGGAAATAAATAAAATGATTCCAAAATTAGCCTACAATAATATTAAATTCAGAATTTTAAAATATGTCAAAACTAATAGTTTTACCTACAGTATATCATATCACAGTGCGAGCAACAGAAGAGCATTAGAGCATGGAGAGCAGGAGAGCATGTTTGGCGGGTCGTCTGTCTACCTGAAAGGTTAGTTTTATTGGAGAGCACCATTCACGTTCATGCCCAGAGTGAGAAGTTTGCACACTTGGCAGTTGCCTGGGTTGCCTATACCTCAAACTAGCCTTGTTACTGGGTGCACAGGCTCTGAAGCACTCCTGAAATGTATGTTTGTGCATCTCTGCTATAATGCATGTTTTTAGCTTATGCTGAGATTTAAGCAGAGATTCTTAAGACCTTGGATTGAGTGTCCAATACGACACTGTCTTGCACAATTACTGTATTAAAAGAGCTGCTTACATGTAGTTACATATAGTTTTTCATCATGAGTTCGGGGTTGCCAGATTGGTTCTATAGATGTCAGCCAAAAAAGTTCAGAATCAGCCAAAATTCAAGAAAAAAAGCTCTTTTTTATGGTC
Source organism: Semaprochilodus insignis (assembly GCA_034552555.1). NCBI lineage: Eukaryota > Metazoa > Chordata > Actinopteri > Characiformes > Prochilodontidae > Semaprochilodus > Semaprochilodus insignis. The sequence continues at coordinate 7,952,192 of CM067483.1, read as the reverse complement.
ATCTTAACCAAAACATGACATCAGCAATAAACGTCTGGGTGACTATAGCTTATGTCAATCAAGGTGTTGATAATTGATTGTATATGGGGGAACTTATTGTGTTTTTAAAGAGTTGCTTATGTATATGTATTCGCCATGAGTGCTGTTCTGAGTTTTAAAGGAGTGGTGGTGTAAGCAGAAAGTAGTGTTGAGATCTCATCAGTGCTATACAGGGTCAGAAAGAGATCTGAGTCCTCTCTAGAGTTGGAGACCTTCCATTGTGAGGTCTTATGCAGGTGGTTCTCTGTGAGGTTCACTTGAGGGGACAGAGTTCTGCTCATTTAAACAGGACTATGTGAAAACAGTCTTTAGTTTCTTCGCTATTATGGATTTCTTTCTTGCTGTTCCTTCTGGTGGAGTACACACTGGACTTGTGCTTTGTCCACCTTTGTCCTCCATCTACGTTACACCCAGTTGTTAACCCCGGTGTTACTAAAATCTATTGAAGGATGATTGAACTAAGGCGTTCACAGGCGATTTGTTATTGGGATAGAGTGAATTGTTTGCTTAATTCTGAGATGGTAGAGGGATGATGGGAGTAGCAGTAGGTTTTAAAATAGTGATTAGATGAAAATAACTGCCAGCCTGGATTAAGTACATATTACAGCAGCAGAGTTGTTTTCCATGTGCCGAAATATAGTATATATGTATGAATGCATTATTGTCCCTAATGGAATATGTTGGATTAATATGGAATACATTTAGGACAGTGTGTTCTATATTCGACCATTACTTTGTTTTCCAAGACATTCTACCCAACGCTGCAGGCTGCACATTAATTCAAATTGCGGTTTGATAGAATGGTACCCTTCAGTAGCTGGCACCCTACGCAGCTGCCTAGGTTGCCTATACCTAGAACTAGCCCTGCTATTGGGTGCACAGGCTCTGAAGCACCCCTGAAAAGTGTGTTTGTCCTTCTTTGTTATAATGCACTTGTTTTACACTCATGAATTAGCTGTTGTACTGAGTCAGGTGTAGCAGGAGCAGATATTCTTAAGCCCTTGGATTGAGACAGAAATTCTGAATACAGTTCAAGTATAATAACCCTTTAAGCCACATGTGCCGTGTCCAATACAACACTGTCTTGAACTGTTAGAGCTGCTGGCCAGGGTCACCAGGGTCACCAGATTGGTTCTATAGATGTCAGCCAAAATTTAGGAATAAAAACACACAAAAATGGTCATTTTAACCATGTCAGTGTATGTCAATCAAAGTGTTGATAACTGATTGTATATGGGGGAACTTATTTTATTAAAAGAGCTGCTTATGCATATTTATTTGCCATGAGGCCAGGGTTGCCAGATTGGTTCCATAAATATATTTATTCGCCATGAGGCCAGGGTCGCCAGATTGATTCTATAGCTGTCAACCAGAATAAAAACACCCAAAACTGGTCATTTGAACCACAACATGACATCAGCAATATGTTTCTGGTTGGCTACAGTGTATATCAATCAAAGTGTTGATAATTGATTGTATATGGGGGAATTATTTTATTAAAAAAGCTGCTATGTGTTTTTATTCATTATGAGGCCAGGGTTGGCAGATTGATTCTATACATATATTTATTCGCCATATTTGTGGACAAAACATGCTTTAGCGTTGTCACCATTCCAAACTCCACTTACTCTACCACCGCGAAACANAAAAAAAAAAAATAATAATAACTTTAGCCACTTCAGCAATAAGATTCTGTGTGGCTAAAGTGTATGTCCCTCAAAGTTTTGATAATTTATTGTATGTGGGGGAAGTTGGGTCTATTCCAATTTAAGCTGCATTGTTAAGTAATGCAGTTTAATATACCTACCAAAATAAAGACAAACAGCTCAGTTCACCCTCAGTTCACCCCTACCCACGCACTCTGACCAAGATCCATCCAGTCTGGCTAATCTTGCTAACACTGACTTTGCAAAAGATTTTTTTTCCAAGATATCTTTGTCAAAACAGCCACAGCTGCACTAAAGGCATTACGGGTTATATTAACTACTGACATAATTAAGAAGTGACAGTAAAATGAATCATCAGTTTCGATATCCAGTGTGTGGAACTGAAGGTGTTAGAAGTAGAAACCTTTGGCAACAGTTTTACACCAGGGCTGTCTACTGATAAAAAGCTACAATACATGTTAATGTATATATGCTTTATTTAAAGCACATGGAATGTCTTTTAACAGCTTTGAATGTCCATGTTTACTCTAGAATGGCCCAAAAATTGTCAATGTGCACCAGTGTTAGCATAGTGCTAACATAATACCAGCAGAAATTAGCATTGTGGAGGTGTTTTACTTCTTATATTCTGGCCAAGTTTTGACATGGCCCAAATTGAAGGCCAAACTCTAATACTCACAGCTCACTGCTACAAAGGAGGAAACTGTGTTGCAGGCCTTGTTAGATTATCAGGTATGGTTGTTAAATTACAAAGTGATATCACAAAGTGAATATCATGGAGCAACAAATTTAGTTATGGTTTTTCTGGTTTTGGAAATCTCACGACTGGAAATATGCCCACCACAACACCTTACTAGACACACACACACACAGACTGAAGCAGCCCATCATAGTGGAAATATCCATCATAACGAAAATGAACAGAGTGAGCAGACGTAAACAAAGAGTGACATGTAGTTTGTTATGGTTCCCGAGCTGATTTCATTATAGCCCCTAAGTGCATTAGAGGCTCTTTACTTCATTGCCATCTAAGTCAAAAACAGTTTTGAGGAGTGAGGTCATTTTTTATCCGGAGGCACCAGAATCAGATTTGATCCTGAACGAGTTCATACAGCTTCTAGAAAGTCACAGTAAATACACACGGCAAGACCCAGTTCTGATATATCAAAGAGAAGCAAAAAAAAGGCACAAGAAAAACATACGTGCAAGTCATGGAATATGTTACTGTAATCGTTTTAGTGAGTAAACTGCTAGTAGCCTAATTAGATTTTTCATATGACCTGTGGCATGATGCATCTATGTCCCATTATATCATGTTCCCTTATGTGCAGGAATCAGTAGCATGCAATGTTACTTCATGCAGTAGAAGTGAACTTTCATCTATTCAATGTTTTAGCTACATAGTCTTAATTTCGGTCATGGCCAAAGTTAAACTTTAATCTGCAGGTTAATTATTCAGTTATTAATCCTATGGATTATTATTTAATAACTACTGGGTCTGGGTTTGATTCCCTGGCAGGGCGCCCAGGGCCCTTTCTGTGTACAGGTGTGCACGTTCACCCTGTGTCTGTGTGGGTTTCCTACTGCAGTTCAAAGACATGCAGTCAGGTAGTTTGGAGATGCACCCTAGGGGTGTGTGTGCGTGTGCATGTGCATGTCTATGCTCTCCCTGTGATGGACTGGTGGCCTTTCCAAGATGTTTCCTGCCTTCCACCCAATGAGAGCTAGGAAGGATAAGCGGCTTAGAAGATGAATGAGTGAATGAATTAATGTTTGTTATTTGGTTGAAAGTTATCTTTTATCAAAAGACATAAACCTCTAAAGACAGCATACAATTGTGTACAGTGTCTTTGTGTGCTGTGTTATTGGCAGAGCTGTCAGTGTGAAGGAAGTAGCTGAATCTGCAGTTGTATGGAAGCGTATGGTCATACGGGTCTACCAGCAGTTGCTAAATTCCCAGTCTACAGGAAACTCTCCTCGGAATTGTGCCAGGGAAGACATCCAACAATCTGGACCAACTGCACAATTCTTTGATGTAAGAGTGTCTGAACATTGATGTGGCCTACAACAGAAACTTGTCCAGTACATGCCAAATCCAATCACAGCTGTTATTGGTGCTCGTGAAGGTATTACACACTATTAGGTACGTTTCAGTCTCAGGGGACAAAAAGGTTATCGAAGTATCAGGAAGCAGGAGAGGGATCATGGACATTCAGGAGAACACGGGATACTCTGCTTATAGTTTAAAACAAATTAAGAGAAGTCATTTCTATAACTCGATAAAGCTAGTCAAAAGCTACTGAACCAACTGAATGTGGACCCACCTTACACACAATGGAAAAACCAAATACAGCAGCACATCAGAGAATGTGAGCGTAATGGCAATAGGCCTGTGTGTCTTAGTCACATCTCCCTGCGCTTTCCGAGATACAAAATGTGTCCTGTAGCAGTGGCATGGGAAGGCACTCAGTAATCAAATGTAATGCGCTCAGACAGTAACACACACATTCACACAGGAGCTGTCAGCTGTTTGGACATTGCTGGAGGGCGACGCTGAGGAACTGCATTTTAGAATACTGCTGTCACAAGAATTCCCTAAGCGCAGCTGGGAAGTATAGCCTGAGAAAGAGAGAGAGAGAGAGAGAGAGAGAGAGAGAGAGAGATCTACTCGATTGCAATAGAAGTGTCCACTGAGAATTCCACTGCCATTTAGGTGAATTAGCATCAAAATCCCTTGTTATTAGGGCTGGCCGGAGCAGCATTTTATAGGCTTCAAAAAGTAGACTGTATTTCCGAATCAGTACCCAAATACATGTTTTAATATCACTCTACAAACACTAATACTTATGGTTATGGTTGACCATCATTTTAAATGATATCCAGTGTATCCAGTAGGTGGCAGACTGGTGCTTCAGCTTGTGCCTCTTGGAGTAGTCCACTGTGGCTTTTAAAGTGTGTTTAGGATCATTATCCTGTTGTTTACAGACAGTGTGATGTTTGCTCCTACAATTTGCCTTCATTTAACTGGATCCATTCTTCCCTCAACCAGTGACATGTTCCTTGTGCCATGTGCCACATGTTCTTCTGGATTGTGGGCATCAGCACCCAGAAAGAATCAAGCGACAGGAATGAACCTTGGTGGGTAGGTTTCACATTGAGACATGTGAATGATTCAAGTTTCACGCTCGCCCGTGCATGTCACGTTAACAAGGAAGGGCCTTATTACTGCACCTGTCTGACCCAGCCACAATTGCGGACATTCAGCAAGCAGTGATGCCCTCCATGAGACATCCTGTTAGTGCCAGCACCATTGACAGACGGCTGCATGACACAGGACTACATGCACGTAGAGCGTTACGATGACTACCTTTAACACCACATCAGCGTCACCAAAGACTGCAATGGTGTTGTGCCAGACTGTCACGGAGTGACTCGGAATGGCAGCGGGTCAGCACAAAGATGAACAAAGATGACCAATGAATCCGTGTGTGGAGGCACCATGCTCAGCACGAAGATGAACAGTTTGTTGTCACACGTCACATGTCCAGAAAGCCTGGTGTCATTCCACCTCCAGCCCTACCACACAGTCTGCAGGAACTGTGTGAGAATATTCAAGCTGCATGGGATGGATTATCACAGGACACCATTAGGAACCTCTACAACTCCATGCCGAGACGTCTGGCATGTTGCGTTAGCCATACTGAAAGACACTACTTCTGTATGTGTAGCTCAATAAATATTCCCCATATCAGTCTAAATGTATCATCATTTATTGTTCCTGGTAACCTTTATCTTCCTTCCCAATAGCACTGCAATCCCACACTTCCTTCTGGGTGCAGCTATTCTTTTGATGATGAGTGCGGGGCAGCTGCTCATTAGAGACCATGGGTACTGATTGTTTTGGCTGCTGAGAAGGTTTGAGGAAAGTTTCTATAAAGATGCACTATAGCACTATAGCTCACTGGGCAGGAGGCAGGAAATACCCTGGACAGGTCACCAGTCTCTCACAGGGCAGACACACAGACAAAGACATTCTCACACCTAGAGGGGCAATTTAACATCTCCAGTCAGCCTGATTGCATGTCTTCGGACTGTGAGAGGAAACTGGAGCGCTCACAAGTTTCCGAACAGGGACCTGGGGAGAACATGCAAACCCCACACAGAGAGGACCCTAGAGAGGACCTACCCGCCGTGCCACCCGCCATATTTTACACTTTATATTATTTATTTATTTATTTTAAACAATTCCTATCAAGCTTTCTTTTTTATTTATTAATTAATTTTCTTTATTTTAACATGAAAACATCATTCTGAAGTTTTTGTGGTGTCCCTGGTCTCAAACTGCGACCATATCTCAAACTGTTCTTCAACAACACCGTAACCCGTTGCGACTTCGCTTTCATCTTGACAAAACTTGAGCTGCCTGGAGTATTTCAGGCCTGCATGAAATCATGGGGGGGCATTTGCAGGGAAATATAATGACGACGTTTTGTTCTTGCCTTTCATGATTCATCTCCAAAAAAAGTCAGTAAACGAAACGCACACCGTATGCCTCTGCATGTGTCCTTTGTTGTTTTGACACAGCAGAAACTTCTCAGGCGGAGGGCATTTAAGACTCACTCGCCAAGCAAAATGGAACAAATTTCTCAGACAGGGTCCGCAGAGCGGAGAATTGTACACACAGCTTTACAGAGCTCCAATCACGGAAGTGATTTTGTGTACCACTGAACACAATCAGGAAAGGCAGGAGAAGAAGCTTAGTAGTCCTAGGAAGAACAGCTGCAACACTTTTCCCAGATAAATACAAGGACCTGTGGAATAGCAGAGCTGACCCTCACATGGCTCTGGGCTTTACTTCTTGACCGAACATGTTTATTTACAACAGTTCACTTTCCCCAGTCATTTCTACCAAATACCACACTGTGTAAACTGAGCAATTTAGGTTTTAATTAGGAGCTTGAGGTGGATAATCTGCATGACTTGACTTTATTATCATGATCTATGGCCATCTGGGCAGGTGGATGTTTACAAATATGAACAAGACAAACAAACAATAGAAAAACAGACCCATCATACATAACATACAGTTCACATTGATTTATATGAGTATATGATACATGCACTGTGATTGCGCTGGCACAGAAATGACTGGTTATAATACGGGATGGGTGGTTGTGATGCTGTGTGTAAAATATCATCCCCCCTAGCCACTGCTGTTTGATGACCCTGTTGTGGGATTTGGGGGTGGGGGGTGTGGCATGTCAGCGGGGTGGGGACTGTTGTTACTTTAAAAAAAAGAAGAATGGAAAAAAAGCACCCTGGCACACAGTGTTTCCAGCGTGCACAGAAGAATGAGCTGTAAATACAGACTTCTTTGGTAACACAACAATGCTTGCCATAACTGCTTAGAGTGGGGAAAGTAAACATGATTTCTGGTAGGAACCTCATTGGCTAACTTTGTTTTTGTATAGTTTGGCAACTTTTGATTGTTCTTGTTATGATTTGGTTATTTTTTGGTAGTTTTTGATATGGTTTGTAAATAGTTGGTTGTATTCTTGGTATGTTCTTGGTAGTTATTGATTAGGTTTTGTGATTTTTGGTAAGGTTTGGTAGTCCTTGGTATGGCTTAATATTCTTGGTATGGTTGGTAGTTTTTGGTAGGTCTTGGTATGGTTGGTAGTTTTTGATCAGTCTTGGTGTAGTTGGCAGCTTTTGGTCATTCTTGGTATGGCTGGTCGTTTTTGATAAGTCCTGGTGTAGTTGGCAGCTTTTGGTCGTTCTTGGTATGGCTGGTCGTTTTTGATCAGTCCTGGTGTAGTTGGCAGCTTTTGGTCGTTCTTGGTATGGCTGGTCGTTTTTGATCAGTCTTGGTGTAGTTGGCAGCTTTTGGTCGTTCTTGGTATGGCTGGTCGTTTTTGATCAGTCTTGGTGTAGTTGGCAGCTTTTGGTCGTTCTTGGTATGGCTGGTCGTTTTTGATCAGTCTTGGTGTAGTTGGCAGCTTTTGGTCGTTCTTGGTATGGCTGGTCGTTTTTGATCAGTCTTGGTGTAGTTGGCAGCTTTTGGTCGTTCTTGGTATGGCTGGTCGTTTTTGATCAGTCTTGGTGTAGTTGGCAGCTTTTGGTCGTTCTTGGTATGGCTGGTCGTTTTTGATCAGTCTTGGTGTAGTTGGCAGCTTTTGGTCGTTCTTGGTATGGCTGGTCGTTTTTGATCAGTCCTGGTGTAGTTGGCAGCTTTTGGTCGTTCTTGGTATGGCTGGTCGTTTTTGATCAGTCCTGGTGTAGTTGGCAGCTTTTGGTCGTTCTTGGTATGGCTGGTCGTTTTTGATCAGTCTTGGTGTAGTTGGCAGTTTTTAGTAGTTTGTAAAAGAGTAAAACAATGGCTCCTACATACATGTGGATGAGGCCTATAATAAAATAAAAAATAAAACTAATGCTAATTTGTTACACCCTTGCTGTTCAGGTCAGCCCTAATACTAAACTATTAGCTCTATCTGTGACTTTGAAGGAAGCAACATATTGTTGCTGTCCAATTAAAGACATGTATCTCCATTTTTGCCTCAAGTTTTACTTTTGTGCATTATTTGAACCCAGCAGCTGCTGCTTACACAGTGTGAAAATTTCGTGATGAACAGACCAACAGAAATGGTCCAAAATCACTTGGAAAAAAGTCTGGTTCCATTGACTTACATTCAATTAAATTAGGTTTTTGGCCTCTCCTGTAAAGGAGATTTTAGAGACACCATTTTGGAGATGCTTGTTCTCCTTTGGACAGTGACGATATGTATTTTCCTCCCCAGCTTCACAGCAGTTATGACAACATTGTGGGGTATATCTTAACGAATCCAGTGGGAGCGACAGGGAGAGTCTGTGTACATTTTAAAACAGCGTTGTTCCCTTTTTGCCGGAGATTTTTCTCTTCTTTGGCAGCCGTGCGTTAGCTCTGCACGATGGGGAGCCGTTCTGGGATGGACGAAGACATTTGAGCTGACGGGGCACGGTGGTCAGGCAGGGAGGCCGTGCTTCGAAAAGAGGCCAATGCTAAGTAGATCTGCTGGAAGCTGAAGCTCCCTGCAGTCCTGTCAGAACACTGACCAGGAGAACTCACTGAGACCTTTACTCTGCTGCAAGTCAGCTGGCACAGGGACACACGGGCTGTAACAAAAAGTCATGGCAACTTAATAAAAGGAGTCAGTGTTCTTTTTAATAAGATTGCAAGAGTTCTCCTACTGACTGTTCACAGTCAGTTCCAGTTTGAAGTTTCTGAAGGACTTATTATAGACATATTACCATATATTGTATCTTATAGCAGTTACATTTAAAGATTGGGGCGGAGCTGCCACAGCTGTTTTTCATTTCTAACAACCGACTGAATGTGCTGTTGCGCATAGTAAGTGATGTATCTAGAACTTCTAAATTTTCAAGAAATTTCTTGCTTTATGCTAATGATAATCTACACTCATCATCCAAAAAAATTAGCTGCACCCAGAAGGAAGTGTGGGATTGCAGTGCTATTGGGAAGGAAGATAAAGGTTACCAGGAACAATAAATGATGATACATTTAGACTGATATGGGCAATATTTAATGAGCTACACATACAGAAGTAGTGTCTCTCAGTATGCCGTTGGGCCGCCATGTTTGCTACTGCAACATTCCAGATGTCTTGGCATGTACTGTAGATGTTCCTAATGGAAAAGCAGTCAGTCTGTTAGATAAACAGACACACAGACTAACGGCCTGGTGCCTCAGCTAATGTTACTAGCTGAGTCCTTCTTTTTTCCATCTTGCATCAGTCAGCTTGAAACAAGAAGTTTATGAGCTGCCAAAGCAGATCATGAGCAGGCATGAAAAATGATGTTGAAAGTTTTATTTATCTTGATTTTAGTTTTGAAGCACTGCTCTACAGCCTCAAGTGATGCTCTACAGGCTCACGATGCTGCAGTGTGGCCATTTTTGAAGTGCACATAGCACAGCAGCCCCAATGACAAAGCCAATAGGAGTCTTCTCATTTGAATATAGACTCACTGCCCAGGAAATGACAGATCTAAAAATTCAAGGTTAAAACTAAATACATAAAACACTCTGTAAAAAGTCTTCTCCAGCACATCCCAAATATTTCAAATGGGTTTAAGGTCAGGACATGGCGTTGACCAGATTCTTGTGTTCTTTAAAGCTGACGATTCCATACAGTTCGTATCCCAATTCCAGTAACTTCCTTGCAGTTCTTTTCCAATCTACACTACCAAAAAAGTGTAGGTACACCCATCTAAATGGATGTTATTGGTGATCTTAAAGACTCTATAGGCTTACACTTTACAGCTCCAACTGAGGAGAGTCTGAAACTGTACATATCCTAGTATATTCTAGTTCCCCTTTCAGTTTAGTGAATATTCATGATGGACAGACCAATAGAATTGCTCCAAAAGTGCTTGGAAATAAACCTTGTTCTATCAGCCTCCACTGCAGGTTAAGAAAGCTGGTTCATCCTCCCTTAAAGTTCCATTTTGGAGGGTTTTAAGGTGGACTGTATAATTCCATGAGTGCTATTTTATAGTTTGATGTCTTCACTTTTATTCTTATTAAGATAAACGTAAGGAGAACTTGCTATGAGGAGCCAGGTCTAAACTTTTGACTGGTACTGTACTTGCAGTGGCAGTTACTCTGTTTCAGAATGGTCAGAATGGGTGTTGCCAACTAGATGGCTTGAGAAGATGCACATGTTAACAAAATGACTGTGAAAAGCAGTTCATCAGCAAAAAACATAAGGGAACCGTCTGTGCTTTTATGTGTGAAAGGAGGATTTGAAGTGGCATCCCACAAGAGTTCATTGCATAGATTTGCATGCATTTACCATACAGCACACCGCTATTTTGTTCACATGACAATGTCCCATTATCAACAGCAGCTATTGTTTTGGTCGGCAGAGGCCAAAGCCTGTTGGCTAACTGCTAAGCTTTGACAGCAGTTCTTGTTTCTGTACATGCCAGATGTTTAATTCTAGTCATTTTGTGTCATTTTGAAGGCCACTCATGCCACCGCTGTACTTTTCAGGGCACGTTATTGAACCATTTTGATTTGTTTTGTTGGGTTTCTGTGAGGGGTAGCAAGATCTCAGGTGTAACGTCCAATGATAAGCTTCATTTGGAAGCAGCTCGTTTTGCTCTGCTCAGTTTTTGAAGAGGAATTTCACCAGTTTTTCTTTTGTTTGTTTGAAAATTGAAACATAACTACATTGTTAACATATACTCAAAGTCATTCAGTGAGCAGTGATGCCCCCCATGAGTCATCCTGTTAGTGCCAGCACCATTGGCAGACGCCTGCACCATGCAGGACTACATGCACACATGTCAACGTCACCAAAGACTGCAATGGTGTCGTGCCAGACTGTCATGGAGTGACTCAGAATGGCAGCAGGTTATCTTCAGTGACGAGTCCCGCTTTTGTCTTGGTGGACGTCTGGCATGTTGGGTTAGCAAACATGGAGCCCCGACGTCATACTGAGAGACACTGCTACATCATTTATTGCCCCTGGTAACCTTTATCTTCCTTCCCAATAGCACTGCAATCCCACATTCTCACCTTTCTTGCCCCTCTTCCAAGCTTTTGGAACATGCTGCAGGCCTCAAATTTGACATTTGTGTATATATTTGTGTATATAAGTGGATAATGTAAAATATTAAATATTGAATCTCTTCTGTTTGTATATAAACATCTTTTATCTTTATTTGCATTCAGCCGCCATTCCAGTGTTTAAGGAACTTTGGTTTGTGATAATACTGTATTAATATTTTATGAATAAATATTTAAGTATGCAAATCCCTTAGGAAACATTAAGGAGCCAGACCTCACCATGTGATTTGCATGTACCAAAAGAAGAATGCAGAGACTATGTAGGAGAATGTTTACGATGCCATTTTAATCATAAATCACATTAAAAGCGAACTTTTCTATTCTAGTTAGGCAAAATAGAAAGACAGGCATTGCTGCGTTATGGTAAGGCCATGCAGTAAGGGCTAAATCACTGAATGTACTGTTCACTACAGCAAGAGAAACTTGAGTTAATGCTTAGAGCAGCTTTTAGATCATAATGTTTTAGTTCTGCCTTGTTGCCGGTTCTTGCGTGCTGTTGAAACGATGAAGCCTAATGTCCTGTAGAGTAGGTGTGCGTGGTAAGTGAACATGTGCCCACTGCCCGCTCGCTGCCTCCCTGTGGGCTGTCTCTACACTACATCCTGCAGTGTGTTCATGTGAATGTACGCTGTTAAAAAGCATTATATCTCTGCACACTTAATGGAGGGAACACCAGAGGAGCCGGAACCGAGTACGTGAACAGAGAGAAATGAAATATGAATGCTTTAGCACTATTGTCCAGGTTATTATTTGAAGTGCAATTTAAAATGTTCTCTGTTTTTGGCTGTGGGCAAGAAGGAGATCAAATCAAAAGTTAAACTACCCAAAGCTGCCAGGCGTCTGGGCATGGAGTTGTAGAGGTTCCTAATGGTGTCCTGTGCTAATCCATCCCGTGCAGCTTGAATATTCTCACTCAGTTCCTGCAGATGTTGCGGTAGGGGTGGAGGTGGAGTGACACCTGCTACTGTTACTCTCCATACATAGGTACATTTGAAGGTAAATACTTTAGTACTTTTACTCCAGTGGAGGTCAAAAGGGAGGAACTTCTACTGACACTGGAGGAGCATTTTACCTTGGGGGATCTCTACTTTAACCCAACTACATGTTGTACTACTGTAACCACATAAGGGGACCTGTGGAATTCCTATTTTAATAATTAACACTAACATGTATTTCAAATAATGTTAGTTAGGTTAACCCACAGAAAATCAAGTCCCTAATTTCCTTTACGACTGCTCACTGGGAAGTTCTGATAGGAGTTGTGGCCTCGTTCTGTTTTTGGTAATTTTATTATGTTTTGTTTTCATATATCTTATTTTGACAATGTTTCCTGGTTATTCCAATGGGGGACTCTTATTTTGAATATAAACCCTGGTTTGGGAACCCGAAGGGGAAGTGTGGCAGCCATTTTGTTGGAGGATCAAGTTTGGGGGAGACAGGCCTGGTGGGTCATTGCTGTTCAAGCCCTAACAAACTTACACTCCTGATTCTACTCATCTTCGTGGATGATGAATGGATTCCTCTTTACCTAGGGAGATACCTCAAGGAACTGGGTGAGCTCATTCCTGTTTGTGCCCTGTTTTGATTTTTGAGTATTTTTGAGAACATTGGTTTTTGGATTTTTCTTTTCTCTGGATTCATTAAAGACAATCTGTGGACTTTATCCCACCTACTAGTCTTCTGCAACCAATATTATACTCTCTATTATACTCTATTGCTGTTGGTGTGTTGTCTGGGAAATATTAAGTAAACTCTAACTTGTTCAAGCTCTGTGGTATTCTAGTGCTCACGTTTTTCTCACCAAATTAGTTTTGGATTTTATTAGTAATGGCTGAGTTGATCAGATTGTTACACATGGTTTGTGTACTTCGTGCACCACTGGTCATAATCAATAGGTATTTTTAGGTATTGTTACTCCATCTACATCTATGTAGATGGAGTATCACAATTCCCAACTGTCCACTCTTTTGCTCTGCATTTAAAGAGGTTGACCCTTGAGCTCAAATCAAATCGAAATCAAATCGGTGAGGCCAATCATTCTCTGAGTAGAGAGTTTTTGAGCCATTTTGTGCCATTTGTGATTTTCACACAGAGGAATTTGTATTCCGCATTTAACCCATCCGTGAAGTGAAACACACACTAGGGGGCAGCGCACTTGCCCGGAGCGGTGGGCAGCCCTATCCACGGCGCCCGGGGAAGCAGTTGGGGGTTAGGTGCCTTGCTCAAGGCACCTCAGTCGTTACTGTCGGTTCAGGGAATCGAACCGGCAACCCTCCGGTCGCAAGGCTGGTTCCCTAACCTCCAGCCCACGACTGCCCCTTAATGCTTAGCTTCTGCTTAGATCACCAGGAACTGAGTATGTGAACAGAGAGCAATGAAATATGAATGCTTTAGAACTATGTGAGATACAATACAAGGCTATGTGTTTCTCTGTTTGAGTTGGCAAGAAGAAACTCAAATCAAAATACTAGCTCCCCAAAGTGTGTCCCAAGGGCCAGATTTAGCCATGTAAGGACATTTAATTAGGGTTTTCAGAAAGTTGTTATAACTTTACCTTCTATATATTGACAGAACATACTTATCTTTATACTGCAGTCATATGCAAAGGTTTGAATATCATGTATATTATTGTGTTTCCATCCAGAACATAACAATGAAATAAGAGTAGTTCTGTAATACTCACAAAGCATGATTCTGCACCCAGACATACACAGTTCATGCTACAGAAATCTGAGCTCTTCATAAATATTCTTCATATTAGAGCAGGTATGAATTAGAAATGGAGCAAAAAACATTTTTTTTCATAGAATACTGTAAAAAATCTTAAACAGTGAACAGTTTATATACATGGTTAAGTAGTAAATAACATTATTTTGTTCTGGTTAATTTTCATGAAACATATTACATTGGCATTTTGCTAAAAACTAGAATTTTGCTTTCCTTCTGCATGGCTGCTACTTAAGCTGTATTTGTATCCTTTTAATATATTACTTTTATATTCTTTTTTTATTTAATAACGTAGGCCAGCTTATCCAGCAAATTTTGTACTTTTGCACAGTAGCTAAATATATATATATATTTAATATGAACTTAACCCATTAACATCATTACCGACGTCAGCATGTATTTTTATTTGTTTGGGAAGTAATAACTAAGCAAGGAGTCAGTTTTATTTACATTAGCTTAGCATGGACACCTTTACCACGAAGAAACTATTAGACTGTTTGCTATCGCATGTTTTTTTTTACAATTATTTTGCCCTTTTAAGACTTCAACTTTTTGTTGTATAAAGTTATATAATTCTGTAGATCAGTAACGTTTGACAGATGTAACTCGACGCGAGCAGAGCTAAAAGCAAAACCAGATTTATTGTGAGAACAGGCGCTTGGGCTCAGCAGCAAAATCAGGGAAAGCATACCGAAAGGGGCAAAGACAGGATCAGAAACCAAAATACAGGCCAGAGTCGAAAAGCAAACAATCAGGCAACCAAGTTAGAAAACCAGGGACTAAAACCCAAGTACAAAACATGACAATATCAAAACCCCTAGAACTATAATATGCTGAAAAAATATGCTTGCCTTCCAAACACAGTCCACATGTGTGGAGTGATTTACTTGTTGTTTGCTTCCCCTATGGATGAGGCCAGTAAAGGTGTATCTCCTGAAAGACTCTCTAGTGACCTCTAGTAGATTTTTTTTTTTTTTTTAACCAAACATACCTCTGCTGATTGGTAGAGATGGCACAATCAGGTTGAGTTCAACACCTTCCTCATTAAGATATAGTGTCTCAATGTGCTCTACCAAAAAGTTGAGCAGAACGTTAAAGGGTTTCAAAAGAAAAACGTAAGATAACAGTATGATAAAACATGGCTTAAAAACTGATGATCAGACGTATCTGAGAACTGTGTGGGCGTGGCTAATGAGCAGCTGGATCGACATCCTAGCCTGCTTCGCCTCTAAGAACTAAAATCATTATCCAGCTCTAATATCATGAATGAACAGATGTGCAAACTGACATATATTTATTAGACTTTGGGAAGGTATTCATAAGAACTTCACTACACTCATCCTCAAAAGAATAGAAAAGGAAGATAAAGGTTACCAGGAACAACAAATGGTGATAAATTTAGACTGATATGGGCAATATTCACTGAGCTACACATACAGAAGTAGTGTCTCTCAGTATGGTGTCGCGCTGCCATGTTTGCTAACCCAACATGCCAGACGTCTCAGCATGGAGTTGTAGAGGTTCCTAATGGTGTCCTGTGATAATCCATCCCATGCAGCTTGAATATTCTCACACAGTTCCTGCAGATTGTGCGGTAGAGGTGGAAGTGGAGTGACACCAGGCCTGACCACGGTGCCTCCACACACGGATTCGTTGGTCGTCTCCACCAAGACAAATGCAGGACTCGGCACTGAAGATAACCCGCTGCCATTCTGAGTCACTCCATGACAGTGTGGTACGACACCATTGCAGTCTTTGGTGACGCTGACGTGGTGTTAAGGGCAGTTGTCGTAAAGGTTTGTGGGCATGTAGTCCTGCGCGGTGCAGCCATCTGCCAGTGTTGCTGGCACTAACAGGATGGCTCATCCATGACTCATGTCTCACAATGTCAAACCTACCCACCAAGTTTCATTCCTGTCTGTTGATTCCTTTTGGGTGCAGCTATTTGTGTGACTATGTTTTGACGATGTGTAGAAAGAAAACATAGATTTATATTTCCTGTGGTTTTTAAAACCAATAGTGATCACAGCTCTATGANCTGTTGATTCCTTTTGGGTGCAGCTATTTGTGTGACTATGTTTTGACGATGTGTAGAAAGAAAACATAGATTTATATTTCCTGTGGTTTTTAAAACCAATAGTGATCACAGCACTATGATCCGTGCCATTTCTTAAAACAACAAGTATCTCCAAAATAGCAACTTTACAGGAGAGGGCAAAAAAAAAATTTGAATGTAAGTCAATGGAACCAGACGTCTTTCCAAGCAATTTTGGACCATTTCTGTCGGTCAGTTCATCATGAAATTTCCACACAGTGTAAACAGCAGTTTGCTGTGTTCATAAAAGTAAATGTTGCATGTTGCATAAAAGTAAAACCCAACAAAAATTGAGATATATGTTTTTCATTGGACAGCAGTGTTTTAAGCTGCTGTCATTTTCACTATATGCGTGCATCCTAAACCTTGATGCTCTTTTGGTCATGCATCATTACAAAACATCATTTCCAGGGGCACCAAGACTTTTGCACAAAACTTCATGCGTATGCAGATGGTCTCTGAAAAAAGAAAAAAAGAAAAAAAAAAAAAAAAACGAGATGAGGGAAAAAAAATGAAGGTTGTTAAAAGTCCACCAAAGCAGAACACTTCCTGTGCGCAATTCCTATATTACTGTGGGTTCCTGAAGCAGGCCAGCACTCACAGCCCTATGATCTCATAATGGAGTTCACACAGACTCGCATTCGTTTAAGTATGCTGGCACTAAAGCATTAAGTGCTTTAAAAACAGTACGAGAGCTTTCATATCTGTGCTGAATGACGCAGTGGGATTCTTTCAATAGAGGAGTGATATGTGCTTGGTGATTATGGTCCTGTGGTTGCATTTTATTAAAATTGCAAAAGGGTTTTTCCCCCCCAAGATTATTCTAAAAGCAGCCTTGGAGATTAGATTTCAGTCTAGGCTACTACATACACGTCCCCCTGTCACTTTAATTGACTTTAATTAATAGCTTTCACCAGCCACAAAAGATCACTGACCAGTCTCTGCTGTTGGCATGATGACAACCGTGATGATGGAGCAGCTGAGTTCCAGCAAATAGAGTTTTATCCGAATCTCCCATAAGCACCTGGAACTGGGCTACAAACCGGACTCCAAATGAATTATAGCCAGTGTGGAAGCACCCAGATGTTGAGCTTCTGGATGAAGCATTGAAGCTCTTCACACTGCTTTCACTTTCCCAGAATAGACAGTAGTCCAGAGTTCCCGTTTGTCCGTACTGCTGGGGGCGAAGAACCTTATCTTGTTTGCACTTAAAGACATGTTAAAGACATTTGTGTTTGTTTTGTGTTTTGGCGCATCTCCAAAACCAGCTCAAACTCAGCTGGGATCCTGGCTGTCAGGGAAAGCACCCACTCCTGAAGTGATTCCGCTATTCCAATGCAGAAAGCTTCCTTTACAGTGGCACAACATATTTGCCAAAATTCCCAAAAACACGGTGTCACATGCCATGCGTGTAGTTTTGAGGTGAAAAATAAAAAGCCTTTGAGTATTTTGCATATTTGTATTTTGTTTTTTGTCAACCTGTCAACCAAACAGCAAAACAAATAAACAAAGAAGTAAACAAACAAACAAATAAATAAATGGTAACCACTTTTTATGCATCAGGTGTCTATAATGCATTCTAAGTGCATTCATAAACATTTATAAAGCCTTTATAATGCTTTATGATATAAACATAAGCCTAATGTAATCATAATTACACACATAAACTGTTATAACACAACAGTATAGGGGCTTATAGCACAAAGTGACATAATACATATATAATTTATAATGTATATATTTTTTAACATTAACATTATTGTTGAAGCCGGTATCTCATAAGGCTTGTTCGAGATGGACTGCACCTCATCATGGTGGTCAGCGAGAGTAGCCGGTTGCCATTGTGGGTGAAGGATAGATATGCAGCCCACTTGAGCTAATGGCAGATCTTGCAGTGTTTGTGCTGACGTTATAGAGATCCCTCTGCTATTGCATGAAATCAAATAAGGTGAACAGTGAAAGTAAAACAACTGAGACAGACAAGAAGACTAACTGGCATACATTGTACTGAGCCAGGCAACGATCGGTCTGCACAGCACCAGAGTTAAAGGTAGGTCAGTCAAGTCAAATTTATTTCTATGGCGCTTTTTACAACAGAGGTTGTCACAAAGCAGCTTTACAAAGCCGGCAAAGGATCGTCGGATGGGCGCGCGGGATGCAGGTGCAGCCCCCTCACAGCACAAGACAGGGAGAAGCTTCATGGTAGGCAAACTGGTCAGCAGGAAGGCATTGGCACCCAGCCGAGGCAGGTAAAGCAGCTGCATCAGAGTGCACAGGATGGGCAGTAGCTCCACAGCAGACCACAGAGATTGGGCAGTAGCTCAGCTCCGGCAAAGAAGAACACACAGACAGTTAGCTCTGACAGAAGGACTAAGAGCACTATATGGTGTTAGCAGGGAAAATAATTACCAAAGGTGTTATATGTAATACTGACACCATAAGGCTTTTACATGAATTTTGTGTATTTCGTGTATAGCGTTTCTGTTGGGTAAGGCGCATAAACCACTAACATCTGGGGATGGACATGAGTAACATTGCTCGGTTTGGACATCAGAATTCTTTTACTGTATAGAGTAATCACATCCATAAACCTGGTCAGCATAGAGTCGGACCTGTGGTTGCTGTCGTGTTGTTCTGTCACACTGGTTGCTTCCGAGACACCGTCCGCTTCTCCAGACAGTCCGCTTCACCGGTGTGACTGATAGCAGTTAATGCTAGCATGTTAGCACGACAGCATTAACTAGCACAACTTAACTAACACGGGTTTCACTTCAGAGTTTATGTCTCAGTTCACTACCTCGATCACCCAGCTGCTGAATGCCAGTACTTGAATGCTGAAATGACCTGTCCATTCCTACTAGTAGCAGTGATGAATTAGCTAAGGTTAGCTAACCCTAGCTAAGACTCCGCATCTGTCTTAAAGCTCTTCTGAGCTCTAAGCTGCCTCCATTTTTCAAAAGCAGCACCAATATTCACTAGTGTTTTACTCTGATCTGGTCATGGGGCTTTTTAGGGCGTTATATGTCGATCCAGTTCTTTCGCTGGCTTCGATGGGTGCAGCACGCTGTGTTTTCCTGCCAATTTGGGTCTTACCTGGCAACCCGGGGTGGAAGTCTGTGGGATCACAGACCAAAACACAAAACACACTTTCCGCTCCGATTAGGAAACAGCAGAAGAGAAGAAACTGGCTGTAGCACTGTTATCGGGGGAAGCTAGTAGTTCAACTTCAACATGTTATTTTAAACTCTGACGATATAAAATGGCCATTTTATCATTTAGTAAAGTCAATTTTCAGTACATAATGTCCCTTGCAATGCATGCTGGGGATTGTAGTGCAGTGGATTGTGTTTGGCACATGAGCCATAGAAGGGCAATGGTTGGGCCAACGGCCCAATGGGTCCATGGGCATAGCAGGCTGACTGGTATATGAAGCTACACTAGGCTGTCCCTGACCAGTACATGGATGAGAGCCCATACTTCATTATCAAGAAGGACAGTAGTTGGTAAGCCTAATGAGAACACATAAATTACAAAGCAGGTTTTGAAGGCATTTATCACGCTGGCTTCTGAGTCATTTGCCCAGGCGGGAAGAAATGTTTCATTTATTCTGAGGCTAAATAATTTGTTCTGTGGTAGCTTTCAAAGAAGCATGTGTAGACTTGAGTCCATAGAGAGAGACCCATAAAAAATGACTGAGCATTTAAAGTGAGTTTTGTTTAATGACTGTAAAAATGAGTGATGCTACTGATTATGTTCAGATTGAAGTTGGAGGACAGTTTAGGGAGACTCGAGGCTATTCAGCACTAACTAATGTAAGACTAATTGGCAATATAAGCATCAAGATCACGGGGGTCCAATCTTATCCACAAAGGCACAGTGTGGCTGCAGGTTTTCATTCCAACGCAGCAAGAGATCTGAACAGCGGCTTGAAGACGAAGTTGAACTGATTAAACAAGTGGAGCCAGGTGTGCTCCATCTTGTTTGGAGGAAAAACCTGCAGCCACCCCAGATAAGACTCGATACCCATGTCCTAGATACACTCTCTCCTTCTCTCTCTCACTCTCTCTCAGTCCCTAAAACATGTGGCACGTCTGTCAAGAGTAAAGGTAGATTGTATTTACTTTAACACAATGCAACAGCCAACCACGGGTGCTTTAACCTGCTCGGGAGCTCTGGGGCTTACAGGTGGTCATGGGCGCTATTGGTCTAGTTACACACAACAAACATAAAAGCTGCTGCCAGTTAGTAGCCGGGCTGAGCTACTAATAAGCTGAGCTCTCATTCCACCTTAGATAGTGCTCCGATTACATTCTGGCACCATTTAAGGTGGCACCATTCAAGCCAACTTTGGCTTTGTGAAGGTTGGTGTTGACGGGGTGGAACAGCGATTGGGTTAAGAAGTTCAGATAAGAAGCTAACATTAACCTTGTGCCACCTTCATCCAGGAACATAAACCCACCAGGCAGTTTTGGGAGCATATTGTGCAGAGCCGTTCTTCAAACGAGCGTTGGAGTCGGCATTTCAGAATATCAAAAGCAGCCATTAAAAAATCTATATGCCATGATCTGACTATAGGGCTAATCGCTTCCAGTCACCAACTGCCCACGTGCACTGAGAAGAGAATCACCATTGTGTTATACAAGCTGATTGTGTGTGTTGAGTGTAGGGTTTTGAGCGAAGCACTGGGCATTACCGTAACAGCAGTTCACCATTGTTTATACACTGCACACCAAGCAATCAGATCAGGCGAACTGCGTCATGTGACTTGACAGCTTAAAACGTTATTAATTATTCAAAAAGCTTTTCTGCTTATCAGCTTTAGGAATATTCTAACTTTCCCACCGCATCCTGTAGCGATGTTAGGGTGTTTTATTGGATTTCAGGCTTTTCCATTCAGGAATTTATAGAGAGTTTTCAAAATTCACAAAACGTTGATGGATAGGAATACCGCTAGTGACCCCTACACTGCACTGCTGTTCATTCCTGGACGAATTTAAACCAAGAACCAAACCATTAAAATCCATATAGATCATGGTTGGAAATGTGCACTGAGCAGGCAGTCCATTCCCAAAGGAAGCTGAAGTCTCCTTTGCCAAATTCCTACCCAGAAGGAAGCGTGGGATTGCAGTGCTATTGGGACGGAAGATAAAGGTTACCAGGAACAATAAATTATGATAAATTTAGACTGATATGGGGAAAATCAATATCAGAAGTAGTATGTAACCCTAACTAATGCAACATGCCAGACCTCTCAGCATGGAGTTGTAGAGGTTCCTAATGGTGTCCTGTGATAATCCATCCCATGCAGCTTGAATATTCTCACACAGTTCCTGCAGATTGTGCGGTAGGGGTGGAGGTGGGGTGACACCAGGCCTTTTGGACGTTTGACACGTGACAACAAACCGTTCATCTTGGTGCTGACCACGGTGCCTCCACACACGGATACGTTGGTCGTCTCCACCAAGACAGAAGCGGGACTCGTCACTGAAGATGACCCGCTGCCATTCTGAGTCACTCCATGACAGTCTGAGACCTTGCATGGTCAGTATTTTGTAACACCCACTTAGGTGAGTATCACAGCTTTTTGGAGTCAGCTTTTCGCCCACTCTGTCTTGCAAAAGTCTTCTAGCCCTGTGAGAGTTGGAGCCATCTTCCAGGGATTGCCCTTTTGAGGTCCACCTACAGATTTTCAGTGATGTTGAAGTTGGGGGACTATGTGGACCACGGCAAAAGCTTTAGCTGGAGAGCACAGTTGTCAGTTATGGAGAAGAAGAACTGTAGAAGCCTTCCTCTTTTCATTGGTGTGATACTCATCCATAATTTGCAGATATTTCATTGGATCCATTCTTTCCTCTACCACTGAAATGTTCCCTGTCCCACTGGCTGCTGCACAAGCCCAAAGCACGATCGATCCATCCCTGTGCTTAACAGTTGGAGAGAAGTTCTTTTCATGAAATGCTGCAGCCTTTTTCTCTAAACTTACCTTTGCTCATTGAACTGTTTTAACTCAATCGGTCCACACGGCTTATTTCCAAAATGCATCAGGCAAGCCATAGGCCTAACAAGCCTATCAAGGTCTGAGAGCTCAAATGTCCTGGGACTCCTCAAACTTGAAACATCTTCTCACGTCCCTGGGTAACCAGACGGCCTTAGTTAGTAACCTAAAGTTACTAGTTATTATGGAGAACATATGGAGAATGTCGACACAATGACAAGTGTTTAGTGTCATCTAAAAAGCTGATCTGCAGTACCAGTCAAAAGTTTAGACACACCCTACGAAATGGATGTTTATGGTTGTCTGAAAGACTCTACAGGATTACACTTAACGGCTCCAACTGATGAGAGTCTGACACAATCCATATCCTGATATACCACATATACTCTTGCATCCAGAAGGAATCAGCCGACAGGAATGAAACTTGGTGTGACATGCCAGTGTATGTATGTGACGCAATTGTTGACCGGCGATGGGTCTTATCGCTGTACCTGACTAACCCAGCAGCCACGATTGTGAACATTCAGCGAGCAGTGATGCCCTCCAAGAGTCATCTCGTTAGTGCGAGCACCACCGGCAGACGGCTACATGATGCAGGACTACATGCGCACAGACCGTTACGACGACTGCCCTTAACACCACGTCAACGTCACTAAAGACTGCAATGATGTTGTACCAGACTGTCATGGAGTGACTCAGAATGGCAGCAGGTCATCTTCAGTGACGAGTCCCGCTTTTGTCTTGGTGGAGACAACCAACGAATCTGTGTGTGGAGGCACCGTGGTCAGCGCCAAGATGAATGGTTTGTTGTCATGCGTCCACGTCACACGTCTTAATATGTAAAATTCCACAGAAATTGACTCGAAATTGCACACTGAAATGCTATAATTCAGTTTGCTGCCTCTAGCAGAGTTCTTAACCTATTTTCACAATCAATATAACATGTAATTTGACTAGGAGTGTTCACAGGAGTGCTGGGATAGGCTCCAGTACCACCTATAATACTGGAGGACAAGCAGTTTAGATGATGAATGAATGAATCTTCAGACTTTTTCATATAACTATACGCCTTGGAATCTCTTGTACATCTTATTGCACTATGTTTAACTACTTCTCACTTGTAGCTCATTGGAACAAGCCAAGGAACAAGCCAATTCCACAATGGTGCTTGTAAGAGGAGGTATTTCATTGCAAGTTGAATATGATTTCTGAACTTTATTGTTGTTGTACAGAAAGAAGAAAAACACATTCGGTCATTTCTGACAACAGCTAGTATATACTAGAACATGTCCCTATAGAAAGGGAACTGAATCTTAATGTGATTGTTACTCTGACACTATGTAATTACATGCTCAAAATTGTAATAGGACAACCAGGAAAGCAATATTCAAGCCGGCCTTTTAAGTGTTCTTAAGTAATTCTAGGTAAAGGGAGCTATTATTGACCAAACGAATAGAATAGAAGAACCTGAGCAAGAGAGGTAGAAAACAAGGTATTCACAGTTGGCATTCTGCAGCAGTCTCACTGCCCCCGTGATATTCCAGCAGGCTTCTGCTTTGGAGCATAAAAGTTTCATTGCTCTGTCTTGATGCTGCATTTCTTCTGGATTATTTATCAAACAGGGCGAAGTTGTTTATCACAGATCTAATCCTGCTCGATGCAGGTACAGGGGCTGAGGTGCCAGCTGTCTGTCTGCATATCGCCCGCATTAATTTTCCCTGCCGGCAGCAGACAGCAGGAGAGCAATGTCTTTTTCATTTGACTCATGGCAAGAGACCGCAGAACAATACAACAGGGCTACTCCATTAGTTCTATTTTAGAAACGCCGTGGCTATATTTGTTATAGCAAAGGGCACAGGTTGCTTTCCAGCCACACGAAAACAGGAGCAGGTGTAATGTTTTTGATTTGTCAGATTACTTTATTGTGTTCCCGAATTTGGATTAGTGCAGGCAGGACAAGCTGTAATTTAGGCAATAAAAAAATCAAAATTAATAACCGCGTCCCCGGTAATGATTGTTTTCAGAGTAGAATGCATGGCATGTAATAATAAAGTGATTCAGGGTAATTATGCAGGTGTTTGCCGGAGTATGCTTGCTGTCAAATATAGTGTCCAGTAGGACTGAACTGACCATGAATTGTTAGCTGGTCTTGATTTTGTATTTCATGTGGCTGCTAAAGCTTTATTAGGCCATTGGTCTATTGTCCCAGGTGGTTACTAATATATTGTTAGGCCATTGATATAGTGTCCAAGGTGGTTGGTAAAGTGTTGTTAGGTCATTGCTTAAGAGTCCCAGGTGGTTGGTAAAGCCATTTCCCGGGTGGTATTGTTAGGCCATTGATATAGTATCTCAAGTGGTTGCTAAAGCATTGTTAAGCCATTGATATGGTTTCCCGGGTGGTTGCTAAAGTATTGTTTGGCCATTGATCTAGTGTCCCAGGTGGTTGGTAAAGTATTGTTAGGACACTGATAGTGTCCCAGGAGGATGCTAAAATGTTAGGCCATTGATATAGTGTCCCAGGTGGTTGCTGAAGTGTTGTTAGGTCATTGAAACAATGTCCCAGGTGGTTGCTAAAGTGTTGTTAGGCCATTGGTATGGTGTCCCAGGTGGTTGCTAAAATATTGCTAGGCCATTGATATAGTGTCCTAGTTGGTTGGTTGGTAAAGTATTGTTATGCCATTGCTATGAGTCCCAGCTGGTTGGTAAAGTGTTGTTAGGCCACTGACATTGTGTCCTGGGTGGTTGCTAAAATGTTGTTAGGCTATTGATATAGTGTCCCAGGTGGTTGCTAAAATGTTGTTATGGCATTTATATAGTGTAACAGGTGGTTGTTAAAATGTTGCTAGGCCATTGATATAGTGTCCTAGTTGGTTGGTAAAGTTTTGTTAGGCCATTGCTAAGAGGCCCAGGTGGTTGGTAAAGTGTTGTTAGGTCACTGACATTGTGTCCTGGGTGGTTGCTAAAATGTTGTTAGGCTATTGATATAGTGTCCCAGGTGGTTGCTAAAGTGTTGTAAGCCCTCTGACATTGGTCCCGAGTGGTTGCTAAAGCATTGTTAGGTCATTGATGTAATGTCCCATTTGGTTGCTAAAATGTTGTTAGGCCATTGATATGGTGTCTCAGGTGGTTGCTAAAGGTTATTAGGCCATTGATATAGAATCCCAAATGAATGCAAAAGTGTTGTTAAGCTATTGATATCATGCGCCTAAGTGGTGGCTAAAATGTTGTTAGGTCCATTGATATAGTGTCCCCAGTGGTTGCTAAAGTGTTAGGCCATTGATATATTGTCCCAGGTGTTATACTGTAGATCTCATGCTATGGCCTTATTAGGCCATTGTTATGGTATCTTGTGGTTGTTAAGATGTTGGTAATTGCTGTCCCAGGTGCTTGTGATGGTGTTCCAGGCATTGACATATTGGTAGATGTAGCAGCAGTATTCAAGTACAGTGTGAGTGTACCTATGTGCCTCATACTAAGTACACCATGAGTGCAAAACAGAATGCCCAAAATTCGAAATAAATGTGCCAAGTACATGTTTGGAGCTAAAATTCTGGTGATTCCGATCTCTGCCTATTCCGAACATACATCCTCAGTAGCCAGTTTGGGGCGGTGTTTAAACATGTCCCTGACTGATTGATGTGGTAATGAGTTTCTAACTTTGCCACTTATAGAACATCTAGCATTGCTAGATATTTTAGTCTCTTTCTCCCATATGTATTCACATGAAAACATAAATATTCCTGCCAGCTCTAGACCTGCAGTGCTCTTATGTCCTCCTCCAGCTCTTGCAAATGTGAATCAAACAAAAACTTCTCAGGGTCAAGGTGCTTATGAACTGCTACAGACGAGGTGAAGGGCTTTTCACAGCTACTATACTAGCAACTACTATCACTGTACATACTGCTGTCTTTGAAGATAAAGGTGTAGGTATATAAGACACTTTGGGTAATTTAGAATTTTCTCATAAAACAAAGAAAAAATCTGATCAGCCTGACTAAACAAGACATCTTGCAAATATTACCAGTGGATTTCAGAAAGTCTTATAGATATTAACATTCTTGGAGTTGAATTAGAACATTTTTAGAACTAGATAACTAAAGAATTGGCGAGCCGGTTAATTTTCCAGTTTTACCACCCTTCAGTAAAAAAGAAATGATATACTTACATACAGTTTTTGTATTAATGTAATAAAGCATGTGGTCTTTAGGTGTGAAGCTATTTGATTCAACCTTTATATTCTGTATAGTGGCTATGATCATACTACTGTCATTATACTGGACATAATACTGGTGATTTTACTGGTATACAATTCTATTTACTATTTTACTATTTACTTTATTTATGCTTAACTATATGTTTGATCATACTGTATTTAAAGATTATCTACATAGCACTGCTGCTTGAAAGTTATGAACACTTTTGTGAATTTGTGACCTACCATATGATCAGATCTTAACTGGCAAAAGTATGGGAACCTCTGCTTTCAGGAGCTGGGCTGCAATGACTTCCACCAAA
>CM067483.1:7901034-7911990 GCA_034552555.1 Semaprochilodus insignis | reverse complement strand
TCCCTCACGGCCTCCTGCGAGCCCTGCCGTTGGCGCATGCTGCCCAGACTGCCCATGCTGCCCATGCCGCCCATGTCCAGCGCCGAGATCTCTAGAGACTGACCGGGAAGCTGCTTGTGTGCCAGGTCGTCGTCTATGAGCCCGGTCAGGCGCTGGTGGACCTGCTCCAGATTCACCTCTTTGTCCTGAAAGAGAGAGAGAGAGGTAATGATTTAGGTGCCTCATTTTTGCCCAATTAGACCAATTAGGGCTATCAAAAACATTGACTTTCACCCTTCAAACCATGCACACCATGTATGCTGATTCCCAGCTGCTTGTGTGTCATATGTTACTATGGCATAAGCCATATTTAGAGCCATCTTGTTCTTGTCCATTACACTGGACAGTGCTTGCAGGAGAACTACCGATAAATCAATAAGCGGGCTACAATCAAAAGCTGGAACTATTGACTATACGTATTACAGATATCAGGGGTGGCAAATCCTGAACCCTGGAGAGTTCCAGCTCCAACACACCTGGCTGTAATATTCAGGTACTTCTAAAGGTCTTCATGACCTGCAACACCTGGTGTTAGATTAGGGTTGGAGCTCAACTCGGCAGGTTGGTGGAGATCCAGGACCAGGTTTGGGCAGCCCTGACATATGATATACTCATTGATTGCAACATGCAGCCACTGTTTCTCTTGGTGTTGATGACAACTGTATTCATCCCATTGATATGGTGTGATATTCATGCTCATGTGCATTGACGTGATGCTAGTTAATTATTGAAAGTAACAGATACATTCTGATGAAGCTAATTTTGCTATTATAAAATGCACTTCTTTTAAAATGACCAAAAAAAAAAACTTTCTGCAGAGTCAAATTAACATTAACCAAAATAACATTCTCTGGCCAATTGTAAGCATGGAAATAATATGAACCAAGAAATTGGTGTATTGTTGTATTTGGCTGCTTTATAAACAGTTACACCAGCCATATCTGTACATCCTGTATCATTTCAGAAATCATAGCAAAATAATCAGTCATATAAGGAATTTGAACCCAGTCAGTTCTTTGTGAGATCTGAGATTTGCACCTCTGGTAAAATGGATTCTTCTCACTGGATCCTTGTGGTCTTATACAGTTGCGTACCCATCAAAACACATTGTATTCTCACATAACTGGGAAATCTCCCAAGCTCCACTCAAAGAAGCAAACACCAGGACTGGACTGGACTCAAAAGTTCTGGGTATTAAGCACATAAACTCCAAAGTACTAGATAATTACACTCATCATCAAAGGAATAGCTGCACCCTGAAGGAAGTGTGGGATTGCAGTGCTATTGGGAAGGAAGATAAAGGTTACCAGGAACAATAAATGATGATAAATTTAGACTGATATGGGCAATATTTATTGAGCTACACATACAGAATTAGTGTCTCTCAGTATGGCTTCGGGCCACCATGTTTGCTAATGCAACATGCCAGACGTCCCGGCATGGAGTTGTAGAGGTTCCTAATGGTGTCCTGTGATAATCCATCCCATGCAGCTTGAATATTCTCACACAGTTCCTGCAGATTGTGCGGTAGAGGTGGAGGTGGATTGACACCAGGCCTTCTGGACGTGTGACGTGTGACAACAAACTGTTCATCTTGGTGCTGACCACGGTGCCTCCACACACGGATTTGTTGGTCGTCCCCTCCAAGACAAAAGCGGGACTCGTCACTGAAGATGACCCGCTGCCATTCTGAGTCACTCCATGACAGTCTGGCACGACACTATCTGTGTGCATGTAGTCCTGTGTCATACAGACATCTGCCAGTGGTGTCTGAGGAATTGTGCAGATGGAATTCTCTCTGTTGGGTCAGTCAGGTACAGCGATAAGGCTGGTTCTTGCTTACGTCACATGCACGGCCGAGCGTGAAACTTGAATCATCTGCATGTCTCATGATGTCAAACCAACCTGCCAAGTTTCATTCCTGTCGATTGTTTCCTTCTGGATACAGCTATTTGTGCACCTGTTCTATGATGAAGGCATTTTAGGTAACATGAAGTTCTAAAGCAGTCCAGCTCAATAAACCCGAAACAGTATTACACTATTCATATGCATAAAGTGCAAAGAGTTCTACATGGTAGAGCATGGCTGTCTATTACCTATAAATGAAACTGAATCTGGGCTGTAAAAGGAAGTAATGTTTTCACTATGTCATCCATCAGCATGATATCTAGAACCTGTTAGTTCAAACAATTTCATAGTACTTTGGTGACTGTATCTCACACTTTCAACACTTAATATCTGGAACCTGTTTGATATTTCATTGTATCTTAGTGAACCTGACTCAAAGCTAACCATCAGATAATCCAAACTAATTATCTAATACTTTGGAGTTTGTGCCTCACGTGCACTTGGTTAATACAGTAGACCTTAAGGGACAGTAACAGAAAGTGTCATTCACAAGTGGACATTATTACAGATACATCCCATACTGATGATGATGATGATGATGATGGTGGTGATAATGATGATGGTGTAGATGATGATGATGATGATGATGGTGATGATGATTATGATGATGATATTGATAACGATGATGCTGATGAGGAGAATGAAATGTTACACCCAGATGAACACTAAACTGAATGTGATAATACAGCATGGTGTCCAGATGGCAAAACAAGATGTTGGCCTTCATTTAGTGACACGGTCACGAGGGATGTGGTTTGGATGGTCAACTAAGTGAACAGCGTTTGACCTACATCAGTGCTGTTTGGCCTGATTTCTCAGAATCATCACCATAATTCTGGGGAAAAGGCCAAAAGAAACATCACTCTAGAGATGCTGACTGACTGTAGATATACACTGACTGGATGAAAGATGATGTGCTACAGTGGGAATCTTTGGAGGTGGTGGTTGATGGGGTAAGTTGCAAAACTATTATATAGTGGACAAATAGAATTTCCTATGTAACAGGATTGCTCTGGAGTGTGACTCCGAAAAACGGTATTTCGGCCATGTGCCATGTAATGAGGCTTATAGCTTATTTCACCCTCCGTCTGTAGGACTCTGTAGGACAGTCCAAAGAAAGCCGTTCACTAAACACGGGGTGTTCATAGCAGTGGAGGCCACGGGCAGTAATATTCAGAAAACTCAGTGTGATTACTCAGTGGCTTATATGATGGATGATGAAACATAATGGGGCAATAACAAAGGTGGCTGCAGCGACAACAGAAAGAGACAGATTGCTGTCAAGTCTAGACAGAGTAAAGGGAGCGCAGGGGGCAGTTTGTAAACAGTCTGTGCTGATACAGTATGGTTGAAGCTCTCTCTCTCTCTTTGTTGCTCTATCTCACACGCTCTTCCTTCCTACAAAGAGTTTATGCATCACAAAATGAACCTAATACACCCAATTAGCCAATATTCTGAACATAATCTGCTAGGAGGCCCCAAGTACTCTGTTTTCTGGCACTACCTGTACTACCTTCAGCCAGTAGTAAGTCAACAACTCCTTTTCGAAGTGAGGAAATTGGACTGCATTTAGGTTTTCTATACAACGGGGATAATGAGCAATCTTCCCTTTAGATTTGCTCTTCTTATTAGGGACCATAATCTCTTAATGCTGTAATTGTGGCCTCTTCTAAATGAAAAGTAAATGCTCTAACAAAGCTGAAATACATGGACTACAAAAGCATAGGAACATATACTATGTATAACTTATTACACAGCTATTACACAGCTTATACGATCTCCATACAAAAGCATTGCCAATAGAGTAGCTGCACATGATCCTATGCCCAATTGGTATACTGCACTCACCACAGTGATTGAGTCCATTACCATTTGGATGATTTGGAGTGGCGTTTGTGAGCCAAAATCAGTCACCCAACTTCAGCACCTGACCTTATGAGTGCTCCTGTGGCTGAAGGCAGGTGTATACACACCTCTGGATATACCCTAATATACTTCAGACTTCAGTCACTTCTTTAATAATAAGACTGAATGTGACTTGAAATGTGGTCTGAATATACAGTATGTCCAGATTGGAGTCTGAGGCAGATTTGAGGTACTTCAACATGAGACGAGGGCTCAAAGTGTATGTTAACTGACTCGTGACTCGACTAGCTACCATATTAGCTATACAGACTATGGACTTAACATGACTTTCAAGCTATTTTGGGTCTTTCCTTTCAACACTGTGCTTACGACATGTAGTGCTTCAGTAAAGGTGTTTGTACAATGTAGGCTTGTTAGTAAAAGCTAAGTTGAATCTAGAAGTACTCAAGGCTCAATTTGCTCTCCAGAGACTTGACTCAGACACCCCAGGTACTCAAAATTTGACTCAAATTCTGACCCGGAAACATTGGACTCCACTTGGACATTCATCCCAAAGACTCGAGTCTTGACTCACACCACAGTTACTTAGGACTTAGCTCAGACTCACACCCCAAAGACTCGAGACTCCACACTGTCTTGCACTCTAGGTATTTGAGACTTGACTCGGACTTGCACCCCAGAAACTCATGACCCAACTTGGACACCCATGCCAGTTATCCAAGACTCAACTTGAACTAACCACTACAGGACTTGTGATGATGAATGTAATCATAACCGATATAAAAATCGGGGCACATATCATACGTAACGTCAGGTCTCCTATATCGTACCAATGCAGACATGAAGAAACCACCAAGCCGCCAAATCTTGCATGAATCAATGAGTTCCTGCACATGCATGCAAACATAGATGTGGAAACCTGGCTGTCCTTGTCGTTGGTGCTTTAATATGTTCAGAGAAGCAGCAAAAAAAAACTAATGGATGAAAATTGTGGAGGAAGTTTGATTGGGAAAATGCAGACATCGTTCTATATATACTTTGCATATATTTTCAAGCAAGTTTAAGCTACTTCAGTAATGTCAACTCATACTAAGCTTGTTTGTTGGACCATATAATTAGCCTGTTTTATGAGTTATGAATTTAAACCATTCTAAAGATCTCTGACAAAGGTAAGGATTGGTTCAGTGATAGATTTTCCAACTAGGCTGCTGCTGGCTGAAGCGCGTTCACTCACAGGGATTAAGTTGCAGATCATCTCATACTAAAATCACACGTGGTTTCAGTCATAAAAATAACCCAGGTTTAAAAATATCGCAGGGCCACTGATTAGCTCGGGAGCTCGATCATAAGGTATAGGATTGAGTCATTGTTACCCTCACACTACCAGATTTTCCACTTGACGGTTCCTCCCAACCAGGAAATCATTTTCAATTGAGAAATTTGTCAGTAGAGCAAAATCAGGGATAAAATCGGGCTAAAAACATGTAGTGTGCACTAGACATAAGAGACTCAACTTGATCTGACTTGGACTCACATCCCAGAGACTGAAGACATGACTCGGACTTGCACTGATACCTCTTTTCCACCAACGAAGTGCCAGTGCTTGTGCCAGGGCTGGTGGGGGTTCCCAGGATCTTCTGAACCAGTTAAGAACAGGCCCCGTTTTCCACTGGTTTTCCACTAACCCTAACCCAGTGATTACATATCTGGATGAGGGTGGTCCTTAGCCCAGAAGCAATGGACAGTGGGGGGCCGGAACAGGACGATTTTGCAGACTGTGAACCAGAACATTTCAAGATTATAGCACCGACACTGGCACCATGTCGGTGAAAAACAGCTATAAGAGACTTAAGACATGAGTCAGATTCAAACCCCAGTTACTCAAGTCTCAACTCAACTGCGCACTCACACCCAGAGACCCGCACCGTAGTTACTTGAGACTTGACGCTACTCTTGACTTGCACTCTAACGAAAGTCGCCATGAGCTCACATCTCAGTTATTTGGGACTTGACTCAGACTTGCATCTTAGTTACTTCAGACTTGACTCTGACTCACTCTCAGTTACTTCAGACCTGAGTCATACTCACACTTCAAGACTCAAGGCTCCACTGAGACTTGCACCCCAGTTACTCAAGACTCGACTCACGGCCCAATTCATTTAACACTTGGCAGGGACTCGTCTCAAACTCTTGACTATGGACTCAGATCTGCACCTCTTTTACTTGAGACTTCACTGGGACTTGATGCAGACTTCGCATTAAATGTGAACATCTCTGACTTTAACCTACGTAAGGTTCTGTGCATGATCGTAAATGCTGGAGCAGGTAGATCCCTTTCTGGATCTACTAACTGCAAAAGGGAACATGTCTATTTCCTTCTCCTGTGTCCTTGCTTTATATATGCAAAGTAAAAGTAGGTAAGGTTGATCCTATCTGGCTCTAACTACCCCCAGGCCTTTACATATTGCACTGACTAAGCAGCATTATGAAAGCCAAGCTAGCATCAACTCAAATCTTTGCATTTAACAGTGTAGATCTCCATTTAAGTGTAGAATTGTCCAGATGGTGGTCTTTTCTGTGCTTGTATATGGATGTGAAAGATGTGCAATTAAAAAACAAAGCAAGACAGAGGGATTATTAATGGCTATGATGTTGGGGAAGACTTTTGCGGACAGTAAAGAACACAAACAAATGGATTCTCAACCAAATCAAACCTCAATCAAAGCCCAGATAACCAACATGAGATATTTTGTAATTGCACTCATCATCAAAAGAATAGCTGCACCCAGAAAGAAGTGTGGGATTGCAGGAAGATAAAGGTTACCAGGAACAATAAATTATGATAAATTTAAACTGACATGGGCAATATTTATTGAGCTACACATACAAGAGTAGTGTCTCTCAGTATGGCATCAGGCCGCCATGTTTGCTAACCCAACATGCCAGACGTCTCGGCATGGAGGTGTAGAGGTTCCTAAAGGTGTCCTGTGATAATCCATCCCATGCAGCTTGAATATTCTCACACAGTTCCTGCAGATTGTGCAGTAGGGGTGGAGGTGGAGTGACACCAGGCCTTCTGGACATGTGACGCATGACAACAAACCGCTCATCTTGGTGCCACCGTGCCTCCACACACAGATTCACTGGTCGTCTCCACCAAGACAAAAGTGAGACTCGTCACTGAAGATGATCCGCTGCCGTTGCAGGACACCATTGCAGTCTTTGGTGACGCTGACGAGGTGTTAAGGGCAGTTGTTGTAACAGTCTTCATGCAAGTAGACCTGTGTCGTGCAGTCGTCTGCCAATGGTGCTGGCACTGACCCATGGAGGGCATCACTGCTCATGAATATCCACAATCGTGACTGTTGGGTCAGTCAGGTACAGCAATAAGGCTTGTCCTTGTTTATGTCACATGTGCGATCAAGCATGAAACCTACCCACCAAGTTTCATTCCTGTTGGTTGATTCCTTCTGAGTGCAGCTATTTGAGCAACTACTCTTTTGACGATGAGTGCATTGTGAGAGGAAACAATTCATTGGAAAATACATTTATGCTTGGAACAGTTGAAGGCAAAAGAGGAAGAGGACAGGCAACAACGAGATGGAGGGAGACAAACAACCCCAAGCCATTTAGGCCTTTAAAGAAGACAAGATATTCTGGAAGATCTCTATCCAAATGGTCAGTGGGAATTAGTTTGATGGCACTTGAATGGTTGTTACAATCAGAGCAGTTTGGGAATTTGAGATTGGCCAAAGTGTCTCCAATCAGGTACATGTACATCAACAGACCATCACTGTACAGGAGGGATGGATAGAAAGGGTCATTCCTAACTGTTGTGACAGGTGAAATAAGTAATGCCGTGGCTTCCTCATTGCACACACTTTAGTTTAGGGATCCAGGTTCAGCCTTTAGCTTGTACCCTATGTGTGAAAAGACCAGCCCATAGCATGGGCATGGAGAAGTGCTAGCATGCATGTTAAAGCAACAGAGTTGAAATGGACGATTCGATGGGTGATTACACAGAGTAAGATGGCCAGTAAAGCCACGGTGCTGGGGTCTAAGAGCGCCATATTCATTACCAGTGATAGCAATAATTCTGCCTCCTCCCAACTGTCAAATGCATAAATGTTACCCCATGCCCATCCAAATTACCATCCAGTGGCTGAACCGAGATACGCCGTATTAGAAAACAATAAAGGAAAGAAAATGCAAATGAATTTCACCCTCTTCTGCCCTCTTGAGCAAGTAAGACTGTAAGGAAGTTTAGGATTGCGGGTCACACCTATAGCTGCGTGTACTGGAGTTCGACTAAATCGGGGCTGCCGTCAGTGGCATCTGGATCCATAAAGTAGAGTGTGGCAGTGGCAGCACAATCCCGGGCGTGACGGGCAGGGGTTGGCCGCGGCTTTGCCGCCTGGGGGGTCACCTCTTTGGGCTGTGCCCGCCGACAGCGTGGGCCATTCCACCACGTCTCCAGAGCAGCTACCAGGCAGGCGAGCAGCAGCCCAGCCGCTAGGATGCAGAAAACTCCGGCAAAGCTGTGCAGTCTCAGCGCTCGCCCCTCGGGCTGTGCCTCGGTGCCTCTATCCAAATCACAGCGACCCTTGCGCGGCCACCACTTCTGCTTCAGGATGTCCAGGTCGCCTTTCTCCTGCAGCTCCAGAATCCTGCAGTGATACATGGGAAGATCACAACATTTGCATCATAATGTTTCCAACTCTCTGGGTTATGATATCATCTACGGCCTTCTAAACCCTTAATGAAGCCATAAACATTTCAGGGAATTCAAATTTTTGGAGTTAAAATTTTAAAACATCCAAGAGAAAACTGTGTCTGATTGTTTTTTCCCTGTGGGATGCAGTTAGGTGCAGTCAAATGAGCACATGCCTTGGTTAGGCCTTCAGGAACTTACAAGAAGGCCTTAACTGTAAAATTACCAACATAGGTAGAAACCACATATAGTATAGTTTCTAATTGTTGGGAACAATTTTGAGAGAATAAAATGTTGCTCTAGGCCATCTGGAAGTCCTACAAACATCACTGACTGTATCCTAAGCAACGGTATGCCAGCAATTGTATGTAATAATAATAGCCATGAATTAACAGGTGACTCAAGCTCAAGGAAAATACTCTATACTCTAAAATTCACTTCTAAGGTTGCTAATAATTTATTAATTTATTACTTAAGTTATTTAAAGATGCTGAAATTAGGTGGTCTCTGGTTGTGGCTGCATATTTGGGAATATCTGGGAATTTTTCAGGGCAGCTCTGCATGGGTCAGCATCAGTCATACCAGATTGTGAGGTTAGAAATTGCTCCATTAAATACTGCAGTAGAGAATATAATAGGAACATTGGATAGATGTCAGTTCAGGACGACCAAAGAAAAATAATTTTTTCAAGTCTTTTCTGAGGGTTTTTTTTTATTCTAGCAATTAAGGATAATTACATATCAGAGTTAAATTTGCAATGTAACATAGAGCTAGAAAAAATAAACAGATACACAGTCGCAGCATGGGGGTGTTATGGTGTAATGCGCTACTGGAAGTGTGTTCACAAGCTCCATATAAACACTAATTTTCATTTGTTAGAAAGTGGGGGTACACGTAATTAGATGACTAATCTAATCTAGATAACTGGAGAAAGCTGCCGGAGATGGCAAGTTCATCTGACAAATAGCTTCAAATTATACATGACTATTGGCCATTTTATCAGAAACATCTGCCATAAAGGTGCTTTTTGAAGGTTTGGTATTACTGACTGTAGCTTTGTGTTGCACGATTGATCAGCCTTCTTCTACCCCACTTCAGTGATAGAGAAGGTGATGACATTGGTTCACTACCCAAACAATATCCGGTCAATGGTGGTCTTATAGTGGGCCTTTTCCATTGACAAACTGGGAATAGAGATAAAGGCGGTTATGCAGCAACAAGGTAGGTATTTCAAATAAAATGGCCACTGAGTGTAGAAACAAGTTACAGTGCTGTAATTTCTTTCACATTTGCAAATTTGTCACTCTTAATTATTCAGATTTTCAACCAAACTTTCATACACTCATCATCAAAAGAATAGTTGCACAAATAGTTGCACCCGGAAGTAACTGACAACCGACAACTCCATGAGTCACCCTGTTAGTGCCAGCACCATTGGCAAACAGCTGCACAACACAGGATTACATGGACACAGCACGTTACGACGACTGCCCGTAACACCACGACGACTGGCTGTAACACCACATCAACGTCACCAAAGACTGCAATGGTGTCGTGCCAGACTGTCATGGAGTGACTCAGAATGCCAGTGGGTCATCTTCAGTGACAAGTCCCGCTTTTGTATTGGTGGAGGTGACCAACGAATCTGTGGCACCGTGGTCAGCACCAAGATGAACGGTTTATTGTCACACGTCCAGAAGGCCTGATGTTACTCCACCTCCACCCCTACCGCACAATCTGCAGGAACTGTGTGAGAATATTCAAGCTGCATGGGATGGATCATCACAGGACACCATTAGGAACCTCTACAACTCCATGCTGAGATGCCTGGCATGTTGGGTTATTAAGAGCATGCTGGGTTATACTGAGAGACACTACTTCTATATGTGTAGCTCAATAAATATTGGCCATATCAGTCTACATTTATCATCATTTATTGTTCCTGGTAACCTTTATCTTCCTTCCCAATAGCACTACAATCCCTCACTTCCTTCTGGGTGCAACTGTTCTTTTGATGATGAGTGCATCACATGAAAAAGATTTAAAAAAAAAAAGAGACTGGGCGGGAATATTACGCAACGTGATGACCTCCCCAGCCTGAGGTGACATCCAGACTGTGCAACAGCTTCTTTCCCCAAGCCATCAGACTCCTTAACAACCAGAGTTGTTGAATCTGGTCTGAATAATTGCACACGTTTCAGTGACTGGACTGAACGCACACACACAATCTTATCTTTGAAATCTGCCTACACATAAACTTAAGGAGTAAAATGTCTACACTTATACCAAATATTGACATAACTGCTGCTAAAAACAATGTTCAATGTTCATCTTAAAAAAATGGACATAACTGCACTTTACTACTCCCTCCCTGTATTTATTGTTTGCTGTTTTGTATATTGTAAATTGTCTTGTAAATCTATTGTATTTAT
>CM067483.1:7874354-7891093 GCA_034552555.1 Semaprochilodus insignis | reverse complement strand
TATATATATATATACATACATACACACACATACATACATGTAGTACTTGTAATTATTACTAATTATATAGGTAATAATTACAAGTAGAAGAAATACCTCAGTAGTACTTCAGCATACGTAATGTAAGTATACTAATATGTACTTCAAAGTGTCTGAAACTAGTACAAATAAGTACAATTACTTCTATTATTTTATATTTTTAATAGCACATCAGAATACAGTTTTTCTCCTG
Organism: Semaprochilodus insignis; assembly: GCA_034552555.1. Taxonomy (NCBI): domain Eukaryota; kingdom Metazoa; phylum Chordata; class Actinopteri; order Characiformes; family Prochilodontidae; genus Semaprochilodus; species Semaprochilodus insignis. Next base: position 7,890,861 of record CM067483.1, on the reverse strand, counting down.
GTAGAATTTCATTGACCATCTTTTCTTACCACTTCCTTATTACTCCAGAGTCTACAGATTTCATGCTAAATATCATAATGACCATTATTATAAGAAACATGCAATTCTCGCTCGCCTCTCCTCCTTCGCTCACCTCACAATTTACACAGGGAAACAAGCATAAAGGTTTCTATTCTTTGTTAAGGTAATTATTGCGGCGCATGTTGTGTTTCTCTATGCGTCTCAAATGGCAGCGATGCCATGTTGAGATAAGCATCCCACATCAACCCAGGTAAGGCTATTTAATAGGACTCCTTGCAATTATTTGCAGATTGAATGAGCAATCTCAAGGCCATAAAGTCAGGAAAATTACTCAATATAATTACAGGTGTAGCTCTGGCAAAAGTCAAAAAGAACAGAATGGTTTTAGCATGATTTAAAGAAGTCTGGCTTGATTGTGTAGTTGTGTCAGGCAGGTCTGTAGGAGTTGAATTAAATCAAGTTGCTTGTGCCTGCAGGTATATTAAATTAAACACAGGTCAGGCATGGCCACTTTAGCATGGCTAACAATTATTAGCATAAATAGCACACAACGAAAGCAGTAAACTGTTGCAGTGAAGGTGAAATTAAAGAGGCGTCTTAGTGCAAACATCACTTAATAAGCTTCTTTTATCATACAAATTTCACATTTTGCTGAATTGTTTCAATAACCACCTTCTTCTGCCTGTATTATTGTCTTTAGAGAACATGAAATAGGAATTTAAGGAATAAATAATTGGTCAGCACGGATCAGGAGGGAAAATTCTTTGCTTTTAGTCTAAGATGTAAACAGAATTCATAGAACCTTTAGGTGCTCTAAGGGGTGAATTATAAGGAGTGAAATGCCGAATAGGTGAATTATAAAGAGTGAACATTGTAAAGAGTTAATTATAAGGAGTGATTGCTCTAAAGGGTGAATATAAGGAGTGATTGTTCTAAAGGGTGAATTATAAAGAGTGAATGCTCTAAAGAATGTATTATAATGTCACATGGGACAAGACGAGGAGGCAGGATGTAAGTCCAAGACACTAGCAAACTGAGAAATGACAGGGAACAGGAATACAAAAACAACGGATATGGAGACAAATCACCAAGCAAGAACAAAGGGAACAACAGGGAGTATACATGAACAAGGTCTAATGAGAAACACCCGGGAAGGGGCGGAGCTACAAACTACGGACAGGTGACGGGCCTGACAAGAGGGCGGAGACAGGAGGAGCAACAACCAAAACAAACAGAAGCAAATGGAACAGGACAACAAAAGGCACATGGAAGCGACAAGAGAAAAAGACAGAAACAGGAAACCAGAGAAAACAGAGACAAACAGGGGCAAGACAAGACAAGACATGACATATAAGAAGTAATTGCTGTAAAGAGTGAATAATAGAGAGTGAATGCTCTAATGGGTGAATTTTAAAGAGTGAGTACTCTAAAGGGAGAATTATAAGGGGGGATTGCTCTAAAGGGTGAATTTTAAAGAGTGAGTACTCTAAAGGGTGAATTATAAGGGGGGATTGCTCTAAAGGGTGAATTTTAAAGAGTGAGTACTCTAAAGGGTGAATTATAAGGAGTGATTGCTCTAAAGGGTGAATTATAAGGAGCGAAAGCTCTAAAGAGTGTATTATAAGAAATAATTGCTCTAAAGAGTGAAGTCGAGACAGATACGCTAGTTGAGAATGTGAAGCTAAGGGTTTCCAGTTTGTTATTCAAATGTTCTGTTCCACCTTACAGTAATATGTAAATCCTGCTCCATTTAAGGTGGAATGGAATATTTCAGCTTTGTGTTTTCTCCTCACTCTGGTAACTGACACATTTGAGTTTGATATACACTAAATATACTTAAGTATATTTTTGTAGTACATTAAAATATATTATGTACATATATATGTAAAAATATATATTATTTTGTGTGCTAAATTACAAGTGCAATATATATATATATATTGTATATATATAATTCACTCTTTAGGGCATTCACTCTTCTATATATATTGTACTTGTACTTAGCACACAAAATAATAATGTGCTTGAAAGGTACTTGGTGAAATGAAAGCTAATTTCTAGCACATTAAAACATACTTAATTTTTACCTGGGTTAACACAGAATACTGAATTAGGAACAGGCTCAGAGGTCTACGTCGTGAGAGTGTAAGAGTATATGATGAACTAATTCCTCCTAATCTTTTATGCCTTCCCTCTACTAGACCTCTGTTAGAACACCTGCATGGATTAGGGCGTTTCATGTAAATGATATGTATATGAGGGAAAGTAGCAGGAGTCATTTGCAAATAATGGGCTTCCACCCAGGTGCAGCTGACTGATCCACTGCCCTCTTATCACTGCTTGACTCAAGGCGATACAACAGTTTCATGAATCAAACCAAGAGAATGGTGCACACTTTGGAGAGTTCAAAGTTCCAATGACTCAAATTTTGAGTGGAATGTCTGGATGAGTGGAGACCCTGGTGGAACAGTACTTTTCTTAAAAGCCAGTCAAGTCTTGTGGGGTCAGACGTGATCTCACAATGGGAACGTCTGGGGACAACCATGAGGCGTTTCGGGTAAACCGAGTATGAAATTTCTAGACCATGTATGAGCTCATATTAGGGTGCACAGCAGGCCTGTTTTTAGCCCATGGATGTATCACACAACACATTACACTAATGAACCCTTGCAAAGCAGCAACAGATCGGCAAGCGAGTGATAGTGTTTCTCTCTGTAGCTCGTTTGGCTTGTGTTGTTATTTGTAGCTTAGATTAGAGGGATTATGGAGGGTTTTAGCAAGGATGCCAACTCTCCTGCACTGGCCAGGAGACTCCTGCAATTCAGTCCGATCTCCTGCTCTCCCGTCTAACTTGTATTTCCTCCCTCTATCCAAGTACATTAAGCTCATAGCTGGATCCAAGCATCCGAACATACAGGTTGTCGATTGGATGATAGCAGGTTGTTCATATTGCTGATTGGCAATAGAGAGAGGCCCCACCCACTGTACGTCACTGAAATAGGCTGTGAAGTGAATAGGCTGCACTTCATTTGCTATTGCTGCATGCGTGAGTGACAAGACTCGCTCTGTTGTTGGGTATTTCTTAGATGCTGGGAACCTGAATACTGTAGAGTCAATGAAGAGGTATGTGACAAACCACCAGACAAACCACCCAGTTGAGTTTCCACTCAATCAACTTCAGTGGAAAAGTTCCAGGTGTCATGTGTCACTTTTCACAAGGTAACCAAACAAAACCGAACATTTAAAACAAAGGTTTGCTTATTAACCTTGAGAAACAGGTAACTACCCCTCACCTCTGTAGCCGGATGAGCAGTTCATGTTAATGTAGAGATATGATATTGCTTCTCTTTGCTAGTTGTGGAGTTCAAGGTGCTTGCCAACATTGCTAATGTTGCTAATGCCAACATTGCTAATTTCCTGAGTCTATCCCACTGTTTCCCAGTCTGTTTCTCAGGGCTCCCTGGCAGGTTTTTGCTCCAACCCTTGGAGCTCTTGCAACAGATAGCGATAAAGGAAAACTGTTGAGTGTCTGGGGGGCCCTGAGGACCAGACTGGGAAACACCCGCCTATGTTTTTAGAGTGATGAAGTGTTGAGGATCCCTCCATGTAAAGAGAGCTCCACTCCTGTCTCTCCGCTTTGCAAAACTCATCTTAAGTGGATTCCTCGTGGTTCACATACGGATGTTTTATGGAAGGCGCTCAGCAGTCTCAGTGCAGCTGCTTTCACACTGAATGCAGAAAATTCACAGATGTACTTTCAAACACATTATTTCCAATGGGATGCCCAGCACGCAGACAAGCATTGGCTGCATGGAGCTCAGTAGTGAACATAGCAGGAAAATGTGCATTTTGCAGAAGAAGTGCAAGATGATAGGAAATCTGAATGCTTCTGACTTTTGCGTGATGCATTTATGCCGTGTCAAACTAGCCTTTCCTCTATGTTGGAGGGAACCACCAGACGCACCAACTGTTCCCCTCCTGGCCATGCTAAGACTTGCTAAGAGAGGCTGAAAACTGGTGATTAAACAGCACAGGTGGAATGCTAATATTTCCGGCCAGATGGAACAACACAGTAACTGTGAGAAAGGTCTATTCTCATTACGAGATCATGTCTGGTCCCACAAGATTTAGAGCAAGTCAGGAGGCTCCAGCAGAGCGCCTTGGTGGGCTGTGAACTTGGGAGCATAACAGAGTGTTTTGCGATGCTTAGGGCAGTCATGCTCATTTCAAGTCTTAAGCTGGGGAGAATAATTAAAAGCTCCCGCTGGACTGCCATGCTCTAACGGTGCACTATGATGCAGCAGGAAAACAATGCAGCTGTAATAGCAGTAACAAACAGGCTGATTACAGCTGTGAGGACAAAGAAAGCTGCTCCAGGATGCAGGAGGTGCGAATGCTACCTTTAGTCCAAGCAATGAAGTAAGAAAACAAGAAATACCCTGAAAAAGATTATGGTGACAAACAGTGACTGTTTCTGCCCTTTGTCCTATTCTGCTCTGTTAACCATGTGCTGTCTCAAAGACTTAATGTAGGAGACCTAAGAGAGGTGAAATTTCATCGATTTTATGTTATGTGTCATTCTGAATGAGAAAATAGGAATACACATGAAATATCATATGCAAATCAATACTAATCTGAACTGTAGTCTTCACCAGCTTCGCAAAATCTCAGTACATCCAGCAAAAAGGAAGCAGTGCATCTTTTAATAACTGCAAAAAAATCTGTACAAAAATGTCTGTGGAAAGAAGTAATTATTCTGTTACACTCATCATCAAACAATAGCTGCACCCAGAAGGAAGTGTGGGATTGCAGTGCCATTGAGGAGGAAGATAAAGGTTACCAGGAACAATAAATGATGATAAATTTAGACTCATATGGGCAATATTTAATAAGCCACACATACAGAAGTAGTGTCTCTCAGAATGGCGTCGGGCTGATAATGCAACATGCCAGACGTCTCGTCATGGAGTTGTAGAGGTTCCTAATGAAGTCCTGTGATAATCCATCCCATGCAGCTTGAATATTCTCACACAGTTCCTGAAGAGTTTGCGGTAGGGACAAGAATCTCAGAATGGATGGCAGGTTAGGTTAGAATAGGCTCGGTAGGTTACAATGCATTTTCCTGAAGATGTAGCAGAAACTAACATCTAATAAATATCTGTGGGTATATGGAGAGTCTATAGTTTCTATGGTAACCTGGACAGGACAGAATAACCTCCTACTGAAAACACTAAAAAGTCTTTCCAAGAACAGCTCCATTTGCTGGCTCAACATGTGGAGTGCAATGATCAACTGGTTCAGCGGAGATAAGGGGCTAAAACATATGGCGGACAGCTCTCACACAAGTTAGGTCAAACTACCCTCATCATCAAATTCATCATTGTGAGACATGCTACTGATTCAAGTTTCATGCTCGGCCGTGCATGAGATGTTAACAAGGACGGGCCTTATCTATGTACCTGACTGACCCAACAGCCAAGATTGCAGACATTCAGCGAGCACAGATGCCCTCCATGAGTCATGCCAGCACGAGTGCCAGCACCATTGGCAGACGGCTGTACGACACAGGACTACATGCACACAGACCGTTACGACGACTGTCCTTAACACCACATCAACGTCACCAAAGACTGCAATGGTGTCATGCCAGACTGTCATGGAGTGACTCAGAATGGCAGCGGGTCATCTTCAGTGACAAGTCCCTCTTTTGTCTTGGTGGAGACGACCAATGAATCTGTGTGTGGGGGCACCGTGGTCAGCACCAAGATGAACGGTTTGTTGTCACGATAGAAGTCTTGATTCCTGCAGGAACTGTGTAAGAATATTCAAGCCCATATTCAAGCTGCATGGGATGGATTATCGCAAAACACCATTAGGAACCACTCTGACATCAGCCTCACCAAAACTCAATCCTTTCTAACCATTCAGTTAAAAAAAAAAAAAGCACTTCAATGTTTTTTTCAAGTACAGCGATGAGAGTGGCTTGAACATGAAAGTAAATGTGCTGAGACAAAGGCAGTGGTGAATGAACAGGCACAGAGAATTACAATTCATTAGTGACTCATTAGCACACTGCATTACAGACACTATCATTTAGTTAGCTTGTCACAGAAGATCAGCTACTGCATTTCTTTATAAGGGCAATGAAGCGGGGAAAGCAGCTATTTGACAGTTGATACTTTATTAAGATAGTTTCTTAGATCTGGACAATGGAGCGAGTTAGAGGGGCTACAGCTGTGTAGGCCCACTCCGGAACAGTGGAACGTTTCATTTTCCAGAATCTTTTTGTGTCGTAAGTTTCATGACATTTTCTATTTAAGTATTTTTTGTAAGCCAAATTTTGATTGAGATATAAACTAGTCTTAAACTGAGTTTACAACAATATCAAAATGAGAGTTTTAAGATATATCAACTAGATTTGTGGAAACATCATCAGGGAGCCATCAGGGAGGAGACTGCGGAGTCTAGGAGCTAGGACCAGCAGACTGAGGAACAGCTCCATCCACCAGGCTGTCAGGATGCTGAACTCTCTCCCTGCTCTACCCCCCCTCCCCCTTCTGCCACCTGCACACACAAACTCAGCACCCTGAATCCACCCACCATCAATACCGAACTGGGATGCTCACACTTTAAACAGCTTTTAAGATTTTATCCTTGTATTCCCACTTAATCCCCCCAATAACACCGAACTGTGACTGTGAACTGGTCTGCACTCATCACTTTAAACAGCCGTAATGTTATTCAACCTGCACTACTGTTTATACTGGCACTGTCATACCACTTTAATCCTGCATCTTAATTCTGCTAGTGCACACGTCACTTTATCACCCCTATTGTCTTCAGTGTCTTATTGTCTCATTTATGTCTATCTCAGGGCCCTTATTTTATTCTATCGCATGTCTTACGTCAGTCTATTTTATATTTATTGTTTATTACATTTAATATACTTTTGTTCTTGTTTTAGCTTTAGCTGTAATCTATTTATAGTTAAATGTTTATTTGCTACACCTTGGGACGGAGAGTAACGCAATTTCAATCCTCTGTATGTCTTGTACATATTGAAGTATTGACAATAAAACGACTTGACTTGACTTGACTTGACTTGACTTGACTATCATGGCACAAGCAAAGGAGTTATCTCCGGAGCTCAGAAGAAGAGTTGCCAATGCTCGTCAGGCTCATTCAGACAGATTGTGTGCAAATGGAGAAAATTCAAGACTACTGTTACCCTCCAGGAGTGGTCAACCAACAAAAAGCTAAGTGTGTAATAGTCTGTGAAGTCACAAAGGAACCCAAGGTAACCTCTAACTAAAGCCCTTACTGACATTGACTAATGTTAATGTTCATGAGTTCACCATCAGGGTCACACAATGGTGTGCATGGCAGGGTTGCAAGGAGAAACTCACTTCTCGCCAAAAAGAACATTGCTGGCCGTCTGCAGTTTGATAAAGGCCACATGAAAAACCAGAAGGCTACTGGAGCAATGTTTTGTTGATGGATGAGACCAAAACAGGTCTGTTGGGTTTAAATTGTTAAATCTGTTGGGTTTAAAGTGTAACGTTTGGAGAATGGAAAACACTGCATTCCAGCATAAAAACATATCCCGTCTGTGAAACATGGTGGTGGTAGTGTCATGGTATCATGGGCCTGTTTTGCTCCATTTGGCCAGGACGTTTACCCATCATTAATACAACACGTCGTTCTACCAAAGAACAGTTAAAGAAGAATGTTCTGTGTGGAGGAACGGGCTGAAGTTCCTCCAATTCCTCCTCGAGACCTTACTAAGACTCACACTTCACAGATACAGAGACTCGATGCTTGAGACTCAACTTGGACCTATACCCTCGAGATGGCACTCAGACTTCCAACCTGTGGACTCAGACCCTCAAGACTCGGACATGCATGCCAGAGACTCAAGGCCCACAGCCCAGAGACCTTAGACCTGAACTTGGTCTCTCACCCCCGGGACTCGAGACTCCTCAGAGACTCAAGACTTGGACATTCATGCCAGAGATACTAGGCCCAGACTCAGACTCTCAGCGTGAAGACTTGAGACCTGAGCCAGATACTTGAGACCCAACTCGGACTCACATCCCCAGGAATCAAGACTTCTATCAGACTTGTACCTCAGAGACTCAAGACTCAGACATGCATGGCAGAGACATGAGGCCCAAACTCAAGACTCTCTGTCCGGAGGCTCGAGTCCTGAGACCTGAACTTGTACTTGCACCCCACAGGACATGGGACTTCTATCAGTCCCATTACATGCTGTATACTCAAGATCCAACTTGGACCCACAGGCCGGAGATTTGAGGCTCGACTCTGACCTCAAAGACTTGAGACTCAACTCAGACCTGCGTGTTGTGGACATATCCTCTAGTTAGTGCCCCATAAAGCAGGGTTTTAGTTAGGTCAGGCAACAGTAAGTTAGGTTAAATAGTTATAAAGTCAATAGAAGCATTTAAAAGCTCATTCTGGTGTGATGGATGAGAGCTCCAGGTAGGAATACCAATATTCAATTATTTGATTCCTCAGTGTCTCTTAGTCCAAGCCCTGGTCCACGGTTTAGTCACAGTCCCTCCTGTGCTAATTTGATCAAATATGAAATCTGAACCATAATTGAATCTATATTTGATTCAGTTATGAAATTAGTGAATCGTTTAATTAGCTCATGAGTTGAATCAGGTGTGCTCAAGCGGAGACAGCTGAAATTCTGCAGATCAATGGGTCCCCAGGAATGAGATTGGGGGCCAGTGCACCGTGCCGTTTTGTCGTATTAATGCAGTACAGACTTTTGAATCCTGTCACTTTGGATTCTACAAGGCAAAGAAAGTCTTTTACAGAACAGAAGTATAAGCAATTTGAATAATATTACTTAAGCACAAGATCTCATTACCTAAAGTAAATGAAGTGCAGTCTAGACGGGTATGACCGGACTGAGTGATGCAGTGAAGTGCACATAAATGAGCAGCATATGAGAATTCTATAGGTCTAAAAATAACCAAAACCAGATTATTGGTATATTAAGTGTCCATTTTATTAGCTCCATTGACCATATAGGAGCACTTTGTAGTTCTGCCATCACAGACAGCCTGTCTGATTTTCTGCTTACTTTGTTACCCAGTTCTTCAATGGTCTTCAATGTTCAGCTTAGCAAATAATCTATAGGGCACCAGAGACAACTGCTAGAGGTGGTGAGAAGGTGGTACCCGAACCCTACTTGCAAGCAACACGGCCAGAAGAGGACACCAGCTATGAGAAATAGCAAGAGATCATCAGCCACAAGAGACAGAGGGAAGGCGACAACAGCCATGAGTGGTGGGGGGACGGGACCTGTGAGCCCTGCTTTCTGTTCCACAGCGAGGCCACTGTGTTGTGCCTGATGCTTGAAAAAGTGCACAGTGTAAAACTCCCAGGATCAATAGTGGCAAGTGGCATGGGGACGACATTTGTGCCGTGGCAACGACAACAGTGGCAAGTGGCATGGAGATGACACTTGTGCCATGAGCCCTGTCTCCTGATGTTCCATCCCGGTGGCCGATATGTGAAGTGGGGGCAGTGATGGGGCAGTTCACTGTTCCACGTCCCCGTCTCCACACCTCCTCCACGTCTTAGCCACCAAGCTGGAACATCAGGAGGCAGGGCTCATGGCATTTGCCATTGTTGTCGTCTTCCCTCTTATCTCCTCCCACCATTTATCATGGCTGACATCCTCCTGTCGTCTTATCTGGCAGCTCACATCTGTATAGGGTACAGGAAGTGTCTTCCCGCCACCTCTTGTGGCTATCACTGGTGACTGAGGGACAGGTGCCAGGTGCAAGTTAGCTTTAAACTATTAAGTTTAAAATTTATTGCTCTCAAATGGTAACTACAGATGCAAAACGTTTTTAACCTTAATACACATTAATTTACTGAGATAGAACAATTTCTACTGGTCCATCCATCATAAAATGTTTTCTTAATGTAACTGGCAGCTGGCTTTATAGGGTAGTATGAGATGCTAACTCTACAACAAATCCCTGGAGGAGGACACTCATGAAAAGGTAGCTTACCGTACTGCATTGTCCATGCGAGACACCGTGAGGTAGGCTGCCAGGTTTGCTGTGTAAGACGAGCACACAATGAGCGTGAAGAGCCACCAGCTGCCCATGGCTATCCTCAGGGCCACTGAACTCATGATGGACTCACCGCCTGTAAAGTAAGCAGAAGATAACTCTATCTTTGAATTGCTTCATTTTTGCACATTACAGTCTTCTTCCAAAGGAGAGGCCTTCGGTTCCAGTTCTGGAGGGCTGGAGTCGGGCAGGTTTGGAGAAGCCTTTGCTTTGCTGGAGTCCAGCCCTCCAGGACTGACTGATGAACCCTACTCTGCAGACTCCTGAGTTTCTACACTGTGTATTTCTTCCTTTAATAATTTGTCCAATTTTCATTTCCTGCTTATATACTGTCTATCTATTTGTTTTTGCCTCTTAGCCTGTTTGGTCAGTCACTGTTTAGACCCATCCTTTGTTCTTTGTGAGCTCATTTTTTGTCCATGGCTTTAGAACAACAAGTGCTGTAACTTTAGAAGACGTAGTAATATAAAATGCTGGTTTGAAACTAGAATTTAATATGCTGTTGGCCATGTTATACAGTATTCTGTAGCAGAACTGTGTATACCTCAGGCTCATCACTTCCATATTTTAATACCATTTTCATATTTTCATTCATCAATGTTCTCTCGCTACAATACCCAGCAGGCATTAAGCAAATCCATCATACAGCCACTAGGAATCTATGTGGTGTGAACCAATCCTTACTACTAGCCTAGCCACTGATCTATAGGGCAATAAATACAACCAAACTGGCAGCCAAAAAGGTGTGGTGAATGTACAGTGGCGGTCAGGTGCCTCTCCGATTTCATTTTCCAGATTCACCTTCCTTTTGCTTTTTCTTGTTTCTTTTTTGCTAAATAATCAGGACGATCCTCCATCTGGGATCCTTGCACAACACAAAATACACTCATCACCAAAAGACTAGCTGCGCCCAGAAGGAGGTGTGGGATTGCAGTGCTATTGAGGAGGAAGATAAAGGTTACCAGGAACAATAAATGATGATAAATTTAGACTGATGTGGATAATATTTATTGAGCTACACATACAGAAGTGTCTGTCAGTATGGTTTATGGCCGCCATGTTTGCTAATGCAACATGCCAGACATCTCAGCATGGAGTTGTAGAGGTTCCTAATGGTGTCCTGTGATAATCCATCCCATGCAGCTCGAATATTCTCACACAGTTCCTGCAGATTGTGCGGTAGGGGTGGAGGTGGAGTGACACCAGGCCTTCTGGACGTGTGACATGTGACAACAAACCATTCATCTTGGCGCTGACCACAGTTCCTCCACACACGTATTCATTGGTCGTCTCCACCAAGACAAAAGCGGGACTCGTCACTGAAGATGACCCTCTGCCATTCTGAGTCACTCCATGACAGTCTGGCACGACACCATTGCAGTCTTTGGGAATGTTGACGTGGTGTTAAGGACAGTCATCGTAACGGTCTGTGTGCATGTAGTCCTGTGTGGTGCAGCCGTCTGCCAATGGTGCTGGCACTAACAAGATGACTCATGGAGGGCATCACTGCTCACTGAATGTCCACAGTCGTGGCTGTTGGGTCAGTCAGGTACAGTGATAAGGTCTATCCTTACGTCACATGCATGGCGGATTGTGAAATTGAATTATTTGCATGTCAACCCTACCCACCAAGTTTCATTCCTGTCAGTCGATTCCTTCTGGGTGCAACTGTTTTTTTGACAATGTACTTTTTTATTTCATTTTTTAAGTTAATTGGTATTAAATTTGGTGCAAAATTCAACATAAACATGTAATTTCACTAGAGGACCCCAAACATTTGCCTATAAAGTAATAATATTAGTTGCAAATATTTTTATGGAATGCTTTTTTAAGAAAACCCGCCAGCTCTAAACAGCTGCTTAGAAGGGAACTTAAAATTATGTTTACTTTGTCGTAGACAATTGAGCAGCATGATAACAATAGTCTAACTGTGTTTAAAATAATTGAGCAGCAATTATATCGCACATCTACAGCACTTTAGACCACATTAAACGGGTCAGTTAACATTTTAACAGGCATAAGATGAGTCACGCAAACTGTTACAGCGTGGTAAAGGGTCTTGGTGTGGAAAGACGTCTTTTATATATCATCTTACCCTGTTGAACAAAAGCACCGTAGACAATCCAGATGGCACTTTGGAAAGAGGTGGTAACTGATGCAGGCTGGTGGGGCCCAGGGGTGTTCTGAGAACGGACCGACTGGATGCGACGTAGGAGAAAGATCATGACTCCAACCACAGGGATGGCAGCAGCAATGCATGCCCATACTGCCAGGTCGAAAGGTGCTAGCAGTGAGAAGATGTTGAGTTTCTCTACAGATTTGCTCATCAGGATGCCGACTGAGTAATCCAGATAGCGTTTGCTGAAGTCCACCACGTTCTCACGTTCTGGCGTGATGGTGATGGCTGAAATTGCCAGATCTGCCCTCTGAATGGAAACAGCACAATATTAGCATTATTCAGTGTAATCTCCATCTGCAATGTTCCATCAGTTACCATGAACAGTAACGTTTCTTCACTACTTAGGAAACAGGCACATAAAGTGTCATTGATGCATTGATTATGAAGCTACTTGAGCAATAATTGCTCTCCCTGTGGAAAATCCTCCACCTGCTAAATGTGAGTGAGTGAGTTATTATCTGACTGAGCCACAAGCCAGGTCTATATATATGTATAAGTACTTCACATTAAAAAAATCTCATTCTGAAAACCTCATAAAAACCTCTTAAAGCCAGTCGTCAGTTGCTGAATTATGGGAATATATGTGACTATCCATCACATCCAAAGCTACTTTACTAGTACATGCCATAAGAATACAGGAAAAATGAATGTCCTGTCATGTCCTAGCTTTCAAACACTGGAGCAACACAGTAAAAATCAGTTTCAGTTATTTTCAGTTCCAGTAAGATTTTCTGGTATCTATTCAAACTGTGTAAACTCAACCCCCTTCAAACACTGTAATGGCAATATAAGCAAATACCACACACTAGTCCCTATAGAGATAGTGGCATCTCCACCTTTTGCATTACGTCTTTTTTGGTTGAATACTTTTATGAGTTATTTGAAGAACTGTCCACACCTGTTTTTATCTTTGTAAGTGATTTGATCATTTTCAGAAGGATTCCCTTCAGTTTTCAAAGAAACATCTGAAAGAAGAAGTTGTTTGCTGGGTAGCTTTGAGTTGTCTTCTCAGCATGGACAGAAAATCTCAAAGATTATCGCTAATGTTTTTCATATGCGGTGACAGATTGGTGATCTGCCAGTTCTTGCACACTGAATCTTAAAACTTGAGCTCCAGTTTTTGAAAACTGTTAAGAGTGGACAAATTAAACGCAGGTAGATTTATCAATTTACATATGATTTATCAATTTAAATATGTTTTTTAAATATACTTTTCCTGGCAGCTGCAGGTCTCTGTTCAGAAACATAAACTAGCCAAAACACATTTACTATAAAAGCAAATAATGTTTGTATAAATTTGCCAGTCACAAGTGCATGTGTACATCTTTCTATATTGTGGTCTATTTACCCACAAAGTCAGGAACAATATGTTTTATCTGTTTACTGATGCTTTGATGTGTGATTGTCAGTCAGTGTTTGCATTAACGCCATCCTGCAAGGTGGTCCTTGATGTAGTCCAGGCCTGAAACGGATATTTCCATGGATGCTAAGAACCCATGAATAAGCTTGTTTCGTATTGACGTTACGTTAATATACACACATTAACCCAAAGGAACTACAAATTTTGCATAATGTAGTGGAGTAAACAGTAAGATATTTAAGTTTGAAATGTGATGGAGTTAAAGTAAAAAGTCATCAAAAATGGAAATACTTCAGTAAAGGTACAGATACATGAAAAAACTACTTAAGTACAGTAACAAATTACATTTACTTAGTTACTGTCCACCACTGCACTGTTCTAAAAATGACTACTCGTTACTGTAAAATTACTGTTACTCTTTCCACTGTTCTAAGAATTACTGTTCTTTACTGTAAAGTTACTGTTATTCTCTCTACTGTTCTAAAAATTACTGTTCTTTATTTGAAATTACTGTTACTCTTTTTTAACAATAGCGTCAAACTGTATGGCATAATAATGGCACTGTTTGTAATATATTCATTCGTTCTCATTGCTGTAGCTTTCTTGTTGAAACCATATTTTAAGGCTTTGCAACTGACCAATTACAAAAGGGTCTGTTATTGTAAACATGCCTTTTTGATGAGTTCTCCAATCATGCCATTCCACGAGCCATTAGGTTGAGGGGATCCGTACTTTCCATCAGCTACCTGGTAGATCTCATATTTGAAGCCCAGCATTTTGGCCAGAGCATCCAGAACATCGATGGAGAAGCCTTTGTAACGTTTAGGCTGCCCAAGAATGTTCTCTGCCACCATGACGAACGGCTCCTCCTGGAACAAACAAGACACGGTAGCAACTTTCATTAAATAAAACAACCTGGCAGCTCACTTGGCTTTGTGTTCCTTACCTCAGAAACATCTCAGGGTTGTCTTGGCTTGCTGCCAAAGCAATAAAATATGACCTAAGTGCCAAACCAATGACATTCCTGCAGCTGAAAACCAACTCAGTATCAAACAACTCATAAAGGATCAGATTTTAAACTTGTCAAGTTCATATTTGGACTTGCTTGTACACATTCATACAGACTTGTAAGAAGTCCTGTAGTCTAGTTATGGTTGGTCATTAGGGTCACCTTGTGTAGATACAAGGCAAGTGTACCTAATAATATATATACCAGACCACCGCAGAACAGGTATTATGTGGTGGATCTTTCTCAGCATTGAGGTGACACTGATATGGTGGTGCCGTGTCACTGTGCTGTGCTGGTGCAACGGAGAAAAGACAAAACAGTTTTGAATAATCATATATTTATTTAACATACATTTTTGCAACAACTATATAAACCATGTGAAAGCGCAAGTGCTCCAGTAAACACTGCGTCACCTTGCCAGGAGGAAAAGGGTGCACTGAATATAGTTAGTATACTTCCTTGCACTCATGATTACTGTACTGGAAATGTGTTATTTTCATATACTAACTTCATATACTAACTATGTACTTAGTATGCTAAATATTGTCAGGGTCAGGGAACCAGGCGCGACGCCAGCAGAGCCAAGAGACAAACGGAGTTTATTAAGCTGGTCAGAAACGTCACGCAGCAGAAAAGGATGGTACAGCAGTAACAGGAGGCAATTCCGGGGCATAAGCCGATAGGACAGGCAAGGGTCGAAACCAGATACAGCCAGGCGAACAAGACAGAAAGGGAGATAGAAAGACGAAATCCAGGAGAGCAGAAATATGGTCGAGAACGGGAATACAGTGAGTAAAGGCGAACAGGTTACAAGGAGTATACCAAGAGACGGGGTCGAAAATACGAAGGTGGTCAGAATCAGGAAGACAGATTGAGAAGAAACGCTCAGAATTGCTACAGAAAGTGGGCAAAGCTTCGCAAGGGGTGTGTATGTGTGTGTGAGAGGCTTAAGTAGTGCCGGTGACAGCTGGCGCAATCATTAGATGGGAAACGCGGACCGGGGAGGATTAGCGGAGTGCGAGAACGTGGGTGTGACGTCACCGGGCAGTGCACTCTGGGGGCTGGAGTCCGGAGGAGCGGCGGAGCCAGGCAGGCCCGCAGACGTGACAAATATAAGCATTAGTGCTATTAAATATTAAATAAAATAAAATAAATATACTTCATTAAATATACTTAAATAGAACTAACTGTACTTAACCGTACTACCCTGAGACACCACTAAGAGTCAATTAAATATACTTAAGTAAATTACATTTCTAGTATGTTAAAATATACTTAATTGCAAATTAGTATATTTATATTAAGTACACTGAAGTACTTCTGGGGTAAAATGTAATTGTAATTTTTACATTTGCAATATGTACTTTACATAAAAACAATAATGTGCTTAAAATGAGCTTGCTGATTTCTAGTTTTGCCTAATAACTTTCTAATGGTGGATTCATGAATGATGACCTCACCTAAGGCAAGTCCCAGACCCTTCGAAATAGTTTTGTATCTCTTTCCATGCACATATTTCTATATTGTCTCTCATTTTGTCATTTCTCCCAGTATTCCTTTGATTGCGGCATACTCTGACCTTTAGCCTACTTCACATTGCTGGAAAGGTTCTGTTATTAGATTCAACAGGACTGCCAGTGATGGAGCTTCTCTATGTCTAATTTAATTGATCTAATCATCAATTAAAGTCGGTTCCCTTCTTCATTAAGTGCAGTTGGTGTAGTTTTTAATTATAATAATAATAATAACTGATTGATTGATTGATTGATTGACTGATGACTGATTAATATAACAATAATAATAATAATAATAATAATAATAAC
>CM067483.1:7789805-7849745 GCA_034552555.1 Semaprochilodus insignis | reverse complement strand
TTTGTTTTATTATAATTCCATTATTTTAGAACCTAAATTACAGATATTTTTATTTATTCGTTTACAGCTAAGATTATTTCTATTTAAAGATAAGTACAGTCACTTAATATGCCTGCCTATAAACGAGAAATAATTATTTCAGCGCGGGTAATATAATAATTAAACGGTTTCAGGTCTACCATTGTTCTTTTCATGTAAAAATAATTTAAATATTGACTAATTTGGTTTTATTTAGGAGTTCATTATTTATGAGAGATGAAAGACGAAGGGTCATCCTACTGAAGAAGCTGTTAAAAGTGAAATTAAAAAGACAGTCTATAAGCGCTAATTTTTAGCATAAATACGTTGCTTGCTGCCGGACGCTATATTCTGTAATTAAATCAGGCTTCGATTCAGATCATTCATCATATGCCACGTCTCTTTTAGTTCAAAAATATGTTCCTGTGACTCTGCTGACTCTCTTAATGAGGAGAACATCAGATCTGAAACGTATGCAAATTGATTTACTGATTACTAGATAATGTGAACGAATAGTCGAATCGTCGGCCAGGACGGGCGAATCCGATTCGACTGACAAAATTCTCGGGTACAGCCCTAAAAAGATTACAGATCACTGCTTTCTGGGTGGGTGCGTTCTGCTTTTGTGGTGGGTTTGTAAGTCAGTGTTTTGATTACTTGATCAATGATCAAAAGCTTGTTTACGTTCCTCTATTACATAATCAACACTGAGAGTCCTAGACACTATTTTAAGAGATCAGTGGTCTCCTCAGCCGAAGCCTCCCATGAACACCAATCCTGTTCAGTGTTTTCGTTTTGATAGACCACAGATGTTACCAAGTGCGACAGATGCCCCCAGATCGTTAACCGCCACTGCAGGGTTCTTTGTCACTCGCTTGAGGATTGTGTGCTTGTGCTTATCTTTAAAGCATGCCCATGTCTAGGGAAGTTGTCTTTGGAGTGATGCTATCGAGAAAAGGGATTGTCTTGTCTAAATATAGCATCTTATATCTAATTTGTCATTTAATGTAATATCTTGTTATACAGCATTGCATCTCTAGTGTGTGTGTTCACTACTGTGTGTGTATGTGGGTTTTTCACTTCTCGGATGGGTTAAACAAATTCCTGTGTATGCAAACATAATTGGCAAATGGTTCTAAAATCTACTCAGCGTGCATTATGCAAATATATCATATGGCCTTGCAATGATCTAAAGGCTGGTAAATGCATATGTGGTGCTAGCTGGCATATAACACTAACCCCAACTGATTGTCAAAGCTTCTTATCTGTTAAAGGAATACAAAATCAAACCACAAACTTCCACATGGCCAGCAAATTACTTGGAAAATTTAGATCTAGATTTAGATCTAATTTTACACCCTTTCAAACATCCTCCATAGGCTGATCACACACCAATGTACCAGCACTGCACTTTAAATTCCTGATGTGATGCCTCAGTTTTTTCTGTACAGCTTACAGTTGACAATGTCACACTAGTTCTTTAATTACTACCATGCTGCTAAATGCCAGTCCATGCATATATATGCACACCTGCATATACATGCACTCATCATCAAACAGTTGCACCTACAGGGGTTGGACAATGAAACTGAAACACCTGTCATTTTAGTGTGGGAGGTTTCATGGCTAAATTGGACCAGCCTGGTGGCCAATCTTCATTAATTGCACATTGCACCAGTAAGAGCAGAGTGTGAAGGTTCAGTTAGCAGGTAAGAGCACAGTTTTGCTCAAAATATTGCAATGCACACAACATTATGGGTGACATACCAGAGTTCAAAAGAGGACAAATTGTTGGTGCACGTCTTACTGGCGCATCTGTGACCAAGACAGCAAGTCTTTGTGATGTATCAAGAGTCACGGTATCCAGGGTAATGTCAGCATACCACCAAGAAGGACGTTTTCCTCCACCAGCATCACGTAGTGACCTGGCCACTATCCTGCAAGAAGAATGGCTTAAAATCCCTCTGACCACTGTGCAGGACTTGTATATGTCATTCCCAAGACGAACTGATGCTGTATTGGCTGCAAAAGGAGGCCCTACACCATGCTAATAAAGGATTGTGGTCTAAAACCAGGTGTTTCAGTTTCATTGTCCAACCCCTGTAGAAGGAAGTGGGGGATTGCAGTGCTATTGGGAAGGAAGATAAAGGTTACCAGGAACACTAAAAGATGATAAATTTAGACTGATGTGGGGAATATTTATTGAGCTACACATACAGATCTCAGTATGGCGTCGGGCCACCATGTTTGCTAATGCTACATGCCAGACGTCTCGGGATGGAGTTGTAGAGGTGTCCTGTGACAATCCCATGCATCCCATGCAGCTAATATTTTCACAGAGTTCCTGTAGACTGTGCGGTAAGGTTGGAGGTGGAGTGACACCAGGCCTTCTGGACGTGACCGTTCATCTTTCGTAGGTCGTCTCCACCAAGACAAAAGCGGGACTCCATTGCACGACACCATTTGGTGAGGGCATCACTGCTTGCTGAATGTCCACAATTGTGTCTGATGGGTCAATGATAGGTACAGCGATAAGGCCTGTAATTGCTTACGTCACATGAGCGAGTGTGAAACTTAGTCCATTCTCAGGTCTCACGATGTCAAACCTACCCACCAAGTTTCATTCCTGTCGGTTGATTCTTTCTGGGTGCAGCTATTTGTGCAACTATTCTTTTGAATGATGACTGTATGTTCTGGTGTATTCTGCATGTGTTGTGCATCTGCACTCTGTGTAGTCCTGTATAATGTACAGCAGTTGTGTGTTGCACTATGGAACCTAAAGAATGACCTTCTATTCCAATATATACATGTTTTATTGAGAGATGACAATAAAAAGCATTTCAGGTCATGTGACATCTTTTTCCATCTCTTTCGTAATTGATTGATTGATTTTCTCAAACACGTTTCCAGAACTTTCCAGAGCAGCCAAGCTGTCATGAGCTGAACAACAGAAAAAGTGAGGGGGAAAGACTAGCACAGAGAGAGTGTCGCTGGGTGCAGTTGCTGTTCAAACACAGCAAGAAGCTGCACGCTCAGTGTCTCTGACCTCTACTCGCCACAGGAACCCAGACATGGCATCAGTACATACTCTGTCTCTCTGTCTGTCTGCAGTAGTAGCTGCATTGTCTTTTCATCTTGTCTTTTTTTCTGTCTTTTTTATGGGCAAACAAAAAGGAATCCCTGAACCACAGGCAGTCACTGCTGTTCCCAGACATTTGAACCTGTTCAGCGGATTGAAAATGGATTTTTCATAATGTCTGCATGATTACATTGTTAAGATGTAAACAAAGCCATCCAGAGACCTTGCCAAGTCAGAATTCCTCACAGTGGTAGTGATAGGAACCAGACGCTTTGCTTGATGTCTGTGACAATGATTTATGACATATACTTCATATGAACATGTAATTCACTATTTTAACACCTACATTATCAAAATTACATATGCATGCATAAAAAGACTTCACTGGTTCATTCTGGATAGTAAAATGAAATGGATATGATTGCCCTGTGTCATGTGACCCCTGCTTCCTATCTCCACCAATGAAGCACTCAATTATTTTATTATGTCTACATTTATATTTACATTTACATTTATGGCATTTAGCAACGCTCTTATCCAGAGCAACTTACAACCGTGCTTAGTGTTCAACCAGAGAATGTTTCCTAGTTGGTACAAGGAGGTTAGAGTCTAAAACTCACCTTGAGCTCAGACACTGCCCTAACAAGGGTCAGTGCTGATACCTAGAAAGAAGAATACAGAGTTAAATACAGCAGAAGTGCACTACCTGGCAACCCCAACCTAGCGCTCATACCTAGAGAGAATATACCTACAATGCATTTCAGTATATACATCTATTAGTACTCACTTAAGTACTTTACAAAGAGATGGTCTTCAGTCTGTGTTTGAAGACCGAGAGAGAGTCTGCTGTTTGGACAGCCAGTGGAAGCTCATTCCACCATCTGGGCTCCAGGACAGAGAACAGTCTGGACGCTTGTCTTCCATGCATCTTGAGGGATGGTGGTTCAAGCCAAGCTGTACTTGAAGCTTGAAGGGCTCGAGGTACAAATTGACTCTTAATCATTCCCATGAGATGTGGGGGCTGGTCTAGTCTTGGCATTCTGGATTAGCTGCAAGGGCCTGATGGCCTGCAGAGGAGCATTTTGCAGTAGTCAAGCCTTGAAATGACAAGAGACTGGACTAGCACGTGGGTGGCCTCTTGAGAGAGGAAGGGTTGAATCCTCCGTATGTTGTGAAGGAGAAATATAACTGCCTAATGGCTAGTTAAGGCCCCTACTGCAGCGTCCTATGGGCAGTGTCCTGTGACCACTGATGAAGGACTAGAGTGATGATAACCTGTCTTATAATCCACTAATAATATATATAGACTGTAGGCTATGCTACACAACGGCTTTCCTAAAGCTGCTAGAAGCGTCGTGCCTTTGGCTCCTCTGGATGTGAGTGCTGTATGTCTTACAGTACATAAGGTTTGCCGCAGACTTGAACGCCCCTGGGTATTCGTGTCATGCACGCCGAAGCTAAATGCCTCCTCGAGCGCTTCCATACTTAAGAAGAACCGCGAAAGGCTCCTTTTCCACGGGATATGAGGGAATATTTACCTACATGCCGATTGACACAGGATTAGTATAACCTGAGGTTATTTCTGTGGCTTGTTTTACAGGTGAAGGTAAAAGGTGCCGGACTCTTTACTGACATAGGAGCACGCAGTTGGTAAAAATGAATGATGTGGCGCATTCGGGTGGGACTAAACTCACTGAGAAACCCTGGTAATAATTACATTACCTCACCTCCCCATTTAGAACTAAATTAAACTCAAGGTCTACCCAACCAAAGAAAAACAAATCCCAATTAGAACCTATTAGAATACTAGCACACTACTAGCACCTTATGACAATTTAATATATACAATTCCCCCTTCCATAAATTATGGGGAACTGGTACATGCATGGGGCTGTAAAGCAAAATAGTCCCAGAAGAAAACCATTTTTTTCACCATTGTCAACATACATAGAAAGTAAAATGGGATTATTTGTGCTGTAGACATAGCGACCCCTGGTTCCCATAACCACCACTGTAAAGAGATCTGAGTCAGTAAGCTTCTCTAAAATGAAACCTTTAGGATCAAATCACTCTGAATGACTTTGTTTCTATCTGATTCACAAGATTTTCCAAAAATATGTTGGATGCAATTTCCCTTTAATATCATTTTCACTTTTATGCTTGACCAAAAAAACCCCTGCAATGGAATATGTTTAAAACCACACATGGTGATACTCATTACAACAAACCGCAAAAAGCAAAAACTTGACTGATCTTTGTTGTACTTCAACATTTGTTCCCGATCACTCACCCGTTTGACATCTTTCCCAAACGTCTCGCTGTAAGTGGTTCCCAATATCTCAAACTGTGCATGGGAGTTGGCTCCGTTGCTCCGGAAATCCATAAGACCTGTCAGGCCCGAGATCCTTCCCTGCAGGAGTCAAAAGACAGAAATACTGCTAAGAACCGCTTAGTGCGCAGAAGAGCTTACACCAGCAAATACAGCACAACAACATCAAAAAGCAGAAAAAGTAACTGATACTAAATGTGTTGCATGAGTGTGTCACGTCAAGGAGCTCCTAGATTTTCTACACAGTAGGATCTGTGCTGTTCTACATTAGTGGCTGACAGGTCGGTCTGCAGGTTCTAGACGTTTTAGAAGAATAACACTACATGCACTATTCCAGTGGGATTAGTTATAGATGAGAAGGTGCAGTCATCTAATTACCGGACTGTCTGTGTGATTTTAGTCCTGATTGAATCCACAATGTGAGCATTTTCTCCTGTATAGAGAAAATGCTTGTAGAAATTGGGCAAATTGGCGTGGAGTCACTTGTGGAGCCATTCTCTGCAGCCCAATCTAGCCAACAAGCCCTGGTCCACATTAAGTGTACTAAAGTAATGTGATACACCAGAAAATCAAACCTGCAGCTTGATTTCATGTGGTGATTTTGATTATTGGCTATGTGCAATTCAGTGCAATGACATATAGCTAATAATACATTTGCTGGATTACAGACAGCTGGCTAGGCAGATGAGAGGTATCACCCTAGATGTTAGGATGTTTGGTATGATTGTTACCAGGCCTAGAACGGCTTCATTGTAGCAATCGAGAGTAAATCAAGCAGACGCTTCTATCTATAGTCGTTTGCGCACTCATTCCTAACACTGTGCTGCGCAAATATTCCATAGAAATATTAAACATGAATTAAACTGCAATCATTCATTCATCTTCTGAGCCGCTTATCCTTCTAGGTTGCAGGAGCTGCTGGAGCCTCTCTCAGTGCTCACTGGGCAGAAGGCAGGAAACACCCCACACAGGCTGCCAGTCCATCGCAGGGCAGGCACACAGACATACACATTCACTCATACACTTACACCTCGGTGGGGGGTGGGGGCAATATAGCATCTCCAGTTCACCTGACTTCATGTCTCTGGACTGGGGGAGGAAACCAACACAGACACTGGGAGAACATGCAAACCTTATACAGAAAGGCCCCGGACACCCCAGCTGGGAATCAAGCCCACACCCATCTTGCTGTGAGGCAACAGCGCTACCTACTGCGCCACCCTCAGTCTGATGATGATGATAATGAACTTATTCCAGCCGAATAGTACTTTGTACTCTAGTTTCAGCAGTCACAGTTATGCTACATGCATTGTTAATCAATTTTAATTTAATTTTAATTTAGCTGAGGCCAGTCATTCTCTGAGTAGAGTTTAGTTTTGTGCTATTGTGCTGCACACAGAGGAATTTGTCTTCCGCATTTAACTCATCTGTAAAGTGAAACACCCACATACACACACTCACTAGTGAACACACAGTAAGCTTTTCAAAACGAGCTCTGGATTGTGTGGTCACGCAAACTACAAACCTCATTTCTGGAAAAGCTGAAACATTTTATGATACATGCAACAAAAACAAGAACGTGTGACATCAGTTTTCCGTTTAATTGCTCATTTCAATCCGTTTGGATTGTTGAGGATACTAGTAGCTGCAGTGGGACTTCTGACCATTCTTGCTTCATACAAGATTCCAGCTGCCCAGCTATCTATGGGCACCATTCCTTCTTCATGACTCACCGTACAATATTAATAGGAGACAGATCTGGACCGCAGGCAGGCCAGTCAAGTACATGCACCATGGATTGCTCAGCAACATATGTGGTCTTGATGGCAGCATATGTCGCTCTAAAATCCCAGTATACACCTCCACGTCAATGGTAGCTTCACTTAAAATTCTGACTTGGTCAGGTTCTTCTGATTGGAGCATCTCACATCAAACCACTCTGAATGACATTGTTTACATCTGCCCATTTGAATTGTGGAGGAACTTCTACTTAAATGTGATTAATATTATGCACACCATGCTACCCCAGTAAGAGTCCTTGAGCAATTCTATATACACTATATTGCCAAAAACATTCGCTCGTCTGCCTTCACACGCATATGAATTTGAGTGCCATCCCATTCTTAATCCATAGGGTTTAATAAGATGTCAGCCCACCCTTTGCAGATATAACAGCTTCAACTCTTCTGGGAAGACTTTCCACAAGGTTTAGGAATATGTTTGTGGGAATGTTTGACCATTCTTCCAGAAGCGCATTTGTCAGGTCAGACACTGATGTTGGACGAGAAAGCCTGGCTTGCAGTCTCCGCTCTAATTCATCCCAAAGGTGTTCTATCAGGTTGACACGAGTCCAAGTTCTTCCACAACAAACTCCATGTCTTTGTGGACCTTGCTTTGTGCACTGGTGCGCAGAAGCGTGATTTGTCACTCGGAACACGTCTCCACTGCTCTAGAGTCCAGTGGCGGTGTGCTTTACACCACTGCATTCGACACTTTGCATTGGGCTTGGTGATGTAAGGATTGGCTGCAGCTGCTCGGCCATGGGAACCCATTCCATGGAGCTCTCTACGCACTGTTCTTGAGCTAATCTGAAGGCCACATGAAGTTTGTAGGTCTGTAGTGACTGACTCTGCAGATAGTTAGCGACCTCTGCACACTCTTCACCTCAGGATCCACTGACCCCGCTTTGTCATTTACGTGGTCTACCACTTGGTGGCTGAGTTGCTGTTGTTCCCAATCGCTTCCACTTTGTTATAATCCTACTGACAATCGACTGTGGAATATTTAGTAGTGAGGAAATTTCACAACTGGACAT
Organism: Semaprochilodus insignis; assembly: GCA_034552555.1. Taxonomy (NCBI): domain Eukaryota; kingdom Metazoa; phylum Chordata; class Actinopteri; order Characiformes; family Prochilodontidae; genus Semaprochilodus; species Semaprochilodus insignis. Next base: position 7,841,504 of record CM067483.1, on the reverse strand, counting down.
CCTATCACTGTACCATGCTGGAATTCACTGAGCTCCTGAGAGCGACCCATTCTTTTACTAATGTGTGTAGAAGTAGTCTGCATGCCTATGTGCTTGGTTTTATACACCTGTGGCCATGGAAGTAATTGGAACACCTGAATTCAATGATTTGGATGGGTGAGTGAATACTTTTTGGCAATATAGTGTATATAGCAACTCCTAATCATATACATGCCTACTTTATATAACATGACTATAACTTGCTATAAGCAACTGAACTGAATTGCTATAATAACTGTATGCTGACCTTCTGAATGGTGTCCAGCATGGACCAGCCTCCGTTCCATGGTTTGGTTGACTTCCTCATGCAGTTCAGACTGGCCATGCTATGCCATTTCCTGTCCTCCAGTTTCCGGTAGAAGGCGTTGGCCAGCATCAGCACGCTGTCGTACAGGTACAGGCTTGAAACCTGAGTGAAAGGAAGTGAAACAGTGGAAGAATTAAAGAGCTGTAGGTACATTTGGAATTGCGTCTCACCCCTTCTGCAAAAAAATAGAGTGTGCTGGACAGAGGTTAGGTCAAGAATTTCTTTTGCCACTTTTATTTGAAATGAAGAGAATCGAGTATTTCAGTCACCTGCCTCAGCAAAGCACCCAGTTCAGGCTTAGATCACTGACAAGACCATGAGACACGGAGGTGGCTTACAATGGCTTACAATACAGTTCTATGCAAAAGTGTTGGTGGTATCGGTCCAATTACATTTGCTTGAAGTTCTGTGTGAAAATAAGTTAGACATCTTCTACAGGGAGCACACTTCTGCACAATACACAATTACAGTTCAAAAATCCATTAAATCAATGAAATCCAAAGTAGAATAAGAATTCCGAAGCATTTGCCAATTGCGTTTGCACACAGAGGAATTTGCCTACGACATTTAAGCCATGTGTAAAGTAAAACACCCACATACACACACTAGGGAACAATGAGCACACTTGCCCAGAGTGGTGGGCAATCCACAGCATGCAGGGAGCAGTTGGGGATTAGGTGCCATGCTCAAAGACACTTCAGTAGTGTCCTGTCAGTTCAGGGAATCGAACCTTCTGGTAATGAGGCTGGTCCCTTAACCTCCAGCCCACGACTGCACCCAAATAAAGTATGTTCTCGTTTCCATTCACTAACCAGGGACAGATCCACTTAAACACTTGAAAACAGTATAAATACACATAGTCGAGTCACATTATTATGACCACTAGCTAATATTAAGAGTAACAGCTAGACGGTCCTGGTAGGTTGTCACAGGTATTTGGAGCCATGCTGGCTGCAGTGCATCACACAGCTGCTGGAGGGAACGTGTGGGAGGATCCATAGAGCGAACACGACAATCGAGGTGGACTCACAGATGCTCACTGGGGTTCAAGTCTGGGGAATTAGGGGGCCAGGGTAGTACTTGGAAGTCTTGGTCATACTCTTCCAACCAGTGTTGGACATTTCTAGCCGTGTGACATGCTGCGTTGTCTGGCTGGAAGATCCCATCCACCCCAGGGAAGACAGTCAGCATGTATGGGTGTATGTGATCTGCAAGGATGGATTCATACCCAAATCAGTTGAGAGTGCCTTCCAGATGGATGAGTGGGCCCAGAGAATGCTACAAAAGCGTGACTTCCTTCATGAGCTACACGCTGCCGACATCGAACGTCTGCATTTTACTGACACTGGAAGATGAATAACATGTAGTGGATGGCCATTTGGACTGAGATTAAACAAATGAAGGCTGCACAGTGCTGAATGTGTGACTTCTTTCAAATCAGTAGTCTTAATTGCTATTTGCCAGAAAGAAAGAGACAGCGAAAAAGAAGGACAAAGAGACAGCACGGATATATGTGTGCATAGAGAGAGGGTGAGCGAGAGCTGTAGGGCTTTTCATATGGTTCAGCTCCTGCAAAGAGCGGCCGTCACACTGAGAGACACCTGGAGAGAGAAAACAAACTCAAAGTGACACGGCTGCTGTTATCGCCGAGGAGACGAAAGCTCACGACCGCCTAGCTAAACTAGATACATCACCCTGGCACGCTCGCACGCATGTACAGCCACAAAACGCACGCATAGCAGAGACTGCCTGAAAGTAATTGGAAGAGACAGACAATAAGTATATGTGTGCATGAGAGAGAGAAGGAGGGAGAATGTTTCACTGCAAAGAGCCTTGCATTCGTTGAACTAACTATTATGCATGAAGGTCCCTACAAACTGTCTCATTAACTACACTGAATCTGATGTAGACACTAAAATTAAAATTCTGCTAGATACTGTTCTGTTAACAGCAAACTAAAGTCTAAGTCCCCTGTGACTGAAACGTACCTAATAGTGTGTAATACCTCAACGAGCACAAATAACAGCTGTGACCGGATTTGGCATGTACTGGACAAGTTTCTGGATGTAGTCCACATCAGTGTTCAATGGTCCAGATTTGGCGTTTTACTGGTTGTTCCAGGTAGTCCCACAGATTTTCCAAAGGATTCAAATCTGGGGATTTTGAGGGTCGGTCCAGATGTGTGAATGCTCCTGGATGTTCATCGTGCCACATCGTTCATCTGTAGCCCTGTGAACATGAGAAGTGCCATCTTGGAATACAGGGATAGGAGTGTTATGTTCCTCGGTAAGATGATGAGTAATAGGCAAAACCTGGTTGTCCAGCAGCTCAGTGTAGACACTGTGGTTCAAATTTACTGTCACCTCAACCAGAGAACCAATTTCCACATAATTAAAACACTGCCAGAACATCACAGAGGGGACTCGTGTTTTTGCCTAGGAGGCGCTCCAACCTTTGAAATGAATGGTGCTGTATATACCACCATTACACTCCTTGTAGAAACCAGTGGATTTGCTAAGGCCAAAGATTCAGAGCAGAAAAAGAGAACAGACTTTCCCCTTGGGACTGCCTAGAGACTGAATGGACTTTTATCAACAGTATAATAATAATAATAATAATAATAATAATAATAATAATAATAATAGTAGGAGGAAGAAGAAGAAGAATACACTCATCATCAACAAAAAGTTACCTAGAAGGAATCAACTGTCAGGACAGACCGTTACGATGACTGCCCTTAACACCGCGTCAACGTCATGAAAGACTGCAATGGTGTCGTGCCAGACTGTCATGACTCAGAATGGCAGCAGGTCATCTTCAGTGACGAGTTCTCCTTTTGTCTTGGTGGAGACGGCCAACAAATCCATGTGTGGAGGCACCATGTTCAGCACCAAGAAGAATGGTTTGTTGTCACACGTCACATGTCCAGAAGGCCTGGTGTCACTCCACCTCCACCCCTACTGCACAATCTGCAGGAACTGTGTGAGAATATTCAAACTGCATGGGATGGATTATCACAGGACACCATTATGAACCTCTACAACTCGAGACGTCTGGTATGTTGCATTAGCAAACATGGCAGTCCAACGCCCTACAGTGAGACACTACTTTTGTATGTTTAGCTCAATAAATATTGCCCATATCAGCCTAAACATATAATCATTTATTGTTCCTGCTAACCTTTATCTTCCTTCCCAATAGCACTGCAATCACACACTTCCTTCTGGGTGCAATTACTGTTTTGATGAGTGTATATAGTAGGTATTAAATGTTCAGAAGTGTGCAGAAACTCAGTGAATGTTACATTTCCTCTTGACAGCATATATTACAGCCGTGGCAGTTGGAGGCGGATGCCTGTGTACTGCCCAGTACTACGGAGACCAGCCCCATCATCAGCACCATCTGGAGCTTTGGAGAACACCCCAGAGCCACCCACGTCAACAGAACTGCAGAGTGCTTCAGAGAGCACCCCAGAGCCCTCCTTAAAGACAGTGCCACCCTAGAACCGGCTTCTTATTTCCATGCACTGCCCAGTGCTCCACAGAGCACCCGCAAACCCTGCCTCATCTTGCTGGCCAGTGCTCTGAGCAACATGGAGCCAGCACTCAGTGTGCCATACATAGCAGTGCCACATCCAAAGACTCTCACTTTGTGGCCCAGTCACTTTGTGGTGCCTCCAAGTTCACCATGGGAGCTGTACTCTACTGGGAGGGGACTGTGGTAGTTGGCGGCATAGCTGCCACTAGAACCTCAAGCCAAGTGTCTCTAAGAGAGTAGGACAGGATGAGAGACTGCTGGCTGGAGACAGGTTAAACTCTTTCTGAGTAACCTCAGCAGGCTCTATGTTCAGTATTGGGTTTGTGCTTCTGTCTAAATGAAACGTTTTGCTTTCCAGCAGCTTTCCTTAGCTTACCAGCCAGTGTGGCTCATCTCCTTCCCATTCACTAGCTGCTAGCAAACATGCTAATGCAATCATTTCCGGGTTGTCGTCTTCGTTCTAAGAATCCTCCCCCCATGTACCCTCCAGCAGCTGTGGGATGGACTCCAGTCAGCATGGCTCTAGATACCTTACTGAGCCTTACCGGACCTTACTGAGTAACTCCTAGCCCGTCTAGCTGCTGTCTGCGCTGCACACGGTGGTTACTCTGGATATTAGCTGGTGGTCATAATAATTGTGACTTGACTGTGTAGTATTGCAGAGATAGAATTTACCTCTACCAGGAAACATTTGTTAGTTGTGTAGTGGTGTAGCATTGTGTTTTGTGTAGCTGTTAGCATGTTATGCTAACACCATGCTTTCTTTGAGTCTGCTCATTGGACTGACTGCAGTGTTATTAGGAGGAGTTTATGATTACACTGTTGATGTAAGATTTGCTCCTTTATTCACTTCACTAGATGTTCAGCTTCTGGACAAAACCTCGTCTCCTGTGGAATCATTCAGCCTCTTTCCTTCATTGTCTACCTACTCTTAAATGATCCAACCGGAAGCAGTACCTTCAACAGATTGACAAGATTTAAATAGCTCAACCCAACTAATATAACAAGCGGTTTCTCCAGATTTAACACAAAATTTAACTTTTACTGACAACTGCGGGATTATTCACCGCTTCATGACATGCGTCTTTAGTGCATACCCAGACTCCAGTTTCTGGCAGCATTCCAGAGGAATCTTTGCCCATTCCTCATGGGCAACGGCCTCCAGTTTGGGATCACTGTCTTGTTGGAAGATTGTTGGATGTATGGAAGCTGGATTCCATACAGAAGTCTCTTAAGATTTCCAGATAACGTGATTGAATCCATCTTGCCCGCCACATGCTGCAGGTTTCCAGTGCCAGGGGAGCAAAGCAGCCCCAGAGCATCACTGAGCCCCTGCCATGCAGACTGTAGGCAGGGGTGTTCTCTTGAGTGTGTGCTTCATTCTACCTCCTCCAGACATACCGGCCTGAAAGGTTCCAGTTTTGTTTCAGTGCCCCACAGAACAGAATACCAAAACTTTGTTGGTTTATTTATATGGCTCTGAGTATATTGGAGTCAAGTTCTCTTGTGCTTTGGGTCAGTATGTGTACGTCTTGGAGTTTGGGCATAGAGACTTTTAGAGTTTAGTTTGCACCCTAATGTGCAAACAGAAATCTTGGTGCACTCAAGGGTTTTTGACCACCTGCCTTTTCAGGAACCTGGTGGCAGCCGGTGATAGCCTGTCCTTTTAGGTGTAGCCAGTGTTCCATTAAGTGTGAACTTCCAACTACAACATTCCTTTTCCTTGTTTGTGCAAGGCAGTAATCTCCTCTCTCAACATTTTGCCCCGCTCTCTTGACTTATTGCCGTTTTTCTAACATGCAGTCAAATGTCTCAGCCAGCAAACCCCTAGCCAGTACAGATATTTGATTGGGGGGTGTTTTATCTCAAGCACAACTGACACAACTAATAAAGCCCTTGAGACGACCCCCGACTTGCAAATGCTCCTATAGGGGATTCTGTTCTTGTGGTTGAATAATTCTGAGACTGCACTAGTCATTAAAAGTGACATTTTATGCTAAATTTGGATTAACCACTTGTTATGTCAGTTCCTTTGAGCTATTTAAATTGTTTATGTTTGATTGGTTTATCGCAAACAGCTAACAGTTTGTACATTTGGCTAATAAACCTAATTTGCAATGGGTGTTCAATAATTTTGATTGCCACTGTACAATGAGAGAGAGAGTCAGCATGGGAACAAATGGAGGAGAGGGAGAATTGAATGAAAGAACAATGACTTGAGCGAGTCAGTGGGAGAAATAAAGGCCTGCAGTGCATGTAATGAATAAGAGCACGGTCTCATCCATGCTGGGTCAGCGGTCACTAACCCTCCTCCCAAAGATCTACCTTCCTGCATTTTTCACTTTCATCGCATATCTGCCACAACTCATCCCGCTAATTAAGGGTACCTGAAGGCAGTAATTGGGTGGATCGGGTGGTGTTGATTAGGGCCTGCTGGAAGGTTGATCTCCAGGAGCAGGGTTGGTGACCACTGAGCTAGGTCATGCATGACATTTCTGGATGGAAATTGAGACGGTGCTGTATTTCCATCTAAGCACACATGCCAAAATCATTGATAACTATGGTACGTGACAGAGGAGGAGCTTTAATAAAGCACCCAGTAATATAATAGCCTTGAATGGGGTTGAACAATGACAATGACAATGTGCATACATTATATTACAAGGTACAGAATATGTCTTTGGTTAAGTGCCACCATGATACTGGAATTCACATCAAGCATAATCAAATGGGTAAAATGTAAACCTCAAACTGTATATTGTTTTGTAGTCCTGACTCAACCTGTCCTGGTTGATCATTATATATTCTATGCTTGTTTGACAGTGTCGTGTATCTGCACCCTGCAGTCCTAAACAATGTGCTTCTGTTGTGTGTCGCACCATGGAGCCTAAAGTATTTATTATTTATATTTATTGAGCTACACATACAGAAGTCTGTCTCTCAGCATGGCATCAGGCCGCCATGTTTGCTAACCCAACAGGCCAGACGTCTCAGTATGGAGTTGTAGAGGTTCCTAATGGTGTCCTGTGATAATCCGTCCCATGCAGCTTGTGCGGTAGGGGTGGAGGTGGAGTGACACAAGGCCTTCTGGACATTTGACGTGTGACAACAAACTGTTAATCTTGGCACTCATCACGGTGCCTCCACACACGGACTTGTTGGTCGTCTCCACCATGACAAAGCGAGACTCGTCACTGAAGATGACCTGCTGATCCATGGCAGTCTGGCATGACACCATTGCAGTCTTTGGTGACATTGACGTGGTGTTAAGGGCAGTCGTCGTAACAGTTGGCGTGCATGTAGTCCTGCGTCGTGCAGCTGTCTGCCAATGGTTCTGGCACTAACACGATGACTCATGGAGGGCGTCACTGCTTGCTGAATGTCTGCAATCGTGGATGTTGGGTCAGGTACAGCGATAAGACCCGTCCTTGCTTACATCATATGCATGGTTGAGTGTGAAACTTGAATCACTCGCATGTTTCACAATGTCAAACCTACCCACCAAGTTTCATTCCTGTCCTTGATTCTTTCTGGGTCTATTTGTGCAACTGTTCTTTTGATGATGAGTGTATATCATGGAATGACATTTGACACTTGAGGCAAAGTCGTTCAGGGTTTGAAGCGAAATGCTCCATTCTAGAGAACTAACTGAAGCATTTATTCACAGTGGTGACAGGAACCAGGTGTCAGTGGCAATTAACAGCTCTAAAAGCCAAATCATGGAACATTATTAGATGTACTGGTTATAAATGACATTGACATTGTTTTATAATACAGTAATAAAGACGTGTTTACAAGACATTCACAGTGGAGAGGTGCATGGACACCATTCTGAAGCCAAAGAGTCCCCAGAGAAAATGTTACACACACATTACACAGACTATAAGGACAAAAGTATTGGGACACACTTCATAATTATTGGTTTGGGTGTTTCATTGAGTCCCATTGCCACAGGTGTACTTCGAGCATGGTATTGTAACAGGATGCCATCATTGTGACAACATTCCAACCTCTGTCGGCATTATCAGCACAAAAACTGTGTCCTGAAGACTTCATGGCTTTCCATAAAGTTCATGAGTTTCCATGGCTGAGCAGCTGCATGCAAGCCTTACATCACCAAGCACAGTGCCAAGCATTGGATGACGGTGTGTCAAGTGCCACAATTGGGCTCTGAAGCAGTGGAAACGTGTTCTGTGAAGTGACAGACATGCTCCTCTATCTGGCTTTGGCAAATGCCAGGAGATCGTTACCTGCCTGACTGTATTGTGCCAACTGTAGAGTTTGGGGGTGGGATAATGGTATGGGCTTATTTTTCAAAGTTAACTGTATGCCTCCAACTTTATGGGAACAGTTTGGGGAAGGCCCTTTTCTGTTCCAGCATGACTGTCCCAGTGCACAAAGCAAGGTCCATAACGGCAGGTTGGGTGAGTTTGGCGTGGAAGAACTTGACTGGCCCACACAGAGCCCTGACTTCAACCCCACTGAACACTTTTGAGATAAAATAGAATGGAGACTGTGATCCAAGCCCTCTCGTCCAACATCCGTTTTTCACCTCACAAATGATCTTCTGGATTAATGGGCAAACATTCCCACAGACACACTCCAAAATCTTGTAGAAAGCATTCCCAGTCGTGTGGATGCTGTTATTCCTGCAAAGCATGGGCCGACCCTATATTAATGCCTATGGATTTAGATGGTGATGTCATAAAAACTAATGTGTGTAATGTGTGCGTGTCCCTATACTTTTGTCAATACAGTGAATATAAATCATAGAAGATATGTGGGTCCGCAGGTTATTTTGGATTGGCAGTCGAATGGCTGTTTGTGTTGTAGACATCATATCCCCTGGTTCCTATCACTCCCACTGTATAGAAAACTGAGTCTGTATTACCTCTTTTCCACCAACAAAGTGCCATTGCTTGTTCCCGTGCTGGTCCCCAGGCTCTACTGAACCCCTTAAGAACGGGCCCCCTTTTCTACTGGTTTTAGAGCCTAGCGATTACGTATCTGGCGATGGGCGGTCCTTAGTCCGTAAGCAGAAGTGGGTGGACAGTGCATAAAAACAACATGGCGGAACATGGTCTTCAAGTGCAAACTGTACTTCCTGCTTTGAGGGCATATATCTTACCATCCCGAACCAACTCTTTCAGCAACTGTGCTCAGCCCAGAGGGACTGTCATAGACAGCGATCACACAGGACAACTCGTACGTGTTTCCTCTTTCCGTTATAAAGGTGTACTATTATAAAGCAGCAAGTTAAGGTTCTTAGCTATCTGTAGTGTTTCCCACATTACGGATCTCCTGCATGGATTAAATGGCAAATGTTTTGAATGCTTCACATTTTAGCTCAATAGAAAACAGACGCTTCCTGTTGAATGCACTCATCCACAAGCACATCACTGGTGGGAAACGATTGTTCCCGAGTTCAGCTCAGTGCAGTTCATCGTGCAGCACCACGCCCCTTTGTCGCTTGCCTCACAGGTTCCACGGTTATAGACAAGAGAGTTAATGGTGCTGGAACACACCTATTTTTCTGACCGTGAACCAGTTTATTTGCGGACAGGTTCAGACAGGTTCAAGATTTTGGCACCGGCACTGGAACCGGTACCATGTTAGTGGAAAAGGGTTATATGTTTCTCTGCAATGAACCATTTCACATCAGACCGCTCGGAATGCCCGTTTATTATGCAATTATGCAATTTTCTGATTACTTGATTATGCAGACTTTGGCATTCCCCATTAAAGAAGGATAAAATATCCAAACAAGCTTTTTATGTGCAGTGAGAATCCAGTTCATCCCAAAGTGAGCATCCTAATCCCATATGATGCAGATACATTCTCTGGATGTTTGGATGTGTCAAGTTTGGATGTGTCAACTGGTTAAACCAACCAAGTCATTTTGATCAGAATGACACATATCTTTAAGACGGAATTTCTCTGCTGTCCTCCAGGACACCAGGTGTTGCTGACGACATGGGTGGAGTACCTCTGGGGTACCTGGCAGCGCTGTGGTCAGTTATCAAAGAGGAATAAGAGTCTAGGGGCTGTTTTTCAGGGTTTGGACCTGTATTTCCAGTGAAGGGTGATGTTGATGCTACAGCATGCAAAGACCTTTAGACAATTATATGCTTCCAACTTTGTGTTTGGGAAAGAACTCTTAGCCTGTTCCAGCATAACTGCACAAAGTCAGCTCCATAAAGACATGGTGTGATGAGCTGGGTTGTGGTCCTGACCTCAACCTCGCTGAACTCCTTTGGGGTGAACTGGATCATCAATTCTGAGCCAGACTTTCTTTTCCAACACAAGTGTTTGACTTAATAAATGCTCTTTTGACTGAATGGACACAACTTCCCACAGACACACTCCAACATTTTATAGAAAGCCACCCCAAAATAATACCCATGGTTTTCAAAATGAAATTTCCAACTAGCCCATACTGCTGGAACAGCCAGGTGTCCACATACTTTTGGCCACATTTAGGTTATATCGTAAAATGCAGTGATATGATCGCAATATTTTGTCAGCATCATTCAGCCCTAGAGTGCATTCATGATAACCACTGGTGAGGAGACGGATCAAACCTCCTGGAGATTCAAGTAGAGAGGAACGTGTCTGGGATCTCACCATTCCACTTCACACCAAATCAATCCCATCCATCCCACATCACACAGCTGAGCACGCTCTGTTACTCACAAAAGCATGGCTCCATCCGGCCTCATCTCGGCCTGGGTCACAGGCGCTGCACCCTTACCGTTTTGCCTGAATGGCCATAATATCATACCACAAATGACACTGAACCATTCCCTTCATTTAGGGACTGGGAAATGTGTTGACGCTGATTAAGAAGCACTAACATCAAACTCATAAATCAACAAGTAGCCCAGCTGCATGCATGAAGCTAACTGCTGTAGACCCGTTGATGATCAGTGAGGCGGTTCGTGCATTTTCCCCTGGGCCGCAGGGCTAAACCAGAGCATGAACACTCCTCTTTGGGCTGATATGGGAGTTTATGTAGAAAGAGTTCATACACTCTAGCATATATATACAAGTCATATCATGTCTAGCCGTCAGGTTGACTGAACATAATTTCGCTAATGATGAAGGGGCTCGAACTCTCACTGTCAGAACTGAACGGCAGTGATGGGGAAAACATGAATGCTGGTGCTGTCAATGCACACAAAAGTTATTAACCTCATTCTGCTATGCATTCATTTTTAATTATTATTATTATTTTAATTACATGCATATGCAAATAATGAATTAAATATGCATTTGGTTCGCATTCGGGGTTGATGTCAATGGTTTATATGTGCACTTTTCTATTGTGACTATTTTTTTGTTTGTTCAAGTTTGAAAAAATGAGAACAGGATGTTTTGATGTTCTGCAAAACAAGGCAAATGACTTATGGTTTTTATCCCCCAATGTTTGATTTGGTTGAATCAGTGTTTAAATTTTTTGATTAGATGTTTTTACCAAATGTTTGTACCAAAAGTCGTGTGTTCCAGACTAATTTTTAGACTTTGGGACACACGACCCTCAACCCAAAGGGTTGTAATGGGATGCTGACCATGTGGCCATATGGGACAGTGATGCAGTCTTACTTCCTGCTCAAAATGCAGGGGTGATTAGACATGGGCAGCCATCACCATCTCTACAATCTCATTTAACACCTGGGGTTTAAATAGACCGCATTTATACTGAAGCATGGTACACCAGTTTGACCTAATTGGTAGATACACTCATTATCGTCAAATAGCTGCCCCCAGAAGGAAGTGTGGGATTGCAGTGCTATTGGGAAGGAAGATAAAGGTTACCAGGAACAATAAAAGATGATAAATTTAGACTGATATGGGCAATATTTATTGAGCTACACATACAGAAGTAGTGTCTCTCAGTATGGTGTCAGACCGCCATGTTTGCTAACCCAACATGCCAGACGTCTCAACATGGAATTGTAGAGGTTCCTAATGGTGTCCTGTGATAATCCATCCCATGCAGCTTGAATATTCTCACACAGTTGCGGTAGGGGTGGAGGTGGAGTGACACCAGGCCTTCTGGACATGTGACGCGTAACAACAAACCATTCATCTTGGTGCTGACCACAGTGCCTCCACATACGGATTTGTTGGTCGTCTCCACCAAGACAAAAGCTGGAATCGTCACTGAAGATGACCCGCTGACATTCTGTGTCACTCCATGACAGTCTGCCACGACACCATTGCAGTCTTTGGCGACAATGACGTGTTGTTAAGGGCAGCCAAAATGCTCTGCGTGCATGTAGTCCTGCGTCGTGGAGCCATCTGCCAACAGGATGGCATCACTGCTCATTGAATGTCCGCAATCATGGCTGTTAGGTCAGTCAGGTACAGCGTTCTTATGATGTCAAACCTACTCGGCAAGTTTTACTTCTTTCCTTTGATTTCTTTGATTCCTTCTGGTGCAACTGTTTTTTATATTATTATACGACGAGTGTATGTAACATAATAGCATATGTTTTTGGATGCAGGCTTCATACATGGAATGAAACTTTGGCCCAAAGAGTATTTAGCCTCAGGTAAATTTTATTGGATTAGCCCTGATGTAGTACTTCTCATAGTGACCAGTGTGAGTATTCTTACTGACCTCAAGGGACTGCAGGTAGCCCTCCTGGGGGTCGCAGAGCAGCGAAGAGATGCGGTGGTTATTCCTCATGCAGCGAATGTTTGTGTCCCTCCACAGAGGAAAGATCTGCCTGATCACGGTCATGCGGCCAAGAGCACTGTGGACCAGCTCCATGATCTCGGTATCACTCACCTCCTACGCTCACACATACACATGGGGGAAAGCAGGGAGAAAAACACTGGCTTTAGTCACACAATCACAAAGAACAAGAAAGGAAGTCTGAAAACAAGCTTCAGGCTGGCTTGAGAAACACTGGTACTGGTAGATCCTACAACAGCAACTGGTTCGAAAGTGGACCACTAAGCAATACGGAAAAATGCTCATTAAAGTACTTTGGCGTATTTTTCTTGTATCTGCTCGTTCTTAAAAAATAATTACATCATAATAATTTTAATCTGAAAGGTCAAAGTAATATTTGCTTAAAGTAATGCTTGCTAAATTTGCATGTCCTTTCTATGAAACTTCATTCCTACCAGGAATGAATTATGAAAATACTGACTTATCAAACCACAATAATAAAACTTGCTGTGTTGAACTTATTTATTCAGTATATCAAAACAATTATGTCAAACTTTGGATGTGTGCTTGTTATGTCCAATTAATTACTTTAATTAAATACTAAAATTAGTATTTTAGAGCTAGGATCATGTTGTTTTGATTTATTATGTGGCAATAATTTACCATGCCAAAATGGCCATAATTTTGAGAAAATAAGTCATTACGTCAAAATAAAGACTTACATTTATAAAACTGCTTGCTTACTCAATATTTATAACTCATTATTCTGATAATATGTATTAGTAATCTGTCTTAATAACTCAATCTCAAGACTACAAATCAATATTTAAATACTATAATTTGTTATTTCTTGATAATACATCAATTATGGAAATACAAGTTTCTGTTACCTAACTAATTTTGCTAATATAAGGAAAAAGCTAATTTTCATTAATATAGTTTCTGTTAGCTAGCTAAGTTTGCTAATACAAGGAAAAAGCTCATTTTCATTACTACAAGTTACTGTTAGCTAGCTAATTTTGCTAATTTAAGGAAAAAAGCTAATTTTCATTAATATAAGTTTCTGTTAGCTAGCTAAGTTTGCTAATACAAGGAAAAAGCTAATTTTCATTACTACAAGTTTCTGTTAGCTAGCCAATTTTGCTAATTTAAGGAACAAAGCTAATTATCATTAATATAAGTTTCTGTTAGCTAGCTAATTTTGCTAATATAAGGAAAACACCCGTTTTCATTACTACAGGTTTCTGTTAGCTGGCTAATTTTGATAATGTAAGGGGTCCAAGGGTCCAAGGAGGCAACAAAACAAACAAGCAGAACTTTTAATTTAAAAGTAACAATGGACCTTAAAGTATCCTAAAGTAGATTTTTGAAATACTCGAGTAGTTTTTCAATACAGACTTATTTTGTGTGAGAAATGCTTTTTTCAATATTCATAGTTGACTGGATTATCACTACAGTAGCACTGTAGTCTTTAGTGGGACATTTCAGTCCCTGGTCAGATGTACTGAAAAACAGAGCAGCTGCCGATGTGCTACTGCAACCGTAAGCTTACACAGTGTACGGGTATGGTATGTATATCTGATGAAACAGCTAATAACGGTTTTTGCAAGGTACCTAATAAAACAGTTGTGTATTAATATCACTTAGAGCTTTCACAAAGCTACAGAATAAGCTGTGTGCATTATACGTGACAAGACTGGAAAGAGGTGGGTGAACAGCATAGTGTGGTCAGATCCTTCATGGAGGTAGATCGATAAAGGTACAGCGAGTCAGAGCAGAGGGTCAATCCCCACACTACACCCTGTTCAAACATTCACCCACACAGCATTCCAACCCAGGAAGGATCATCTCTATAAACAGAGGGTCAGTATGGGTTAGGGCTGTGTAGTGCATTGTCTTCTCCTGCCTTCCCCTATGTCTGTCTTGCTCTGTCTGTCTGTTAATCATTCTTTCACTCTATTCAGCTATTTCACATGAGTCAGATATACATTACGTATGTATGTAAGATATGCCAAAAGTATGTGGACACTGGACCGTCACACCTATGAGAGCTTATTGGACATCCCATTAACATAAACATTAATATACAGTTACAGTTGAACCTCTGCCCCCCAGGTGTATTGACATGGGCATCCCCTATTCTGGGAAGGCTTTCCACATGGTTATGGAAGTATGTCTATGGGAATATGTGCCTATTCGGTCAAAAGAGCATTGAGAGTTTGGGGTGGAGTTGGGTTCAGGGTTCTATGTAGGACTCTGCAGTTCCTCCATCCCGAACCCATCAAATCAAGGTCTTTCTGGACCTCACTTTGGGCACAGGGCACAGTCATGCTGGAAACTGTGAATGGTACTTGTAAACTGTAGTGCATGTACAGTACCAGTCAAAAGTTTGGACACGGCTCCTCATAGCAGGTTCTGTTTATAATTATACAATCCACCTTAAAAAACAGTAACACTTTACTTGAAGAGTGGCTACATAATACATTCATAACATCTTACATGAACACTTCATAACCTATTCATGAATGTTAAATTCATGAATTCATTTAACTTTCATTAAGCATATATGTTTTTCATGATTTTAAAATGGTACTATGACATTTTACTGGGAAAGCATTTTTTAAAATAAAAGTCCTCATTTATTACTTTGAAAAACTAATAGTTTGGTAATACTTTACTTGACTATAATGTCTACTTAACACATTCATAACATCTCACATAAACACTTCATAACACACCAATGTATGTTTAAATCAACATTCATAAAATGTACACATTTTACACAATATTAATATGGAGCACAATGTCATTTTACATAGAAACATTTTCATTACTTTAATTTATTACTTTGACAAACTAGATTATTTGCAGAGAAAATGTCCCATTTCCGGACAGACAAAATAAAAATTACTTGAGCAGAAAGTGCTTTGACACTTTCTGGTCCTTTTTGTCTAGACTTTCAACATAGTTTGCTATTTGTTATTCTGTCTTCCTTCTATTTTTTGTCTTCTATAAATGTTTATTCTGCATTGGTTATAGGGTTTATTCAACAGCCCATACACTGTTTAGGAAAACATTATTCATCCTGATTTTAAGTCATTTAGGGTTAAATGCCCAGAGGTTTTAATTTTTGTTCTTCCTCATTTATGGTACTGGAGAAAGCACATGTATAAGTGTGCTAACTTGATAACTTGATCGATAACTTAATAAGCTTAATAACATTTTCCCCAACAGTGTGTAGACCATTGAATTAACCCCTTTACTAGAAAATCAGTAAAGTCAGGTCATTTTTATTTTGCCTGTCCAGAAATGAGACATTACACTAAAAATATCAAAATAATATAGTCTGTCAAAATAATAAATGAAACTACTATTATGAAACTACTTAAAAATGACTTAGTATTCCATATTAATATCATGTAAAACATGTATACATTATGAATGCTGACATGAACATTCATGAATAGGTTATGAAGAGTTTGTGCTATGTACACAACCTTCAAGGAGGTGTTCTGAAATGGAACTTCACAGGAGGATGAACCAGCTTTCTCAACCTGCAGTGGAGGCTGATAGAACAAGGTTTATTTCTAAGCAGTTTTGGAGAAATTCTATTTGTCTGTCCATCATGAATATTCACTAAACTGAAAGGGCAACTAGAGCTTTTACACTGTGCAGAAAAAGAGATCAAAGTTTTTACACCACTAAATACGTATTATAGGTATAAATAAATATTATATAATACTGTAATACATCAAGAGTATATGTGGTATATCAGAATATGTGCTGTTTCAGACTGTCATCAGTTGGAGCTGTTACATGCAAGACTGTAGAGCCTTTAAGATCACCAACAACATCCATTTAGATTGATGTGCCTAAATATTTGACTGGTAGTGTATATGAACATTTGCTTACTAGCTTCTGTCCATATTTTCACCGTGAGGAGACAATTCAACGCTGTGGGTCTGAAGGGATGTGTGGAGGTCAAGAAGCTGAGAACAGTGAGTTAGCAAAAGCCTAAATGTGTCATTGGGCTTAAATGGATATGCTCTATTGTTTCACAGGGAGTGCACACTGTAGTGCATATTACCACATTCTGTACTGGGCCTTGCGTACATCTGGCCCTCTGTCTCTGTCATTTCCCCACATATTATAGTCTGTCTAGCATCGCTGTAAGACAACACTGACCTCAATGTGTAAGAGCCCAGCCAAAATAAAAGACTGTAAGATCTGGAAGGAAATATTATCCGATTCAACAGCAACTTGATGGCCTTCAGGAACAAAACAAGAACAAAAAAACAAGCCGATATTGCTTGTCCTGCGGTGACCCAGGGCGCGTCACGTTGGGACCGCAGATGTTCTGCGAATTCATTAATCAAAACAGTTTCGCCTGACACATGAATTATCTGTGATATGGTGTTCAGTCGGAGTTATTAATCATCCAGGACATGAATTAGAAACACTTTGACGATCAACTAGATACAATCTAGAGTCACGATCTCTGGAATACTGAGGCGCGTTGCCAGATCTTCTTGTACTGTGAAAATTGGGAGGTGAAAATATGTGTTTGTGTGACTGAGAGAGAAAGAAAGAGAGCCAGAAATAGACAGGCAAATTAATTCCCAGTCCTGTCATAGTTTGGTGTGCATGATGTTAGGTACTCTCTAAAATCTTCTCTAAAAAAACAATTTGTGGAAGATAAATGTATGAAAATATTCTAATATGATGCTGCTGTTCTACAACCATGTTGGGGCGCCATGCAAAACGTGAATTAGAACAGGATGCAATGATGTAAAAATCATTTAAACTGTATATTTATAAATAAATAAATGAATAAATAAATAAATAATAAATGTAACACAATGTAATGTAACAACAGTAATAATAGTAATAATAATAATACATTTAATTCTTATATAGCGCTCTTCAAGAACCCAGAAAACAGACAGGAAAATAAATATAAAGCATCAATAACAGTAGACATCTCACACCTGCTGGCTCTCCTCTCACCCCGATCTCCCGGACTCCATTTCCCATAACCCACCACCCGATGATGTCACTGTCACATGTCCACCACCTCCCAATCCTATTCCGTTTTCTAGATCTGAGTCACCCGAGTATTGATCACACCTATTGTTAATTTAGTCTGTTTATACAAATACTCCTCTCTCACACTGCTCATTGAGAAGTATTGCCAGTGCTTACTGAGCGGGTTTCTCTGCTATTACTCTTGTTTGCTACTCTGGTTTTGACTTTATTCTGTTTCTCTGATTTACTCTTTTGTCTTTGCCCTTTTTGGTACTTTTGCTGGTCTGTTGTTTGCCTGGTTTTGACGTTTGCTTGTTTCTTGACTCTGACTCTATCTTGCCCTTCTGTTATGTCCGCCTTGCTCTTGTTGCTGCTGTGTTTGATTACAAACCTGTTAAATAAACCTCGCCTTGATTTTAGCTCAGCGCTCGTCACGATCTGTTTGTCCATCAACACAAGACAATATGAGCAAGATCCTATGGAGGAGCAGCTCAGGCTTGAGGCAGGTTATAAGCGAGCGTGAAGAGAGATCTGTTTCAAGATTAGATTTAAATACAGAAAGAGTTCTGGAAAGTTTGACCAGATGCTCGGTCACCAAAGCCATTCAGGCTGGATGGCGGAATGGTGAGTAGCCATATAGTACAAAGACAACATATCAAATGTTGAATGTCGGCGAAGTTGGTTAACGCTGAAAAAGACCTGCTAATTCGCAACAGCTCCATAACATAACTGGGTATTAAAAAAGCATCACATAGAGGCTGAGTCTTTCAGAAGTAAAGATGGGGAGGGGTTCACTAGGCTGTGAAAGACTGCACAGACAAATAGTGCAACCATCCTCAATGTAAAACAGCAAAGCAGATTTAATCATCTACATAATATCATTACCAGATTCAGAGAATCCAGAGAAATCTCTGTACACAGGGAAACAAGGCCAAAAACCAGTACTGGATGGTTGTGATCTTTGTGCCCTCAGATGGCACTGCATTAAAAAAAAACAGACATGATTCTACAGTGGAAATCACTGCATGGGCTCAGGAACACTTCCCAAAACCCAACATCATCTGTGAGCACAGTTTGTCACTTCATCCACAGATCCAAGTTAAAACTTTACCATGCAACGAAGAAACCACATATGAATTTCGAAACACCGCTGACTTCTCTGGGCTTACAATGTTATCAGTTAAGGGTAAGCCTGTAGAGCCTTTAAAATCACCAACAACATCCGTTTAGATGGGTGTCTTTAAATTTTTGACTGGTACTGTAATTACGGTTTTGACTGGTGGTCTCTGACTTTTGCACAGCACTCTCTGGTTCTAACAAAAAATGAGGACCATGTTATTGACCCAAACCAGCAAAAACAAAATTCCTGACTCTAGCTTCTGGCTTATCATGAGCTCATTTTGAGTCTAGAGCTCTTGAGGCAGTGCATAAAAACCTGAGGAGTCTCTTGACACATTCAGATGTTCAGATTTGCCCTCTGTTCTGGGAGATGGTACGAGAGCAAGAGACGTCTGGCCCTTATTTTACAGTCCAGACATGCGATGCAAATGAGTGGAGACTGTGACGGAGTGAGGGCCGATGAAAGGATAATTTGTGGACACAGAGATGCGCATTACTGCCGGTGCCTGATTAGATCGCAGTAACAGTGTTCCAGTTAGGTGGTGCACATGTATGTGTGCACACCCACACACAAGCAGAAGAGCAGAAGAAACGGCTACCGTGTTCCACTTCAGCAGTGCTGCAATTCAGCGCTCGTAATTCAGCGCTAATGCACATGACTGGAGCGGTGGAGTAGGACGCAGCTGTTCTGTGGCTTCATGAGGTCATGCTGAGAGTGAAACATGTCTCGCTGTGTGAAGCTGCCTGTGTTAAAGCACTGCATGAAGGCTGCACTTATTGGATTCAGCGGGATCTTTGTGGACCAAGTCTGCTTCTAAACAAAGTATCTGTGTTTTATTGTGTTTGTAATGCATGTAGGGCTTTTGTGTGAAATTACACTCATCATCAAAAGAATAGCTGCACCCAGAAGGAAGTGTGGGATTGCAGTGCTATTGGGAAGGAAGATAAAGGTTACCAGGAACAATAAATGATAATAAATTTAGACTGATATGATCAATATTTACTGAGCTACACATACAGAAGTAGTGTCTCTCAGTATGGCGTCGGGCCGCCATGTTTGCTAACCCATCATGCCAGACGTCTCAGCATGGAGCTGTAGAGGTTCCTAACAGTGTTCTGTGATAATCCATCCCATGCAGCTTGAATATCCTCACACAGTTCCTGCAGATTGTATAGTACGGGTGGAGGTGGAATGACACCAGGCCTTCTGGACGTGCGACGTGTCATTTTGGAGCTGACCATGGTGCCTCCACACATGGATTCGTTGATCGTCTCCACCAAGAAAAAAGCGAGACTCGTCACTAAAGATGACCTGCTGCCATTCCAAGTCACTCCATGACAGTCTGGCATGACACCGTTGCAGTCTTTGATGACGCTGACGTTGTGTTATGGGCAGTCATCGTAATTGTCTGCATCGTGCAGCCGTCTGCCAATGGTGCTGGCACTAACAGGATGACTCATGGAGGGCATCACTGCTCGCTGAATGTCTGCAAACGCGGCTGTTGGGTCAGTCAGGTGCAGCGATAAGACCCGTCCTTGCTTATGTCACATGAGCCGCAGATGAGAATGTGAAACTTGATTCATTCACATGTCTCACAATGTCAAACCTACCCACCAAGTTTCATGCCTGTTGGTTGATTCCTCCTGGGTGCAGCTGTTCTTTTGACTATTAGTGTATATGCTAGTGAGCACATACCCAAGAGGCCAGATTGATGTAGGAACTGTTCTGCATTTGATTCATGAAGATGTTGTGTTGCATTGAAATGTGCAAAGGTTTGAGCATAACTGATGAATAAGCTTCAGATGCATAAAAAACAAACACACTTACTGGCCCTAAAAAAGACCACCTAATCTAAATAGCATTCACCTACTGACATACCACAGTGTGTTGGGTTTGAAACTAAGCAATGCATATGAGCTCAAAGTGCAGACATTACTTTGATGGTAGTTACACCCAACCCCCAAATCACCTGCCAAACAACCAGACCATCCACCCACCCCATCCCCAATCACCAACCCCTCACACCAGGATGCAAATTCATGGCTGGAAATAGTTTACATTCAATGACTGCCTGAAATGTGTGGGGCCCATAGGCATAAAAGGACACCTAGTGATGCTCTAACAGGGTTTTATTGCAGCTGTCCTCAGTCCTCCTTGTTCTTGACCTTCGCTGTTGTCACCAGTAAGTGAATTTGTGCTCAGTTGAACTGAGGTGAGAACTTTCCAATTCTTTGCCTTAAAGTTTTCAGTTGCTTTCGCAGTATTTCTTTGGATCCAGTGACCTGTCTGTACTGTGTTCAATGAGGTTTAAGACATTTTGCTGAATCTGAATTTCAAAAAGATAAATTTTTTCAGGGTAAGATGCCTTTGTGAGCATTTTACAGACACGTGTTCTAACCCCTCCTGTATGAATATGGAGGAAGTGGGACTGGGGATGCCAGACATCACTGTTGAGCCTTCTGAAGGTGTTGTAGGCTTAATTCCACTAGACACTGACAAAAGTAGGCGCCCACCTGACAACCCTGTGAAATGCTCACAAAGGCGTCTTTGCTGTTGTTAGTATTGTTAAATACCAGTGTAATGTCTTAATGCACCCTGTTGTGTTATACACCCACTGTCAAAAGAACAGCTCCACTCAGAAGGAAGTGTGGGATTGCAGTGCTATTGGGAAGGAAGATAAAGGTTACCAGGAACAATAAATGATGATAAATTTAGACTGATATGGGCAATATTTATTGAGCTACACATACAGAAGTAGTGTCTCTCAGTATGGCGTCAGGCCACCATGTATGCTAATGCAACGTGCCAGCCATCTCAGCATGGAGCTGTAGAGGTTCCTAATGGTGTCCTGTGATAATCCATCCCATGCAGCTTGAATATTCTCACACAGTTCCTGCAGATTGTGCGGTAGGGTGAAGGTGGAGTGACACCAGGCCTTCTTGACATGTGACAGGTGAGCTGAATTTATATTAAACATTAACTAACACTGTTTCATTTCTTCTTAACATTTTAACTCTCGGTTAAAGGTGTTTCTCATATGACACTTTTTATATATTTTTTAAATATATTTTTTTAATCTAATCTTTTAAATATATATGTAATTTAATGTATTTTAAATTACACCGGACGGAAATGAATGATTGGGAATTCTGAAAAAATGAAATGACTGTAGTTTGTTCCCTGATTTTAGTTACTTTATTTTCCTCCCTGCTCTTTTCACAACCTAACATTAACGCTAATCTTTGGATAGCCAAATGACACAGTTGGGTACCTTTCTGTGTGTGGTCTGTAGTGACGGAAGTTGGTTGTGGTGGTCGTGTCATTGATGTTTGACCTGCAGACCCTCAGTATTGCTGCTCTCTTTACTACTTTCATCCACAACATCCTCTAATCCAAATCTCAAAATTTTTTGGCATAGCTACTTCGTATGTTGAGCTGTGCTGGTCTCCCACGTTCTGATAGGTTGGCAGGTTTGCGCACATTGCAACTGAAATCATCCAAATATGTTTCAACAAAATCCCTAAAAATACAAATATTTCTGCCTCAAGTCTAAGTCATGAATGCCAGGTCAAAGTCAAGTCGCGTCTTTTATCAGTGTTAGTCAAGCAAGTCTCAAGTCCTTAAATTTTGGGACTCGAGTTTAGTGACAATAAACCGTTCATCTTGGTGCTGACCACGGTGCCTCTACACATGGATTCGCTAGTTGTCTCCACCAAGACAAAAGTGGGACTGGTCACTGAAGATGACCCACTGACTTTCTGAGTCACTCCATGACAGTCTGGCACGACACCATTGCAGTCTTTGGTGATGTTGACGTGGTGTTAAGGGCAGTCATCATAAGGGTCTGTGTGCATGTCGTCCTGAGTGGTGCAGCTGTCTGCCAATGGTGCTGGCACTAACAGGATGACTCATGGAGTGCATCACTGCTCACTGAATGTCCACAGTCGTGGCTGTTGGGTCAGTCAGGTACAGCAATAAGGCCCGTCCTTGTTCACATCACATGCATGGCTGAGTGTGAAACTTGAGTCATTCGCATGTCTTATGATTTACCCACCCTGATTCCTTCTGGGTGCAACTATCTTTACAACTATTCTTTAGATGATGCGTGTACTTCGGCTAGGTTATTAGGTAAGAGTTCTTGCATGTAATGTGAGGTTTGGACGCTGTGGGAAGTCTCTTACCAACTGCACCAAGAATTTAACACCTTTTGCTGTGTATAACTAAACTTGTCCACACATATGGAACAAGATGACATCAGCTGCTATGCAACAAATCAAGCTTGCAAATTTCTTGAACTGAATAAAAGGCAGGCTCAATAGGTATCACAGAGAAAACCTTAATCTAACATAGTACAAATATCTACCTATGAAATAAAAATATTTAATATAATACTACAGTAATATTACATATCTTCAAGGGGTGAAATACAGGGGGTCCTGTATGGCAGAACAAAAACAATCTTGCCATTAAAGCTAGCATCAGCACTACCCATGACAAGAGAGCAGCCAGTCAACAGCAACCAAACAAGCCAATATGGGAGCCCCTGAATACCACTTCTTGTTTTGCACACTGACCAAATAACTAGATGTGGTTCTTTGTTCAGGTAAAAAATTGCTTTTCCTTCTGGTTTTGACCTGGCCTGTTTTTGTGACTTCGGCTCCGGACTGCCCTGTTATTTTCTCTGTGAGCGTTTGGATGGTCACAGCTACATTACACTATTAGTGTAAATAATTGTAGCTTTAATAACTTTTCACAATAATCAAATCATATATATACTGCACATCAAAAACACCCAAGAAAATCACATTCAAGTAAATAAATGTACAGCTGTTCACACATGCATACGAAAGGCTGTAATTGGGGTTGGACTGGTGTGGGTCTTTTGTGGAACACCATTCCAGGATAGTGGGGGCTGTCATAGCCACAAACCAGAAGCCAACTCCATAATAATTCTCATGGAATGGATGTCCAGTCAGCACGTTACATTCCAGTGTCCAGGAATTTCCTAACAATATTGCTTGCTCAAAATGAACTGTTCATTCTTTTTCCCAGAAGACTATAATTGGGCTTGGATTGGTGTGGGCCTTTTGTGGAAAGGCGTCCCAGGATAGTGGGGGCAGTTACAGACGCAAACTAGAAGCCAACTCCATAATAATGCTCATGGAATGGATATCCAGCCAGCTCATATTGGTGTGTTGATTGCACTTGAATACGATTATCCTCGGGGTTTTTTAGATGCTCAGTACAAATTTCATTTGTAGTCAGTGGAACAATAAACACTCCTATGTCTACTAAGACTGCAAACACTTCAATACTAAAAAACGTACTTGGAGTTTTGGGAATGTCTCATAAATGTAAAAGACGTTTTCCTGTGATATGGACTGTGAGTGCTAGGTAAGTTGGTATGGAATGACGCAAAGAGAAACTGGATTATGGATTATACTCAACGCTGTCTAGGATTGACAATCTAATACAGCCTATTAAATATCAGCTCACAAACTTATCAAATTTATTTCATAACTTCACAGCATTCAAATCTTAACACTGGTACAGATAGTAACAGTACAGGCAATAGTGGAGACTGAACTGCAGTCCAGCTCATGTGAAACACTAAGGCTGTGGTGATTAAATCAAAGGATGAAAAGATGTGCTTGGTTGTCTGGCGTCGCCCTTTGATCACATTCCTCATGACATAGAGAAACAGTCTCTGATTGAGTCCATGAGTCTGTGCTTTCCTGCAGGGTTGAAAAGGATCTCTCGCCTTGGTATTCATAGCATGAGCATCGCTATTCAATAAGCACTTGGCATTTACAGCAGCTTCGAGTTCACTAGACCTCTAAAGCCAGTGGAGAATATAGAAAAGGGAACGGAAGAGGGAGGAGGAGGTGTTAGCAACAAGGAGGGGCAGACTGATGAAGCGAGAGAGAGAGCGAGAAGAAGAAGTAACAGGAGCCAATGTGAAAAATGAACATACGCATATCTGTGTCTCAGAATATCTCGGTTGATTACGTTAATGCTATTTACCAAAGAATGGATGGAACACCTTTTATCTGTTACATTTACCACATAATACTGAAGGAGTTTTCTATTTGGCTTCCACTAATAACTAAAAGCCTGTTTTGGTTAATCGCCCACACTTCCCTTACGAGCGAAATCATGTAAATTAATGTTTTGCTTGAGCAATCCTATTAAGAGATAATGAGGTGGTGAGTTGTGCTTACCTCATTCGCATACACCCAGTGACTGTCTTTGGATGCCAGGTTTGTCTCTACCGCCTAAGAGAGAGAGAGAAAGAGAGAGAGACATGAATTAAACATGGAAGTTCCACCTGTAGAAATTGCAGTTATTACTGGTTGAGGACAAAGCATTGTGTACTCGTGACAATTCTGGATCAAAGTTCATTGAAACAGGCTTAGATGAGGTTTAGATGGAAGTGTGGATTCTGAACCCTCAGTCGATATCTCATTTGTATTTCTAAGTGCACAGCCAGATGGAGTGGTCACACCTCCAAAGCTGGTGGGACAAAACTACCTGTTTCAAGGAATAATGATATTAATTTAAAACTGACTGACTGACAAAAACTACCCTCAAACACTATGCATAGCATATGCCATTCTAATAAGAGCTCTAATAATACCTCTCTACTAGCCCACTCATGAACACTGTCAATGGGCTATTGGTTTGGATGCTGTGCTTTGCTGGGTTCAGCCTCAGATACTAAACTGTATCCAATCAAATCACATCAAATTTTGTTTATGTTTATTGTCATGTCACATTTACACAGGTGAGGGGAAAATCGTAGGTGCATAATCCCCTGCAGTACTTAAATACACAATAGACAACAAACACACACAGTACAAAACACCAGAATAGCTCTGCAATTGTTATGTCTGAGCTGGATCTTGTGTTGCATTATGTATGTGTCTATTTGTCATGTGTTTTATTAAAATGGTCGTATGTTTTAATTCTTGTAACTCGAAACATTGTGCTATATTGGCCAGGTCTCCCTTGAAAAAGAAATGTTTAATCTCAAGGGACTTCCTGGTTAAATAAAGGTAATAATAATAATAATATCCAAATATACATTTTTATATATATATATATATATATATATATACACTTACATATGTATGTGTATGTGTATGTGTATGTGTGTGTGTGGTATGAAATGACGCCAGGAGAAACCATGGATTAGACTTAACCCTGTCCAGGACTGACAATCTAATAAAATCTATTAAATATCAGCTCACAAACTTATGAAATTTCTGGTGCCACCCAGGCCTTACCACCTAGTCGTGCCACTGTACTAGGCATATGTAAAGTATAGGTCCAGTGAGATGTTAAGCAGAGCGGTTTTAATGTCTAAATGCACATGTGATGTAAGCAAGCCGTCCATATCGCTGTACCTGACTGACCCAACAGCCACGATTGCGGCCATTCAGCGAGCAGTGATGACCTCCATGAGTCATCCTGTTAGTGCCAGCACCATTGGCAGATGGCTGCACGATGCAGGACTACATGAACACAGACTCTTACGATGACTGGCCTTAACACCACGTCAACGTTACCAAAGACTGCAATGGTGTTGTGCCAGACTGTCATGGAGTGACTCAGAATGGCAGCAGGTCATTTTCAGTGACGAGTCCCGCTTTTGTCTTGGTGGAGACGACAAATGAATCCGTGAAGGCACTGTGGTCAGCGCCAAGATGAACGTTTTGTTGTCACGCGTCACATGTCCAGAGGGCCTGGTGTCATTCCACCTCCACCCCTTCTGCACAATCTGCAGGAACTGTGTGAGAATATTCAAGCTGCATGGGATGGATTATCACAGGACTCAGGACATTAAGAACCTCTACAACTCCATGCCGAGACGTCTGGTATGCTGGGTTAGCAAACATGGCGGCCCGACACCTTACTGAGAGACATTACTTCTGTATGTGTAGCTCAATAAATATTGTCCATATCAGTCTAAATTTATCATCATTTATTGTTCCTGGTAACCTTTATCTTCCTTCCCAATAGCACTGCAATCCCACACTTCCTTCTGGGTGCAGCTATTCTTTTGATGGTGAGTGTTAAAATGCCTGAAAACAAAGTTACCCAAACGTTTTTACCAGATTATTGAGCTCCAGCTCCTCCCACCAACAAAACACAAACTCACAAAGTCTTTACTATTGAGAAAAATGTCCCAGCTGATGGTTCTGCCAATGAGTTTTACTCTCTATTTGTTTGTGGTCTACAGGTCAGCGGTTTTGGGAAAGTGGGTTTTTTTTCTCTCCGATGCAAGTGTGCTGGATTCAATCAAACAGTGGTAGGCCTTGACCCCATGACTTAGAAAAGTGGTGGGTCAAATGCCCACTTGCCCCCAATGTTTCAGGCTGCCCTCAGACTAAAGGTCTGAGCTTGAATGTGAAATGTAATTGTTATTTACAGCCTTGCTTTCTGGGTTCCTTGACATTCAAACAAAGGGAACAAGCAGTCAATGCAGAATAGATGTCAAACATACAGACAGCTTACAAAGAAAAACGAACAGAATAAACGAGCAGAGAAACATAACGAGCACCGATCCTTCCAGACAGGTGTGCTGATGCAATTAAGCAAATGACATCCTGCCTTGCTTTATTGCATGTATATATATGCTAAACAGATCAGGTTGACCTTGAAAAAGGGTTCATTAATGGATGGCAGGAGCTTTAGCCACAAATACTGCTCAACTAACTACCATATCAACAGGAACAGTGGCTAAAGTGATCTGCATTTAGATCTATGGGGAAGACACCACAAAACAGGGTTGCAAATTGTGGTATAGTGCACAGAATGTGATCAGACGGTTTCAGCAAGAACAGTTCATTCACAGCTCCACAGAGAGGGATATTGTAGCAGGGCTACAGAGTGTAAAGCCCTCATTATCAAGACCAAGAGAGTTTAGTGGTATAAAAACCTTCAGCACTGGTTTACATAGATGATCAAATGAGTCATCCTCCACCATATTGTCAAGTCCATGCATGGCGTAGACCAACAGAATGGACAGTAAGTGAACCCCTACATCTCATCATACATCATACTCATCATCTAAAGAACGGTTGCACAAATAGCTGCACCCAGAGGGAATGAAACTTGGTGGGTAGGTCTGACATCATAACACATGCGAATGATTCAAGTTCCACGCTCGGCTGCACATGTGACCTAAGCAAGGACCGGCCTTATCACCTGGTGTCACTCCACCTCTACTGCAAAATCTGCAGGAATGCCTGGGATGTTGGGTCAGCAAACATGGTGGCCTGACGCCATACTGAGAGACACTACTTCTGTATGTGTAGCTCAATAAATATTGTCCATATCAGTCTAAATTTATTATCATTTATTGTTCCTGGTAACCTTTATCTTCTTTCCCAATAGCACTGCAACCCCACACTTCCTTCTGGGTTCAGCTGTTCTTTTTTTATGATGAGTGTAATTTCCATTATAATGCCTTATGTCACTTCTTTCTATGAAGCCTTATACTTTCATGTTACAAGAGTTTATGTGTGTGATTACAAACATGGATGCACAGTTACAAAGACCTATGTCTGGGATTATACAGCATTATAAAGGTTCTTTATAAATGCACTGATAATGCATTACGGATATAAAGGTCTGTAAATGTACTTCATTGCAACTCACTACATATTTGCATTTGAATAGTACATATAAGTCAAGATCAACCAAAGTTTCATATGCATTCCGGTGGAGACCAATATGAAAACAAATAAGCAAAGCAATAAGCAGAGGCTTTAGCTGTCCAGCTGTTCAGCTATGTTTCTGTAAGCATTTCCTCTCGGTGTCCTAACGTGGCCAGATTCACACATTTGTAGCATCTATCACAAATCCGTCCACGTGCTTCTGCTACAGAGATCAGATTTATGTGCATTTGTATGTCACATTTTTCATACCTACTGCCATCCTGCTCATGTTTATTTTGCTCCTAATGACACCACCCTCCAGCAGACAGATAACCTAAGAACCCTTTATGTCTTAATATACATCTGAATCCTGCATTCATCAGTGTCACCCACAAGAAAACAGGGAAAAGAAAAAAGAAAAAAAAAAACAACAGATAAAAGCTGCATGCAAAGTTTGTTAGTGCTAGGCTTTCATAAATCACTTGCAAGCATGACGTGAGCCACTGCAGCTCATGTAGTTCTTTCTAAATAGGCTTTTTAACTGTCTCAGCATCCATGCCCAGCTTGTGCAAACACGATGAGCATTACACCATGCTTTGTTTCCCTTCGGTAGCATCAGGAAGAACAGCAGCCTCCGGAAACAAAAGTCTGAGGGAAGTGTGGGATTGCAGTGCTATTGGGAAGGAAGATAAAGGTTACCAGGAACAATAAATCATGATAAATTCAGACTGATATGGAGAATATCTATTGAGCTACACATACAGAAGTAGTGTCTCTCAGTACGGGGGTGGGCCGCCATGTTTGCTAACCCAACATGCCAGACGTCTCGGCATGGAGTTGTAGAGGTTCCTATTGGTGTCCTGTGATAATCCATCCCATGCAGCTTCAATATTCTCACACAGTTCCTGCAGATGGTGCGGTAGGGGTGGAGTGACACCAGGCCTTCTGGATGTGTGACAACAAACCATTCTTCTTGGTGCTGACCACGGTGCCTCCACACACAGATTCGTTGGTCGTCTCCACCAAGACAAAAGTGGGACTCGTCACTGAAAATGAAGCGTTGCCATTCTCCATGACTGTCTGGCACGACACCATTGCAGTCTTTGGTGACGTTGACGTGGTGTTAAGGACAGTCATTGTAACGGCCTGTGTGCATGTAGTCCTGCATGATGCAGCCGTCTGCCAATGGTGCTGACACTAACAGGATGACTCATGGAGGGCATCACTGTTCGCTGAATGTCTGCAGTTGTGGCTGTTGGGTCAGTCTGATACAGCAATAAGGCTTGTCCTTGCTTACGTCACATGTGTGGCTGAGCGTGAAACTTGAATCATTCGCATCTCTCATGATGTCAAACCCACCCACCAAGTTTCATTCCTGTTGGTTCATTCTTTCTGGGTGCAACTATTTGTGCTGTATTGTGCAAGTATTCTCTTGAGGATGAATGTACAAGCAGTACTACATATTCCCTGAGGAACCACTTCGAATGAAACAGCAGATGCACACAGCATATTTGCATTACTGCTTAACTGTCGTATCTAAAAGATTCAGATCAAGCACTTGGTATTAATGCCAGTTTGCACACATAGATAAGTAGTCTCTCATAGGAAAGGTTTCCCCAGCACAAAGACTAGCCTGCTCTGTCGTAACTGGCAGATGCATGCACGAAAGGTTTGAATGGCCGGTACTGAATTAATCATTGGCTCATTTTACAATAGGTCTACAGTATTATTGTGAATATTAAAATCAAATTACAGCTGGTCAGTGTTTGAAGTTAGAATGTCTACTGTAGGCTTTTTTTCATTCCAGGCAGAGAAGGCCCGATTTCAAAATGTTTGGGGCTAGCAGCAGGCCCAAGGGTAAGGCTTTGAAATGGTACCCTTGACTGTTGAAAGCAGACCAAAGGAACTACCTGCCGTGGGGCAGTGGGCACATGACCATAATTATATTTTAGCCCTATGGACATGAATCAATCAGTCAGAGGAATAATGGTTGTGCCCACCTTTTTGTAACGATGTGAACCTGCATAGATCCAATATGGGGCCAGCAGTAAAGCTGTAACATTGAGATACTGCTGCCTGGACCTGTGGTTTTGACACTGACCCACTGGGCTAAGTCCTGCTCTAAATAATTTGCCGCCACCGGCCAGTTTCCGTATTTGATGGCGGTGAGGGTTTAGGGCGGGAGCAACCACACAGTAGAAGGAATGAGTTTTCCCTCCCAGCTGAAGGCAGTGTCATGGCTAGATGTGAAGATGACTTGAACTCCCAATGGTGGGGGCATGAGGGTGGCTCAGCAGATGTTCCTACACATTGCATCCTGGATGCATGAGGGGCATACTGGCAGCTCACACAGAGCGAATTTCCAGTGTGTCTTCAGCCACTGTATCAAACAGATGCCCTGGTGGCAAGGGCGATGATCTCTGGGAGGGTGTACAGGCATCAGGTTAATGAGGGCTGAGCCAACAAGAACTGGTTGCCAAAGAGTCTGCCATATAGGAACAACATGGCCAAGTAACTCAAAGAAAGATTGAAGGAGTCACCCTGTCCACCTGCTCTACCTTGGCGGAGTGCAGCAAACACTGCAGGTGCACCTAGTCTCTACTAATACCTCATCCAAATGCATGCAGGGGAGGTCACTCAGTACTCCAACAGTGCCATGCTCTCCAGGTAATCTGGGCTGCTGGAAAGGGTTTGTCTGCTGACAGACGAGATGAGATGAGCAGATGTTCTGTCCCACTGAAGACACCTGGTATCAGTGTTGCAACTGCTTCAGATCTGTGAAGACTAGGTCTTTTTTGCTAATGTGATAGTTGATAAGTTTGAAAGGACATGGCACACATGAGACGTAAGCAAGAACAGACCTTATCGCTGTACCTGAGAAACCCAACAGCCATGACTGTGGACATTCAGCATGCAGTGATGCCCTCCATGAGTCGTCCTGTTAGTGCCAGCACCATTGGCAGATGGCTGCACCACGCAGGACTACATGCACGCAGACCATTGTGAGAACTGCTCTTAACACCACGTCAACATCACCAAAGACTGCAATGGTGTCGTGCCAGACTGTCATGGAGTGACTCAGAATGGTAGTGCATCATCTTCAGTGACGAGTCCCGCTGTCTTGATGGAGACGACCAATGAATCTGTGTGTGGAAGCACCGTGGTCAGCACCAAGATGAACGGTTTGTTGTCACGCACCACACGTCCAGAGGGCTTGGTGTCACTCCACCTACACCCCTATCGCACAATCTGCAGGAACTGTGTGAGACTATTCCA
Source organism: Semaprochilodus insignis (assembly GCA_034552555.1). Taxonomy (NCBI): domain Eukaryota; kingdom Metazoa; phylum Chordata; class Actinopteri; order Characiformes; family Prochilodontidae; genus Semaprochilodus; species Semaprochilodus insignis. The sequence continues at coordinate 7,809,858 of CM067483.1, read as the reverse complement.
AACAACAGGGCTTTGAAGACTACTGGGCTGTATGCTAAGAGTGTCCTAAATCTGGCCACTCCAAATGATCCATGGCTTTAGCTTTGAATTCATTATAGGTGTTCCGCCAACCCATACATTATGATATTACCTTTCACTTATCGACGCCAGCACTGACATCAATGCAAAAAGACGTTTTTTCTCTGACTAGACTACAGCAAATTCATTTACTGAATGGCCTTTAATCTTAATAACGGTCAACAAGCTGACAGTGAGAAACAATGATTTCTACAGGAATGGAAATGAAGGGTCGTTTTTCATCGAGAGCCACTGCAAATGTGTGTGCCACCTATGTCGTAAGAATGTGAGGAATTTAATATCAAAAAGGCATTATGAAACACAGCATGGATTGAAATAAATATTGGGCTGTGTGGGCAGGGAAATTAAAATAGCTGGAAGGTATGCTGTAGTTTCTCTTATTCTTAATACCTGAAGCAATGGTTGGGCGGACTCGTATTTAGCTAGTTTCCCGCTTACTCCGGATGCGGTTGATGTTAGGTGCCCAGATTTGTCTTCCTTTGTTTGGCACTGGAGCTACAAGGCTAATGTTGCAAACAAACAAACACTAGAAGTCAATAGTCACCCAAATCTGTCACATCAATACAACACATACAGCTCTCCAAAACGTCTTTCAACCTGCTCAAAATGCTTCTAGGTCTTCATTAAAGTCGTGTACACTCGTCAGCATGGTTTACAGTACAGTACAGTGGCTAGCCATAAACTATAACACTGAATTAAATTCATGATGTTGGCCAACTGCCAAATGTTGTCCTGCCTTTGTATGCAGATGGTATGCAGGCATATGGACACTACAGATTGCATCTCTTGAAGTTCTTGAGGTTCAGTGAAGTTCAGTTGCTGCTGGTTGGCAGTTTTCTTCATGTGATTTTTTCCGTCAGTGTGTTTCATATATGTATATATGTAGGTATATATATGTAGTTGTCAACCTATGTAAATGATCATAAAACTCGGCCGCACATGTGACATAAGCAAGGATAGGCATTATCACTGTAGATGACTGACTATATAAGGTCGTGCTGTTGCGCACGCTTTCCATTTCCTGTTGTGTTGGTAGCATCTTTATAAGTGAAGTATACCTCAGAGAAGAGTTCAAAAGCTATTAGAGCAGTTGGAGGAGTTGGAGAGGAGTCACATCGTAGGGCTCTGGGAAGTGGGATGGTCTTATCAACGTATTGCACACCATACTGGTGGCATAGAGTAGCATAGCAGATGACCTTGAAGGATCTTGGAGACCTACATGAACCACGCAGAGGGAGAACCAACAAATTGCCCAACATGCGTGGAGTGACACAACACTTACGTGTGATATAAGCAAGAACGGACCTTATCGCTGTACCTGACAGACCCAACAGCCATGACTGCGGACATTCAGCGTGCAGTGATGCCCTCCATGAGTCATCCTGTTACTGCCAGCACCATTGGCAGACGGCTGCACCACGCAGGACTACATGCATGCAGACCGCTACGATGACTGCCCTTAACATCACTTCAACGTCACCAAAGACTGTAATGGTGTCGTGGCAGACTGTCATGGAGTGATTCAGAATGGCAGCGGGTCATGACGAGTCCCGCTTTTGTCTTGGTGGAGACAACCAACGAACCTGTGTGTGGAAGCACCGTGGTCAGCGCCAAGATAAACGGTTTGTTGTCACGTGTCACACGTCCAGAAGGCCTGGTGTCACTCCACTTCCATCCCTACTGCACAATCTGCAGGAGCTGTGTGAGAATATTCCAAACAACAGGGCTTTGAAGACTACTGGGCTGTATGCTAAAATCTGGCCACTCCAAATGATCCATGGCTTTAGCTTTGAATTCATTATAGGTGTTCCGCCAACCTATACATTATGATATTACCTTTTACTTATGGACGCCACTACTGACATCAATGTAAAAAGACTTTTTTTCTCTGACTAGACTACAGCAAATTCATTTACTGAATGGCCTTTAATCTTAATAACGGCCAACAAGCTGACAGTGAGACGTCTGACATGCTGCGTTATTAAACATGGTGGGCCAACATCATACTGAGAGACACTACTTCTGTATGTGTAGCTCAATAAATATTGTCCATATCAGTCTAAATTTATCATCATTTATTGTTCCTGGTAACCTTTATCTTCCTTCCCAATAGCACTGCAGTCCCACACTTCCTTCTGGGTGCAGCTATTGCTGGATATGTATTCCCATTACTTTCCAAGACTGGACATATGTATAAAAAAGAAAGCTGGATTCTGCGGAGGATTCCAAATTCGGCCCCTGCTGACTAAAAACTGGACCTTGCATCCAGTTTCCGATCCTGGATTTTGCAATCACTGCTAGGTAAGACACTAAATGGTCATGCAGTTGCATTCACAGTAGTTAACAGAACTGTTGATGTAAGTGATTGGCCACCTAATGATTTCCTAAGAGAGGTGCTAATTACAGTATTCCGTCACTTTGTACTCCTGGGGGTGGTTGGTTTAGTGCGTTATCAACTTCCGTATAAATAGAACACAAGCGCAACTTTGCAGTTAACATATGACCAGCGTAGGTTTGGTTTTATATGTAATATAAATATAATTAATATGGATTATAATATGCCTTGGTAGCAAAACCAAGGCATATTGTGTTTGCAAAACAAATCTGTTTTCTCTCTGAGCAATAACAGTGCTAGTCACATTAATGATAACAATGAGTCAAGCATTTAAAAGGCATCAAATAACACTCAGTCAGTATTTACTATCCTGGTAAATCGGAATGTTATAGCATTGAGCCGAGTTCCCAATCCCAGTCTCTCTGTTTGTTGCTACTTCCACAAATGCATGTTAGATTGTACTATGCACAGTGGAATCTATATGTCAACAGCATTCAAAAACGCTGTTGACTTCTCATCCTGGTCTGAGCTCCTTTTGCTGATGCACATTGGACATGTCTGTTGTGGTCTGAGAATTAAGCTTTCAGATCATTTATGGCAGTGATGGACGCCATGTTTTCCGGGCTGAGTAAGTGTTGCAGATCTGTAAAAGCAGCATTAACGCTCTCCGTTAGTAGGGTGCGCTGTCCTAACTGTCCTAACAGGGAACACCTAAGCTGTATTTGGTGTAGGTCTTCCACAAACAAATGAATGCCAATAAAATTATGGGTTAACATTAGCTTTGATGTCATGTGATCAACATCAAATGTCAAATGCCAGTCACAGCCGATATAACCCAATGGTAATAATGTATGTTTTTGTGTGTGTGTGGTGTTTTCTCCCATGTTGCTTTGCAGAGCTGTGAAATGGAGATGCACCGGAGTTAAGTTGGTCTACAGCTTATTGGTGTTCTGGTGCTTGTTGTTCAGAGTTCTTGAAGATGGCTAACAGTGTCCATCAAGTATTTTCCATGAAGTGTACAGTAAACATAGAGCTAATGTGGCTGCAGAGACAGAGACATTTACATTTATGGCATTTAGCCGATGCTCTTGTCCAGAGCGTTGTACAAGGTTAATCGTATTACAGGTAGGCCAATGTGGTGTTAGGAGTCTTGGCCAGTGACTCTTATTGGTGTAGGACAGCACAGTCACCCAGACCAGGAATCAAACCCCAGTCTTGCGCATTGGGGTTGTAGCTCACCAATGGGTAGTGGTGTTATCCGTTGCTCCCCATCAACCACAGAAATGTTTGTTTACCTTTGTTTTGCTTTCCTTGGTTTTCTCCTAGTTTTCTTTAGTTAAGAAGTTAGTTAGGTAAGTTTGTTTTCCTCTTTAATCTAAGTTAGTTTAGTTTGTCTGCTATTTTCCCTTTTCCTCCCCTAGAACACCCTTGTTTCTCTTTTCCGAAGAATTGCACTTGACTACTGGAACTCTTAACAATGCGAATCTGTTGTCATTGCAACCTTGGTTGTATGTGTACAAGCTGGGGGGCCAGGAGGGCCTAGACCAGGTCAGGACAAAGATTGGGGTGGAACAATTTCCATACAGTAACCAACTTGTGGGATGTATTCATGATATGTTGTTTTTTACGTCAATAAATATCACAATATTACAATATACTCTTTATTTGTTATATCAGTCAGATTTTCTATTGTCCTGCTTTGGGACATATCGTTTGAAAAGTGGGGTTTATTTGATGTGGGCTTGTTCAGATGTTCCACACACTTCCATGGCCACAGGTGTATAAAACCAAGCACCTAGGCATGCAGACTGCTCCTACACACATTAGTGAAAGAATGGGTCGCTCTCAGGAGCTCATTGAATTCCAGTGTGGTACTGGACGCCACCTGTGCAACAAGTCCAGTCGTAAAATTTCCTCACTACTAAATATTCCACACTCAGCTGTCAGTGGGATTATAACAAAGAGGAAATGATTGGGAACGACAGCAACTCAGCCATGAAGTGGTAGGCCACGTACAATGACAGAGCAGGGTCAGCAGATGCTGAGGCACATAGTGCGCAGTGGTCACCAACTTTCTGCAGAGTCAATTGCTACAGACCTCCAAACTTCATGTGGCCTTCAGATTAGCTCCAGAACAGTGTGTAGAGAGCTTCATGGAATGAGTTTCCATGGCCGAGCAGCTGCATCCAAGCTTTACTTCACTGAGCACAATGCAAAGTGTCAAATGCAGTGGTGTAAAGCACGCCGCCACTTGACTCTACAGCACCGGACACGTGTTCTCTGGAGTGACGAATCACGCTTCTCCATCCGGCAACCCGATGGATGAGTCTGGGTTTGGCGGTTGCCAGGAGAACGGTACTTGTCTGACTGCTTTGTGCCAAGTGTAAAGTTGGGTGGAGGGGGGATTATGGTGTGGGGTTGTGTTTCAGGAGTTGGGCTCGGCCCCTTAGTTCCAGTGAAAGGAACCCTTAATGCTTCAGCAGACCAAGAGATTTTGGACAATTTGCTCCCAACTTTGTGGGACCCTTCCTGTTCCAACATGACTGCCCATCAGTGTACAAAGCAAGGTCCATAAAGACATGGATGGGCGAGTTTGGTGTGGAAGAACTTGACTGGCCTGCACAGAGTCCTGACCTCAACCCGATAGAACACCTTTGGGATGAATTAGAGCGGAGACTGCGAGCCAGGCCTTCTCGTCCAACATCAGTGTCCGACCTTACAAATGCACTTCTGGAAGAATGGTCAGAAATTCCCATAAACACATTCCTAAACCTTGTGGAAAACCTTCCCAGAAGAGTTGAAGCTGTTATAGCTGCAAAGGGTGGGCCGACATCATATTAAACCCTATGGATTAAGAATGGGATGTCCCTCAAGTTCATATGTGTGTGAAGGCAGATGAGCGAATACTTTTGTCAATATAGTGTGTCAAACTATATCTGGGGATTATTATCTATATTTAAGATGAAAAGCAAATTGTATTCTATTGTATTGTATTGTAATTATGAATAGCTGCATCTCTGTATTTTGGTTTGGGTGTGGTTGTATGTGTGTATGTATGAACGGAACGAGGATTTTGACAGTCAGGGATGATGAATGACTTTTAAAAGCAGAGAAATCCAAATATTCACAGCAATTTCATAGCAATCCTTCCACTTAATTCTATACATGGTATGTATTAATTCAAGGGAATGTAGCCCATTTCAGATCCCAGTGGCAATAGAGAGTGAATAAGATGGAAAGAGAGCGCCAGACCTAGAGAAAAAGGCAGGCAAAGGATCTTAGTTAATGACCTGAGAAGTTTTATGGCATATGCCTTTTAACATATTTACAGTATTTCAGTGTCCCTCATTAGGAAATGCACACACAGGCTGAGACAACTAGGCACTATGAGTATTCACGTGACACATCCTGGGGATTTTGGAGACATACTGGGTGTGGACTGATTGTATTGGCTTCTTATTGCAAAGTATTCCAGAGTTCTGAGATGCAAAAACATGTCCCACTTTAGGCTGATTCACCCTATGCACTTTTTTCAGGGATGTCTATGTTTGCGGTAAAGTAATACCAGCAAGAAACGTTCTGTATATGTTGCCGCATGGCCGTGTAATCAGAGCGTGCAGGAGCTAGGCTGGCTTGCCTGTGTCCTATTGAAAACGTGAGATGAATTATGAAGTGCAAAATACAACAACAAAGGCTCTGAGCGGCTGCACAGCCAAGGAAAGACATTCATAACGGATGAATGGCCGAAGCTTCACTGCCCAGAATGATTATTACAGTGGTACACGTGCTCCTGTCACAACTGTTTGGAACATGTTACAGGCATCACATAATGAATTACATATGCTGAAAAAGAATTAGGAAGGAACATTAAATATTGCACATTTTGCACTTTTTTCTATTTTATATATTATAGAGAACTGAAGAACGTTTAAGGTGGTAGTAACTTCAGGCTCCTGCAGATGGCACTGCACAAGGAGGATGGGGCTATAAATACCTGTGGGGTGTGAGTGACGGGATCGATAGATTGAGAAGAGGTGGTACAGTGCAGTGAATGTCTCGTTCCATGTGTGGAAAATGGCTCCAAAGCAGATGTTAATGATTGGTTAAAAGGAGTGACTGCATTTGGGCGTGCCGAAGTGTGAAGGAAATAGCTGAATCTGCATGTGTATGGAATTCTCCTCGGATTTGTGCCAGGGTGGCCGGGGCTCATAGCAGGCAAAATGGATGATACTGAAAATCTGGTTCTGCTCATATTCTTTGGCTTACTTTACTCATCTGGAATGTGCAACAGCCAGGATAAATGGGGACGAAATTGGAACTATTATTTCCTGGTCTTATATGAAGAAGAAACTGTTAAAATGAATGAGAGCTTGGTGGTGTTTGTTAACTGGTATGAGTGTGGAGCTCTCAAACTGAATTAATTAAACTCATTATTTAATTAATTATTTTAATGTTATTATTATTATTATTATTATTATTATTATTATTATTATTATTACTCTGCATTGTAGCAACATGTATGTCTTCTCCTCATGTGTGAGTGTACCACTGACTATTGGTACCTAATAGTAACTACACAGTCAAGTCACATTATTATGACCACCAGCTAATATACAGAGTAACCGCCATGTGCAGCACGGACAGCACCTAGGTCCTGATAGGTTCTCAGAGGTATCTGGAGCCATGCTGACTGCAGTGCATCCCACCGCTGCTGGAAGGAGCGTGTGGGAGGATCCATAGAGCGAACATGATGATCAAGGTGGTCCCACAGATGCTCAGCTCGGTTCAAGTATGGGGAATTAGGGGTCCAGGGTAGTACTTGGAAGTCTTGGTCATGCTCTTCCAACCAATGCAGGGAAGACAATCAGCATGTATGGGTGTACATGATCTGCAAGGATGGATTCATATAGACTCATAATCGGTTGAGAGTGCCTGGATGAGTGGGCCCAGAGAATGCCACGAAAATGTGATTTCATTCATGAAAATAGGACATAGTCATAATAATGTGACTTGATTATGTGTTATCTCTATGCTATACCTATTGTGCACCTTACAGGCATATCTTGTGCTCTGTGAACATAGTTCAAGAACACAAGGGACTCATTTTAAGTCTGGTGAGCTTAGTAATCACTGTTTTCCATATTCACTGGCATGTCAAATACTGCCCCAACTTTTCTAGAACTGGGTTTGTAATCTCCTCCCAGTATTTTGTGCTTTTGAGTAGGAAACTAAATGCACACCCAATGAAGCAAAAGCACAGCGACCACCTCTTTCATCTTATTACAGGTACTAAAAGATCATTGCTTATTTAATCACTTGCAAAAGCCAGTTTATAACAGCAAAGTGATGGCACAAGGAAGGAGTAAATCTGCCTCTTAAATGGCTGAGTGTGTATTATGTATAATGGAGAGAAAGAGAGACTGAAACAGAGTGGAGAAAGGAAGATGCCAGGATCAGAGCAAGCTTTTGTGCATGTGAGGCTAAAATTAGACCACATTAAATGGTTCTCCAGGGACTCTGTCTACACCAAATTGATCTTATAAGATACCAAAATAAAAAATAAAAATATGCTAATGAAAAGTCTGAAAACACAACAGGACTACGGTTGGCCCATAAGTCTACTTTGGCAGCACCTTGAAGTGTAAGGGTGCAAAAAATGCAATAGCCTGAAGCATATTTATAAACACTCACCTTTCCCTGAAAAGTGCTCCTGGGAGTTTTGCGTACATGCTCTCAAACAGGTTCCTATACTACCATATAACTTCAGGTCTAAAATCCCCCAGTTGGAGCAACTGTTTACAGCAGCCACTGCCGGAGCCCAAGAGATGAAGTGACTAGACCATCAGCCTTGGCTTTCATGATTTTCACACCGTTGTGGTGGCAGGTTGATGGATGACCAGCTAAGTTAGACATTTATAGGGCTTATTTGTACCTGGCTAATTCCCCTAGCATTGGCAAATACAGCCTTGCCTCTAGAAAGCTGTTTGCAGTCAGAGGATTATAATATGAGGCTATTTAAAAGGAATGAGACTTCATAATTTTGGCATACCATGTCAGGTATGAAGTAAAGTCCAAGTTCGTGACTCGCTAAGACCTGGTGAAATTAATTGGAAATGTTTTGTGTCAAGAAATTATATTTATTTCAAGTCAAGGCCAGCTAAGCAACTGAGTAATGCAGGATATTGTCCTGCAAAATTCCATCTGAATCCCATCTGAACGCTGATCCAACGCTGCAGTTTATTGACTTCAATGCTTATAAAATTGACTTGATGCTATATTTAGAAGCAGCAATGTCCCAGTCAGGCTGTGCCAGCAGAGCAGCCTAGTTAGACCAAATCTGAGCATCATTACGAAAGGCAATAACAGGAAATAATGGGACCTCAGCAAAATGTAATGTACTACTTTATTTGGATGGTCCGCTGTAGATGCTTTGGAGATGTCCACTGCATCTTTAGCTAACATTCAACTAGTTCAATCAATTAAATGCAACTGAACTTGAAGTTGAGTGTGAAAGATTCTTTTAAATCTATTCCCAATCCTAAACCTCTAACCTCAAGGCAAAACCTACAGCTTCTCTTAAACCTAGTCCTGACTTTAATGTTGTTGATCATCAAATGAGTATTACCAGAAAGTTTGTTAATAATTTAAGGTCTCTTTCATTAAGGCCTAGAAAGCTGATTAGGAAATATGATAAAGTGAGCTAGAGTTTAGCTCAGTAATCATATCTCTTAATGCATGTATACCCTTACTCTGATTTCTTTCGGAATTCTCAGTGTCCGGTGTCAAAAAAAAAAAATCCCTAATGTTCCTCAGTATCTTCCAAATGAAAATGACCTTATAAGTGCACATAACATCTAATGAACACTCATAAGCCTTCTTTACAGACGTTAAGTAAAGTGATGTTAATGATCAGCTCTATGAATGAATGCATGATGTGAATTAATGTATTATGATAGCTCTACGATACAGGTCTTAACATTAATGTTCAGAACAGTAAAGATCTATGCATGCATATTAACATATATCTCTTGTGCAATGAAGCCTTATAATGCAATGTTATGCCAAGTTATGTGTATGATTATGAGCATTTATGTACAGCTACAAAAGCTTATGTCAAGCATTATAAAGCATTATGAATGCTTTATAGATCTTTATGAATGCACTTATAAATACCTGATTCATAGAAAGTGTTACCAAAAAGTGTTTAAACTTTGTTAATAACATGAACTGAAGAAAGTTTGATGTCAGCAAGGGGCGTAGGTTGCAAATGCCCGTTTCCCTTTTGATTTAAATCTGGTTCAGGGAACAGCTAATAGCCCCTGGTTTGAAGACGTCAGAGTTCTCACATTATTAAGAGGACATAAAAGCTCGGTGATGTATGGCAAAGCCTCATTGTGTAAAGCCTTGGTCATTCAGCACTAGTATTTTAAAAGCTATTCTGTGGCTCACAGGGAGCCGATGAACAGAGGCCGGCTCTGGTGTAATACGCTCCCTGCACTGCGTCCTGGTGAGACAAAAACAAGCTGCAGACGAGTCACATTTCTCTCACTCAGACAGGTGAACAAGGCATTAGAGTTGTCCAACCTGGGAGCAGATGAAGGCATAAATAAGTTTCTCAGTGTGCAGAAAGGCCAGGAAATCTCTAACCATGAGCTGAAGGAAGCTGGATTCGAGGTGAGGGTCAATGGTCAATGGTCACACCCAGGTTTCTCACAAAATGCTTGGCCTTCAACCCAGCACAACCAAGAGCTAACTGCACCCTGTCCTCCAGGTCCAGTTCAGCCTCTATCTATCAGTATTCTGCAAACACAACATGAAAAGGAAACGATTGGACAGCTTAAGCTTGTAACTACCCGGCTCCTAAAGTGTTGCTAAAAATGAATGGGTGTCTATTGGAGGATTGTGGCTCAGTATGGCTGTGGATTAGAGTTAGGAGATCTGCCCCGAGTGAGTACATGCAGTTTGGTGGCTGTAGGTTAAAGGAAAACACAGGGTTTGAATGGATGGTGAAAATGAACGGGATTCTATGGGAGAAACGAGGGACCTCTGCCTTGAGGTAGTGTATGTGAAATGTTGTCTGCTGGTCAAGCGGAAGTACAGTAGATGGACGTGAACTTTTTTGTCCCATTCATTCTTAATGAGAAAAATAATAATCCAGAATTAAACTTTCAGAAAACAAGCTGTCAGATCAACAAGCTTGATACAAGCACACCATCCCCGATCATACCAAGCATTTCGGAGTTGGAACGCTGTTGATATTTCTGTGACTAGTTACCAGGACAAAAAATGTGCACCAGGAAGAAGAAGAAGAAGAAAAAGAAGACGATTTTCTTTATTGTATTCTGCAATCTTTGATGTACAGACAGCCTGTTTCATATTGGTAGCTATAAGGGGGATGTCTGAATGATGTGATACATGTTATTGATCATGTTCTTTGGCAGATCCTGCTGAAGTCTCATGTAGAAAATCAATAGGTATTACCAGCTGAGACACTGGCTGATGTCATTGTGCATGCATTGCGTAGACCAGAATCTTCTTCAACTAGCCTATTGAAGAGCATGGGAAAGAGGGGGCATCCTTGATGTGTCCTACACTGGGGAGAACAAGGTGCTAATTGAATTCTGTTGCTGTGCACATTACCAGCCAAAAGTTTAGACACGGTTACTCAGAAGGTTCTCCTTATGCTTATTTTAATGCTTTACTTCAGAGTAAAAGTGAAGACATCAAACTATAAAATAGCACTCATGGAATTATACAGTCCACCTTAAAACCCTCCAGAATGGAGCTTTACATGAGGCTGAAACAGCTTTCTTAACCTGCAGTGGAGGCTGATAGAACAAGGTTTATTTCTAAGCAGTTTTGGAGCAATTCTATTGGAGCAATGAATATTCACTGAACTGAAAGGGGAACTAGAGCTTGTGCAGAAAAAGAGATCAAAGTTATTTGCTCAACAAAAAATACTCTCATTGTCAAAAGTATAGCACCCAGAAGGAAGTGTGGGATTGCAGTGCTATTGGGAAGGAAGATAAAGGTTACCAGGAACAATAAATGATGATAAATTCAGACTGATATGGGCAATAATTATTGAACTACACATACAGAAGTAGTGTCTCTTAGTATGGCATCAGGCCACCATGTTTGCTAACATGCAACATGCTAGACGTCTCAGCATGGAGTTGTAGAGGTTCCTAATGGTGTCCTGTGATAATCCATCCCATGCAGCTTGAATATTCTCACACAGTTCCTGCAGGTTGTGCGATAGGGGTGGAGGTGGAGTGACACCAGGCCTTCTGGACGTGTGGTGCGTGACAATACACCGTTCATCTTGGCGCTGACCACGGTGCCTCCACACACGGATTCATTGGTCGTCTCCACCAAGACAAAAGCAGGACTCGTCACTGAAGATGACCCGCTGCTGACCCGCTGAGTCACTCCATGACCGTCTGGCATGACTCCATTACAGTCTTTGGTGACGTTGACGTGGTGTTAAGGGCAGTCGTCATAACGGTCTGCGTGCATGTAGTCCGGCGTGGTGCAGCCATCTGCCAATGGTGCTGGCACTAACAGGATGACTCATGGAGGGCATCACTGCCCACGGAATGTCTGCAATTGTGGCTGTTGGGTCAGTCAGGTACAGTGATAAGGACCGTCCTTGCTTACGTCACATGCATGGGCGAACGTGAAACTTGAATCATGTCTCATGTTGTCATACCTACACACCAAGTTTCATTCCTGGCGATAGGGCAGAAATATAACACTGTGGTACATCAAAAGTATATGTGGTATATCAGCATATGCACTGTTTCAGAATCTCATCAGTTGGAGCTGTTAAGTGTAAGCCTATAGAGTGTTTAAGATCACCAACAACATCCATTTAGTTGGTTGTGTCTAAACTTTTGACTGGTACTGTATATATGTATAATGGATTATACTGCTTGGCCTAAAATCGTTGTACTATAGTAAACTGTAAGCTATGATTTACTGTTAACCTGTTTCCTTTTGTCAGCCTTTCTTGCACGAAATATAGCTATAGGCAATTGCTGAAGTCATATGACATTGACTCCGCCCACTTGTGAGAGCAAACCTTCAGCTGTACAGTAATGTAATATCTATTAGACAGTCACACTGGATTCAAATTAGTATTAATCAGGCCAAGAAAACATTTAGAACTGACAAAAGTTGAATGTTCAAGGCAAAGCACATGGTTAGGTGACCTGAGCTGGATCTGCTCGTTCATCTCCCTGTAATGCAGCGAACCTCAATGAAAACACTTCCAGGAAAACTCACACCTCCCCCTTAAGAGTGGGAGTGCAAGATGAATGTGTTGACATCAGGCACCGGCAGACACTCTGTTCAACTGCATTTATCTCAGGAGTAATGAGCAGAAAAATACTGTACAGCCGAAATAAAATCAATGCTCTTTGCTCACAAACAGCCCGCATTGACAATCAGTTGAATGAACCGGGATGCAGTAATACTGCATTAATCATGGGATAATCCTCAATCGCTTCATGATTCGCATTCTACAGTATATTAGTTATATAAAATTACACAAACACAACATGAAAAGGAAGCGGTTGCACAGCTTAAGCTTGTAGCTACCCGGCTGCTAAAGTGTTGCTAAAAATGAATGGGTGTCTATTGGAAGAACGGATGAATAAACTACACATAGAGGAGTGCGGGTCAGTATGACTGTGGATTAGAGTTTGGGGATCTGCCGTGAGTGAGTACATGCAGTTTGGTGGCTGTAGGTTAAAGGAGACAATAAGGTTTGAATGGGGGTGAAAATGAATGGGACTCTGTGGGAGGAAAGAGAGATGGGGAAAAAAGACAAACAGGTGAGTGAGGGTCGGACGAACACTGAATTTGTGCTCGGGGTTCTGTTCTGGGATACTGTATGTGAAACGGTGTCTGCTGATCGAGCAGGAAGTACAGTAGATGGGCATGTACTTTTTTATCCCATTCATTCTCAATGGGAAAAAAATCTGAATTAAACGTTTCTGGAAGTAAGTTTTTCCGAAATCCGTAAGTGGGGTCAACAAGCTTGATACAAGCACACCATTCCCGATCATACCAAGCATTACTGGTTAGCGGCAGAACAAAATGTGTACCAAGAAGAAGAAGAATATACCACTGGATACCATGCATCATTGCAAAGCATTGCACATCTATAAATACATACAATTATGGGCCATTTTATCAGAAACACCTACACTGGCGCACTTTGTAGGTTTGCAGACACTGACTGTAGATAATCTGTTGCTTCACAATTTGATGAGTTTACATAGAGGTTCATCTAGACCTCCTGTCTGTCTATTTTGACAAGCCGGACTCGTCACTGAAGATGACTCGCTGCCATTCTGAGTCACTCCACGACAGTCTGGCAAGACCCAATCCAGTTGGTGATGCTGACGTGGTGTTAAGGGGAGCCGTCGTAACGGCCTGTGTGCATGTAGTCCTGAGTGGTGCAGCCGTCTGCCAATGGTGCTGGCACTAACAGGATGACTCATGGAGGGCATCACTGCTCACTGAATGTCCACAGGTCCTTTTTATACTCTTCCCAAGGAAATGAACTATTAGCGAGCACGGTTGAACCGAGGTTGAAAGTGGCCTCCGACTGTCCAGCTTCTTAATCAAATGTTCCATTACAGCTTAAATGCTACAGCTTGTTCAGGCAGCAGAATGTAGCTGCAGCATCTTTATGAAGATCCTGGACAACTTTAATTCCAAGAATTCCAACATTTTCCTCCAGACGGTTTCTCAATTCTCTGACAATATCGAGGCTTCATGCATTGAAGTGAGGGGAGGAAAGGAGGAATTCCACCTTTATTAGCATCACAGCCCCTACTGCAGCTTTTAAGTAGCAGCCGTGCTGTGTGATTGTATCCGTGTTTCATCTTATTTTCCTGCCTGTGTCTGTTTCAAGATGCTGCCTCCGTATCAGCCATTGTTGGGTCTTGCAGTTAACCAGCAAATCAGAGCAAAGCTATTCATATTGTTCATAAACGCACCAAAAAAGAGGTGGTAAACTGCATCTGAGCATTCTTCACCCCAGCCAAGGTCACCTGCCTTCTATTCAGACATCAGAAAACAACTTTAATACTGAACAAATGCGTTCTTTGGAACCCGTATTCCTGTCTGAGCCACGTCAGGACTAACACCGCTTAACCATGGTGAAATCACTGTAATGTATGGCAAGCCCTGGCACATTGCCTTATGTCTAATACACCATCCATACACTGGCACCACGGCTGATCTAAACACAAGCAGACCCCAAAAAAAACCCACTTATGTAGAAATGATTAAAATGGCTTCCCACTCAAGCGCTGAAGTCTTTAAATGGGCCATTGAACTGAATATAGTGGTGAACGTTGCCTTGAGAAAGCCACTGGCCCCTGGCTGACCAGTAATTACAGGCTGATTTCTAGGCAACGGTGTCATAAAGATTTGCTATTACTGCTTACAGACCCAAGCAAATAGCTTTCCTCACTATTAGTTGATTGAATTTTTATTTGCGACGGCAATGAGAAACAAGCCGAACAGAACGAAAGCAGCCGGTTCAGTACGGCCTATAAGGACGACTCATGAGTACCTCACGGCCCGCAAGTGGTTAAAGCGAAATGTAAATGTTTGTAGGATGATTTGAATAATTAATGCGCATCTGAGCTCAAAGAGTTTCGCTGATTTGCTTTCTGTGGCATTTTGACTATTTTTATATTCACTTGTGTGAGTGCAGCTGATGCAAGGTTGCACTGTAAACAGCAACAGAGCCTGATTTCATAAATACACACACATCCAAAGCAGTGTGAAATATGTATGGAAGGTATCCAAAACGCTCGTTCAATCTCTCTCTCCCTCTCTATCTTTACTAGCATGACTTTATTAAGTTACAATATTGGCAAATCAGTGTATTAATCCCTCAGTACACATACACTGCTGATGCCATGGTTTCTTTATAAGTCAGTTATTGAGATATAAAGAAATGGTTCAATGTAGAGGAACATAATTGCTTGATTTCTTTACAGTGCTGGTGCTGCATTGTCTACACCTATATAGCTCACTTACTCAAATCTCAAATTCCCAGTAACTGCCACTAGACATGTTGTCAAGATTTATTTATTCATAATTTGGTATGTTGTGATGAAATTGGTAAAATAGTCATGAAAATAAGCATATATTTCTGGCCATATTTTGCCTTACCATGCTTTGCATGTACCTCTACAGCAGTGGTTACCAAACTGTGGTACACACACCCCGAGGGACACCGACCGACATTGGGGGGCATTGGTTAATCTTCATCCCGTTCCATTAGCCAACCACACAATTATACAGACACCCCACTGAAACTGGTATGAGTTGAACTTGAAATGCTGAGCTTAATCTTAAGCAAAGGGTAGACTTCTGGATAGCGTTGCACTATGTATGCATGAGTGATGAGTTAGTGGTATATTTATAACATCCAGCACATGCATTAAGAGGTAGTTTGACCTTTATGTATTGTGTATATATATATATATATGCATGTATTTTTATATATTTGCCTTACAATGCTTTGCATATACCTCTACACCAGTGGTTACCAAACTGTGGTACGTGCACCCCCAGGGGTACACCGACTGACATTGGGGGTATGAATATTCTGACATTTAATGTTTGCAGTTCATTGAATCTCCATCTCATTCCATTAGCCAACCATACAATTATACAGACACCTGAGTGAAACCACTGATCAGTTTATCCTGCACTGTCGTTGGTGTGAATGAAGTAAGTGGCTGTGAGCTGTTAGCATTTTGGTTGCATGTTTCTAGAGCTGGTTCGAGCTGTAAGGCTACCAATCTATGGCACATTAAAGAGCATTTTGTAATTAGTTTTTTCATTTACATTCTTACATAGACATATATTTATGGCCATATTTTTCCTTACAATGCATTGCATATACCTCTACACCAGTGGTAACCAAACTGTGGTACGTGCACCCACAGAGGTACACCGAACGGCATTGAGGGTACGAATATTCCGATATTTGATGTTTGCAGTACATTTAATCACCATCTCTTTCCATAAGCCAGCCACACAATTACACAGGCACCTCACTGACACCGGTATGAGTGGAACTTAAAATGCTAAGCTTAATCTTAAGCAAAGGGCAGGTATATTTATAACATCCAGCACGTAAAGATATTATATATATATCTATAAATATATAATTACAGTATTAAAATCAGCATTATGCAAGACATTAAAGACATTAAGACATTAAATTCAGTCCACTTATAACTAACATGTTTATGATGCAGTGGCACTTCACAGCCGATATACTGAACAACACTGAATAAATTATTCAGTTATTGTGCTTTTTTTTTAGTGTACAGTGCTCTATATGAAGGAGCACATGCATGAGCAAGACTCAAAATGGAGCAATGAATAACTTACTAAAACTTTGCAATCTTTGAAAAGCTGATTTATTGATGGAGTAGAAATGCTGAAACAGTGGAAAACAGAAACAGTGTTATCTAATAAGTGCCGATGTAGCAGCAATTAATACAGTGTGTGTTGCCCTCTCAGAATAGTTGATGGTGTTTGCAGGCGTTTGCGGAGAGACTACAGCTAATAGTCTTTCCTTCCATTGTATATGCCATGTACATTCAGTAGGACTCTAGCATCAAGCTGTATGATGGAAATTCATGACAGAAGTTAGATAGAAGCATAAATTGCGAAAGGTTTGAATTTTAATCCCTGCCCTTTTTTCAAGGTGTTTGCCGGTAATGGCTTACCCAGACTACAGGGTGTTTAGTGTTTCCACATGCTTCACGGCTATCGTCATGAACTGGCTTGGAAGGTAAAGCTCACTTTTGTTTTCTGAATAAGTATATGAATCACTGACACTGTGTAATGGCGGCTAGAATTGGTCACATTATCCCGGCCTCCCTGGCTGCAGAGGTCGCTCAAGCCTGAGTTTTGGTCAGCTGACTGCACACCCGATTGCTTTAATAAGCCTGTGTGTTTCTGAGAGTACCTCTCTCAATTCTGAGCCTTGTTATATTGCTGTTGTTCTGGTGTTTTGGCCTTTTGCCTGTTTCTCTGGTTTTTGATCTCTGGATTTTGGTTCTTGGTTGTGGTCGGATCCAGCCTATCTCTTTGATCTCTTTGTCATAACACTGGCAATCAAACCATGAAGTGAATGACAGGTGGGGTGACATAGAAGAGGTTAACCTATCTATCTAGTCAACCCATTAAGAATATAAGCTCATAACAATAACAGCTGTGATTGGATTTGGCATGGACTGGGCACATTTCTGGACGTAGGTCACGTCAATGTTCAGACACTCTTACATCAAAGAATTTGGTGGATGCCTTCCCTGGCACAATTCCAAGGAGACTGGGATTTTAGCCACTGCTGGTAGAACCGTATGACCGTACGCTTCCATACACCTGCAGAATCAGCTACTTCCTTCACACTATGGTCTTTGGCTCACCCAAATGCAGTCACTCCTTTTAGCCAATCATTGACATCTACTTTGGAGCCATTTTCCACAATGGAACGAGACATTCACTGCACTGTACCACCTCTTCTCAATCTATGGACCCCGCTCACTCACACCCCGCAGGTATTTATAGCGCCATCATCCTCGTGCAGCGCCATCTGAAGTAGCCTGAAGTTACTACCACTTCAGAAGGTGCCTCCACACACGGATTCGTGTCTCCACCAAGACAAAAGCGAGATGCGACACTGAAGATGACCCACTGCCATTCCAAGTCACTCCATGACAGTCTGACACCACACCATTGCAGTCTTTGGTGACGTTGACATGGTGTTAAGGGCAGTTGTCTTAACGTTCTGCGTGCATGTAGTCCTGCAGCGTGCATCCGTCTGCTAATGGTGCTGGCACTAACAGGATGACTCATGGAGGGCATCACTGGCTGGCTGAATGTCTGCAATCGCTGCTGTCGGGTCAGTCAGGTACAGTGATAAGGCCCGTCCTTGCTTACGTCACATGCACGGCCGAGCCTGAAACTTGAATCATTCGCATGTCTCATGATGTCAAACGTACCCACCAAGTTTCATTCCTGATAGTTGATTCCTTCTGGGTACAGCTATTTGTGCAACTAGATACCCCAGAGTGAAAACCCTAATTAGACCCTACCAGTCAAATAAGATTATTACTAGAACACATGTAGAGTTTAATGGTGATTTTACAGCGATTAGTTGTCCTGGGCTCTCTATGCATAAGCCTACGTGTCTGATAATATGGGCTGCAGTTCATGACTCCACCCTCCTACCCCGTATAAATTACTGAGTCCATCAAGCAGAAGTGCACGCTAGTTCTCGCTGTTCTAATCTGCCGCTGTTTTGCGAGGGCTACAAACAAGTTCCTTCTGTTTGCCATCTTTCTTTCTCTCTTGCTTTCATCTTGTCCTGCTGCTGTACCACCCCTGTCAATATGTGTGAAAGGCAATCATGCTGGCGGTGAATGAGGATTGATTCACTGCAGCCTTTGGCTTGAGGACTCCTGGGCAGCTTTCATGACCCGTGTCTCGCACCGTGCTTTTGAGTCAAAACCCTGCTACCCTCTCTACCGCCGTCAACCTTCAGCCCCTACTTTAAGAACAAGAAGAGTTCGTTTAGCATAGTTACAGCGAGCGTGCAGACAGACAGACAGACTCGTACACAAAGACCGCTCTGTCTAATTTACAGACAGCCCTTGTTAAGCTAAATATACTGTAGTTGCTATAGTAACCTTGATCCTGGCCGAGTGCTGGGCATAAGAAGTAGGGGGCTTTGGACTTTCAGCCAAAACCAAATGCCACGCCGCACGGCAGGAGCAACAGGCAACATCTTGAATAGATCTCATCATACAGAGTTGTCACACCTTCAGAGGAAAAGGTGGTCACGCTTTAAAGGGGAACTGCAGTGATCTGTCATAACTCAGTAGCTGAGATGTAACTTTACAGTGGTGGTCACAGGAACCAGGGGTCATGGTATCTATAACATAAACATAGCCACTGTAATCAATATCCAAAATGGCCAGTGACTATACATGTGCCACTAGAGATGGTTAAGAAGCAAGCATAGGCCTTATCGCTGTACCTGACTGACCCACCAGCCACGATTGCAGACATTCAGCGAGCAGTGATGCCCTCCATGAGTCATCCTGTTAGTGCCAGAACCATTGGCAGACGGCTGCATGACACAGGACTACATGCACACAGACCGTTATGACGACTGCCCTTAACACCTTGTCAACGTCACCAAAGACTGCAATGGTGTCGTGCCAGACTGTCATGAAGTGACTCTGAATGGCAGCGGGTCATCTTCAGTGACGAGTCCCGCTTTTGTCTTGGTGGAGACGACCAACGAATCCATGTGTGGAGGCACCGTGGTCAGCACCAAGATGAACGGTTTGTTGTCACACGTCACACGTCCAGAAGGCCTGGTGTCACTCCACCTCCACCCCTACCGCACCATCTGCAGGAACTGTGTGAGGATATTCAAGCTGCATGGGATGGATTATCACAGGACACCATTAGGAACCTCTACAACTCCATGACGAGACGTCTGGCATGTTGCATTAGCAAACATGGCAGCCCGACACCATACTGAGAGACACTACTTCTGTATGTGTAGCTCAATAAATATTG
>CM067483.1:7707325-7789421 GCA_034552555.1 Semaprochilodus insignis | reverse complement strand
CAATATTTATTGAGCTACACATACAGAAGTAGTGTCTCTCAGTATGGTGTCGGGCCGCCATGTTTGCTAATGCAACATGCCAGACGTCTCGTCATGGAGTTGTAGAGGTTCCTAATGGTGTCCTGTGATAATCCATCCCATGCAGCTTCAATATTCTCACACAGTTCCTGCAGATGGTGCGGTAGGGGTGGAGGTGGAGTGACACCAGGCCTTTGGATGTGTGACACGTTACAACAAACCGTTCATCTTGGTGCAGACCACGGTGCCTCCACACGTGGATTCGTTGGTCACCTCCACCAAGACAAAAGCGGGACTCGTCACTGAAGATGACCCATTGCCATTCAGAGTCAGTCCATGACAGTTTGGCACAACACCAATGCAGTCTTTGGTGACGTTGATGTGGGGTTAAGGGCATTGCTGCTCTCTGATGTCTGCAGTCATAACTGTTGGGTCAGGCAATCCGTCACTTCTCTCTCTCAGTGGTTCGTGTAGGTCTCCCAGATCCTTCATGTCACTGGTGCATGTCTTCTTCTATTCACTGCCACCAACAGCGTGCTATGGAAGTATCCACATGACCGGTATGGAGCCTAGCCTAAGTACTAAATACAGCTTTTTGATAGATATTCATCCTTTCAAACCCATAGGATTCTTCAGACTCAAACCTAGAACCTCACCTTGGAGTTATTTTGAACAAATAAAGTTTTATTTTTGGCACACCTGGTGGAAACAGGTTTACATACAAGAAAAGATGTGAAGAAAACAGAACTGCAAAGCATGCTAATCATATGATCTGCTTTATTATCTAGTGTGTAGAAAAAAGTGTATTAAAATGTATTGCTTAGGCTTTTTAATAAGGCCAGATGCTAGTTGGAACTGTCCACAATGCCTGGTCCACTATGGGCCTCTGGCAGTGCATGATGGCAGGAGGTGCAATGTGAACTGCTGTAGTAGTCATAATGGCCATTACAGAATATTCTGCCCTACTTTCTGCCCTTCTTTCCCCTCTCATTACACATGCATAATTTGCAATGTATTAAACTGTGTTCAGGGATAAGAGATTTACATGCTCTGCTGCTTTTGCACCTGAATTTTTGGTTTACTTTAACTTAAGAATTAGCGTGTTATTTTTAGGCTAGTACAACTTGCTACAGTTACTTTACATCATTGTATTAATAAACTGTTAGCACTGTAATTATTAGCTTAATTATTTTATATATCAACATAACAAAATGAACATGCAGTTATTAGGTCAGTACAATTTGTTACCATAATATAACTATATTATTACATATTTATTAATTATCTATAAAGGCTTTATACATAGATCCCTCAGTATTTGTTTACAGATATGCACCATGGATGTCTGAATCAGTCTTGGGTTCTATAGGTCTGACTGGCTACATCATGTACCTAATGTAACTACTGTTTAAACTCCTTGAGAATAAGAGTTACACCGACTAGCTGACTACTAAGCTCCTTAACTGTACTACTGACACTTTAAGCTTGATGTTGACTAGTCATTGACCATGTAATGAGGACACTAATAACATGAATCAATCAGAGAAGACAATAAGGGAGGTGCCTGGTCAATTTGAGCTTTGTATCTCAAGGTGTCTTGAAGATCCAGGGCTCATTGAAAAGGGCACATCAGGCTCCACTGTATAGTGGCTTTGTTATAACACTTCTTGGCTGATCTACAGAGCTTTAAAGATAACGGTAACTACTGAATGTAGCTATTTCCAGTCTCCTAAAGACTACAATAAAAAGCCATGTGTTGTTGGGGAGGGCGCTAATGTCCCACGCCCCTGTAGACTTTGAAGTCACTCTTATTTTCAGTTACAGAGCTCTAAATTTCTCTGGCTCCCCAGACCTCCTCTGTGGGCGAGTCTCTCAGGCAAGCCTGTCTAGAGTACACCTAAATTGGATACAAATTAGCGAGATCATGGTTCCCTTAAGGCTAGCAATGCAATCCATGGCTCTTTGGAAAGAGCACGGCACGCTCAAAAGACCTGAGGAATTTGGTTGTGTCTTGGATTGGTAAAGTCGCTTGTTGGAAAGCATTTCCTTTCTCCTTTGGTTTTATTTTTGATGTCATCAGTGATTAGTTGAAGTTAAATGTCTCATTAAAGTGAACTCAACTTTTATGCCATAACCGTCTGCTTTAATCAGTGGTGGACAGTAAGGAAATAAATGTAATTGGTTTCTGTACTTAAGTAGTCTTTTCATGTATCTGTACTTTACTGAAGTTTTTTTTACTTTAACTCCACCACATTTCAGAGTCTAATATCTGACTGTTTATCCCACTACATTATGGGAAATCTGTCCTTTCTTTTGGCTTGTGTGGTGTAAAAACATAACATGTCAAAACAAAACAAGCTTATTCATGGATTCTTAGCATCCATGGAAATGTTCACTTCAGGCCTGGACTACATCAAGGACCACCTGGAGGACGGCAGGTAAAGCAGGATGGGGTTAATGCAAACACTGACTGACAATCAAAAACATATCAAAGCATCAGTGAACAGATCAAACATATTGTTCCTGACTTTGTGGGTAAATAGACCACAATATTGAAATATGTACACTTATGTGCACTTTTCTCTGAATGTATACAAATTATATTAACACTATATATACAAACACTGTTTCCTTTTATAGTAAATATGTTTAGGCTGGTTTATGTTTATGAACAGAGACCTACAGATGCAGTACAGTAAAGGAAAACCCATCTCTTTACCTGTTTAAAGTTTTAAAGTTTTTATTAAACTTAAACTTGTAACTAAGTTGCAAATAAATCTTAAACCAAAACTTTCCTTGTTTACAAAAAGTTATTTTATAGTTCTAGCTAATGGAACCTGTTCTCCTTCAGTGTTCTGTGCTTATGATCATTTGAATTGACATCAGTGTCAGACTAATTAATGACCTTCTATTAAAGACTGGTGGACTGGTGTACTTCGTCCACCACTGCTTTAAACAACATGGAGTGGAGCAATCCTTGCTTGGGGGTTCACAAAAATGACTCGTTTGATAGGTTGCATCTATAAACCCACCTAAAGAGACTGTCCCTCAGGTTAACACTGCTAGCAAGCTAGCAAGACATAGTTTGCGATATGCTAGGCAACTGCCAAACACCCTTCAAGAAAGAAGGCTCATTTCACAGCAGTGTCTATATAAATCCGAGCTATATTTGGATAGCTGACATTTTAGGGACAGAAGGTTGTTCCAAATCATGAATGACGGGCAGAGAGAATGAGAGACAGAGAACGAGGCAGAGAGAGGTGGTTAGTTAAGCTCTATTGACCTGAGACACAGCCAGAGTTAATCCCTATCATTATGCTTTATCAGTATGGGCTGCCTCCCTGACTCCCTGTTCAAAGCAGGAATCCATTCAGGCCCCCTGTGAGATCTGGGGACAGTGCAAGAGCAGCTAGAAGGAGTCGAAGGCCAACTGTGAAAGGTACTTTTACCAGATCTGGCTCATTTAAGAAAACTCATCATCAAAAGTATACTTGCACAGATACCCAGAAGGAATCAACCGACAGGAATGAAACTTGGTGGGTAGGTTTAACATCATGAGATATGCCAACGATTCAAGTTTCACACTTGACCGCGCATGTGACGTAGCAAGGCACAGGCCTTATCGCTGTACATGACAGACCCAACAGCCACGATTGCAGACATTCAGCAAGCAGTGATGCCCTCCATGAGTCATCCTGTTAGTGCCAGCACCATTGGCAGACAGCTGCATGACGCAGGACTACATGCACGCTGACCGTTACGATGACTGTCCTTAACACCATATCACCAAAGACCGCAAAGGTGTCATGCCTGACTGTCATGGAGTGACTCAGAATGTCAGCGGGTCATCTTCAGTGACGAGTCCCGCTTTTGTCTTGGTGGAGACGACCAACGAATCCATGTGTGGAGGCACATTGGTCAGCGCCAAGATGAACGGTTTGTTGTCACTCATCACACGTCCAGAAAGCCTGGTGTCACTCCACCTCCACCTCTACCGCACCATCTGCAGGAACTGTGTGAGAATATTCAAGCTGCATGGGATGGATTATTACAGGACACCATTAGGAACCTCTATAACTCCATGCTGAGACATCTGGCAGGTTGCAGTAGCAAACACGGCGGCCCGACGCCACACTACTTCTGTATGTGTAGCTCAATAAATATTGCCCATATCAGTCTAAATTCATCATCATTTATTGTTCCTGGTAACCTTTATCTTGCTTCCCAATAGCACTGCAATCCCACACTTCCTTCCGGGTGCAGCTATTCTTTTGATGATGATTGTATGTGGCCAAAAGTATGTGGACTGACCGTCACACTTATATGGGCTTGTTAGATATCCCATTAGACAAAAACATGGGCAGTTATAAATAGCTTCCACTCTGCTGGGAAGGCTTAGTTCAGTCTAAACAGTCTTTATAAAGTCAGATACACATAGTGGATGAAAAGACCTGACTTGCAATCAAAGTTCCAGTTCATCCTAAAGGTGTTCAGAGGAGTTGAGGTTAAGGCTGTGTGGGGGCCTCCGCACCAAACTTGTCAAACCATGTCTTTATGGACTGTACTTTGTAGACAGTCATGCTGGAACAGGAAGAACCTTCACCACAAAGTTGGCAGCAATCGTCTAAGTAACATTTTGTAACTTTACCCTGGAATTCCATTCCGTTGTTCCTCCTCTAATGAGCTTTACTGTTGGCACATGTGGTGGCACGAAACCTTTTCCATGTCCAAAACCCATACCACAACCTTGAGTATATGCCAATACCGATACCAACCTGGTACTGTCTTGTTCCTCTCTTAATCATCCAAACTGCTAATAATATATCAGTCTAGATGCACTTTGCTTAACCATCTAAATAACACCATGTTGAAACATGGAAACAAATATTCTACTCCCCTCAAGGAAGAAATGCATAACCCATAACATGATTCAGTCATGCAAAACTGCTGTTCCACAACTTTTTTTTCACATACAGACTTTTTAACAGCATTTTGGGTTAATATATTTTGCTAATGCACGATGGCATTTCTTACGAATGCATTATAACATGTTATTCATGGGTTTATAGATTCTTATAGACATGGTATTCCTATAGAGAGTGTTAGCAAGAGTTTGCTCATTGTCAGTGTTCATAGTGTTCTTATTATTGGGGTCTACTAGAACAGAGTTAAAGGCTTACATTTGTGTCATACTGTACATCTGTTTTCAACCTCTGTCTGAAATGCTCCTAAGAAGCCCAGTGTGCTCTGATTTTGGTCAGCTCACCCACTCTGTTCTAATTGGTCAACCACCAGAGCTGTCCTGCCCCTACACATTCCACTCTTGTCTTGCGGTCTGTAGACAAACCCCTCTCTCCTGAGCCAAACCCTGCCGTGGCAAGCGTGCTGATAGGTGGGCAATAAGGATTGTGTTACGAGATGATGTCACCTTGTAACAGAGAAAAAGGGCTGGAACTGGAAGTGTTTCAAGCAGCTAAGAAAAGCGGTTTCCTCATCTAGCATGTACTTTGGGCTTTGCAGCCCAATCACAAGAAGCTACCTAACACACATAAACAAAAGAAAGAACCTAGTAGGTTGCATTTAAGTCTCCTTTCTGAAGAAGCATTTGTCAGTCCAATGACAGTATGCTTTTCAGAACAGATCACGGTCACAAAGACACAGATTAAAACGGAAATAAATCTTCTTTCCCAAACTTACGAACTAACAATTCATAATTTAAAACGAATGCAGCAGAGATGTGTCAAAAATAGGCCTGAACAATTAAGCCAAGCACTGGCACCACAGACCTCTCGCCTTTTCTGGAAGAGAAAAAATCGTAGCGCACTTGAGCTTAAATGTCAGCGCACATGTTCGAATTCCCAGGTGGAATAAGGGATTTGAGAACAGCACAACAGCTCAATATTAGAAACATGTCTTTCACATCGGGTTTTCAGCCTGCACAGCTCTAATTTCACTGTAGACACACAGTAGACACCTTGGCCTCTAGATTAATAGTGCTACAAAGCAAATGTTTACTAATGCATGGTGCAAAAGTCAGCATAATTTTGCTTAATTAGTCCAAGGCATGATAAAACATGCATCCGCTCTGGCCGATTCGTCAAGCCTCCCCAGTGGTAGAGTATGAATGTCAAGAGCAAGAAAACAGTGACCATTTTTTGGCCTTACAGGACGATAGAAATAAAATGTCAAGATTGTTGCATCACTATTCTAGTGCTTGATTCAGAACAAAAGTTTCATGGGGCATGCAGGGATTTGCATTTTCAATGTCCTGCGCTCGGAATTTCAGCAGTGAGGTCCAAATTGCAGCTATTCACTGCATAGGCGTAATGGCCAATTTTGTCCTCAGCCCTTCTCCTAACTACAGCCTGTTGCAAATCTTGTTTTATGCTTTGCTTATGCCTTTTAGTTTACTAGATGTTCAGCTTACAAGATAGGTTAATACCATGGTCCCTAAACTGGGGTATGCGCACCCCCCAGGAGTATGCCCAATGATGTTGTCAAAAAAACTCCCATTATAATGTGTATATTCACTTTATAATCCTCATTTTGCTTTACACATATTATATTTAGTTATGCAAAAAATGCACAATTCCACCAAAAACAATCCACACATGTGGAGTGATTTACTTATTGCTTGCCTCCTCTATGGATAAGAACAGTAGAAGTGTATGTAGTGAAAGACTCTGTGACCTTAAGTGGATTGTTTTAGCCTAACAAACACATACCTCTGCCGATTGGTAGAGATGGCACAATCAGTCAAGTTCAACACCTTCTTCATTAAGATACAGTAACTCAAAATTAGCTCTACCAAAAAGCTCAGTCTGAAAACACATCCTGATATACCACATTTACTCTTGATGTACCACAGTATTATATTTCTCCATATCTCCACCTCTAATATGTATTTAGTGGTGTAAAAACTTTGATCTCTTTTTCTGTACAGTGTAAAAGCTCTAGTTCCCCTTTCAGTTTAGTGAATATTCATGATGGACAGACCAATAGAATTGCTCCAAAACTGCTTAGAAATAAACCTTGTTCTATCAGCCTCCACTGCAGGTTAAGAAAGCTGTTTCATCCTCCTGTAAAGTTATATTCTGGAGGGTTTTAAGGTGGACTGTATAAAGTAAAATAAAGCATTAAGATGCTGGTACTCAGACTGATAGACTAGGAGAACAGCTTGTACATTACAGGATGGCTTTAGCTGTTGATTTACCACACTGTTCCTAACATTGCTAGCCTTTTATCTCTGTAATGGTGAGTTTAGACAAGAAGGAAAGGCTGTTTCTCACTTTAATTAACATTTATGGAACAACATTTTCTCCCAAGTCATTTTGGACCATTTCTGCCGAGCCGTTCTTCATGAAGTGCTCACACAGTATAAAGAGCAACTGGCTTCCTCAACCCGGTGTTCCCGAAAAGATGTCTCTGCGTCCTTTGCTGGGCATTTCCCCTTTTCTTGTTGCATAGAGAGCATGTAAACTATAGTTGGCAGGCCTGACAGCTGCCAGAAATGTATTGCTCAATGCTGGCCTCCATCTCACTCTCTTATAATTGCAGACTGGATGCCATCGATGCCATCTTCTTTTAGAATTAGCTTCGGCTGGAGCTGATAGGGAAAATCCAGGTTAGGGGTTGCGTGAGTTCTGAGTTTTGGTAGAAGTTGCAGTTATGAAAGGTTTCAAGTTGAGTCAATCGACTAAACCCTGATGAGAAGGAAATAACGCTCTGCAACAAGCCTTTTTAAACAACTCCAACTTTAAAAATCTGTCACAAGGTCAAACTCCACAGATCAGTAGAGTGTGACTTGCTCTTTCCAACAAGCTAGCCCTCAGGGAACTACAGATACAGGCCCCAGGATTTTAGACTTTAATATACTCTAGATGGCCTTACTGAGATGTTTGTCCGTGGCGGAGGTCCGTGCGGAGAGTCAGAGACATTTCGAGTCTCATAACTGGGTAAAAATAAGAATCAACAATTTAAAACTTCATAGGATTACAGGGCACTATGCCTCCTCTACAACTCCTCTACTCCTCTATAACTTTCATTCTTACGTTTCCTGCAATATGTCGTATGGTAAAGTTGGGTGGTCCTCCTTATCTGTGCAAGGTGATTTACACTGTCATTGTTTTTTTTTCACATATGAACTATATCTGGCCTTATGAATAAACCATACATCACATCTATGCTGACCTGGAACAGCAGACTCTAGCCAACTTGATCTAATGACCGGATTATGCTTCAGGTGTTCTGGGCTTTTGCTGAAATTGGAAACCTGGTTTGAGTTATTGTGCTCCGATGAGCTTCAACATGCTAGAAGATGCTCTGAAACTCAGCCCAATTGATTTGTTTAGCAAGTGTACATTTCCAAATGCTTTCTCTCAGTCTGGAAGACTTTCGTCTGTTGGTTTATTGATAGTTTTAATGATGTTTTTGGGCTCTTTATTTTATTTGGCTTGACAAGACAAAAATGAATACCATTGTAATGGTCTTGCAACACCGTAACAACCATCTGCCATAACATAGTAACCATAGTGACCAAGCAAGACTTTAGCAATCACCCAGGATGCAATTGCAATGGCCTTGCAATACCTTGGCATTCAATTGGGATATCATTGGGCATCCAGTTGGAATATCATTGCAATGGTCTATAAACATCTTAGGAACAACAAGTAGCTCATAGAGTCATAGAGGCTTTATTAGTCACAGGTCATTTGGAGAGTTATAATATCTCACGTAATGCTGCCCTACAGTGTTACTGCTTCATGCTACACTTTGTTACACTACACTGTTATACTACGAGGGCGCCTCACCAGTGTATTCTCAATTCAAATCAAGGTTTAATAAAACAGTATCTTTTTTTTTAAGCAATCGCAGCATCTTCTCAACATAATGTCGCCCCGAGAAATCACGTTTCGTCCCACCAATAAACAATGCAGGAGGGAAATAAATGAAGACATTACTTCTAAGAGATGATTTTTTCCCCTCATTAGACACTTTTATTGGTCATTACCGGATGGAAAAAACAAATACACTATGTTGCCAAAAGTATTCACTCACCCATCCAAATCATTGAATTCAGGTGTTCCAATAACTTCCATGGCCACATGTGTATAAAACCAAGCACCTAGGCATGCAGACTGCTCCTACACACATTAGTGAAAGAATGGGTTTCGCTCTCGGGAGCTCAGTGAATTCCAGTATGGGACCGTGATAGGACGCCACCTGTGCCACAAGTCCAGTCATGAAATTTCCTCACTACTAAATATTCCACACTCAACTGTCAGTGGGATTATAACAAAGTGGAAGCGACTGGGAACGACAGCAACTCAGCCACAAAGTGGTAGACCATGTAAAATGACCGAGCGGAGTCAGTGGATGCTGAGGCACATAGTGCACAGAGGTCACTAACTTTCTGCAGAGTCAGTCGAGTCTGGGTTTGGCGGATGCCAGGAGAACGGTACCTGTCTGACTGCATTGTGCCAAGTGTAAAGTTTGGTGGAGGGGGGATTATGGTGTGGGGTTGTTTTTCAGGAGTTGGGCTCGGCCCCTTCCAGTTCCAGTGAAAGGAACTCTTAATGCTTCAGCAGACCAAGAGACTCTGGACAATTTCATGCTCCCAACTTTGTGGGAACAGTTTGGGGATGGCCCCTTCCTATTCCAACATGACTGCGCACTAATGCACAAAGCAAGGTCCATAAAGACATGGATGAGCGAGTTTGGTGTGGAAGAACTTGACTGACCTGCACAGAGTCCTGACCTCAACTTGACAGAACACTTTGGGATGAATTAGAGCGGAGACTGCGAGCCAGGTCTTCTCGTCCAACATCAGCGTCTGTCCTCAAAATGCGCTTCTGGAAGACTGGTCAGAAATTCCCATGAACACATTCCTAAACCTTGTGGAAAGTGTTCCCAGAAGAGTTGAAGCTGTTATAGCTGCAAAGGGTGGGCCGACATCATATTAAACCCTATGGATTAAGAATGGGATGTCACTCAAGTTCATATGCATGTGAAGGCAGACGAGCAAATACTTTTGGCAATATAGTGTATATTAGGAAGCGCAAGGTATTCTTTGGTTGCCGTTGAGCCTGGTAACCTGCAAGCGCCATTGCGGCATCCAAGTAAGGATAAAGTGGACCCACCTCATATTGAGGAGCTGCGAGCCTCCTGATCATTTCAATCACACACGCTGCTCTCTGAATAGAGATAACCACAGACTTCCCAGAGAACAGCACCCAAAGATAAACAGTGATTTGGACAATTATTTAAATGGGTATTCCGAGCCGCTCTATTCGAAAGGTGCACAATGTGATTCAAAAGCCTACAAATGGTCTTTGTCATTTATAATCTTTTACTTTTTCAAATGGAGGCCTGCAGTTTATGCCAGCATGGAGTTTAGGCACATAGCTGTTGCGGGAAAAAACATTGTTCTAAAGATTGTCTTTTTTGTTTGGATTTTCCCCCAGTTTTTTCCCCTGGTTGAGTTGTGGTTCAAGGTGGGAGAAGAAGCCTGGCATTCCAGCGAACCAAAGCGTGAACGGATGTCCAAACTGTTGGTGGTAACCTATTAATGGCACCAATGCACCTTCAACATCCAATATAAAAATGTCAGTTCATTAGTGACCTATCAACAGCTAAAATTCCATCTGAAGGTTTAAAAGGTCAGTTCACCAGGAATCTCTCTGATTCAGAGACCCGGACTACAGGTCCAACTAGATTTAGGCACACACCTTTATTTAGGTTCACGTCTCACTTCAAATTGGAGTAGAAAATGTGGGAACAGCGTGTCTTTGTTACAGCCAGGGTCAGGAGATGTTAATTAAACCCTAGACAGTTTGGTGGTGTGGCTCCTAGTGTCAGTGATTCCTGGACTTGTAACACCACCACCAACATGCCAGTGCTTGTGCCAGAGCTGGTGTTGGTTCCTAGGGTGTATCAAACCTCTGTTAAGAACAGGCCCTCATTTCCACTGGTTTGAGAGGTGAATGATTGCATATCTGGATGTGGGCAGTCCTTAGTCCGGAAGCAGAAGTGGGCGGACAATGCATAAAAACAACATGACGGAACATGTTCCTTCTTCAGCAGACCACTGATTGGTCATTTTGCTGCTGCTTAATTGTTTGCACTCTTTCTCCTGTTCTTTGGAAAATGGCGGCATCAACAACTTTTTGCCACTTTCCAGACCAGGTTCTGGCTCCAGACCAGCGAGTTCATGGGGCTGGAACAGCACTGGTTTTGCCAGTCCCAAACCAGGTTTTCTGAGGTGGAACAATGCAGAACGGTTCCAGATTTCCAGATATCTGAATATTTTAGAAGCTTATAACTAGCAAATTAGCATTTTTTCTGAAACCCTAAAACTATACAGCTTGTACTAATAATCCTAATACCAACAATAGCAAGTTATTTTCTGTGAACTATAAGTGAACTCACAATGCAGTTTCAATAAAGTGTTCAGTTATGATTGTTACATATGACTTTTACATTACTCAACATCGTGTCAGTCAACCACATAATGATTTACTGGAAGTCTTATTAATATAAATTCTCACTTTTACCAGCAATTTTTTATTTTTCTCTGTGTTGCAGTATAGATAAGACTGTTGTACTATAGCAGTGTGAAAAAATCATATTATAAATAGATTTTTATTCTTATTATTATTAATACTGACATATGGCATAAACTACAGTCAATTAACAAGTTGTTATAGTCTACCATAATCAACAGGTTACTACAAATGTGGAAGATGGAGAATGTATTAAAGTAATCCCTCAACAGATATTACATCATTAATATCTATGCAATGTTTTTAGGTGACTCCGCTAGTCGTCTTTTTCAATTCCCATTTTTTAACTTTTATTGCTATCCTTGAATGAAATATAACATAGTTCAAACAGTGGTCTTCAACATGACATCACTGACTCAATGACTAAATATCCACTGGGACTTCCTTTCCACATCAAATCCACAAGAAACAAGCGGACACCCCCTTTAAAGTCCACCCCAAATTCCTCTACTTCTTTCAACGTTTGGAGTAAATGATAACCTAAGCAAAACCTTCCAGCTAGCAAAATGCAATCCTTAGCTAACAAACCTGTTATTGCAAGTGGTAATACACACATCGTCAAAAGAATAGTTGCACCCAGAAGGAAGTGTGGGATTGCAGTGCTATTGGGAAGGAAGATAAAGGTGACCAGGAACAATAAATGATGATAAATTTAGACTGATACGGCCAATATTTATTGAGCTACACATACAGAAGTAGTGTCTTATTGTCTAAGTAGGCCCTATGTTTGCTAATGCAACATGCCAGACCTCTCACCTGCAGATTGTGCAGTAGGGGTGGAGGTGGAGTGACACCAGTCCTTCTGGATGTGTGGTGCGTGACAACAAACCGTTCATCTTGGTGCTGTCCACGGTGTCTCCACAAATGGATTCGTTGGTCGTCTCCACCAAGACAAAAGCGGAACTCATCACTGAAGATGACCCGCTGCCATTCTGAGTCACTCCATGTCAGTCTGGCACAACACCATTGCAGTCTTTGGTGACGTTGATGTGGTGTTAAGGGCAGTCGTTGTAACGGTCTACGTGCATGTAGTCCTGCGTTGTGCAGCCGTCTGCTAGTGGTGCTGGCACTAACAGGCATCACTGCTCGCTGAATGTCTGTAATTGTGGCTGTTGGGTCAGTCAGGTACAGTGATAAGGCCTGTCCTTGCTTACATCACATGCACAACATGAAACCTGAATCATTTGCATGTCTCGCAATGTCAAACCTACCCACCAAGTTTCATTCCTGTCAGTTGATCTCATGATTGAACTCATTACTTCCCGTAACAGGAAAATGCTTAGTCGATTGTATCACTCAGAAACCTTCTACTGAAAGACTTCTAGGTCACAAAATCTGAACGATGCCAAATGCAACACTTGCTTACCCATGAAAGTATGTGGTGTTCTTTGGAATTTAAGTACAGTTTAGTCGAGCCAGGCAGTGTAAAAAGCACTAAATGGAGTACAACACTACACACTCCATGCATACCTCATGCACGCTCATGTATATCTCGGAGTGGCAACAGAGAAGGGGCATAGCTATTAACCAGTTTCAGAAGAATGAAGATTGTCCATGGTGCTGCGCACCGTGTCAGGTTGTTGAGCTAGTAAGGGTAAAAATGGTCTCGCAGCTCAGTCAGAAGCGTTCCTGACATGTTTTAACACCCTTCCGCTCGTCTTTGTCCGGTCCCCTTGGTGATGGGGTCTCTGGAGAGCATGATTATCATTTCCCACGGTTCCTCTGCCTGATGCAGCGGTCACATAGAGTTTATTCCTACCAGCTCTGCTCCGCCTCGCTCTCTGTTTCTTACATACCCAAACACAAACAAACCTGCAGAGCTTACAGCCAGTGACAGGGAGATATGTGACAGGAAGGCAATAGCGGTAGGTTTCTTCTCTTTAGAGCAGTTGCTGAAATTCACCCTTGGTGACACGTGCAAGTGGCTGTGGATCAGCAACAGGTGCTAATGGGGACTGGAAGGCAAACTAACTAATCCTCCATCCTTGTCTCTTTCTTTATTCCACCTCCTCGCTCTCTTAGGTGGTACACATGTCCTCCCAGCCAAGCATGTCAATAAGCCAGGTTTGCCCATAGGCCTGTAGTTGGGCAGGAGGCAACTGAAAACATTTATTCCCATGAATTACAACTCAATTACTCACTACAAGCGATGGTATCCCATCCAACTAGTTGGTTGGCTGTTAACCTGCAGGTAACCCTAGTGGGTGTATTTCATAAAATGTAATACAGGCTCAATTATGGAGTGGTAGGAGTGCAGTAATGGAGGTCAGTCCACCATCTTAGATAGCCAAATATACATGTCAAAAATATGATAGCAATACATTTCAGGTTATTTCATATAGCCCAGACATGGCATTCATAAAGCTGTCATACATGCTGTATACACACTGTATAACAAACATTACATAGCACACAATATGGTTTCATTTTCTCAGAATGAGAGCTGACTGACAATAGACCTGGTACACTAATTCACATATACATTCATCATTGAAGTAATAGCTGCACCCAGAAGGAAGTGTGGGATTGCAGTGCTATCGGGAAGGAAGATAAAGGTTACCAGGAACAACAAATGATGATAAATCTAGACTGATATGATCAATATTTATTGAGCTACACATACAGAAGTAGTGTCTCTCAGTATGGCGACGGGCCGCCATGTTTGCTAACCCAAGATGCCAGACGTCTCAGCATGGAGTTGTAAATGTTCCTAATGGTGTCCTGTGATAATCTATCCCATGCAGCTTGAATATTCTCACACAGTTCCTGCAGATGGTGCGGTAGGGGTGGAGGTGGAGTGTCACCAGGCCTTCTGGATGTGTAACGCATGACAACAAACCGCTCATCTTGGCGCTGACCCCGGTACCTCCACACACGGATTCATTGGTCTTCTCCACCAAGACAAAAACGGTACTCGTCACTGAAGATGACCCGCTGTCATTCTGGGTCACTCCATGACAGTCTGGCATGACACCATTGCAGTCTTTGGCGACGGTGACGTGGTGTTAAGGGTAGTCATCCTGTATCGTGCAGCCTTCTGCCAATGGTGCTGGCACTGACAGGATGACTCATGGAGGGCATCACTGCTTGCTGAATGTCCACAGTCGTGGCCATTGCACAGATTACTGACAAATAAGTTGGCTAGACAAAGCTAATATGTACCTCATTATCTTCTTCTTCTATTATTCTCTGTTTTATCCCCTCAGATCAATAAAGTCCCTCTATCACAAATCCAAATGATGTCTCTAAAGAAGTCAAAATATTATGCCACGTCATATGAACAACATTTAACTTTCATTGCCAATCAAAATGGTCACCAAAGGAGCAGTTAGTCTGCCAAACATCCCAACAGAGTGTTCAAAGACTGCACAGATTGTACAGCTTCGGCTGCAAACTGATATTTCCCAAAGCCAAGTGGAAGAAAAATGGTGCCAAGATTGAGCAGCAGCAGTGATTGAGGCTCAGTGAAGATCTGTTGTTCAATTGCGCACAAAAAAATCTCAGGTTTGACTGATTGCTGCTGCTTTGACGGCTTAGTTTGTGGCCAAGTTATATGCTTTACCAAATTCAGCTCAGGTTTGGGAAGAAGCACTGCATGCACGAAAGAGATGCTGGAAATGACTGAGGTTTATATTCAAGACCCGTTGCTGTTAGCACCCTTATGGTCATTCAGTAGGCATGACATTGCTGTGCTGGCTGCGATGCATGATCCTATTTCTGGGGTCATTTGTTTTGGAGGTGGATGGGAGCTCCGCTCTCGTGTGCGTAAAATCAGTTTGCATTGCTGTTAACACTGTGGCAACAGACAGAGGTAGGCTACTGCTGGTTGGACAGTATATATATGTACACACACACTAGATTGCTGAAAGTTTTCACTCCCCCATCCAAATCATGGTATTCAGGTGTTTCAATCACTTCCATGGCCACATGTGTATAAACCCAAGCACCTAGGCATGCAGACTGCTTCTACACACATTTTCCAGCGTAGTACCGTGACAGGACATCCAGTTGTGAAATTTCCTCCCTACTAAATATTCCACAGTCGACTGTCAGTGGTATTATAACAAAGTGGAAGAGATTGGGAACGACAGAAACTCAGCCACGAAGTGGTAGACCACCAGTGCACAAAGCAAGGTCCATAAAGACATGGATGAGTGAGTTTGGTGTGAAAGAACTTGACTGGCCTCAACTTGATAGAACACCTTTGGGATGAATTAGAGCGGAGACTGCGAGCCAGGCCTTCTCGTCCAACATCAGTGTCTGACCTCACAAATGCACTTCTGGAAGAATGGTCTAAAATTCCCATAAACACATTCCTAAACCTTGTGGAAAGCCTTCCCAGAAGAGTTGAAGCTATTATATCTGCAAATGGTGGACTGACATCATATTAAACCCTATGGATTAAGAATGGGATGTCACTCAAGTTCATATGCGTGTGAAGGCAGATGAGCGAATACTTTTGGCGATAAAGTGTGTGTGTGTGTGCAGTAATGTGCTGCCACATAAAGGGAAGCATAAATACCTTGAGATTCAGTTAAATGAGTGCATATTATTTGTTAACATTCATACTTGGAAATATACACAGTGGAGTCACATGTTCGTGGCATT
The DNA here is from genome assembly GCA_034552555.1 of Semaprochilodus insignis. NCBI lineage: Eukaryota > Metazoa > Chordata > Actinopteri > Characiformes > Prochilodontidae > Semaprochilodus > Semaprochilodus insignis. The sequence continues at coordinate 7,773,234 of CM067483.1, read as the reverse complement.
GTCTGGGCCCACTCATCCATGTGGAAATCACTCTCAACTGATTTGAGTATCAATCCATCCTTGCAGATCATGTACACCCATCTATGCTGACTGTCTTCCCTGAGGCAGATGGGATCTTCCAGCAAGACAATGCCACGTGTCACATGGCTAGAAATGTCTGACATTGGTTAGAAGAGACAGCATGACCAAGACTTCCAAGTACTACCCTGGCCCCCTAATTCCCCAAACTTGAACCAAACTGAGAATCTGTAGGACCACCTCGATCGTCATGTTCGCTCTATGGATCCTCCCCCATGCACCCTCCAGCAGGTGTGGGATGCACTGCAGTCAGCATGGCTCCAGATACCTGTGACAACGTACCAGGACCTTACTGAGCCACTCCTAGCCTGTCTAGCTGCTGTCTGGGCTGCACATGGCAGTTACTATGGATATATATGAGGGACAAACAAACTACTTGGCCTTGACCTGGACTTACGGTCTTGACTACAATACTAGCCACTCCACTATACCAACTCTTCTTTGTAATGACCTTCCCCAGTAGCCTGGCTGCTATTGACCTAATTGCATTAACCCAGGTCCTGAGAGGTGACCACTGGGGAGTTTTTGTTCTAATGGTGCATTTGTTTTCACTTGCCACAGCACTAGAATCGTTTTCCTTCCCCCATAGTACTGTTGGAGCTGCATGANCCCAGTAGCTTGGCTGCTATTGACCTAATTGCATTAACCCAGGTCTTGAGAGGTGACCACTGGGGAGTTTTTGTTCTAATGGTGCATTTGTTTTCACTTGCCACAGCACTAGAATAGTTTTCCTTCCCCCATAGTACTGTTGGAGCTGCATGATGGTGGGTAACCATGTTTTACAGCGAGGGAGTTTAGTCATATCTGCTAAAGTCATATCTGCATACTTTCATTCCGTCCAGCTAGTTCTACCTGTTCAATCCGTAGGTCTCGGCCTTCAAACAATGGATTAGTTATATGAGGTGTGCTCCTGCCTTAGTGGAAGGAAAGCCAACCCAGTCCTTTACAGGCAAGACTAGACTGGCACAGGGCTTTACAGGCACTTTGGGGCTTCAGTCAGTTTATGAGTTTGTACTGGCATATCAAAGTGGATGTCTCTGGTTTGCTTGGCAATTCACCATGAGCCATTTTTTTTTCAGATGGATGTTCTGCTGGTGAGAGTGTGCCTCCAAATGTCTTTGCTGTTTCAGTGACAATAAATTAGCATACAGGCTTTCCAGCTCTTCACTTCATGTGCTTTTGTCATTCTCACAGGTCAGCATGCAGATCACAGACATCGTTTTGTTTGTATTTCAGTGTTGTATCTCATTGTGTGACTGTGGGTCTGACACAGTTGGTTCCACATATATATATATATATATTGCACCTCACAATTCATTATTGTTCATGTGTTGCAGTGCTATTGGGAAGGAAGATAAAGGTTACCAGGAACAATAAATGATGATAAATTTAGACTGATATGGGCAATATTTATTGAGCTACACATACAGAAGTACTGTCACTCAGTATGGCATCCGCCCACCATGCTAATGCAACATGTCAGATGTCTCGGCATGGAGTTGTAGAGGTTCCTAATGGTGTCCTGTGATAATCCATCTCATGCAGCTTGAACATTCTCACACAGTTCCTGCAGATGGTGCGGTAGGGGTGGAGGTGGAGTGACACCAGGCCATCTGGATGTGTGGTGTGTTACAACAAACCGTTCGTCTTGGTGCTGACCACGGTGCCTCCACACACGGATTCGTTGGCCGTCTCCACCAAGACCAAAGTAGGACTCGTCACTGAAGATGACCTGCTGCAATTCTGAGTCACTCCATGACAGTCTGGCACGACACCATTGCAGTGTTTGGTGACGTTGATGTGGTGTTAAGGGTAGTCGTCGTAACGTTCTCTGTCCTGTGTCATGCAGCTGTCTGGCACTAACAGGATGACCCATGGAGGGCAATATTGCTCGCTGATGGTGTGTAACTGTGGTTGGGTTTTTGGGCTGTTGGGTCACTCTGTGCATGTTGGACAATTCGTCTGTTCTGTCTCTCTCTGGTTCTATAGGTCTCCCAGACCCTTCATGTCGCTGGTGTGTGCCTTCTTCTATGCCCTGCTGCCAACCCATTTCCCGGGGCTCTATGATGCGACCCCTCTCCAACTCTTCCAACTGCTCAAATTGCTTTCGAACCCTTCTCTGAGGTATACTTCACTAGCAAAGGATGCTACCAACACAACAGCACGAGTCAGAATGGAAAGCATGCGCAACAGGGCGACCTTATATAGTCAGTCAGGTACAGAAATAAGGCCCACCTGCTTACGTCACGTGTTCCGTCACAAACTATTTTCATTCCTTTTTTAGCAGCTGCCTAATTTCCTGTACAACAAAAATGTAAGTGCAGCTCCATATGTAATTAAATTGGTCCTGGAAATAAATCACAGTACATGTCATGCCTTCTTCTTAGAGGAAGACAGTACTGAGCACGTCACAGACAATGGTCTCTTTAAACGCAGCATTTTGAGCCCAGATTAAGTTGATTACACCTGTATTCCTCAGATTCCTCCACTGAGTAACAGGACAGGAGAAGAAAACATGATCAAAGCCTACAATATTTTCCGATCACTCCTTCCTCCATTAGTTTGATGAATGGGGCAGACCCACCTTTCAGATAGAGGCGAGGCCCTGAAAAATGATGCAATTACTCGTCTTTGATTAGTAGAAGGAAGGAGGAAGACGGGGAACAACTAATGGGGAAAAAAGATCTTTAAGGAGATTCTATGGCTGTTTGGAAGTGGCCCATAGTCTCTTTTCGTCTGTCAGTCAAATCCCTCTGGGTGAACATCAACCACAAACGAGCCGTGAACGTGTGACAGTCAGTGCAGTGTGAAGTGCTAATTTTGAGCACTTTTGCAGTGACAATTGAGCATCAGTTCATCATTCCAGTATTCTGTATAAGGGTGCTTCTGCAGCTATGGGCACTTTTGGTGCAAAACTTAGAATAGAATATTGGCATAGAATTTATTATCAATTGCAATTTTACATCAATTACAGCTGAAGTGTTCTTTACAGAAACATAAGGCCTGTACATGACGCTGTTGTGGTGAAGAAACGCCATGGAGGAAAACATTTTGCATGCTGAAGCAAGAGCAAATAGTACAGCCTGCTACTTTGTAATATTCTGGAATTTAATATGAATATGTTTTAAACTGCATTTGTTATAAACTGTATGCTAAGGAAATGCAGCAAATACTGAATATAAAAAAAGATGTGTAAAATTTGAATTAAAATTTCAGTGAGTAAATTGATATTAAATTGATTTTTAACAATATTTTTCAGTTTAGGTGACCACATTCTCATTAGCATAGTAAGATCTAAAAGATAAATCTATATATTTTTGAATATATAGATTTCACAGTACGTAATATTTTGCTGTTTGATTTCACTACCGCAACATATTGACATATATTGAGTTTTTTGTTGTTTTTGTTGTTTAGGTTCTCATCCTCACTCGTAAATATCAGTGATGAGAAACATAGGCGGTGTCACGCATCCAGATTTCCCCTCTGCCTCCGAAAACTGTAAGTGTCTTTGGGTTCTTGAAAAGCACTATATAAACAATATATTATTATGATTATTATTATTATTATTATTATTATTATTATTATTATTATTATTATTATGATTATTATGATTATTATGATTATTATTATTATTTTGTGGGAATGACCCATTTTACCAATTTCTTCCACTTTCTATAAATGTAGTCAATCAGTCAATAGCTGTAACATTTTACACCTAAAAAGAAATCTATAGAGAAATGTAGCTTCTTTACTGTTAAACTGGAACTAACATTGCTAACAAACTCAGCAGTCACCCAAACACCCCGAACTGTTTCCGTAACAACGCATCAAAAAAACTTCACTTGCTAAAACAACAGACTTGTCAGTGTGCTTTAGGACACAGTATCACTTACAGTGAACTATAAAAATGAAAAAAAAAAAACATCATCTAACTTAGTTTAGTTTCAGAGAAGGCTGAATCATTTCTAGGGACATGTCTGTAATTTTTGTTCATGTTATTCAATAAAATCATGCTTGTAGGCATTACAGTAATAGTCTTGATTCACTGTTAAGTTCAGGATAGAAAAAAAAAAAATTCCTGAAATACAGAGCAATTCAAAATTAGTTTTCCATACGCTGTGCAGGTAGATATAGCTAAATGAGCTCTCCAATTGGTTGCAACTTCAAGAGCTGAAGAAAAGGCCAAAATTGATTGAATCACATCAAGCCACAGAAGCATTAACCAACCACCTTTTGACTTCCATTAGTCAGGATCAATTTAGAAAAGTTCACTCTAGGCCTTCTGGAAGCCAAACAAATGTGCAAATCAGCTTTGCTTAAAAACAGGTGGGTTTATTTGAAGACCAATCTCTAATAGTCATGGTTCGCCACATGGAGGATGTGACAGTGACCAACATGAAGATAATCTAATCCCAGATCAGTCCTATAATTTTAAACGTCCTAAACTACACCGACAAGTTTAAAAAGTGATTTGCTGTTAGGGAGGGTAGGAATATTAGGCTATTTGGTTGACTATTGGTTGACTATTGAGTTTGCTAGCATTACTGTTTGACATTAGGCATCTTTTGGCAGATCCACTGCATCTGGAAATTGCCTAGATTTGATTTTCCCACCAAACTGTTCATTTAAAAGTGCCTGTAGTTACAGAAACCCAGAAAGCCTAATAGCTTCAGTGCTTCAAAGCTTCAGTCACACATTGCCTGAGAGTTACTTACCTCATCTAAGTGCTGCTCGTAATCCAGAAGAATAAACACACTCATCTCCGGAAACTGCTTTCAGTTGGGCAAACAGATTAATATCTGATGCATGACATGCAATAATTAATTCATCAATAGCATTGTGCCATGTTCTCAAGAACTACTCCTGCAACAATAGGCCCAACAATAGGCCTTGAATGGCATAGAATGACCCACCATGGTAGCTGGTTAAATATGATTACTCATGGTACCAATCAAAACAGCTGTAATACACTGGGTTTTTAAAGCAAGTGTGTGATTTGAAATAAGTCAATAAACAAGTCTATTCATGTTTGTCCCCCGAGCTTTAAAGAGATTTGTGCTTTGAACATCAGTAAACCCTCCATAATTCAATAACACCAAGATGCAAATAGCAGCCTCATGACGTGAATCAAATGTTTTATGCTGCCATTAAATGGTCATTGGAAGGAAGCATCTACCAGTTTGCTCATGAGATCTGAAATGAGTCTGTCACCAGAACTGTGAAATACTGGACAAACATTTGCTCTACACAAAGCCTTTTCATATCTGATTCAAACAGGAGGTCAGAAACCACTATGAGGTTCCACGCAATGCTGAGACTTTATTACAGCCGACACTAGCTCTCTTAGAACGCAGCTAGTTCTAGATCTGAAATCTAAATTGGCTGGGCTACGATCAAAGCCAGAGGCATAGGTATCATTTCAACTGCTCCTACCACCTGACCCATGATAAAAATTAGCCACCTTGCATGTTTAAGGTAGTAGTATCTTCAGGTACCTGCAGATGGCGCTGCATGAGGATGATGGGGCTATAAATACCTGCAGGGTGTGAGTGACGAGATCCATAGATTGAGAAGAGAGAGAGAGCACTGCTAGTCATGGTTCATCGCTGGTATTCAGTACTGACAAATTCAACAGTCACTTAACGGTGTGTTCAGTAACTCACCAAGTACTTAATTGAAGTAACCCAGTGAATAGTTGATTAGTTGGTTAATTATGGGTAATAAATAACCTATCAGGGCTGTCAGGTATTTCTTGTGACCCTTATATACAAGTGTTCCCAATGTTATACGGACGCCTAAGTGTTCCTTAAGAGTTTCTAGAGTTTTATCGAGCTCTAGTAAGCGGTCTCTTTGGCATTATGCTGCTTCTCTTCATTTGTCCCATTGCATTTCTCAAAACACAAGCTCTCAGTTCTCTGGGAAGCCTCGGCAGTAGACTTCACCCGAGCAGGGAGCGTGACACTGAGCGCTTTTAGCCTCAGGCACAGTATCGACAGAGACATTGGGCAATGAGGCCCTGGTAAAGCTGTGGGAATTGAAGGTGAGCACAATACAGGGAAAGGCTTTCTACTTGGTTGGTGTGGCTTGAGTAAATACCCTTCAGGCATTTCTGTGTGAATGTGTGAGAGTGTATATCTGCCACATCTGGACAACCTCTGAAATGGATCAGTGCTGCAGAGATAATTCCAGAATCCACATCGCTGGGATAAGCCAGTAGCGAAGCAGTGTGCCACTAGGAAGAATTCTCAAAGAGGAAACATAATCGTTATCTGCTCTACTACGTGCTATACCCTTCATCAGTAGTCTAATGCTAGCCAGCCGTAGCATTGCATATTGATTTATTTCAGTGTATTTGGGATTAGAATTCCTACAATGCACACATTATGAATCATTCTTCATCATTCTTCTCCTTAGGGGTGTCATTTCCAGAGGGGGAGTTGGGTTTGTGCCGAACACAGAAGTTATCTTGGTCTATTTTTGTATCATGTAACCACGCAATACAAGAATCATTGTTGGGTCACTCTCAAGCTTTCTGGTGAACTCCAGATCCCGTGCTTCCAATAAGTTCTTCCCTTCCTTTGCTCCAATAGGGGACAAAGTCTACATTTTACTTGCATGTTTGACAATGTGATGTAACTGTTTCCCACCAGTTTGTGATGGGAAATAGTTCATTGTGCAGAAACACACAGGCTCAGATTTCTTTACAGTAGTGCTAATGGGAACCAGATGGTGCAGAAGCTGAGGTTAATCATTTTATTTGCTATTAGGGATGTACATTCTGACGGATGTTGCTATATGAATGGCCATGGATGGAGGCCAAAATTAATTTAGAGTAGGGTTTCCAGATGTCAGGTTGCCCTGTATTGTGCAGGTTCTGTTGTCTAGATATGTATTGCTTTCTGTTTGTGAGTAGAAAATGAGGTATTTATATTTATTGAGGTATTTTATTATAACGGATTTTCAATTTACAGCAAGTGAAAACATCAAAGGAAAAGCATAGCAGTGCAGAGCAGCCTAGATAAAATATAGAATTAATAATCGGTGGAATTCACTTTTAAAATCTTTGTGTGCTAACTAGTCCTGCAATTTTCAAATTATCAACACTGTTCCAACTCTGGAATGTCTGGCCTCTGTTTCATTTCAAGTGCTCCTACCACCTGATCCACGATAAGTGTTGTATAATAAGCTCAAGGGACAAGAAATGAGTCCCCTTCTGTGTTTAGGGTGGGAGTATCTTCAAGCTCCTGCAGATGGCGCTGCACAAGGATGGTGAGGCTATAAATATCTGTGGGGTGTGAGTGATGGGATCCATAGATTGGGAAGAGGTGGTACAGTGCAGTGAATGTCTCGTTCCATGTGTGGAAAATGGCTCCAAAGCAGATGTTAATGACTGGCTAAAAGGAGTGACTGCATTTGGGAAGTGTGAAGGAAGTAGCTGAATCTGCATTTGTATGGAAGCATACGGTCATACGGGTCGGTACGCTCGGTCGTACGGTCAGGATGGCAAAATCACCAAACTGTGCTGGACTCTGGCCCTCGGCTCCTCACCCCTGCTTTAGAACGAAGCATTTCAGATCAGACGTCTCTGGATGACTTTGTTTACATCTTACCATCTGCACAATTGGAAAAACCATTGGAGTCCTCATTAATCTAGCCGTGCTCGCTGGGAGGTCCAAAACAATCGGTTGTTATTTTCCTAATTTATGTATTTCCTTGAGGATATATCAAGCTTCCGCAGCATGTTTTCTATTCCTCCTTCCTGCACCTTTCTGACGGGTTCACAGTATGCATGATGATCCTTAAACAGGCTGATTTTTATTTCACTCCAAAATGTGGCAGTTACTTTAATGGTTCACAGGTAGAAACCAATTTGGCTCAATTAAGAGGCAATCGTGTCCTTGTTAGGGAATTGTTTTTCACTGGGAGCTTCCAGAGCGCAGGGACTTAAATAGGCCTACTTATGCAAGCAGCACATTTCATAATATCTGCAGACAAAAAAAAAAAATTATTGGCTTTGAAAATTTAATGTTTGACTCTACAATAGAAATGCTCATGGGCAAAATCTGGAAGTCTCATTTGTAATCCGGAGAATCGTTGACTTTCAAGAGGGTTAAACGCTTTTTCAGAACGTCGTAGCTTTTAAGCAGGAGCTGAAGGAAAACCATAAAACCACTTTAATCGCCTTAAAAGAAAGGGCAGATGGTAAAGTAAGCACTCGTGTTCATATCGAAAAGAACTTCATTGGACCTGGACCAAATCGCAGTAATCTCAAAATGTGGCCGAGTGACAATACCATCAAGGTCAATACTAAATCTGTTTGCTTCATGTTTATATGCATTAGTTTCTCTTCCCACCAACATGATGTCTGCTGAACGGCAAATGAAATGCTGCAAAATGTAATTGAAAAAATGAACTGGCAACACTTTCTATGAATCAGGTATCTATAATGCATTATAAGTGCATGCATAAAGCTCTATAAGGCCTTTATAATTGCTTTATAATAAAAAACTAGACGTAAGCCTTTGTAACTGTGCAACATTCAAAACCACACACATAAACTGTTATGAAACAACAGTATAAGGCTTCATAGCACAAAGTGGTATAATGCATCATAATGTATATATTTTTCTATAAGGCCTTTATAATGTTTTATAGTACTAGGCATAAGCCTTTGTAACTTTAACTGTGTAACATTCATAATCACACACTTAAACTGTTATGACACAACAGTATAAGGCTTCATAGCATGAAGTGGTATAATGCATCATAATGTATATATTTTTCCGGTCACACTTTCTATGAATCAGGTATCTGTAATACTTTATAAGTGCATTCATAAAGATCTATAAAGCCATTACAATGTTTTATAATACTAGGCATACGCTTTTGTAACTTTAACTGTCTAACATTCATAATCACACACATAAACTGTTATGACACAACAGTATAAGGCTTCATAGCATGAAGTGGCATAATGCATCATAATGTATATATTTTTCCTGCTATTAACATTATGGGTGAAGCTGGTATCATAAAGCTTAATAACTAATCTTGTGCTCATTTGCATAATGCCAGTGTATGTGTGTGATTATGAACATGTATGTACAGTTACAAAGGCTTATGTCAAGCATTATAAAATGTTAAAAATGCTTCATAGATCTTTATGAATGCACTTATAATGCATTTTGGATACCTGATTCATAGAAGGTGTTTTTATGGTATGCTAATATAGTTAGTCTAATACAATATAACATTAATATAATATAAAATCTAATGTAGTAAAAGTATAGATGTGATTTACACAGCACTGCTGTGTCTGATCCACTCACACCAGCACAACACACACTAACACACCACCACCACGCCAGTGTCACTGAAGTGCTGAGAATGATCCACCACCCACATAATACTTGTCCTGACCATTGAAGAACAGGGTAATAAAGTATACAGAGAAACAGATGGACTACAGTCTGTATCTGTAGAACTACAGAGTGCTCCTATATGGTCAGTGGAGCTGATAAAACAGACAGTGTAGAGACAAGGAGGTAGTTTTACTGTTATGGCTGATCAGTGATGTTATGGCTGATTAGCTGATCTATATACATATACATGGATAGATAGACAAATAATAAATCTTCTTATTATTTTAAATATTGTATCCTACAAGTAATACACTTTTCCCTTAGTGTAGTACTTGTTAATGCATGTCATACATGTGTGACTCACCAAGAAAGCATCCCTGCATGTGTGACATACCTGGTGAAATAAAGATTCTGGTTCTGATTCTGAAAACAATTTGACCAGAGGTGCCCAAACACACACCCACTTGTATGATGTACATCATTTCTGTACAAAGGAAAACGAGTATCTCCAAAATGGTAACTTTACAGGAGAGGCCAAAAACCTCATCTAACTTTACTGTAAGTCAATAGACTTTTTACCAAGCAGTTTTGGGTCATTTCTGTTGGTCCATTCATCATGAGATTTACACACAGTGTAAACAGCAGCTGCTGTATTCAAATGATGCATAAAAGTAAAAATCAACAAAAATGGAGATACATGTACTTTTACTGGACAGCGACAATATGCTATATACACTCAGTGGTTGAAACATGCAGCCACTGTTGTTTTCACTGGACACTGGCGAGGAAATGAATATTAATTAATTATTGAAAGTAACAAACAGATTATTTTGACTACTTACACAGCGAGAACAAAACGGAAAAAGGTCCAATTTCAGTGAATACGCCACATGTGATTAACCACTATTATGCATCTAATTGTTTTCACTGTAATCACAATAATAGTGTATTTCTATCCTGAGCCAGCTTAGTCAATATGAGAAAAGCTGTCTTCAGCATTGCTGGCCTTTAAAATGTCTGACTCCGTCTCCTGAGTGAAAGAAACAATAATTAGCAAAGTAATCACAGTGTTCAGAAGAGCTTGTAAAAAGCTAATTTGAGAAACTGTTTTCCTTCTGCCAGGCTCACATCTCAGGTAATCCCTCCAAAAACATAAAAGAAACCTGCATAATTTGCAGAGAAGTTTGCTTTTTATTCCCAGAAATCAATTCAGAAAGAACAATTTATTACTGCCTTGCCCTTAAACTTCCCCAGACGTTAAGTATTAACATAAGTCATTTTCAACCGTCTTGAATATGCTCTGCCTTTTCCCACTTTAATACACTATATTACGCATACAGTCATTTCTCATCACTGTTTCTCCCTGCTGGAATATCTAAAACACCCGAGTGTCTCTTTACACTTTTGAGCACAGCTCTGCAGAGCCATTTGCTGGAGTCATTATATGTGTGAAACAAGGGCAATGTTGTCAAGTGTGATAGATACCCAGAACAGCGCAGCTGTCTTGGTGGCAGAAGATGTACACTTGGTGGGTGGGTTTGACATCATGAGACATGCCAACGATTCAGGTTTCACGCTCGGCCATGCATGTGACGTAAACAAGGACAGGAGAGCAGTGATGCCCTCCATGAGTCATCCTGTTAGTGCCAGCACCATTGTCAGACGACTGCATGATGCAGGATTACATGCACACAGACTATTACAATGACTGCCCTTAACACCACGTCAACGTCACCAAAGACTGCAGTGGTGTTGTGCCAGACTGACATGGAGTGACTCAGAATGGCAGCAGGTCATCTTCAGTGACGAGTCCCGCTTTAGTCTTGGTGGGGACGACCAACGAATCCGTGTGTGGTCAGCGCCAAGATGAACGGTTTGTTGTCACACGCCACACATCCAGAGGGCCTGGTGTCACTCCACCTCCACCCCTATCGCACAATCTGCAGGAACTGTGTGAGAATATTCAAGCTGCATGGGATGGATTATCACAGGACACCGTTAGGAACCTTTACAACTCCATGCTGAGACGTCTGGCATGTTGAGTTAGCAAACATGGGGGCCCGATGCCATACTACTACTTCCTTATGTGTAGCTCAATAAATATTGCCCATATCAGTCTAAATTTATCATCATTTATTGGTCCTGGTAACCTTTATCTTCCTTCCCAATAGCACTGCAATCCCACATATGCTTCTGGGTGCAGCTATAACTTTGACGATGAGTGTATATGTAGTATAGAATGGCCCAGCACTATAGATAAAGATGGGGGGGGTTGTTTGTCTTTCTTTCACTACGTTTTTTTTTTATTTCCTCCAGATTGGTTAAGTGTATGGACACTATGTGGACATGCATGTATCCGTCTTTAAGAATAACCTTGGCTTTATTTGGAGGCGTATGAAGTATGTGAAAAGTGGGTGCAAAATGTATGTGAGGCGAAAGAGAGGATAGTGCAAGAGAGGGAGAAAAGAGACAGTGATGGATAGCACAATGGCAGCCTCAATTTATCACCGTGTTACTGTGTGACTGAGGAGAGATGGTATAAAATTTCACTACACATGCTCTGTCTCTGCAAGCGCTGGCCTGCATTCTTAGAAAGGTCACTGAATGCAGACAGGTCAGAGAAACGCACAGGGTCCGGCAGCACGGTATTTTCAAGACAGCCATGACCTTTCACCCCCTAATTCCGCCACCATGCTGACAGGAGCAAAGAGGTGGTATATATGTATGTGTGTGTTTGTGTGTGTGTGTGTGTGTGTGTGTCTTAGGACATTCAAAGCTATTTCAGTCGTGCTCTGTGTGGTTTAACCCTTAGAAGTCACAAGATGCTATATACATACATACATACACATACACACACACACATGTGTGTGTGCGTGTGTGTGTGTGTGTGTGTGTATATAATTAATAAATGTTTATTTATACAGCACCTTTCATACTTCTGGCAGCTCAAAGTGCTTTACAGACAGTTGACATCAGTAATGGGGCAGGAATACTACTACTACACACACACACACACACACACACGCACACACTCATGTATTTATACACATACACATTCATATACATATATGCACACATACATATACATATACAGGGGTTGGACAATGAAACTGAAACACCTGTCAGTGTGGGAGGTTTCATGGCTAAATTGGACCAGCCTGGTGGCCAATCTTCATTAATTGCACATTGCACCAGTAAGAGCAGAGTGTGAAGGTTCAATTAGCAGGTAAGAGCACAGTTTTGCTCAAAATATTGCAATGCACACAACATTATGGGTGACATACCAGAGTTCAAAAGAGGACAAATTGTTGGTGCACGTCTTGCTGGCGCATCTGTGGCCAAGACAGCAAGTCTTTGTGATGTATCTAGAGCCACGGTATCCAGGGTAATGTCAGCATACCACCAAGAAGGACGTTTTCCTCCACCAGCATCACGTAGTGACCTGGCCACTATCCTGCAAGAAGAATGGCTTAAAATCCCTCTGACCACTGTGCAGGACTTGTATATGTCATTCCCAAGACGAACTGACGCTGTATTGGCCGCAAAAGGAGGCCCTACACCATACTAATAAATGATTGTGGTCTAAAACCAGGTGTTTCAGTTTCATTGTCCAACCCCTGTATACACATACATACATATATACATACACATACACACACACACATCTACACCATGTTACTGTAGTTTTAACTAAATGCTGAGTTAAAGAGATACGTGTTTAGGTGTGTAGTAAACGTGAGCACTGAGCCCAACTGTCTAACAGAAGCTGTGATTTCACTGGGGATTGGCACTTTCAATAACATACTTGTTCGTAAGAGGAGACATTCTTTGATTTGCCCTAGATGCATCACTGTATTGCAGGTACAGAATAATTACTATGTCAGACCAGAATAGCCTAAAAAATGGCAATACAGAATAAACCGTATAAAGTACACAGGCTGATGCTGATGCAGCAATTACACCTAAACCAGACCAAGCAATGCTACAAACAATGTAAATATATCCTCTAAGGTACAATAATGGTTTTGAGGCCCAACAGGACACCTTAAAAATGTTTCTTTTTAGGGCAAAGATATATATATATATATATATATATATATATATATATATATATACACATATATGCATTTTTATAACCTAATGGTGCAAAAAAATCTGTTCAGTTAAATATATATATAATAGATTTATAATAATTAAAAAATATAAATAATAATAATTATTATTAAATGTAGAAATATATAAATACAATAGATGAAATGACACATACATACTAAAAATTATACAAATATACAAATAATTTAATATATAACACTTATATATTATTATTAATAGTTATTATTTACACATATTAGATCTAAATAATAATTGCAGTTGAGGGGTTGCACAATGGCGCAGTGGATAGCGTTGTCACCTCTCTGAAAGTGGGGCATGAAGGTTCTCATCTGTATGCTCCGGTCAGTCAGGTGAACTTGAGATGCTACATTGCCCCTAAGTACGAATATGTACGTCTGTGTTTCTGCCCTGTGATAAATTGATGGCCTCTCCAGGGTGTTTAATTCGTTCCAGTGAGCGTTGGGATAGACATGTGTACTCCTCACAACCCAGAAGGATAAACCAGTTTAGAAGATGAGTGAGTGAGTGAGTGAGTGAGCAAGTGAACGAGCAAGTAAGTAATTGTGATTGAATGTAGTACGATTATGTTCCCTAACTTAAGGGACTTATGTACCCTTAGGGCTACACTGACTACCCCACTGACAATTTAATATGCGGTCCGCAGTGTTCTTAGGGTGGTCCCTTTCCACTGATAGATCAAGTGTGGAGTGATAAATTGAGTAGCAACAGATGGGCTACTGTTTGTAATTGTAAACCTACAGATTGAACCCATGTTAGGTGTTTCTGAAAAAGTGGCCAATGAGTGCGGCTACAAAGGTAGACATGCATTTAACTCTGGCCAACTTGCAGGTGCCATAACTCCTCTGGCTGACTTAAATGAGTTTAAGGGGCCATCATCAAATTCTTGACATGCTTAGTTTGAGGTGATTAGATCCCGTCATGGTTCAAAAGTCACTGTCTAAACCAAAGTGAATATGTTGCAACAATGACACATGTCAAGATCTGGGTGGATGAGGAGGAAATAGGACCTGAACTGAGCGAATATGGCAAAGGCCAAAACATTATGACCAGATTACTGGGTCGGAACATGTCCAAAGCGACAAGGCTTGTATGGTGCTTCCAGTAGGTGGTGAATACCTACCTACAATGGTCTGTAGGTGGACAAACCACAAACTTAGGGCATCCAAGGCCCATCAGTGCCTATCCCTTCTTGGAAGTCCAACCAACAGAAAGCCTAATGTGGCACAAGTCACAGAATTTGTTAATGATGCTGACAGGAGGAATGCATCACAACACACAGTTCATGGCAACCTGCTGCGTATGAGGCTGAGCAGCAACAGACCGGACACAGTACCTATGCTAACCCCTATCCACCATCCAAAACACCTACAGTGGTCATGCATGCATCAGAAATGGACCTTGGAGCACAAGGTTGCCTGGTCCACTGAGTCCTGTTTTCTTTACGTCACCATGTTGGGTGCCAGGATGGCACCAACGATGGCACCAGGATGCACAATAGGAAGAAGACAAGCTAATAGGCAGAGTGTGAAGCCCTGGGCACTGTTCAGCTGGGAAACCTGGATCCAGAAGGTACAACTCTTCAATGGTATTCCCTGACGGCAGTGGCCTCTTTCATAAAGATATTCCGAACTACTACTAGGAACACAGAGGAACATAGAGGAACATGCAAGTTCAAGGTGCTGCTCTAACCTTCAAAACCCCCAGATCTCCATTAGATCAGGTGTCTGTGGTATGTGCTGGAGCTATAAGTCTGATCTGCAGTTCCACCTTGCAAATTACAGGACTTGAAGAATCTGCTGGGAACATCTAGGTGCAAGATACCGCAGATACCACACATACCACAGAGGTGTAGATTGCTTTCACATGTGGGGGTTCTCACCCCTGCTTCATTCTTTCTTTGCCAATCTACAGTGTTTCAAAGATCAGATATTGAACGTAGTTATCTCCGGTTTCCCAATGACTAGAATATAAAGTCATGTGTCATTGGAGGGGAAGCATAGCCCTATTATCCTGTACAGTTTGAAGTCAGTTACTCTTATTTTCACTGAGTTACAGTGCTTACATTTCTCTGGCTCCCTGGACCTCAAACCATGGGCAAGCAGAGTGGCAAGGCTTCCTAAGGTTCACCTACGTCAACTTTGCAAAATTCCAGGGTCCATATCTCCGAATCCCTGAAGGCTAGTAATCCAGGGCTCGCTGGAATAGACACGAGACACTGTGGAGTTCTAGTCACTTTTGGCAAAGCCTCCTGCTGTGGTTTTATTCATGATGTCATCAGCAATTAGTCATTGTGTACTCCACTTCCATCACACAACCTTAAAATCCCAAGTCATGCAACCCCTAATAGCAGGCCTGCTGAAAAGGACAATCAGGACTATAGTATTTACACTCATCACCAAAAGAACAGCTGCACCCAGAAGGAAGTGTGGGATTGCAGTACTATTGGGAAGGAAGGAAGATAAAGGTTACCAGGAACAATAAATGATGATAAATTTAGTGCAGTCTTTGGTGACACTGACGTGGTGTTAAGGGCAGTCGTTGTAACGGTCTGTGTGCATGTAGTCCTGCCTCGTGTAGGCGTCTGCCAATGGTGCTGGCACTAACAGCATTACTAATGGAGGGCATCACTGCTTGCTGACTGTTCGTAATCATGGCTGTTGGGTCAGTCAGGTACAGCGATAAGACCCATCCTTGCTTATGTCACATTCCTTCTGGATGCAACTTTTTGTGCAGCTATTTCTTTGATGATGAGCGTATATACCCAGTATAGACATAGTCTGTCAATGGACTCAAGTGTTGGACTCGAATGTTGAGACTGTGTGATGCTCCTGTGTGAACACTCCTCTGAATGTGGACTGAATACAGTCAATTATTTCTGATTCCTATATGTTTGCTTTAAGACAGGCACTCCTCACAAAGTGAGGCAATGGTGTAAAACTGCTGTGTGGGTGTTTGTGAAGATTCAAAATGTCATATAGCAACGTCTTGGAATAGGTCTTATTTTCCACCACTGTGATTAAAAATGATGACATGTATTGATGTATTCCCGTTCAAATAGACAATAACTGGCTTCCTCAGCCCATAACGGAGTCAGCTCCCGTACCATGCCTTGGTCTAATACAATGACTTGCAGATCTGAACAATCAATGTGCAGTAGAGTAGAGAAAGTCGTCAGCATGCTGTGAGCGTTTAATTGAGTCCCCCGCTCCCCCTCCTATAATCAGCATGTTGCTAGCATTCGTTGGGCTTGAAATTTGAATCTTGAAAACACAATCGGACATGCTTAATTATTACAAGCCCTCTTCATTAAGACTGGCAGCGATAGACGGGAAATGGGTGCACATATGTAACTCTTCGCATCCCTTCAAAGACATTCCAAAAAACTTTTTAAGCCTTAGGAGTAGGAGTTCTCACTGTTCAAACTTTGTTCTGTAAATACATGGCATGTTGCATGATTATCTACATTTTCTATCTGGTTTATATTCAAGCAATGGTAACAACAAAGCAACTACATTAGAGTTAAGCCTACTTGACACCCACCATGACACCTTACATGCACCTACATGAACATTTATAAACAGATATATTAATATCTGTCATTTGTCACAAAGCTAACACTTGCTAGCTTTAACATTAGTTAAGCATTGTAACCATTGTTAATGTAATACTTCATGTGAACTATTGCATTACTTCATGTTAGTTAGTCAGCACTTCCAATGTAAAGTGTTACCAATAGGACTTTATTAATGTTTATGTACATTTTAAGAATACAGGATATGAATTTACACTTCACTCTTAACAAGCTGAGCAAGTGATGAGCAAGAAATGAGAAAAATCCACAATATTTTTATTATTGCTATCAACAGTGGGTTAATAACCAGGGTTGGGGTCATGACTCAAAAGAGGTAATGTATTATATGCTACTTATTTAAAGAAGGAATACATTACTGTACTTGTACTGTACACAGCAACAAATCTTCAAGTCTAGACNGCAAGTGATGAGCAAGAAATGAGAAAAATCCACAATATTTTTATTATTGCTATCAACAGTGGGTTAATAACCAGGATTGGGGTCATGACTCAAAAGAGGTAAGGTATTATATGCTACTTATTTAAAGAAGGAATACATTGCTGTACTTGTACTGTACACAGCAACAAATCTTCAAGTCTAGACTTAAAACCTACCTGTTCAGTCGAGCCTTTGGTAATTAGTTTCCCTGCTAACTGCTAATACCATAAAGTGCTCTCAGTCCCTCTAAAAGAGCTAACTCTCTGTGTGTTCTTCTTTGCCGAGCTATTGCCCAAACTCTGAGGTCTGCTGTGGAGCTACTGCCCATCCTGTGCACTCTGATGCTGTTACTTCACCTGCCTCGGCTGGCTGCCACTCCCTTCCTGCTGACCAGAGGGGGGCCTCACCTGCATCGTGCACGCCCATCTGACAATCCTGCTATTTAATCACAGACTAATCAGACATTTCTTCCCCTGCCTCAAAAACACTCAACACTTCTCCTGTTCATTGCCTATAATTATAAACTCTGATCCTTTTTGTGTTGGTTGCTATCCGGGGTCGGCCTGAAGAGGATGGGTTCCCCTTTTGAGTCTTGTTCCTCTCTAGGTTTCCCTCTTTTGCTCTGAGGGAGTTTTTCCTTGCCACTGTTGCCTCTGGCTTGCTCACTGGGGGCTTAGACCCGGATTCTCTGTAAAGTAGCTTTGTGACAACATCAGTTGTAAAAAGTGCTATATAAATAAATTGGACTTGACATAACTTGACTGATTTACTCCTACAGAAATTCATTTGTTACAGTAATCATTACGTTAGTTTTGCATTACTCCAAAACATGTCGTGTAATTGCCAGATAACAATATCCTATAAAATTGCATTGCATAAACCTTGCATATGGCCACATATCAGCACAAATCTCCATCCGAATAAGGAAGACATGGACAAGGTCTTCCTTTCATGCTCTTTGATTAATCTGAATCACTGTGTAGTGCAACGCTGTCTGTGCAGTCAGTATGTAAAGAAAACAGTGTTCAGTCTGTGCAACAATTGCTGTCTATATGCAGTGAAAACACCACCGCCACTGTAAATCTCTAGTAGGAACAAATATCTAGGAACCAAAAATTAGCATTCTAAAAAATAGCATTCTAAACGAAAAGAAAGAAAATGGCGGAAAGCGGGTAACCAGCTGTTTACAAGTGAATAGATTCCTCAGCATGCGTTTTCTGCGACCTCCTGCCCGACGCTGCCTCCATGTGGAAGTGTTCATTGCGAAAACTAACCACAACAAACGCTACTTTTGTTAACAGGTGCTAAAGGTTTTGCTGACTTTTGGCTTTTAAAGAATGGGGTTTGCCGCCATTACATGACGCCAGTGGAGATCCGGGTCAAATGACACAGGTAAGATGGTGGATGTAGTGTGTCCAAGGACGTGTGCATACCACGCACTCGCATACTAACAGTACATATTTCTTTAATGGCTGAGCAGTACGTACTAGATCGAATTCAGTACATACTGCTTAAGTATGCCATTTCGGACGCAGCCAAGGGCTGTATTCAAAATGGTACACTACTATACTGCACACTGCATACTACAGTAGTATGTACTGCATACTGTATACGCCCCCTGTGTACTTCCAAGTATGCCCTGGAAGTTCTGGCCTACAGTGTAGTAGTACTAATACAGTCACATGACCAGTTACCTCACATTTACCTCAGAGCTGTTATTACTGTATCCACTGTTTAGAGCTAGCTGCTGCTAATGCTGCTCAGTTTAGTGTAAACACGTTTAGCCTAGCTGTTAGCTACCCTCGGCTATTTCACTCTAAATCTGAACCTCTAAACTTCATTCTGATGAAAACATACCCCACTACAATCACTACACACACATTTATACTCAGAGCTGGGTGCGTTTTGCTCCCCAGTGTTACCCGATTTTCTTTGGCTGAAGCAGGCTGAGAGCTGGTGAGGCCGCGTACATGATGGGATGCAGTACACCATGAAGATAGCTCCCCCTGTATACTAGAAACTCTGACTGGTGTAGAACACCATCTGGGTATCTTCAGTGCACTACAGATCTTCAATTAGCTCGCATACTTCATACTGCATACTACTTTTAGGAAGATTTAGTACGAGTAGTATGTAGTATGCCATTTTCAATACAGACAATGACAGTGTCTCAAACAGTGTCATACATGCTGCACACTCGTACAGTACTCAAGAGTCACGTCCGATTCTAATTCATGTAAGAAAGGCTGCCTGCTGAGGATCCTCTGCTCAGCCATTTTTGAAGGCAGTGTAGATGCATTCTTCACTGCCCTACACATCTCATAACACTCTGTGTCAGCGCTTATGCAGCAGAACACATGAGCACGGACACAATGGAAACACTGTCTTTGAAAGCACTGACTTATTAGACAGCAAAGGCAGCAAGGCATCAAAACAGTGGCCTTGCATTTCGTACATTGCTTTGCTCCTAATTTGCATAAACTTCACTCAACTTTGTCTCAACGCCAGCGTTCGTGATTCCTCCTGCAGCCAGAAATGCCCAACTTTCATTGGAAATGAATGACCGCTTTGTCGTGTCACGTTGCTGCTGGTGTGAACGCAGGCTTAGTAACTTAGTAAATGTGAGTTAGGACTTTAGAAACCATAAGGTGTTACATTACTGTGTTACAGACACATATAACATGATTATGGTAACACTACTGTATGTACTGTATTCCTGACTACAGTTACTACCTGACTGATCCATCAGCCATGATTGCAGACATTCAGTGAGCATTGATGCCCTCCATGAGTCATCCTGTTAGTGCCAGCACCATTGGCAGACGGCTGCACCACGCAGGACTACATGCACACAGAGCGTTACGGCAACTGCCAACTGCCCCTAATACCATGTCAACGTCACCAAATACTGCAATGGTGACTCAGAATGGCAGCGGGTCATCTTCAGTGACGAGTCCCGCTTTTGTCTTGGTGGAGACGACCAAAGAATCCATGCTTGGATGCACCGTGGTCAGCACCAAGATGAACGGTTTGTTGTCACGCGTCACATGTCCAGAACGCCTGGTGTCACTCCACCTCCACCCCTGCCGCACCATCTTCAGGAACTGTGTGAGAATATTCAAGATGCATGGGATGGATTATCACAGGACACCATTAGGAACTTCTACAACTCCGTGCCGAGACGTCTGGCTTGTTGGGTTAGCAAACATGGCGGCCTAACGCCATACTGAGAGACACTACTTCTGTATATGTAGCTCAATAAATATTGTCCATATCTGTCTAAATTTATCATCATTTATTGTTCCTGGTAACTTTATCTTCCTTCCCAATAGCACTGCAATCCCAATTAGAGTTACTAATTCTTGTTTTATGGGCTTTTTCCAGGACTGCTTTGCTGTTGTTCACAATTCTCACTCCGGAACATTTTATTTCAGACCAAATGGATATGCCAAAAAGAGGAGAACTGCCTCCAACAAACTGCGGATCCTATGCAAATTAATGCTGGCTGTACTGAGAAGTTCCATTGCAGTTCTTTGGGGAGCTCAGTACTTGGATCCTGTTTTACTTTAATTAAAGTTGTTGGGTTTTTTTTTTTTTTTTTTTGCTAGGCTACTTTTACTTCTACTTGAGTTATACTTTCTTTGAAGCAATAATACTTCAAAGTACTACTGTCCAGCAAAAGAGCAGTGGATCACCGGTGTCAGGACCATAAAGCCATGCAGCCTTAAGTGTGCAGCTCTGGCTCTGCAGGTGGATGGATCTGAGGATAGAAGGAGTGAATGAGACTGCACACAGTCTCAGACTAATGCTTCTCAATATACCTTCCCCAGCAACCAATCTGCGAAACAGGTTGGCTTCAGTTTGACTGAATCAGTCTGTCAACACTATAACATTTGGCCAGTAGGGGGAGCAGGGCACTCAATGCTCCACTGCAAACTCTACCTACAAGCACAGCCATTCGCATATGAGCCCCTGAATGCGGTCATTTGACTGGCCTCATCAGTTAGGATGTGCTTCATGTAAATGATTTGTTAATGAGCTGCTGGGAGCCATTTAGAAGATGGCCCAACCCAAAAAATCAACAGAACATTGTGGTGTCCACCCCTCAGGTAGAAAGCCAGTGCTTCACCAATGGATACTGCTACCTTTATCACTTCTTTTGTTTGCTGCTGAACAAAATTTCTTGCTGCAGGCTGGTGCTAGCAGTCGTTTGCCAAGCGTTTCAGCCATCATTGCCTTTGCATCTCCTGTCATTGCCTACCTGTCTTTAAACGATCTCCCCAGGAGCAGGACCTTCTATATGACCTCTTATTATTCCACTCTACTCTATATCTATAGTGACTCACAATTGCCTCTTGAGGTGCCAAGTGGTATTGCAAGACAGGACGGGCTGGGACTAGCTGGTCAGCATGTAGATATCTCTGCAACATGATTTCTAGGCACCTTTAATATACCATCAAAAACTGTTTTTATTCACAACTGTTGATGGAACAACTATGGACTACTCTATAAGTCATAGACCTTTAAAAAAGTGATATGATTTTTTAGGATATGATGGTATTAGGACTAAAAGTGTGTTTCCATTTTTGACATATATTCCGCTTCCATGCAACAGCCAAAACAATAAAAACAATACCATGTTCAAAAGTGAAGACCGAGTGTGTTGAGAGTGAATTACTGGGGAGGGCAATTCATCCCCTGCCATTAGAACACTGAAGTGGACATGTCCCCCAGCCCTTTAAACAAATGTGTCATTGTCATCGATTGGTAGCCAATCAGAGGATTGAACATACAATCCCATACATCCAATCAAAGTGAGGTTTTGTTCTTTTGCAAATGGAAATGACAGTGTTGCCGTACCATGCAGCTTTTGAAAACTTTTGTGGTGACTACTGACGGTGCTTGTTAGCAACACCAGACTTGCAACTAAAGAAGCCAAATTTGAACGCCAAACATAGCTGATTTACTAAATTTGGTGTCAAAATGCATGTGAAACTGTGTAAATTTGATTTTTCACCAAACCATTCCATTAACATACCATTAAATGGCTAAACAGCTAAATAAATAAATAGATTTTGGGGCTAGCATGCTTCAGGATGTCAATTACCATAGAAGGTTTACATATGCAAAAATACATTTGCTCACCAGAGTATAAACAAAACAGAACTTCCAGGAAAAATTGGAAAAACAATATTTTGGATTACTTTTTAGGGTTTGTGTACTATATTATTCTTAAATATTGAACATTTGTGTTAATAAATAGCATTTAGAAAGCTCAATTTGTGCTGAATCGGAGCATATAGATCATTTTTAATAGTGTAATATATCACCAAGTTACAGTTAGATATATGAAGTTATGAAAGTTAACATTTTGGAGATTTTGGAGATTTTGAGATGACAGTGATGATGTGTAAACCTGCTGAATACGGGGGTGTAACGGATTGATGGTGGATCATCTATTATTATTACCATAGTGTTATAATTGTATGCACTCATCACCCACTGCTGTCCTTCACATGTAAACAGTTCCTCCAGTCTCATCTGAATATACTGAGATTTAAGGTTTCATTTTCCTTGGAATAATTTCAGTGCTATTTGCTGGAATTGCTAACGGTATGTCATTTAAATCCTTGTGGTCGGAGAGCTTTGTCCCTGATCACTGCATATAGATGTCGACAACCTCATTTCTACAGGCCCACAGAGCGTAAAGAACATGATCTTTTCAAGAACTTTTCTACCAAGGCCGTGTATAGTCTTCACTGGCGTTCTGTTGGTTAGTGTTTGACTGACATTATCAGCCCATATGCTCAGCAGCTCTGACTGTTCAGGGAATCAGAGCAGCACTATCACATCAGGCCTACATGGAGGCACTGCATAGCATGCAGCCCACAAGTACCAGATACCAAATGGCTCTGGAAACCATGGTCAGATAAATCAAGACGTTGATCAGTCTCTCCTAACCTGCAACTGTAGAAATCTGAAAAATTGGTCTGTAAATCGTGGATCTGCCCCTGGGGTAACTTGCTGAAACCTCCCTCTCCCTTTAATAAGCAGTTCAATTTATCAGTATGTGTACACCAAAGGTCTGTTCTACCAGATACCACTGATTCCTACCCGTATTAGCATTTCATGTTGGCAGATTTCTTCTAACCTGACCATTTACTCATGAAATGGATTTGGGGTTGAGACAGGTTACAAGTGCAGAGTGGTTTTATTAAGCATTGTCCAAGAATCATATTCAGAACAGGCATATGTACGAGAGCTGGGGTCAGAACCAATGAAACATAAACATGGCTAGAACCTCAGCTCAAGAACACCAGGAAATACAGCTCAAAACTCTGGTAGCAACACAGAGACTTTGCAAACAGGCAGAGCAAACAACAGGGTATACATGGGAGTCCTGATGAGCCCTAGATTGGCTGCAGGCATGTAAGAGTGGATGGAGCCAGGGTGGAGCAGGAAAAGAAGCCATGTGCAGTACCACGCAGGCATCAGCGGGGGCAGTATGTGACAGGTTTGGTGAAAATATCAATTTTACACTTCAACTTCTGTAGTACATTAGCCATGTTTGGTGTTCAAATTTAGCTTCTTTAGGAGCTACAAGGCTAACAATGCTAACAAACACTACAAGTCAATAGTCACCCAAATTAATACTTGCATTAATACAAGTCAGAAACTTTGTTCAACTCACTCAAAACCACATGCAGGTATAATGTAAGGGTGCACAGACTGGTCAGTGTGGTCTAACACAGTGTTTGACTTGATGTGTCCTATATAGTCTATTTAGTAAACAGATTTAATTTTATTTGTTTTTATTATTAGACATGTTCAGAATAGAGTCCCTTACAGAATCCAACTCTTCACGGACACACATTAAACCCCACTGGCTTTTAGCTCTGCTCGCTGGTGCAGACGGCTCTAGCTCTGGAGATAAGGAGTAAAAGTTCTGCTCTGGTTCCCGTTTACTTCCAGGAACTAGAAAAAGGTAACAGCATCATTAAAAACTTCACTGTTCAGAATAAATGACTTTTTCACGTATTATTATTATTATTATTATTATTATTTCACTATTAATTTCATGTGCCGAATAATTCCGGTGTGTCCCTAGTACTAATGACTAAAGACTAAAAAATATAATTACACCACTGCAACTCCTAGATGCCACATATGCTAAGAATTTTATTGACAATTTAGAATTTTTTGTACAACACTTTATGAATTTCTCATTTGAGAAATTTCTCGATTTATATTAATATAAATACATTTTAAATTTTCTTCTTTTTTTGGGGGAAAATTGCAACAAATCTGTATAATTAGTTATTTCACAGATGGTACTAGTTTTCAAGTGGGAGTAATACATTAGCAGTGTGGTGGTTTTATTTGATCGCACAGACACCTGAATGCAAAAGTAACTGGGACGGGATTCGGGTAGTTCCACTAGGGGGCAGTGAGCACATTGCCCAGGAGCAGTGGGCAGCCCTACCCATGGCGCCCGGGGAGCAGTTGGGGGTTAGGTGCTGTGCTCAAGGGCACATCAGTCATTACTGTTGGTTCAGGGACCAATCGAACTAGCGACCCACCAGTCACAAGGCTGGTTCCCTAACCTCCAGCCCACGACTGCCCCCACTTTACTGACACGGGAGCGCACAGTCAGTAAAAATGACTGGCATGGTGCGTTCGGTTTGGACTAAAATCACAGAGAAACACAGATAACAGTATAATATAGACGTGGCGGTCACAGATTAGGTCGCAAAATGCTATAGTATATCTTTACCCTTCTTGCAGCTGCAGTACACATTTTGCCTTCAGAAATAATTCAGTATCACAACCCAAGAACCTGTGGCCCATGAGTTCGGAATTTATTATCCATAAGATTTAGAGAGTGCAAACAACATTGCGGTGTGGCACCCCCAGCGCTAAAGGTCTACGGGGAACCCGGTAAAGCAGCTTTGTGTTTAGATCTTGTGTACCTCTTAGGCAACCCCTGCAGTCTGCCTTTTTGTTCCGAGTGTTGCAGCGTGGGGGCCTGGGGCTGCCCTACAAAAACACCCACAAATTCAATCGCGCTATGCTGACAAAGTGGCATGGCAAGTTTCCATAAATTACCCACCAGTACCGCATACAAAACATGCCCCTAAAAATGTCTGGTGTTAGGACTAAAAGTGTGTTTCCAAAGTACGTCCACTGCATTTGGGGGCCAAATTGAGGCACTTTGAAGCAGGGCTAGTGGTAGAGTTGGGACTCCATTCCGAGACATCTGGTTTGTTGGGTCAGTAAACATGGTGGCCTGACGCCATACTGAGAGACAGACTTCTGTATGTGTAGGTCATTAAATATCTCCCATATCAGTCTAAATTTATCATCATTTATTGTTCCTGGTAACCTTTATCTTCCTTCCCAATAGCACTGCAATCCCAGACTTACTACTGGGTGCAGCTATTACTTTGATGAAGAGTGTATAATATTCATTTACAGCGTTGGGAAAGTTACTCCAAAAAGTTCTGTCAAAGTTTTCCAGTGTCTTAAACCTATAAATACACAGAAATGGACAAGCATTGACATGTGTACACTGTATAGAGGATGTGTAACTTATTGCCACCAGGCGTGTTCAGGCATTCGCATATGGCTGTTCTTAAGTGTGGCCTCAAAAGACACTCTTGGCATGGGGCACACTTAAGCAATCACCTTTAAGAGCTGGCAACTAAGACTGGCAAGTATGAGCAGAAATCCATTTTGATTAAGGGTGCCTAAAGTACGGCGTTACTACTAAGCTGTACTCTCAGTACACCGCAGGGTTTAAAATGTCCATTAATCAAGAGCAGTAAAAGCATTAAGAAAGTCCGATGTAGACAAAGAATAATATAAAAGAATAATTGAGGTTCAGATGTAGTATACGGAGGTTTGATACAGGAAGGGAGAACTCACATTTAATTCGCATTCATCACTAAGGTCATGCCGACCACAGTCCATTCTCAACTTCACCTCCATTATGTCTGATATGGCTACGGCCGTGCATAACTGCCTTCAACAGGGACAGATAAGCTGGACACTGCTTGTTTGAGCCTAAAATCAGTTTTTATCCATGTTCATATATAATTCATATTTTCTAACCTCTTTACCATCTTTATTTATTTATTTATTTATTTATTTAACCTTTATTTTAACCAGGCAAGTCATTGAAAACAAACTCTTATTTACAATGGCGGCCTATTAACATGTCACTTTTATTATTGTGTCCGTAGGACAAACATATGGATATGAGCTCTGTTCTGACTGACTGACCCATATTGTCCCTCATTCAAAAAGCAGTCCAGGCTGGAACACTCCTTATACACTCACCATCAAAAGAACAGTTTGCACACATAGCTGCATCCGGAAGGAATCAACCGACAGGAATAAAACTTGGTGCGAATAATGTAAGCCCCCTACCGCAACATCTGTAGGAACTGTGTGAGAATATTCAACCTGTCCTGAAGCACTGCTGTGTCTGATCCACTCACACCAGCACAAAACACACACTAACACACCACCAGCACGCAAGCTGCTGCTGCACAGTTTGTGTTGGTCATCCTCTACCCCATCAGTGGTCACAGGACGCTGCCCACAGGACGCTGCCCACAGGACGCTGTTGGTTGGCTGTTGGATGGCTTTTGGTTGGTGGACGATTCTCAGTCCAGCAGTGACACTGAGGTGTTCCTAATAAAATGCTTGATGAGTTTAAATCATAACTTTGTCCTTGTAAACATCCAAGACCTGAGTATTTGCAACCTTGTGGAACCGCAGTTTGAATGACATGTATAGTCCAACTGCACCCTAATCCTTACTCTAACAGGAACCCTGGCCATGAGCCCCAACTCTACCACTACCCCTGCTAGTGCTTTAATTTGGACCCCAAATGCAGAGTACATACTTTGGAAACACACATTTAGTCTTAATGCCAGACATTTTTAGAGGCACGTTTTGTGTACAGTACTGGTGGGTAAATTTATGGACACTTGCCCACAGGATGCTGTTGGTTGAATGCTGCTGATTGGCTAAATATATATAATATCTATATATACCACTGATGAACTACTGGAGGACAGTAGAGTAACCATAGAATAGAATAGTGTGGCTATAGTGAGAGTATAGCCACAATTCAGGCCCTAACGAGGTACACGGTGAAGTGGCCACTCTATAGTTTGATTTGCTGTGATCTGGAAGAGAGCGCTAATGTGTTTGACAGATCTGAAGATAGACTGGAGGTGTCAGACCGTGTGCCCTGTGTTCTCTCACCTCATTAATGATACTGAAGTAGACGATCCTCTTAGGATAGCAAAGGTTAGAAGTGCTGAACTCAATGGTCGTGACAAGTCTTGTTCAGAACGAGTTTAGCATTAGTTCTCTTCTCCATGTTTTGAGCTTGGACATCACTTGCTAAAGTGTGCTAGAGTATACTTGAGATAGTGGGGTTTAATGCGCTGCCATTCCAGCTTTGACTATGCTGATAATAGCCGTTCTGTGTGTTTGTCTGCTGCCTTTCTGTGTGCTTTTCCTGTGCTCTGTGTTGTATTATGGACAGGTCCACCCTCCTGTATAAAAGGGTTGCCAAGCCCTCTCCATTGGGCTCATCTCCATTGAGATTTGTCGTAGGGGCTTTCTCCATGTAAATATGCCAATGGTTTTGGAAGCGTGCTGGCAACTGCACACGTGTCATACACATACCATGGGAGGGTCCACGACTGGCCACACTGGAACGTTCCCCTTGTATAAGCGGCTGCCAAGCCATTACCTGGCATACATTCAGGGCACCAACGTATACACAAATTGGATCCTGCTGTTTTCTGTGTGGACCAGGTGAGGTCAATCATGTCACTTCCCGACTGGTTTCTCATACGGTGGATAGCAGGGACGTGTGAGACTGTGCAGGCGCCTTAGTGACGCAAAGTTAAGTGTGCATTGCAAATAACCAAATTGTGTGCAGCAGCTGCCCAGCAAACTGCCCAGCAAAATAGTCACAACCATTCAGAATGACAGTACACACACCCTGAATCTAAAACAAATCCAGTTACAGCTTCTTCCATAATTCGTTTATAATATAATGCAGAATGGAGATGAGAGAAAGAAAGACAGCAAAGTGAAAACAAACAGCCTCAGATAAACATATATTATAATGCTGATTAGTGTAAATAAACAAATAAATAAATGAAAAAAATCAATAACGTATTTCAATGATGCTAATTATTGTAATAACTGTATTGTGTTGCAGCATTATTGTACCAGCAGTAATAAGAAAACCAGCTCTGTGCTTTGTATCATTGAGCAGCTTCTACTTCTACTAAGCTCACTAAACAAACTCCCCTGTGAGTCTTTGGCACGCCCAAATGCAGTCACTCCTTTTAGCCAATCATTAACATCTGCTTTGGAGCCATTTTCCACACATGGAACGAGCACTGTACCACCTCTTCTCAATCCATGGATCCCGTCACTCACACC
This sequence comes from Semaprochilodus insignis, assembly GCA_034552555.1. Taxonomy (NCBI): domain Eukaryota; kingdom Metazoa; phylum Chordata; class Actinopteri; order Characiformes; family Prochilodontidae; genus Semaprochilodus; species Semaprochilodus insignis. The sequence continues at coordinate 7,744,173 of CM067483.1, read as the reverse complement.
CCACAGGTGTTTATAGCCCCATCTTCCTTGTGCAGCGCCATCTGCAGGAGTCTGAAGTTACTACCACCTTAAACACAAGAGAACTCATTTTTCATTCGGTGAGCTTATTACACTATTGTCTTTTGAGTTGCATCATTATCACGTAATTTTTCGTTGTTCATTTTGAGGCTATAAAGTGATTGACAGGCCTGTGGATCAAACACCAGTCAGTCCAGTCTCTTTAGAAGTGTGGCTTTATTTTTTAACTTAAATTAGCCCAAAATTAATGAAAGTGTCCTCTTGAGCCGAACCCTACGTTCACACTACCAGACGACAAGTTGCTTACGTCGTCCCCAGGTTTGTCTCTTGTCGGTGTGTTCAAGGTGGCTCACGTTGATGCCTGTGGGTGTTTACAAGGTCCAGGAAGACTAGCTAGTTTTGAAAGCACATATTATTATAAACGTCAGAATTTGTTTGGAAACCTAACCGCTTGCATTCATGGCTAGCTTTATGGACTGGTTAGCATGCTGGCTAACCTAGCTAGCTATCAAGTGACCCCACTCACCAGAGACACCAACAATATCCGCTACTTTCTTCCACACTTTATTCTTCTACAGATGTATATGTACAAAGGCGCATCATGTAAACCGGGTAAAGAAGAAACACCGGTTATGAGCTTCTCCTCCATGTTTACCATCACGCTGCTGAGAACTGGAACCAAATGCTGGTAGAAACTAAAAGCTCAAAGAGCAGAAGCTGGGGATTTTGGACCGCCGTGTCTACAACCGGTCCAAAGAATTTGTTGGAGCCAAACGTTTAAAAATGTTGCTAATTAATTTGCATAACGTCAAGAAAATCTCAACTCTATGTGTTGCTTGATGCTCTGACGCTGTGTCACTTGCCACTAGTCACTAACTCGTGACTACAAAACATGCACTCCCATAGGAAATGACTGGCTGCTTAGTGCTCTGCCGCCTACTAGTGTGAACGTAAGGTAAGCAATCGCCTTTGGTTGACATGCTTTTGAAGGCAAAAGCTAGGGGCCTGGTTAAGGACTCTCTCCCCTCTGAAGTGGCGTGGAAGTAGACCTGTCCTACAGGACAAGTGTCATTTGTTTTGGTTACCTATAATCCTGTAGATAGATAGATGATAGATAGATAGATAGATACTTTATTGATCCCGAAGGAAATTTAGCAGCCAGTAGCGGTTTCACAAGAAAAAAGCACAGTAAAACATCAAACAAATACAATTACAGATTAAAAGTGTTGTGCAGTATGAAAAAACCTAAATGGGTAGGTACCGGCAGCAGTATTATTACCTGTTAACTATACACTATAAACTATAAACTATACATAGTACAGGTCACGAGGATAAATATATAAATATCTCACTTCGCAAGGAAGCAAGAAATATATACAAGAAATACAAATATAACTGTAGACCTGTAGAAAGACAGTGCAATAGTAATAAATAAATAAATTGCATGAATGTGCAGGGGTGCAGTTATCAGCAGATGATGACTGAATAACCATAATAAACATGTGCTTATACTGGTATTTAAGTAAAGTAAAGTAAAGTGGAGTGTCCAGGAGTGCAGATATATAGGATATATAGGATATACAGTAGAGTGTCCAGAGTGTCCAGGAGTTAAGATGTACAATTATTTCCTGTCAGTTAGTATTTCCTGTCAGTTAGTTATGTGTATATTGGTACTGTACTAGAGAGATACAAACTGCCGATACCAAATTCCTTGTGCGTGTCAACATACTTAAAATAAACCTGATTCTGATTCTAGACATTTAAGGCCTTAATGTCAGGTTAAGTTAGGTTTTATCTGTCTGCTCTGATCCATAAAGCTACACCTTCTTATACAGCTTAGCGACTTGCCATTGAGACGCCTGTTATAACACACTGTTAATGAATTACATGGCTAAACATGCTATGTGTGAAGCTCTAAGTGTCCTACAACTATGATAGATAGATAGATAGATAGATACTTTATTGATCCAACCAGTAGCAGTTTCACAATACAGCACAGTGATACAATACAAAAACAAAAAAAAATGATGTCATGCTTAGTGAGCACAGTAATAAGTAGCAGTTTTCTAGACTGATATTTACCAAAGCAAACAACTAATTCAGGCTCTTAGAATAATCAGATCGTGGAAAATGAAGTCAACAGGTTATTCAATTTCAGAAATAATTACTACACCCTCCAAGAACTACAAAACCTTTCTCTTTCCTGTTCCACCCCCATCTGAAGCTAGTTACAATGCAGGCGGAGTATGGCGACCGCTGATGTCAGGCTACAAACAAGTCAATAAACACAAACTAACACTGAAAGTTCTTCAGACTGAGCAGAGTTCTCTATTTGCTCACCAAAACATAATCTTCAGTGATGCCCATAGGATTTAAGGAGTGTGACCTTTTCAGTTCCCTCCCTAATTATCCACTTAATCACTAGAATTTCTTCTGAACAACATCTAATTGAATCATTTCCATGTATTTCAGCTTTTTAAGCACACCTGGGTCTTGATGAACTCTTAATCGGTCATACATTCCTTCATAAAGGCTATAAAAATATCAGTTACACTTTTTATGAATCAGGTATGTATAATTAATTGTAAGTGCATTCATAAAGATCTATAAATGTCCTTATAATGCTTTATAACTCTAGACATAAAAAGCTTTTGTAACTGTGCATAGGTGTTCATAATCGCACACATAAACTGTTATGACACAACAGTATAAGACTTCATTGCACATTAAGTGGCATAATGCATTATAATGTATATATTTGTCCTGTTATTACATTATCTGTGAAACCTGTATCATAAGGTTTAATAGCTAACATTGTGTTCATTGTTTTCATAATGCTTTATAAGCATCCACAGTGAGGCCACTCTCTAATGTTCCTCAGTACCATCAAAATGAACATGATCTTGTGAGTGCACATGACATCTAATGAACACTTATAAGCCTTCTTTACAGACTTCGGGTAAAGTGATGTTAATGATCAGCTCTATGAATTAATGCATTATGCGAATGAATGTATCATGATAGCTCTACGATACAGGTCATACATTTTAACATGGTTTATCTCTGTGCTATGAAGCCTTATAATGCAGCATTATACCAGTTTATGTGTGTGATTATGAACATTTATGTACGGTTACAAAGGCTTATGTCAAGCATTGTAAAATGTTATGAATGCTTTATAGATCTTAATGAATGCACTTATAATGCATTACAGATAACTGATTCATAGAAAGTGTTACCAAAACATATTCATATCCACTATTTGGGAGATAATTCAGATGGTTGAAAGAATTGGAAATGTGATGAAAATGCCTGCCAGAGGTCTTAAATGTATTGTGCCCCGCATGCATTGAGGAGAAGGCATCGAGAACTCTCTCAAAGGACCACAGTTGGACAATCGGGGGAGGGTTTTTTTTTTTTGTACTTCCTGTGCTCATCAAAAAACCTTCAAAATGTCAAATAGATGCCATTCCCACAACAAAGTACTATTTCTAAGGTTTTCCAGAAGAAAGCCTCTGCTGCCAACAAACCATGAATGCAAGCTAAGCATTATCAAAGCTTTGACCTGATTATATGGTACACTGAAATAAAGCTTGAGCTGTTTGGTAACAGTCGCCAGAGGTGGGCTTTGGTGCAAAATGTCAGTCATGCATAAAAGAGCCTGTACAGTGTGGTGGTCAATCTGTGATGTTATACCATGTGGATGTTGTATTATGGAGTTCACAGTGGGTTCTCAAGTTGGATCTTGTGTAGTTGGATAATATAATGAGATGCTGATCAATAGCATACTGCCAAAACCACTTGAAAATGGTCCTCTGACCACACAGTCAAATTTCCATTGTTTATCCAAGTCCTCTACCCAAATCCCACCCACAAACTTGACCACACTGGATCAAAAATGACCCAGCAGTGAAAGCCAAATAGCAGCAGAGCAAAAACTACAACATTCACATTGTTAACAAGCAATTAGGTCTACAATTCATTCCTCAATTGCTAAATCCCTAATTGCTGTAAACAGTGCTAACTAACTGGAGATGGTCTTGCCAGCACTCGATTAGCTGGATAACAGTTCCACATGTCTTGTGTTAGGTCTTGTGTTAGTGGACCAAGCCCAAATCAAGTCTGTCCTGTGGTGTGTGGAATTGTTAGTCAGCTAACCAAAGCTAGTGCTCCAAACTCCATACTAGACAGTTTGTTGGATAGATGGGCTATTAGCTATTGGATCTTTACCAACGGTGCCAAGAACTGTAGACAGATCTATATTTCTCACATCACAAGCATACTCACAATGCTGTCATCATTCCAAGGCTCTTCAATCCATGTCACAATTCATCTTTGGTGGGGCATGGCGGATTAGGATTATAATCTGATCTCCTAAAGAATAAGTATAACCTAGAATAATTGAGACCATTTTTGCTGGATTTCATCCACAAAGCTCTGGAGATGAAGAACACCTAATCTCAACATGTAAACCTTTGAGTGAATGCAAACAAACCCTCAGCAGTGGGACTAAGACGAATGTTTGCCTGACCTGGTGGATGAAGACCTGTGCAGATCGAGGGCTCAGCAGCAGGATGGCTCGTCTCAGCGTATCCCGATAGCGGTTCAGTTCCTCCGTCTTCATGGTGCTGAATAGAGTAGAGAACACCTTACTGACGTTCCGGTCCACCTGCTGCAGAGACACGTCCAGGCCCATCCGAGACGCCTGGTCCAGAAAACCCCTCAAACCACGTACATCTGAGTAAGAAGAGCAGGAGGGAGGGCATGTGAATTCAAGACTGCAGTACAAAAAGACCTGTCTGACAAACCTGAACAGGAAATTTGACTTGGATGGATTGAACACGTTTGTTGTTCTAACCATGACTGAGGAAAATGACCTGAAGTTACAGCATCTATGAGTGCTGGAAGTGCGTGAACCTCTAGGATTAGCAGTTCACTTGAAGGTGAATTTAGAGTCAGGTTTCGTCAATCAGAGAGGTAAAATCAGGTATGAGTGGACGCCCTATGGTGCAACCCCAATTCCAAAAATGTTGGGATGCTGTGTGAAATGTAAATGTAAATAAAAACATGTTCTATTTACAATAGAACATAGAACGCATATCAGATGTTGAAAGTGAGACATTTTACCATTTCGTGAAAATGATTAACTCATTTAGAACTTCATGGCAGCAATGCATCTCAAAAAAGTTGGAATATGGGAAACAAAAGGCTGGAAAAATGAGTGGAACTAATAATAATAATAAGATTGGAGGCAATTTGCAACTAACTAATCAATTTGCAACTAATCATGCTACAATTCTATCTATCTATCTATCTATCTATCTATCTATCTATCTATCTATCTATCTATCTATCTATCCTTCTGCCTGTATCTGAAAATTGAAATGTGGACACGCCAGAAGACTAAAGGAAAAATGTTTTGTGGATGGATGAACCAAAGTTTTGGCTGACCTATATGAATGGATGGATCAATGAATTCTGAATTATATCAGTTATTTCTACAGGAAAATGTCAGGACATCTGTCCATTGGCTGAATCTCAAAGGAACATGGGTTACGTAGCAAGACAACAACCCCGTACAGCACACGAGCCAAAGAATGGTTAAAGAAGAATAAAGGTAATGTTTTGGAAGTCCTGATCTTAATCCGACATAAATGTTGTGGAAGAACCTGAAGGAAGAAAACCCACCAGCATCCCAGAGCTGAAGATGTTTTGTACAGAGGAATGGGGTATAATTCCTCTAAGTGGATGTTCAGGACTAATCAACAGTTACCGGAAACAGTAATATAATATAATATAATATAATATAATATAATATAATATAATATAATACTTTTGGTTTACAGTTTTTCTCAGTTGATTTGGTTCATTTCTCAGATCAGAATTGAAATTCTCAAAACTGTTCATTCAATCTCCTTGTCACTTGTGCACATCATAATAGCATGTCATGTTTATCAAAATGTGTTCTACTGATTGTCTGTTGAATTGTCAGATGAGCATAAAACAGCTGTACAAAGTTCCATTTCAGAGAAATGGTGACAGGGTGAAAGAGCTACGGTACCAGTATGTATAGGTAAAACCTTTATGCATACTGACACATTTGCTATGGCTGAAATGTATGTAACTGTTTCTTGTCCAAAATGAACATTATATGTATTTCATTACTCCTTTTGTGCTGTAGCGTATCATGGAGCTGGAATCAAGAGAACAACTAGACACTTTTATATACCTGGATGAGGCTGGCTTCAACCTTGCAAAATGCTGAAGGCATGGTCGAAATATCATTGGCCAAAGGGCTAGCATTGATGTGCCAGGCCAACAGGGAGGAAACATCCCAAGGTGTGCTGCTATGTCAGAGAATGGCATGCTATAGGGCCCTATAACACACAGCATCTTGTCACATTCTTGGACACCCTCTACAGGGATCTCATCCCTGATAATGAGAGAGGTGTGATGCAAGATGATTTGTCCAAATATGTGGTCATTTGGGATAATGTGAGTTTTCACCACTCTAACACCATCAGGCAATGGTTTGCCATTCATCATAGAACGCTGATGGAATTCCTCCCACCCTATTCCCCATTCCTGAACCCAGTTGAGGAGTTCTTCTCAGCCTGGAGATGGAAGGCGTATGCCACACACCAGCCACACACCCAGATGAACCTGCTGACTGCCATGGATGCAGCTTGTGAGGATATCACAGCAGATGCCTGCAGAGGCTGGATTAGACGCTCCAGGCGATTCTTTCCACGCTGCATTGCAAGGGAAGATATCCAGTGTGACGTGGATGAAAACACGTGGTCCAACAGAGAGGAGTGTCAGGATGTATAGAAAAGAAAGCACTATAATTCCTTAAGTTGTTGTCTCAGGTTGTTTAGAGTAAGTTTCTAATTTTGTAGTTTTTCCTTTGTGTTATAGAGTGCTGTTAAACCGCTGTCTGTCTTTCCTGAATTTCTGATTTTTTTTGTCATTGCCATGCGAACAATACAATAAAAGAATTTAAGATTACTGTATAAATTTGATTCCAGTCCAATTTCTTGCTGTCAGTCTCCCACATACAGTCATGTGTAACTTTGTGTGTAAGTTTGTATTTTGTGTGTAACATGTAACGTTTCAATTGATATGCCACAGAATGTGCAGCGTTCTTGTAATCAAAAGCTTAGCTAGTTTCCATCAGAATGTACTTACAGTGTACACTGTTGCACTGACAACATGACTAAGTATTTTGACTGCCTTGCTCATAGGCAATGACGCACATGCTAGACATTCTGATGGCACTGACAAGTTGATTGACATAAATATTTGCTTTTGAGGCAAAGACAAAGAATTATGAACGAGGTACGTGCTTTTGCAGGTATTTCTGATTATGGTTTGGGTTATATTAATGCAACCATGGCATTTGTGATAACACATTTGCTGCATGGTTTATCTTTTTCTTTTACCCTATTTCCCTATTTCTTAGGTTTTTATGCTTGGTCTCCGGAACCATGCAGCTCTCGAGAGAATCCAAGAAGCCAAGTCTAGCAGCAACCGAATATAACTGTCTCTTTTTATCCTTCTGAAACTATAAAACCATGTCAGACTGGTTCCCTTCTCATCTTCCCAGACAGGCCTCAGAGGCGTGATATAGAGTAGTGGAGTGAGGCAGGTTGGAAGGACAATTAAAGAACAGTCTGGGAGATAAGAGCTGTTCATTTCGGCGCCCCGTCCATCCCGGGCCTAGCATCAGGAGCCGTGTGGAAAGCCAGTGTCATCGTTTGATGGCTTAATGGCGCGTCGAAGCTTTATGAAGTGCAGTGGCGAAGCTCCTCATGTGGACGATAAGACGGTCACCCACTCAGATCGGGGGAGGCGGGGGGGCTTAGGTAGCAAGGGGGGGCTGGATAACAATCCTTGAAGGGAAGACAAATGAGGCTTAAAGGACAAAGGAGGACTTGCAGACTTCTGGCTGTCTCTGAGTTGCTTCAGTTTTTCGGTTCAGGCTACAGATAAGGTTCTAGAACAAACGCAATTCAGTGTGTTCTTGTGATGCGCATGAATCTTTCTGGCTGTGTGACATAGTTTATGTTTATATGCCCTGATTTTCATTGCAGATTCCAAATACAACATTGCTGTTACAAATAAGGGTTCTCTGAAAGATGTCATAGACCTAACTGTTAGAGAACCCTTAGAGAACCATATTTAAATAGAGAGTGATGAGTGGAAAGAACCATTAAAAGCTTTTATGAACCACTCCATTATTTTCTATACTACTTTAAGGGTTCTTCCTAGATCCTTCCAATTATGTGGATGCGCTTTATAAAGGTTCTTTACCCCGAGATCTCATTAACAATGTGATCTTAATGGTTCTCTAAAGAACCCTCGGTAACACTTTCTATGAATCAGGTATCCATAATGCATTATAAGTACATTCATGAAGGTCTATAAAGCATTCATAATGTTTTATAATACTGGCCATAAGCTCTTGTATAAGCGCTTACATAAATGATCATATTCACACATATAAACTGGCGTAATAATAACATTGCATTATATATAATATATATTATATATATAATAGGGTTCTTTACACATCTCATTAACAAAAAAAAGCATCTCTAAAGATTCAACTATCCATTTAAATGACGACATCACGCAGAGAACCCTTAAGGCACCTTTGATTTTAATAGCATGATCTTGAAAATAAGGTTCCAATTTTTTATTGTGGTTTTGAAATATGGTTTTGACATATGGTTCTAAGGGAACCTCCAAATTATACAGAAGTTCTGTGAACCTACAAAACCTACACCTCCCCCTGACTCCACCCTCTTGTCAGGCCCCTCACCTGTCCTTAGTTTTTAGCTCCGCCCCTTCCCAGGTGTTCCTTGTTAGTCCTTGTTCATTTATACTCCCTGTTGTTCCCTTTGTTTCCACGTCCGTTGTTTTTGTTACCCTGTTCCCTGTCATTTCTTAGTGTATTAGTGTCTTTGGTTTTGTTTTAATTTGAGCCTATTAAAGACTTGCATTTGCATCCTGCCTCCTTGTCCTGTCCTCCTTGCCTATCTATCTGTCTATCTGTCTATCTATCTTTTATATGTGTTGTATATATGTTAAGTCTTTGAAAATAAATGTTTATTAGCCTTTACAGTTGTACTTGATGTTTGGCCCATCCTGTCCTAGAAGCACGCCAAGTTTGTCTCTGACTTTCATAAATAATTATTCAGTAATATAATTATTTTTGTCCTTTTTATCCCATTGCTATCTAAGCTTTGTATGAAATTGTATGAGAGCTTAATATGATCTCTCTATGTAATATAACAGTGTTTAAACAGTTGTTAGTGCTGGCTGGCTTAGTGTTAATGCAGCTGGTTACAGAAACATTAGCGTTGAGAAATTCATGTTTCCAAGGGTCTTCTTTTTAACCATCCAGTGAACAGTCTATCATTTAACTGTCCTGGTAAAATCGTTTGAAAGTGCAGTATGTCATTTGATGTGATCACATTGGTTGTTGCATGAAACTTGTTAAGACGTTTACAGGTGTTGCAGTTAAGTTTCAATGGAGCTGCGGGACGCTGAAAAATAAAGCCAGCCAAATGGGAACACGGCACTGTTACAGACCATTCTCACATTTGCACATTCCTAAATGACTCCTAGCTGTTAAACAATGTCTACTACTCCCCGGAGTCACTGCTGAGTTCCTAAATGCAACAATAGATTCCACTCAATCAAACTGAGAAAGAGGCTGAGTTAAACTGAACCGGAGGGCTAATGCGGAGCTGTACAGTAAGACAGATGTGTATGTACCATCTTATTATCCCAGACGTTTGGTTAGGAAACAGTGTTGTACTGTAGTATTTCGATTCTGGGGGTCTTTTTATTTGAATTCCACTACACTTCAAAGTCTAATCTCTGACAGTTTACTCCACTACATTTTGGTCAAATCCGTCCTTCCTTTTGGCTTATATAAGCATAAAAATGTAACATGTCCAAACGAAAGAAGAGGCGTGAAGCGAGCCCACATATCAGGGTACAGCGCTCACTTTGATTTGAGCTTGTTTTGGCCTGTTGGACAGAGCTTGGTTCTGGCTAATGGAACCTGTTCTCCTTCAGTGTTCTGTGCTTAAGATCATTTGAATAGACATCAGTGTCAGACTAATTAATGACCTTCTATTAAAGACTGCTGGACTGAGAGACACTAGAGTCTCTTCACCTAAAATGAGCTGATTAAGAGTCTTGTTCCAGAAATGATAATAGGACATTAGAGCCATAATAAATCATGCTACTGTTACTCTCCATACTTAAGTACATTTGAAGGTAAATACTTTAAGTACTTTTACTCCAGTGGAGGTATAAAGGGAGGAACTTCTCCTGACACTGGAAGAGGATTTTACCCTGGGGAGTCTCTACTTTAACTCAGGCACATGGTTTTTGTACTTCGTCCACCAGTGTTGGGAAAGGAGTAGATTCCTTTAATGTAGATATACCATATGATGTTTTGCACTAAGCACTAAGGCCAGAGGAAGATGTTAAGGGAGACTGGAACCGGTGACCCTCTTTTGCCACACTGGTAAACTTATGTTGCAGTCGGATGCAACGATGCAGTGATTGTGAGGAAGGTCTACATGACTGCACATAATCTGTCATGACAGGTTATGACAATGTATAGAATGCATATGTTCAAGTTCCATGGGAAAGCTTTGCTACATGTTTATTATACCATGTGTACATTATTAGTTATGACTCTTTTACTTCAGTAATGAGCCCAAAAAGCCTAGTCCGCTGCAGTGTAACTATGTGGTCTTCGACATGACAAGAAACCTTCAAAACGCTCAAAGAATCAAAGGGGAAAAGCCGTCTTTGTGCGGTTTTCAAAACAAATTAACCCAAAATTCAATGGGAATAATCAGACTGCCTTTCGCTGCACCCCTGCGCCACTGGTGGTTGTGTGATTATATTATTTTTCATTTTTTGCCTTTCGCTTTCTTCCTTTGTACTCCAGAATCAAGTCACTAAATAATTAGTGTTTAAATGGGTCTCTCTCTCTTTTTCTCTCTCTCTCACTCTTTTTCTCTCTTACTCACTCACTCACAGGCACAGGCCGAAAGAGGCTACACTTTCTACAGCTAAGTGACTTGAACATTCCTGTTAGGTTCATTTAGACTACGGCCACTAACATCTGTGCCTCCAAAAGCACATAATTTGAAGTGATCTGCGGAAGCACTTACGTCATATTTCATTGCCTTGGGCCGCTAAAACGCCTGATAAAGACAGGCTGCTGACTGTAGAAGTGTTTCATAGGAAGCCAAACAGCCAAATACACAAGCTACCTATACCTCTAACATACACAGTATAATAAGGTAGTAACTTCAGGCTCCTGCAGATGGCGCTACACAAGGATGATGGCACTATAAATACCTGCGGAGTGAGAGTGACAGGATCCATAGATGGAGAAGAGGTGGTACAGTGCAGTGAATGTCTCGTTCCATGTTTGGAAAATGGCTCCAAAGCAGATGTTAATGATTGGCTAAAAGGAGTGACTGCTTTTGGGTGTGACAAAGACCATAGTGTGAAGGAAGTAGCTGAATCTGCAGGTGTATGGAAGGGTACGCTTATACAGCAGTGGCAAACCCCAGTCTACAGGGAATTCTCCTTGGAATTGTGCCAGGGAAGGCATCCACCAAATCTGGCCCAAATGCACAATTCTTTGATGCAAGAGTGTCTGAACATTGATGTGGCCTACATCCAGAAACTTGTCCAGTACATGCCAAATCCAGTCACAGCTGTTATTGGTGCTGCTGGACGTATTACACACTATTAGGTACATTACAGACACAGGAGAGCTTATAATGTATCTCTTACCCTCAAAATAATAACTTACATTTCATAAAACATAATGAACTCAACGTAGACACAAGGTAAAGTCTACTATCATACTGCACAGCAATGGAGGACACAAGATTATATTTAGCCACAGCACACAAAATGGTCACTGTCAGTTAACAGTGTAGGAATATGATGGATGAGCTGCAGCAAACACATCAGAGTCAATTTAATGCTTCACAGTCACTGGTCTGATGTCTTTAGAATGGTGGTGATGGGAACCAGGCCTCCTGGTGTCTACAGCGCAAATCCAGTCATTGTATTTACTATCCAATACGTTCAGTGAAAGTGATGTACATGTAAAGCTGATGGTCAATTTGTGGTCAAGTTCTCTTTGGGGAATCCTTCACTTATTGGACACAGCTTCACATACCTGTGTCCACTGTGAATGGGTTTTAATAGAAGTCCCAAAACCTTCTCTCAGAGCTATTGTAACACAACGTCACATCCATCAGGCACTATACTTCTAACCATCTCATGTAATAACTTTCCAACACGGTACCTTTTCAAAGCACCAAACTCCGAAAGGTCTGGTTTGTATCACCACTGCTGTTAACTAACTTGGTACGGTNAGCTATTGTAACACAACGTCACATCCATCAGGCACTATACTTCTAACCATCTCATGTAATAACTTTCCAACACGGTACCTTTTCAAAGCACCAAACTCCGAAAGGTCTGGTTTGTATCACCACTGCTGTTAACTAACTTGGTACGGTTCTGTAGAATGAAAAATGGCTTTGTTTATATTAGAACCCTTTTTAGTAATGCAAAAAGGCTGAAAGATTAGTGGGATTCTCTTTTACATGCTTCACATAGTATCAGTGAATGCACTGTAATAGTGCAATATGAATCTTGAAAGTCAGTATTGGTCAGTGGTGGACGAAGTACACAAACCATGTACCATGTAGTTGAAGTAGAGATCCCCCAAGGTAAAATCCTCCTCCAGTGTCAGTACTGAAGTATTTACCTTCAAATGTACTTGGTATGGAGAGTAACAGGAGCATGATTTATTATGGCTCTAATGTCCTATTATCATTTCTGGAACAAGACTCTTAATCAGCTCAGTGTAGGTGAAGAGACTCTAGTGTCTCTCAGTCCACCAGTCTTTAATAGAAGGTCATTAATTAGTCTGACACTGATGTCAATTCAAATGATCATAAGCACAGAACACTGAAGGAGAACAGGTCCCATTAGCTAGAACTATAAAATAACTTTTTGGAAACAAGCAAAATTTCGGTTTGAGATTTATTTGCAACTTAGTTACAAGTTTAAGTTTAATAAAAACATAAAAACTTTAAACACAGATTCACAAACGAGTTTTGCTTTACTGTACTGCATCTGTAGGTCTCTGTTCATAAACATAAACTAGCCAAAACTAATTTACTATAAAAGGAAATAGTTTTTGTATATATAAAGTGTGTGTGTGTACATATTTCTATATTGTGGTCTATTTACCCACACAGTCAGGAACAATATGTTTTACTGATGCTTTGATGTGTGATTGTCAGTCAGTGTTTGCATTAACCCCATCCTGCTTTACCTGCCTTCCTCCAGGTGGTCCTTGATATAGTCCAGGCCTGAAATGGACATTTCCATGGATGCTAAGAATCCATAAACAAGCTTGTTTCATTTTGACATGTTACGTTTTTATGTGCACATAAGCCGAAAGGAAGGACAAATTTCCCATAATGTAGCGGAGTAAACAGTCAGATATTAGACTCTGAAATGTGATGGAGTTAAAGTAAAAAGTCATCTAAAATGGAAATACTTCAGTAAAGTACAGATACACGAAAAAACTACATAAGTACAGTAACTAATTACATTTACTTTGTTACTGTCCACCTCTGGTATTGGTCTTGAAAGCCAATGCTTACTGGTCCAATGTTTATAGCATATAGTTTATAGTATAATGTTCACAGTGTCTACACTGTTCACAATAATACCATGTTTGTTATGTTTACCTTGTGCAATAATGCCACTATTGCATTCAATGTGCAATATTTTCTATATTTCTGAATAACGTTCAACGTTTAAAATGTTTCCATATCAATTTTATGCCTGTCTATGGCTGTTTATGGCTGTCTAGTATGTCTGCCCGTTGTCTGTGTGCACGTCTTTGTTGTATTCGCACACTGGAGTCTGGAGAAACGCAATCTCGTTAGGCTGTGCACTACTTGTTCTATAGTCTGAATGACAATAAAGTTCATTTTGACTTTGACCTGACTTTGAGTATCTTTGATGATGTCACACACCTCACGGGGAACCCATTGCTTGATCATTCTCAACAGCAGCGTGGGCAACAATTGCATGGGGTGGCCAACTCATGGCCAATAGAAGATCCAAAGTAGGGAGCATCCTGTTGTTGAGACCTCAAGGCTTTGGGTTCAGGCCAAATCCGATTTTTGGCACCTCCAGATCCTACCCAGATCATATCTGGACAATGATTGGTTGGCTCTGTTGTAGTGAATCTAATCTGTGAGGCCTTCTTTCCAGCTCCTGAAGGCCTTTACAGTGAGATGTAGATCTGCCTGAGGACAGTTCAGTAGTACAGTTTTAAAGTATCACAAGTTTTTAGTTGCCAGGAATCATTCTCCTTGAAGGCCCCAAGAGTTCCCCCACAATCTGCTTATTGGGCGGCTTCTTCCGGCGTATTAAATATGTGCATGCAATTAAGTGGAAAAGTGGCCTCATCAATGCAAAAGCAATATCTGTCAAGGCTGTTGACATCACAGTATTGCTAAATCATCCAGGTTCAGGTGGTTCTCGCCACTGATAGCTTCTGCAATTTGACCTTAGATATCCCTCTCTAAAGACTGAAGATTTAAACTCAGGACATACTAAATGCCCTGAGGAGACAGGAAGTATATAAATACCTAACCAACAGATGGGGAGGAGGGGAAGTATTGGTGTTTGGGGGGGGGTGCTGAAAGAAGTCCTCTAGGATGGAAATTGGATTTGCTTAATAGCCTAATTATGTATCTAAAGGCATATTTCCAAACAAACACAATCAAGCCTCTTCTACTATGTGAGAGCATGTGGTATCAGAACAGTGGTGTGAATAGATAAGTCTAAGAGTCTCCGTGGAGTAACGACCACCGTGAAAGAGAATAATTCACATTCTTAGTCTATTCTTCCTCCTGCTGTGCCTTGAAAAGGTCATGTACAGCCGATTCGCAATTTGAAACCTTAAGCCTTCAAAAAGAAGCACAAAACTATTTTGTTTGAAGTTTGAAGATACAGCCTAACACACCAGAGAATTATGGGCCCTCGTGTTAAAATAATATTTGAAAAGAAGTATTTAGAAAAGTCTATTTTTTGTCTAAATAATACATTTGAGACTAGAAAGGTAAAGTGCATGAACAAACGTTTTGGCTTGATAGAGGCAATGCTACAAATTCCTTGGATAGTCTAAGATGCTGTCCATTTTATTAGCTCCTCTTGCCATATAGGAGCACTTGGTAGTTCCAGTCGCACAATGTAGTCCATCTCTTTCTATGCATACTTTGTTAATCTCTCTGTTTTTCAATGGTCAGGACCACCACAGAGCAGGTATTATGTGGGTGGTGGATCTTTCTCAGCACTGCAGGGACACTGATGTGGTGGTGGTGTGTTAGTGTGTGTTGTGCTGGTGTGAGTGGATCAGACACAGCAGTGCTACTGGAGTGTTTAAACACTGTGTCCACTCACTGTCCACTCTATTAGACACTCCTACCTTGCTGCTCCACCTTGTAGATGTACAGTCAGAGACGATAGCTCGTCTGCTGCTGCACAGTGCAGTGTTGGTCATCCTCTAGTCCATCATCAGTGGACACAGGACGCTGCTCACAGGACACTGGCCACAGGACGCTGCCCACAGGATTCTGCCCACAGGACGCTCCCCACAAGATGCTGCCCACAGGACGCTGTTGGCTGGATAGTTTTGGTTGGTGGACGATTCTCAGTCCAGCAGTGACACTGAGGTGTCCAGTAACACTGCTGTGTCTGATCCACTCACACCAGCACAACACACAATAACACACGCCACCACATCAGTGTCACTGCAGTGCTGAGAATGATCCACCACCCACATAATACCTGCTCTGTGGTGGTCCTGTGGGGGTCCTGACCATTGAAGAACAGGGTAATAAAGTATACAGAGAAAAAGATGGACTGTACAACTAGTACAACTGTGTATATCTACAGTATATGTGGTTAGACTTTGATAGTGTTGTGATTGCACTGGCAGTGATGAATAAGACTGCTAAATCATTTTATGTAATACAATACCCATATTAAAGGCATAAAGTCACTGAAAGTCAGTTCAGCTGAATGCTCCATATCTCCTGTATAATACAACAATAAATGCAGTTCAGTCAAGCTTGGTATGTTTTATTTATGGCACAGAACATTGCTTTTATCAAAACCAAACTTTGAAAAAGTAGGACTGTATAAATGTTAGGCTTTATAAACTAGTTGGATTAGATAGAAAGTGGAGTTAGTATTAGAAAGTGGACGGACCCGGACCTGGACGTAGAGCCGAGACAGCCCCAGTTTATATTAGCATATAAATATATTCTAATATAAGAATATTCAGTCGGGTTATTGGCCAGGTTCTTGTGTTTATATTTCGTTCCACCTTAAACAATGCACACCGAGTGACTGAAAGAAAAGTTTATCTGTGTATTAATGAATATTCATTCTGTTTATTGGCCAGTTTCTCGTGTTTACATTTCGTTCCACCTTAAACAATGCACACTGAATGGCTAAAATTAAGGTTTAACTGTTTATTAAGTTAACACAAGAACCTGGCCAATAACCCAACTGAATATTCTTATATTAGAATATATTTATATTCTAATATAAACTGGGGCTGTCTCGGCTCTACGTCCAGGTCCGGGTCCGTCCATTTTCAGTGTCCCTTGGAAACACTTCCGTTGTGTTTTGAGGCTTTCTGCATGTGTTTTGGAAGTTGCATGTGTTTTTAGTGTTTGCTGCGCGTTTGAGACTTTGCAGTGCGTTCGGTTAATGGTTTGCAAGTGGTCTCATGTTGATGCTTGTGTTTTCAGATCTTGCAGCGCGTTTGGCTAATGTTGTGCAAGTCGTGTCATTTTGATGCTTGTGTTTTGAGACTTTGCAGCGCGTTTTTAACTTGCAGTGCGTTGGGCTTTCTCGGCCACCGTAGGACAGCCCTATCAACAGCACCCAGGGAGCAGATGGGGTAAGGAGCCTTGCTCAAAGGCACATCAGTTATGTCCTGTTGGTTCAGGGAATCGAACCAGTGATCCTCCAAACACAAGCCCTAACCTCCAGCCTACAAATGCACCCTCTTACAGATAAGCATGCAGACAGCAATGGTTAGTCTGTATCAACTCAAAAGCGGTCAGTTTGTGGTAGGTCTAACACAATAAATTCATAAATTATGTCAAAAGTTTTATATATAAAAACAGCTTAAAAATGAACCTGGACGTGCCACTGACATTGGTGCTGTCATTGCAACACGTTCTGTGTGGTACAAAACTGTGCCTCTACTGTAAGGCTGTATGGCAGTCCACTATGTGGTAGCCATTTGAAGCTGACAAGAAAACATGGCAAGTAGGTCTAACAGCCTACCATTTTCTCAGCTAACTAAAATATATATCAATTACTTAGATAGTAAAAAATGAGCTCACTGGACAAATAAATAGTAACCCATGACTGAAACATACTTAATAGCTCCACAAGCACCAATAACAGCTGTGACTGGATTTGGCATGTACTGGTTTCTGGATGTAAGTTTCTGGATGTAGGCCACATCAGTGTTCAGACACTCTTGCATCAAAGAATTGCGCAGTTGGTCCAGATTTGGTGGATGTCTTCTCTGGCACAATTCCGAGGAGAATTCACTGTTGGCTGGATTTTAGCCACTGCTGGTAGACCCATATGACCGTACACTTCCATACACCTGCAAATTCAGCTACTTCCTTCACGGTATGGCCTTTGGCACGGCCAAATGCAGTCACTCCCTTTAGCCAATCATTAACATCTGCTTTGGAACCATTCTCCACACATGGAACGAGACATTCATTGCACTGTACCACCTCTTCACTCACACCCCACAGGGATTTATAGTCCCATCATCCTTGTGCAGCGCCATCTGCAGGAGACAGAAGGTACTACCACCTTAAACACTCAAGGGGACTCATTTTTTGCCACTCACTGCATGTGCTGTATGCCATGGCTGCTTAGGCCTAAAGTCTGCGACTTCATGGATATCGTTGATAATTGAAGTCAGAGTATCTACAGTTTCTTACCAGTGTGAGATACTCTAGATCTATTTAGATCTAGATTGTACTACATTGTAAAGTCATGAGCTTGGACTAGGCAAGTTCATGGGGGGGACTATTGCTGAACACAGTGAAAACAAGTTGTGTAGCATGGTTCAAGTAAAGCCTTCCCCTTTTCTCTCCTACAGCCTACAGCTGCTTGAAGATGATGGAATTGTTTCATCAGTGTTTACTCTCTTTAATTCTGCATGTGCTCAACCCACCACTCTCTACACCAAAGACCAGAGTGGGTGTACGTGTTGATCATGCGGTGCCGGTTGGGCTGGCGATCCTCGAGGGATGAGTTAGTATTAGATGAAATAATTATCTTGAATTAAACGCACAGAGCTTTGGTTGACAGGCCACTAAGAGGCTGACTGGTTCCATCTGGCAGCATTTCAGATCCTGCGCGTTCTGAAACTCCTTTTAACCGGCTCTCGCTTCAACCACCCGGACCCGCTGCTTCACAAAACGAGTGCAGACCGGAATCTCTCACTCCCACAGAGCCAATTAGGTATAGGTCAACATGCTCTTGCTCAGAAGAAGGAAATTAGAACAAGAGCCTCATTATTACTAGTGTCTACACAGATGAGAGTGACTTTGGGGTTAACTATGCCAGCTCAAGACTGCTCAACAGTGAAGGGAATGGGGGGATTTTCTTCAAAAGGGAGAAATGAAAATTTGCTTTAAGAGACAGTCGACCAACGATTGAGAAAGAAATACTGTAGTTAATGTGTCTTATAAAACTCCACAGTTCAACACTTCTACACTCATCATCAAAACCAGTGTCCACTCACTATCCACTCTATCCACTCTATAGACCTTCATCAGTGGTCACAGGACGCTCCCCACAGGACGCTATTGTCCGGATAGTTTGGGTTGGTGGACGACACAGGACTACATGCACACGGAGCGTTACGATGACTGCCCTTAACACCACGCCAGTGTCACCAAAGACTGCAATGGTGTTGTGCCAGACTGTCATGGAGTGACTCAGTGACGAGTCCTGCTTTTGTCTTGGTGGAGACGACCAACGAATCCGTGTGCGGAGGCACCGTGGTCAGCACCAAGATGAGCGATTTGTTGTCACACCTCACACGTCCAGAAGGCCTGGTGTCACTCCACCTCCACCCCTGTCTGTAGGAACTGTGTGAGAATATTCAAGCTCCTCGGAATTATGTATATAGCCTCTCAGAGGTTTCTGCTGAAAAATGAGTAACGTGCACAATGGCAATTTTGAGTGTAAGTTAAATGAAGGCTGATAGTTACATGATCAAACAGTCAACTGACTCATTTAGCTACGTACTCTATTAGCTACAGTAACCGTACCCATTTACAAGCATGTAACATCTTTTTAGGTTGAACAGTATTTTTGTAAACAGTCAGTATTGTCATGTAGGAACGGCATACATGGATAGGTTACAGATATTATAGAAATAATTATTATTTGCATAACTATGCATAACAATACGTATTTTATGTAATTTATTTCATGCCACTTGCTATTGTAATAATCATGTCACTATATGCTCTTCTGAGCATGCTGTGGATTTCACCAATAAATAATGGAACTTAATTACAACCATTGTATTCATTATTTAATGAAGCACTACTTTTCTTTTTTTTTCTGTTCAAGCTCATCAAATCTCAGCTAGACTGAATAGCTTGAATCATAATGATGAATAATCGTGATATATTATTTTCACCCACCTATTGCCAACCTCCAGCTGCAGCCCCAGTTAAGATTCTTATTAAACAACTTTTGTATGTTTAGGGTGTTGAAACAAGAGCATACAAAACTTTCAATTTCATGCCCTAAGAAGAATCAAATGGTAGAATGTGTCTCAGGGACAAAGAAAATTGCTGCTCCCCACAAAAAGATGCAGGTGCTTCAGTTAGCTCAGATATCTGGAGCCCTGCTGGAGCTGATTTTGGAGATGAAGCACCATACGTGACAGAGCAGCGGATAAGCTAATCCTTTTGAGGTTTATAAAAGTGGTGTTTGCTGGCACCCAACCGTCTGGTCAGTTTGGATGTTGCTGTGCCAACCACCTAGACCGTAGGCATCGGCAGAGTGAGATCATGCTACTTGCAACAGTTTGCAGAAGCTGAAATCTCTTTTTTTGCCATCTGATAAATGGTTTTGGGTGTGGTAATCCTGCTAGTAATCACCCTGCTTTTATTATGTACCTGTAATCTGATTATTGCCACACTTCACAGTTACCTTCTTCTGTATGCGCTTCTGAATGTGCTCCATTACTACCCAGTTGTGGCTGTAACATCAAGCTATTGAAGCTAGCTCAGCCTTTGTTCTCTTGCTAACATGCATTCCGGTGAATGAAATGCTGGATGAATGAAGATGCTAAGCCCTTGATATGTTCTTATAGAGGCTGCTGAGCTGTATTTATTTAGGATCAGTGCTTGCTTATTGAGCTTAGGAGTGAAATTCATTTATAGGCACGACAGTACAGTTAGAGCTTGACTTGTCAAATCACATTACAAAACTGAGAAGTAAAGATCAATCATTCTGAAAAATGAATTGATTGTAGCTTTAGTTTTAGATTGAGGGTAAAATCATGGTAAAGGCAAGAAATGATGGAGGGATGGAGAAAGAATAGAACAGCCTGTCAGTGTCAAATGTAGACCTGGGCTTTTCAGGCTCTAGCTTCAAATCTTGAGGACCAACTAAGAAATGAGAGACATTAGACCAGGGTTAAATGAACAAGAGCTGTCAGTATGAAATGCTCAAACTCATAAACCTATGTAGTCATTCGTTATGTGGCCCAAAGTTTGTGGACACCTATACATCTCACCCATATGAGCTTGTTTCACGTCCCATTTCAAAACCACAGGGATTGATATGGAGTCCCCACCCCCAACCCCGACTGCTATAACAGCCTTCAAGTCTGTGGGAATTTGTGCCAGTTCAGTCTGAAGAGCTATTATCAGGTCATGTACCGATGTTAAACGAGAACTCCTGGCTCGGTGTGGGCCACTGGAGCTTCTCCAGATCAAACTTGTCAAACCATGTCTTTATGAACCTCATTTTGTGCACAAGGGCACACTTATTCCGGAACAAGAAGGAGCTTTCCACAGTCTGCTTCCAGAAAGTTGATTGATATAGATGGATATAACTGTCTAAATGTTTTTGTATCCTGCAGCACTAGCATTATCATTCGCTGGAACTAAGGAGCTGAGTCATGAACAATAACCCTAGCTATTACCCCTTTTCCCCCATGCCACAACATTACTGTTGGCACTTTGCATGGAGAAGTGAACACTAATTGGTGTATATAAAGTCCTGGCATTAGTTGTAATATCACTTAATGAGTTGCAATTACAGCCCCAATTCCCCAAAAAGTTGTGAAGCTGTGTAAAATGTAAAT
Organism: Semaprochilodus insignis; assembly: GCA_034552555.1. NCBI lineage: Eukaryota > Metazoa > Chordata > Actinopteri > Characiformes > Prochilodontidae > Semaprochilodus > Semaprochilodus insignis. The sequence continues at coordinate 7,722,626 of CM067483.1, read as the reverse complement.
GAATGTCAATAAAAACCAAATGCAATGACTTGTAAATCTCATAGAGCCATATTTTAGTCACAATAGAACATAGAACACATATCAGATGTTGAAAGTGAGACATTACCATTTCATGAACTGTTTTAACTCATTTAGATTTGAGGCCTGCAATTTTACATTGGCGATCATTCATCTAAAATTGCTCCACAATTTTTAGACGCAGTTTTTCACAGACTGGTGAACCTCTGCCCATATTTTTGGCAAGTGTCCCAACTTTTTGGAAATTGGGGTTGCACAAGCAGCCTTTATCCTATCAACACTTGGAATAAACCTTTATTATTGTTGATCTAGGGTTTTGTCAGTTGTCTTGAAAGGCTTATGTAGGCCTTATGAATGCTGGCTTTAGTAATGTGTTGGTGATGGTAATGTGAAAAAGTTAGGTGGTACTACTACTAATAAAAACAGCTAGAGGAGCAATTTAGTAACTAAGTCACATGACTGGGTATAAATAGAGCATTTTAGAGTCTCTTAGAGGCAAAGGTGGGCAGAGGTTCACCAATCTGCGAAAAATTGTGTCTAAAAATTGTGGAACAATTTCGGGAAGAATGTTCCTCACTGTAACACTGCAACCCTCAAATCTAAATGAGTTAATAAAGTTCAAGAAATGGTCAAATGTCTCACTTTCAACATCTGATATGTGCTCTATGTTCTATTGTGAATTGGGTCTATGAGATTTGCAAACCATTGCATTCCCAACTTTTTTGCCAAGCGGCCCAACTTTTTGGGAAGTGGGGTTGTACATCAGCATTGCACAAGCAGCCTTTATAACCACCGACACTTGGAATAAGTCTTTGTTATTGATGATCTAGGGTTTTGTCCGTTGTCATGAAAGGCTTATGTAGGCCTTATGAATGCTGGCCTTCAGTGACATGTTTTAAGCAATGGTAATGTGATCTAAGGAAAATAAAGAGGTGTATGCTCAAGTTAGAAGAGTCTTAGTATGTATGGTTACTTCACTGGCTCTAGCTTCTAATATAATATGTATAGTGGCAAACAAAAGTCTTTGGAACTGACTAATTTTCTGCATTAATACACTGCATGAATAAAACATGATGAGCTCTTTATATAAGTCACATGTATTAGAAAACACATGTGCTAAAGCTAAAAACACACAAACAGTTATAATTTGTCATGTCTTTATTGTGGCATTGTTGAACATGCTTTGGCAACTGCTTCTGGTAACTGGATCACACCTGCCCAACATTCAAGATGAATATTAAACCAAACCTTCTAACGTAACTGCTTCAGCTCAGCAATATTCTACTTGTCTCTTGTTGAATGGCCCTCAAGGTTGGTCCAATACATGTGTCTACTATAAAGAGCACATCAGATTTTATTAAGATGTTGGGACCTCAAATCACCTCCAAGTTTAGTGCCATTGTCCTGCTGGATTGTCCTCCCCGGTTCTACTAAGCTTTAGCCAGCAGACAGCCACCATGATATGATCCTGTAGGATACCTTGATACACTTGAATGATGGCAATTGCTACAAGTCCAGTAGCAGCAAAGCAAGCCCTAAATCATGATAATGCTCCCACCATCATACTTCACTGTTGGATTATGTATTCATGTTGCTACACAAACAAGGAGTGTCAATGTACACTTTGCCACACATCAGGTGTGCAAAAGTGTTATATGGAGAGTTGTGGCTTCCTTCATGTCCTGCTATAAGATTGACTTGTTTTTGTATAGTAGACTTAGTAAATCTATGAATAGATTTACTAATCAAATACAATGATTTATTTAATCCTTTAGCTGCTCCTCTAAGGTTCTGAGCATTCTGTGTTTGGAGTGCCTTTAGAGTAATATTGGATGGGTGCTCACCTCCAGGGAGAGTAGACACAATACTATTTAATCTCCATTTATAGGCAAATTGAGGAACTGCAAACTGATGAACACCTAAGCTCGTTGACATGACTTGGCAACCCTTTCCAAATCAACAATTATTGTTCATAAGCCTTTTGAGATCTCTTTTTGTTGAGGCATGGTTCACATCAGCAGTCGAGGCCAAACCTCCAATCACATTGCATTGACTGGACATCTACATGCATGCAGACTGTTATGACCCCTAACACCATGTCAACTTCGCCAAAGACTGCAATGGTGACGTGCCAGACTGTCATGGAGTGACTCAGAATGGCAGCGGGTCATCTTCAGTGACGAGTCCTGCTTTTGTCTTGGTGGAGACAACCAACAAGTCCATGTGTGGTGGCACCATGGTCAGCAGTGAACGGTCATGTCCAGAAGGCCTGGACATTACTTCTGTATGTGTAGCTCAATAAATATTGCCCATATCAGTCTAAATTTATCATCATTTATTGTTCCTGGTAACCTTTATCTTCCTTCCCGATAGCACTGCAATCCCACACTTCCTTCTGGGTGCAGCTGTTCTTTTGATGACGAATGTATTACTTTTGTTTTATTAGGTTTAAGTATTTGTTCTATATTGTTCTATAGATGAAGCCAAGAGATGCATGCAGTGCATGCAGTGCAGTTAATTCATATAGAGTTCATATACATTTATATAAAGTGGCCAATAATGAAGTTCAGTAACAGCAGTAAATGTATGCTTGCTGTATTTTTGGTAAAACAATATGAAAAAAAAAACTGGGATATGAAATGAAGTGTAAGGGATAAAAGGAAGGAATGAAAAAGAAACAATAAGCAAGGCATAGCTGCATAAAAGAACTCCATACTATAGCAAGCTTCCAGCTAGTACATTATCAAAACATGAGCCGGATGAAACACGTCAATATAAGTCTATGGGCAAAATGAATGAATAAATAGATTAAAGAAAGATGAATGCAGCTGAGAAGTCTTTCTTAAAAGCACAAACAACTCGAGCACAGGAACATTGCACAAAGGTTCTTTGCTTTAACTTCAGGACTGTAGGAGAAGATAGCGAGAAACAAGAAGCGGTAAACAAGGAGCGATGCCAACTTAATGAAGCCAACTTAATACAACAACAGCAAGTTGTGTTTAGCGTTCAGGCTTAATGAGACCAAGCGCTACAGAGGAGCAGTAATTGCTGCTGGTTAAGAAGAAGTTGATTATCCTGTCATGAAGTTTATTACACTGTTGAACCCCATAAAAGCCCATTCTTGATGAACTTTAGGAAGGCACTGCTTCACTATGGGCAAATGAGAAGTAGGAATATTGTAACACGTTGTAGCACGATGAGGTTTGTTAAAGAACCATTTTAGCGTGCAACTGTCCGTGGTTCTATGTAGAACAATTGTCTTTATTACAGAACCATTTAAGCATGCAACTATCCGTGGTTCTATGTAGAACAATTGTCTTTATTACAGAACCATATAAGCATGTAACTGTCCGTGGTTCTATGTAGAACAATTGTCTTTATTACAGAACCATTTAAGCATGCAACTGTCCGTGGTTCTATGTAGAACAACTGTCTTTATTAAAAAATGTGGTTGATCAGGGCTGTTAGATATCAATATTTTCATGATATCACTGCAGTGTATAAGTTCAACAATTCAGCATTCAGTGGACCTTAAAGCTGAAACTCTTGTTGTAAATTGTTGTGTTTTCTCTTGACGTCTATTAGTTCTATATATGTTCTTATACATTGTTGTTGGTTTTTACTATTTGTAAACCGTGCTGATACCAAAAACCTTAGCTTCCTTTGACCATTTGTTACCCTCCTGGAGCAGAATTTGCATTTTATACATTCATGACAGGATCTGAGTCCTGGGAAAGGGTTATTATCAGGGGTATATGGCTATAGGTTAAAGGTCAAATATTTTTAGGCTATTATTGGTTAGGAGTGTTGATCATCTGGTCAAACAACACCAACATACCTAGTTCCAAGACTACACCCCTCGTGTCTGATCTTTAAGTGGGGGTGAAACGCCCAATAAAAACTGTGTGGTCAGATACTGTTTTCGGACATTTCGATTACCTTGAAATAAACAACTCAACCCCTCAAGCTTGTCTCCTGGCTTTCCCTTCGGTGCAAGAAAGATATAATCAACTTCAGGGCTAATGGAAACCCATTTTTGACACTTTCAATAAAAGTATACTGTCAATTCATTCCAATGCAAAACAATAGAGCTTACCATCTTGTAATGATTCAGGCACCTTGTGCTTATACATTACTCTGCATTACTCTCCAGTGTGACTGCCGTAGATGCAGTGGCATGGAAAAGTTTGGGCAAATTCAAATAATGATGCCGACTAAGCAGGAGAAGACTTTAAGAAGATAGCAGACCTTTTCAGGCAGCTCCTTCCTCAGTTGTATTTCTTTGATATAATCAAAGAAATGCCAGTTAGCAGGAATAGTGGAGGTCTTGAAGGACCAAACTAATGTCCCGTCACACTCTTCGCAGGATTGCTAGAAAGGACATCATCAATATTCTGTGGGTAGACCTTTAAGGAGCTATGCATGATAGGTGGCCCAGGAGTCTCACAGAACTATAAGACTTTTGCAGGGAGGAATGGGTGAAAACCCCAAAACAAAAAATCCCAAAACACAAACCAAAAGACTTTTAGCTGGCCACAAAAAGCATTTGCAAGCTGTAATACATGCCAGGCGCTGTTAGCAAGTGCTGACCATGTGTCATCTTTATGCCTTTTGGAAAACCGGCCATTATTTACTCGCTTAGCTACTCACAAGAACAGACATCATGACCAGGGATGCCCAATCTTTGGAAAGCACTGTAGAACTACAAACTAGAAACTCATTCCTTGTAATCAAGTTATACCAATGACAGAAACCGAGACTGGAGTGAAGCTACATGGAGTAAAGTTACATGTTGCCAATGATCCCCTCTCTGGTACTACCTGGTTACACAAAGACGGAGCTACACATACAGAAGTAGTGTCTCTCAGTATGGCATCGGGCCACCATGTCTGTTAACCCAACATGCCAGACGTCTCAACATGGAGTTGTAGAGGTTCTTAATGGTGTCCTGTGATAATCCATCCCATGCAGCTTGAATATTCTCACACAGTTCCTGCAGATTGTGCGGTAGGGGTGGAGGTGGAGTGACACCAGGTCTTCTGAACATGTGATGCGTCACAACAAACCGTTCATCTTGGTGCTGACCACGGTGCCTCCACACACGGATTTGTTGGTTGTCTCCACCAAGACAAAAGCAAGACTTGCCACTGCAGATGACCCGCTGCCATTCTGAGTCACTCCATGACAGTCTAGCACGACACCATTGTAGTCTTTAGTGATGTTGCCGTGGTGTTAAGGGCAGTCGTTGTAACAGTCTGTGTGTATGTAGTCTTGCATCATGCAGCCGTCTGCCGGTGGTGCTGGCACTAACAAGATGACTCATGGAGGGCATCACTGGTCGCTGAATGTCCACAGTCATGGCTATTGGGTCACTCCCTGCATGTCAGACAATTTGTTGGTTCTCCCTCTCTGTGGTTTGTGTAGGTCTCCCAGATCCTTCATGTTTCTGGTGTGTGCCTTCTTTTATCCATTATCACCAACAGCATGCCATGGTAATATCCACATGACTGGTATAGAGTGCAATACATCAACAAGGACATCCTGCTTCCCGGAGCCCTACATTGCTCAAATTGCTTTCGAACTCTTCACTGAGCCATAATTTGATTGCAAACAGAATGACCTTATATGGTCAGCCAGGTACAGCAATAAGGTCCTTGCTATGGTCACATGCACTGCTAAGCATGAAACTTGAATCATTTGAATGTCTCACAATGTCAAACCCACTCACCAAGCTTCATTCCTGTCGGTTGATTCCTTCTGCAATATTTTTTATGGTGAGTGTACAAAGCTAATTTCCCAGACATCGATTTAAACCTAGTTTAAAACCTAACCATGATACTAAAGTTATTCACCATTAAAAACCCTATTTATTCTAGGCTTGGGTTTAATCTGCATGCGAGTTATCAGCCCACACTGTCTGCCCCCCTCATCCCCAACCCAAAAAATTATAATAATAATAACAACATGTTTCTATATATGTTTTATTACAAATGTACTAATTAGTTATCAGATTGGTTTAATGAAAAGAGAGCCATGTCCCTGCTCCATAACACTGGTGCAAATGTGGTCATTAAGAAGCAGCTTCAACCAAATAAACAAACCACAGAGCAGAGAGAAATCTGAAACCCCTATAGTACAAGCACACCAATTTATTTCAGCTGTCACCTTTGTACTGTACATCTGGAGATGGGCCAACTGATTTTAATTAAAGCATTCAGCAACATTAGTCGACTCTTATGCCGTAAGATCCTTGATGTTAATCCGTAAGTTATCACATTCATGGACAAATACATGAAAGGCTGGGGTAGCAGTGGGGGCTGGCTGTTAAAGATCATACATGCTTCTTCACTGTGGTTTATTGTGTTGAGTGTTGTAGGCCTTGCCCTTGGTGACTTATACAGACCAAAGCAAAAAAGGGTGTGCATCCCTCTCAAATGACATGTGTGCACATTTTAATTACCCAGGAGAAAAAAAAGTACACTGAAGTATACTTAGTATACTTCCTTGAACCTAAGATAAGACTTTATTGATCCCGAAGGAAATTGCAGTATCACAGTACTATGCATATGGAACAGAAGAAGACATACATTACTAGAATAAATAGACTAAAATATGTAGATATGTACTAAATATATATATTAATCAGAATAAATAAGGCGGGGTTACGGAAGAGCTATTAAGACAGTAACAGTGAGCAGGGTACTAGATATGTACTAAATATATACATCAATCAGAATATGACCCCTAACACCACGTCAACTTGGCCTAAAGACTGCAATGGTGTCATGCCAGCCTGTCATGGAGTGACTCAGAATGGCAGTGGGTCATCTTCAGTGATGAGTCCCACTTTTGTCTTGGTGGAGACGACCAACGAATCCATGTGTGGAGGCACCGTGGTCAGCACCAAGATGAACAGTCTGTTGTCACATGTTCAGAAGCCTGGTGTCACTCCACCTCCACCCCTATCACACCATCTGCAGGAACTGTGTGAGAATATTCAAGCTGCATGTGATGGATTTTCACAGGACACCATTAGGAACCTTAACAACTCCATGCCGAGACGTCTGGTTTGTCCAGTTCAGACACTCATGAAGTGGACAGAGGTTAGAATGGGCACTCTAACCAGTGGTCTGCGTTTTGTGGCACATTCCACCCATAACTGACATTAAAAAGTTCTTTGACTTGCGCCACAATAGCCTTTCTGCCAGTCCTGACCAGATTGGATAGCCTTCGTTGCCCTTGTGCAACAAGGAACCATTGGTGTCCAGCACCCTGTGGACAGTTTGTGGTTTGTCCATCCTACTCACCAACAATTGCTGACCATGAGCTGCCTGCAAGCCTTGTTGGAGATGCTCCAACCCAGTCATTTGGCCCTTGTTGATGTTGATGTGACCCTTGTTAAAGTCACTCAGGTCTTCACACCAGTCCATTTCCCCTGCATGCAACACACCAGCTACAAGAACTGGCCTTGATTGCATCGTTGCTATCGGCTAATCGCCATGGGCTTCATCACTAAGTGTTCATAATGCCTTGGCTCTTGGAAGTATTTCTTATCTTTTCCGTACTGGGGATACTTGATATTAAAACTTTTATCCCGGTAACTGTGAATGGCTCTGATCCAGGGGACCAGGCAATACACAGTGGCACTGTAAAGCAAGCTCATTGTAATTGGTACAAAATGTGCCGTTATAAACAGGTGCAATACCATAGTTAATCCTCCGGAGCTTTGGCCAAGACACTCGCTCCATAGAAGAAAGTAAGCTATCCTATTTTCTGAATCCGCAGTCGGCTCCCTTAAAAGCCCAAATCCAATAGCAGTTACAGCGCGAGCGCATGTGCGCAAAAGCTGAGCCGTTTAAAGAGATGTGAAGCCCTGTTCTCAAGCTATAGATCTACACAGAGCGAATCAAAGTGGACTTCTGCATCGACTGGGTCGATCGAAAGACCCCCATTGTTCCTGTGAGTCCCCTCATTCCAGGTGTGGCTACATGGCTACATGTTAGCACAGCAAGCTGCCATCAATCAGCAAAGCCAAGCCCAGAGGAAGGAGACTGCTGTGTGCCCTGAAGTTTCTAATTTGGGGAATTGGGGATTTTTGGGAGAGTGTGACACAAAAAAAGGAAAGGACCTCTGAATGGGGTAATCAGTGCAACAAGCCGACAGAAAAGAAAGCAAAGGTTTAATCAACATCCGCATGGTTTACAGCATAAAGTTGGCCTCGCAGGAGGACAATTACAGCAAGTGCCGAAGCACTAGTGTAGTATACGTCAAGCCCCAGGGAAGCTACATATGTGATTGCTTTCTAATTAGGTTAATGTTGGTCTTGTGGGCCTTATGAATAACAGCCCCGCTATTACTTTCCCTGAATTCCTTCTCTTTTGATGTACATTAGGTGGTCCTAATCTTAGGTGAAGCTTCTGTATGCTTTACTCTCACCAAGCTCAAAGGCTGCTGGGAAACATTCAAATGAGGGTGTGTTATAGACGCTATTGAACTTAATCCAGAGAGGGTTCTTTAGTCCACAGATTGGTCACTCTCATATTCCACAGGCTAAGATGTTGTAGGCTGAATGGGTGGTTATATGTGAATACAAACTTCAACAGAAGAAAGACTAGATATACACTCATCATCAATAGTTGCACTGTTAGTTGCACCCAGAAAGAATCAACCCACAGGAATGAAACTTGGTGGGTAGATTTGACATCGTGAGACATGTGCATGTGTAAGCAAGGTTGGGCCTTATCACTGTACCTGACTGACCCAATAGCCACTATTGCACACATTCAGCGAGCAGTGATGCCCTCCATGAGTCATCCTGTTAGTGCCAGCACCATTGGCAGACGACTGCACGACGCAGGACTACATGCATGCAGACCGTTAACACCACGTCTGCCCTTAACACCATGTCAACGTCACCCAAGACTGCAATGGTGTCGTGCCAGACTGTCATGGAATGACTCAGAATGGCACCGGGTCATCTTCAGTGACGAGTCCCTTTTGTCTTGGTGGAGATGACCAATGAATCTGTGTGTGGAGGCACTGTGGTCAGTGACAAGATGAACAGTTTGTTGTCACGCATCACACGTCCAGAAGGCCTGGGGTCACTCCACCTCCACACCTACCGCACAGTCTGCAGGAACTGTGTGAGAATATTCAAGCTGCATGGGATGGATTATCACAGGACACCATTAGGAACTTTGGTTTAGCAAACAAGGTGGCCCGACACCATACTGAGAGAAACTACTTTTGTATGTGTAGCTCAATAAATATTGCCCATATCAGTCTAAATGTATCATCATTTATTGTTCCTGGTAAACCTTTATCTTCCTTCCCAACAGCACTGCAATCCCACACTTCTTTCTGGATGCAGCTACTCTTTTGATGATGAGTATTCCTCAATTCGGATACCATCACATGACTTGGCATTTAGACAGCTCAGCACCAAAATCAACCTGCTTCTGGGATGGATATCACTAAATGAGCTTGGGAATACTTTATTGCTGCATCCACAGTGGCAAGTTAAGACTGTACCATGTCCTGCCAAAGCAATATGCCAACATCGTTTAGAGACACGGGGCTCAAGCTCGGCTAACATGGACTAATGTACACTTGAGAGGTACACTGTGGTCTAATCTGTCAACCTTTTTCACACTGACCATGGGAAAAATACACAGTATGTTCTCTGGGCTAAAGAAGAAAAGGATTGTGAGTCCAGATTGTTACCAGTATAAAGTTCAAAAGCCAAAGTCTGTCATGGAAGCAGTGTGTATATGCATCCATGGCATGGGGAACTTGGGATATGTGCTTTCTAGACAATGTTTTTTTCAGACATGCATGTTCATTTCATCATGACAGCTCCAGGCCTCATTCTGCCGTTGTTACAACAGCATGACTGCATAAGCAGAGAATGCTTGCAGTACAGAAAAAACATGATGCACTTCCGATAATGAAAGCCCAGAACGGCCCAGTGGAGCATGGGAAAAATTATGCTTTCAATCAATCAGTGTATTCAGCCCCCAGATAATTAAGTGCTGTTAAAAAGAAAAGTGATGTAACACAGTGGTAAACATGCTCCTGTGCCTTCACTGAGTAAAGATGAGTTTAAGCAGGTCAGGCAGAATGGGCTAATCACTGCTTCCTGTTTGTATGAGCATCATAACACATACTGTCCAAACATTTTATTGCAATTGAAACTTGTATGTTCATGGTTGTGACATCATAACCATGGTTAACTCAACATGGGCTGTTTTTAGGGGCGTAAATGGTAAACTTTAAAAAGTTTACCAATCTTTACATAAGACTTCTCTTAGTTAAATAAAGCAAGAAAAGTTCAGGTTCCCATGATGAAGTCCTTCAGTGCTACACTATATTGCCAAAAGTATTCACTCACCCATCCAAATAACAGAATTCACATGTTCCAATCACTTCCATGGCCACAGATGTATAAAACCAAGCACCTAGACATGCATACTGCTTCTACACACATTAGTGAAAGAATGGGTCGCTCTCAGGAGCTCAGTGAATTCCAGCATGGTACTGTGACAGGATGCCACCTGTGCAACAAGTCCAGTCGTGAAATTTCCTCACTACTAAACATTCCCCAGTCAATTGTCAGTGGGATTATAACAAAGTGGAAGCGATTGGGAACGACAGCAACTCAGTCACGAAGTGGTAGGCCACCAGTGTACATAAAGACATGGATGAGGGAGTTTGGTGTGGAAGAACCTGATAGTACACCTTTGGGATGAATGAGAGCGGAGACTGCGAGCCAGGCCTTCTCGTCCAACTTCAGTTTCTGACCTCACAATGCGCTTCTGGAAGAATGGTCAGAAATTCCCATGAACACATTCCTAAACCTTGTGGAAAGCCTTCCTAGGAGAGTTGAAGCTGTTATAGCTGCAAAGGGTGGGCCGATATCATATTAAACCCTGTGGATTAAGAATGGGATGTCACTCAAATTCATATGCGCGTGAAGGCGAATACTTTTGGCAATATAATGTATCTTTTTATCATGGCTATTTAGATCCGACCGCGACTGACTTGTTTCACCCAAATATGGTAGCACTTACCGTACTCGCTGTCGTAGAACATGATGAACTTCTGCCACCGCAGCTCGGAGACTAGCGTTAGCATGACGTCATTGAGTCGAACTGGTGGCCGGGCAGCTAGGGTATACCTCTCTCCGTCAGGGCTGGGGTTGAGCTGACATTCTGCTCGGGGTGTGCCGTCTCCGTTCCGCTGGATAAACAAGTGTGGGATATGCATGGCATCTGTCAGGGACTGCAGAGAGTTAGCCGCTGCACAGCCAGTAGACGACACCAGCGCCAGGATGCCTTGGTTCATTAGCTCGCAGGCTACAAAGACAAAGAGAGAGACAGAGGAGGGAGTGAGTTTAGACTAAGAGGAATGAAAGATGATCAATAAAGTCATTTTATGTCGGGGAAAAATGTAAAAGGTGTAATAATATCCAGAGCATATAGCAAATGTGAAATGCAAAGAGTATGCAAGATCAGGGCTGCTGCATGCTCCATTAACAAGTGGGATAGCCCTTCATACAGTGTGCCTGGTATAATAGACTATATTATAGGCTACAAGGCTTATTATGTATGATAACCTGCATCACAAATAAAGAGGTTCTGACGGCCCTCCCCAGTTCTGCCTGTGAATCAGGATAAAATACACTCATCATCAAAAGAACAGCTGCACCCAAAAGGAAGTGTGGGGTTGCAGTGCGATAGGGAAGGAAGATAAAGGTTACCAGGAACAATAAATGATCATAAATTTAGACTGATATGGGTAGTATTTATTGAGCTACACATACAGAAGTAGTGTCTCTCAGTATGGTGTCCGGTCGCAACATGTTGGACATCTCAGCATGAAGTTGTAGAGGTTCCTAATGGTGTCCTGTGATAATCCATCCCATGCAGCTTGAATAATCACACACAGTTCCTGCAGATAGGTAGGTGTGGAGGTGTGCGGTAGGTGTGGAGGTGGAGTAACACCAGGCCTTCTGGATGTGTGACGCGCAACAACAAAAAAAGTTCATCTTGGTGCTGACCACGGTGCCTCTGACACAACACCATTGCGATTTTTGGTGACGTTGACGTGGTGTTAAGGGCAGTCGCCGTAATGGTCTGCATGCATGTAGTCCTATGTCATACAGCCGTATGCCAATGGTGCTGGCACTAACAGGATGACTCATGGAGGGCATCGCTGCTCGCTGGATGTCTGCAATCATGGCTGTTGTGTACAGCAATAAAGGTGAGCGTGAATGTTGAATCATTCACTGTTCAATCAATTCCTGTTGGTTGATTCCCTCTGGGTACAGCTATTTGTGCAACTATTCTTTTGATGATAAGTGTATATACTATTGACGAGATTAAAGATGTGGTTTGTTCAGACTTCAATAAATGAACTCGAGTAGATGTATAATTGATGATATCTTGCACAACTTCCCTGTCTTCCTTGATTCTAACTCAGTACTTTACTTATCACTAATTAGTAATCCCAGGCATATAATACAATCACACCAGTCCAGAGGATGGGAGGGATTCAGACTCATACAAATAAGGACATACAAATAATAAAGAATGAACTGATCTGTGGCAAAGTATTAAAATAATTGTTTTTAATTAAATATGCTTCTTTCTGTAAATTTATGGCTTTAGAATGGTGTCCCGGGGATGTCTCAGCCCTGCTCCTGCAGTCAGGAGTCTGAGAGGAAAGTTTTGACCTGGCTAGTGTCTGATTATGAGTTTGCATCAATAAACCTGCAGTTGGCTGCTGATCTCTGTGGTAAAGATCTTTGTGACAGTAAGAAATGGTCATTAGGAAATTAACATAATATAACTGTATCGTGTTACCATTAATATCAATGACAGAAGTTTCATGTAATGACTACTAATGACTAATGAGTAATGACTACTCTTGAAGCAAGAAAGCCAGGCCTCCCATGCTTTTACAACTAAGGGAAAAATAGGAAATGGGATTGTGGTGGAGACTGTGAAATTGGAAGGTATATGTTGTATATACAGTACGTATATGTATTGGCTTGGCTACATTTAGCCCATCAAGCAGCCCTGCTTTTGCTCTGCTAAATGTGGAAATAAGCTCCCCGGACAGTAAAATTAACCACCTTGAGGGTGATAGTAACTTCAGGCTCCTTCAGGCACGAAGATGATGGAGCTATAAACACCTTTGGGGTGTGAGTGACGGGATCCATAGATTGCTGAACTCATCAAAGTTAGGTCAGAATGAGCCCAATGTTCCAAACTGCATGCTTTTGAAAGTTTTCAGACTCATTTCAAAATGCTTATTTGGAAGGGGGGAAAACAGTGCACTTTAAAGAGTTGTTGCATCAGTGTACCTAAATGTGATGCAACTGCGGAACTTGAATAAATTATGCTCCTCTGTTGCTGCGATGAAGTAACTGTGTACAACATTTTACATTATCTCCCAAGTGTTTTTTTTTTCCTGTGCATCGTTCAAAAGTCATAAAAGAGCCGTTTTATTTTTAAACCAAACAGATTTGATCATAAAGCACTGAAAATAGATGCAAAAAATATATATACATTGATTGATTTAGCCCGTGATAATGGCGTGCGCTCCGTTGCAGCTCAGGCAGCAGTGCTGGCAGATGAATTATTAAACTCACTGGCATCTAAAACACTTGAAGCCAACTGTAGCAAGATTAGCTAATAAAGACAAAACAGCATTCCGGGTGAAAAATGTAACCCAACAAGGCACAGCAATTCAGCACAATGGCTATATATCTATGTGTCCCTAGAGAGAGAAAAGCTATTGCTTGTTCAATTTCAGTTGAACTGAGAAGCTGATAGAACCGTAGGAAAAACACCAAAGTACACCAGGTAGAGAACCAGTTAGATCAATGCATTACAATACGAACCCTCTGGAAAACAAGACGGCAAAGGAAATTGAATTCATCACTCGTGACTGGGTGGTGGAATGCTTTATATAGAGGGAAAGTAAGAGGATAATGTGTTGCAGCACAGTGCTAAGTCGCACACAGAGGTCTGACAGGGTTCATCTATTAAACACTTGTGCTTATGTAATCGATTGTAACGTATCCAATTGCATATAAATACATTCATTCTATTCTTATCACGTAGGCCTAATTTCCCAAAAGCCTCATATACCTTTCATAGTTCCCTTACTTGATGTGGGCCAGTCAAACTTCCTGTTTTTCTTTAGCTCGGTCTTGTTCTGGCAGGTGTGAACACTCCACCCATACTTTGGTCTGCACCTGACAACTGAACCTTGGGTCCATGGAAGGCTCTAGGACTGTGGGGGCTCCAAGCAGGACTTTTTGGGGGCTAGGCTTCATGTACTTCCCTTCTCACCCTGATGCACCCATCAGGTTGGAATAGGGTAAATCTGGACTCAACATGACCCTTTTTCCATTGCTCCGGAGTCCAAGCTCTAGGCTGCCTAGCAAATGGAAGCTTTTTTACCCCAATTAGCCTCACTAACAAATGGGCTGTATTCGAAATGGCTTACTACATACTACTTTCATACTAAATCTACCTAATAGTAGTATGCAGTATGTAGTATGTGACCAAATTGTAAATCTGTAGTGCACTGAAGACAGGGGGAGCTATCTTCATGGTGTACTACACCGCAGCCTCACCAGCTCTCAGTCTGCTTCAGCCAGAGACAATGGCGGCGGGTAATACTGGGGAGCAAAACGAGAGTGAAATAGCCGAGGGTAGCTAACAGCTAGGCTAAACGTATTTCAGGTGAACTGAGCAGCGTTAGCAGCAGCTAGCTCTAAACAGTGGATACAGTAATAACAGCTCTGAGGTAAATGTGAGGTAACTGGTCATGTGACTGTATTAGTATACTACACTGTAGGTCAGAACTTGTTACTGTACAGTACACTACACACAGGGGGCGTATACAGTATGCAGTACAGTAATGTGTGAATATATGAATATGTATGAATATAGCCATGGTTTTCTTATGGCCACACAGCTGTAGGGGGATAAGGTGTATATATATATATTATAATATAAAGGTATATGTGATAATTAATTAACCAATTAATTAATTAATCAATTGTTTAATTAATAGAATATCAGAGGGCATAGTCTAGCTTAATTTAAGCACAAACCATAATCGCCATCTGATCCAATCTCAGGGTGAGAGTTCATTTCCGAGACATCTAGTGATCTGCACGCTTGTCACAATATTGAGTCATTTATCCAGACTAGTTTTATAAAAGCAGTTTATTTACAGCACATTTAATAACACAGTAAAATAACAC
>CM067483.1:7647613-7692706 GCA_034552555.1 Semaprochilodus insignis | reverse complement strand
AAAAAAAACATTTTATATCAAAATCAGGCAAAAAGTAAATGAAAAACTCTTTGTTGCCTTATGGCAACACCTTGCAGTAAAGGTTTACAGACTGCTGCTTCTATTACAACAGACTTTTAAACATATATATATGCTTTTTTATAATATATTTATATTAAATATGTATCTTTATATTAAATATGTATGTTTATATGTATCTGTTGTAATTAAAGTTTTGTTTAAGTTAACCTTGTTTAAAATGGACTACTTTTAGTTAAAGTTGGTACTCTTAAATAAAGCTAAATTGGCTAAAATGGCTAGTTGCCTCCAGGCAAAATGCACCAAGTCTTGGGCAAAGCCATTTCTGATTTGAAGGAATTTGCACTGGATACCAATGACAAACATTTTCATCTGTTTTCCCTTCATAACCAAATAAACAGACCAGACTAACAGACTAAACTACCAGTTAATCAAGATTTTATTTCACCATTATTACAGTTTTAAAGTCTACACTGAAATAAATGTAAGTGCAATGATCTTATATCTAGTTAATATAGTTATACTGTAGAATTGTATATATCTTATATTATTTTAAGATTATTATAACGTTATTTAACTTATTACTAGATGTTTTTACTTGTTTTGAATACATTTATTAAGCCAAATTTTCTCACTATACTGGCAAATAATTTATCTTATTTTAAGAAATATGCTTGAAACAAGCCAAATTACCTGAAAGTATAGTGAGAATATTTGGCTTACTAAACAAATATCTCAAAATAAGTTAAAACAGGTTTTTGAGACAGCAGTCTCAAAAAATTAACAGTATAAGGTTCATCAACTTGCTATAAAATAATTTTACCTGCCAAGACATCATTTTCACAGGGTCAGTCTCACAAATGGCACCATGAAATGCGTTCATGAAGACGCATGTAAAGACAATGGAAAGCTTTTAAGCAGATTTGGATGCTCATCCTGTAGTTCAGTCGAAGTGCTAATGACCTGCTGTGAAAATCTTCAATACCTGCAGTGTGCTGTCATCTTTAATTACGCAATTAAGGCACCAGTGGAGAAAATATGGGTATCTGGTCCCCAAAGTACTGAACAGACCACTTCCACAAACAAGCACTCTTCCCTGTATTGATTGACCTTGCAGAAATGTGCATGTTGTCCTACAGATACCGCAGAATTGTCTTTAAGCTTCTGTTAACAATATAATGAGTCATTCAGAGGACAAGGACAAGCTGACCTGTACCAAGCCCAGATGATGTGGATAATACTGTTGCATCCTTGCCATTACATTCTGCACCTCTGTACAACTTCTTAGAACGGAACACTTCATGGGACAACTTCTGTCCTCCCTCTGCCGGTCGTGAATTTAAATGCGATACTTATGAGGAGAGTTCTGCAGGGAAATTAGCAATTATTTCGTTTTGTTTATGATTAGTTGAACTATACGGCTCGGGACTAAGAAAGTTAATTGAAGTGGTGGCTCTGTTTTTTGGGTGAAAAAGCATCAAATTCTACATTTTATTAGGGCTAGTCCACATAAAGCTTATGAGACATATATGTTTTATTTGCACTAGCCTTAGCTAATGTATACTATAGAATAAGTTAATAACCAAAAGTGTCCAGAATCTTCTAATTAACTCAGCTGCATGAAGATGCACCCATTGTTTGAGAAACGTTACAGATAGCTAAGAACTTTAACGTGCTGCTTTCTAATAGTACACCTTCATAACTGAAAGAGGAAACACGTGTGAGTCGTCCTGTGCATAATCTCTGTCTGTGACGATCCTTCTGGGCTGCACATAGATGCTGAAAGAGTTGGTTCTGGATGGTAAGATGCACGCCCTCAAAGCAGGAAGTAAAGTGTGCCCTTGAAGAACATGTTCCGCCATATTGTTTTTATGTGCTGTCTGCCAACTTCTGCTTATAGACTAAGGACCGCCCACCTCCAGATACAGAACAGCTCAGCTCTTAAACCATTGGAAAAGGGGGGCCGTTCTTAACGGGTTCAGCAGAGCCTGGGAACCAGCACGGGCACTTTGTTGGTGGAAAAGAGGTAACAGAGACTTCGCAACTAGGCAGAGCAAACAATGGGGTTTATATGGAGGCCTAAAGAGTCCTAGATCATCTGCAGGTGTGTGAGAGTGGGTGTAGCCAGGGTGGAGCAGGAAAAGAAGCCATGTGCAGTATCATGCAGGCACCAGAGGGGGCCTTTATAAACTTATAATTTTAAATATGTTTTCAGGTACACTATGATGTCGGCCCACCCTTTGCAGCTATAACTAGCTTCAACTCTTCTGGGAAGGTTTTAGGAATGTGTTTATGGGAATTTCTGACCAGTCTTCCAGAAGCGCATTTGTGAGGTCACACACTGATGTTGGACGAGAAGGCCTGGCTCGCAGTCTCCGCTCTAATTCATCCCAAAGGTGTTCTATCGGGTTGAGGTCAGGACTCTGTGCAGGCCAGTCAAGTTCTTCCACACCAAACTTGCTCATCCATGTCTTTATGGATCTTGCTTTGTGCCCTGGTGCGCAGTCATGTTGGAACAGGAAGGGGCCATCCTCAAACTGTTCCCACAAAGTTGGGAGCATGAAGTTGTCCAAAATCTCTTGGTCTGCTGAAGCATTAAGAGCTCCTTTCACTGGAACTAAGGGGCCGAGCCCAACTCCTGAAACACAACCCCACACCATAATCCCTCCTCCACCAAACTTAACACTTGGCACAATGCAGACAGACAAATAGCGTTCTCCTGGCATCCACCAAACCCAGACTCGTCCATCGGATTGCCAGATGGAGAAGTGTGATTCGTCACTCCAGAGAACACGTCTCCACTGCTCTAGAGTCCAGACACAATACGCTTTGCGCTTGGTGATGTAAGGCTTGGATGCAGCTGCTCGGCCAAGGAAACCCATTCCATGAAGCTCTCTACACACTGTTCTTGAGCTAATCTGAAGGCCACATGAAGTTTGGAGGTCTGTAGCAATTGACTCTGCAGAAAGTTGGTGACCTCTGCACTCTATGCGCCTCAGCATCCACTGACCCCGCTCTGTCATTTTACATGGTCTACCACTTTGTGGCTGAGTTGCTGTCGTTCCCAATCACTTCCACTTTGTTATAATCCCACTGACAGTTGACTGCGGAATATTTAGTAGCGAGGAAATTTCATGACTGGACTTGTTGCACAGGTGGCGTCCTTTCACAGTACCATGCTGGAATTCACTGAGCTCCTGAGAGCGACCCATTCTTTCACTAATGTCTGTAGAAACAGTCTGCATGCCTAGGTGCTTGGTTTTATACACCTGTTGCCATGGAAGTGATTGGAACACCTGAATTCATTTATTTGGATGGGTGAGTGCATACTTTTGGCATTATAGTGTATATGTCTCAAGAACGGAGCATTACACATCGAACCTTGGTATGATGTTTCCATAGTAACCTTTTAATTCTGAAGAGGTGAAGACTAATTTCACTTTAAACATAATAATGTACATTCATTTTGAGAGGGACTTAAGGAGATTTATAGATAAACTGAGTTTTTTAGTGTCCAACACACTTTGCACATAATATCCTTCTTGCATTCTCAAAGAAATCTGACCCAAATCTAAGAAAGCTTAAACATTCTCTCTGAAGCCAAGATCTACATCCAAAGGGCCTGTATGCAAAACTTCCCTGTGGATTTCTCATCTATTTTTAAACCGTGGCCAGAGCTTACTTTCTCATCAATGATAGACAACCATCATTTATGTACTTTTATACCTTGTATAACTTCTTATCATCCATTTCTAACGAACACCTTGAGGAAAATTAGAGAGAGTTTCAGAGAGGACATCAACCTGGAACACAATTCAAAAACTGGCAGTAAACAAGCAGCACTCACAGCGAAAGAAGGTCAGGAACAATGCAGGCAGGAAAAGGAAAGAACATTCTTTCTAAGCAGGGAACCAGAAAATAAACGTGCATCGATCATCTAGAGAAAAAGGTGATAATGACTGCACCACTCTATAAGCCACTGGATCAATCAAATGTGGGCTTACACTGCAATGTAAGATCAGAGACACCATCACATCGTATCATGCCCCTAGTAGTGGGTAAAAGTGTCCCATGCCCTCCTACACAAGCTGCTAGCGTAAGACTAAAGGGACAAGATGAGATGATTAAAGCCTATTACAAAAATAAAAACAAATGTACAAGCGAAAAAATTACATTCAAGAAAACAAAATTACAATTACAAAAAACTATTTTATAAGACATGAAACACTTTTACAAACTGCGAATTCTGACGGAAAGGATGGGTCTAACACACAGGAAGTGCTTGTTGTGGACCCTTGTCAATCAAACTGTTCGTGGTGGTAGAGTGGGTCCTGTGAGTTTGGAATGGTGACAACTGTAAAGCATTTTTTTAGTTTTTAAACGAGGAAAGAAAAGGTAATGGAAAAACAAAAGCGTGCCCTTTCCGTCAGAATTTTCAGTTTTTAAAACTGGCACTGGTTTCAATACTGGTAAAAGTGTTTCACGCCTTGTTTTTACTTTTGTAATTTTGTTTTCTTGAATGTATTTTTTTTTTCATTTGTAAATTGATTTTTATTTTTGTAATGTTGTTTTCTGAAATGTTCATTTGTTTTGCACTTCTCAGCCACCATACATTTACAAGTTTCTAAAAAAAAAAAAAAAAAAAAAAAAAAAAAAAAAAAAAACTCTACATCATCATCCGTCTGTTTTCTTTCTGCCACGCTCAAAATGTGCTCTGATTACGGGATAGTCAAACTCCACAGCTGCAACGAAAAGAGTCCGGGCCTGAAGTAGAGTCAAACTCCACTGTTATGAAAAGTGTCATGATTCATGGCCTAGTCAAACTCCACTGTTATGACGGCAAGTGTCATGACTCATGGCCTAGTCATACTCCACTGTTATGACGGCAAGTGTCCCGGCTCGTGGCCCAGTCAAAGTCCACTGTTGCGGTAAAAATGTCCCTGCATGTGGCCTACTGTCAAAGTCCACTGTCAAAGCAAACAATGCCCCTGTTTGCAGCCTAGTCAAATTCCACTGTTACAATGAGAAGTGAAGTGTCCTGGCTCATGGCCTAGGCAAACTTCACTGTCATGATGATGTGTCCTGGCCTGTGGCCTAGCCAAACTCCACTGTCAAGGTGAAAAGTGCCCTTATGTGCAGCCTAGTCAAATTCCACTGTTGTGTTTACAAGTCACCTGATTCATGGGGTACTCAAACTACTGCAGTGAAATGTGTCCTGGCTTGCAATATAGCCAAATTCCATTATTACACTGAAATGCGTCCTGGCTCTCAGCCCAGTCGAACCCCACCATCACAGTGGTAAGTCTCCAGCTTGTGGCATAGTCAAGCTCTGCTGTCGCAGTGGAAAGTGAAAACTTGTGGCCTATTCAACTTCACCAGGTCACACTCTACCAACAAACTCAGCCATTGTCAACTCACAGCCAGTTCAACATCAAATCAAATCACAACCAGTAAAAAACAAACAAACAAAACTCCCGAGGTAAAGTGGTGGCTCTAAAAGCACAGTTATTGCAGAAGATACATATGCACACACCATTTAGAAGCTGTATTTGAAAGAAAGAACTTTGCTGGCTAAGAGAGCCACTGTTAACATAGCATAGAACAGCAGTGGCATCAATAGCTTATCACACTACCTGGGAGGGGTTATGTATGAGGGGAAATGTCCTTTGCACTGTGCTATGTACATGGCATGTACATAAGCCATGTGTTTAGGCTTGTTTGCCAACTTCATGCGTAACATGCCTGCTTACTCTGACATAACATTGCCCCTGAAACCTGGCACAAAGGGCAGTACATCTGGCCCTCTGAGTTTCCGTGGCAGTTTTAGCTCCATTTCCTCTTAGAGGATCAGGAGGCAATTTCCTGAGAATGACAGGCACACAGACTTTTTTGCTTGGGGACTAAGGGCTCAAGGAGACTTCTGTGCCCTCCCTAGTCACTCACAGTGTTGTCACATTTTCTCTAGTGACCAGATAGCAGAAGTGTCTCCTTGGTGCTCCTCTGCATCCTGAGCTTCACAGCCTCTGAACAGATGGGTGCTCCATGAGCCGAAGTCACGTTACGCTTGCAATCTGCTGACTCCTGCCATGGGCAAGGCAGTCAGTCTTGCAGTTAGCTGCATGCAGGAGGAACTCCGTACTGCCCTCTGCACATTATGTGCACATTATTTCTGGCATTTGGCTGCTTTTCTATGGCTTGCTTGTTGCATTTGAATAGTACCACCTAATTCCGGAGCTCCTGTAAAGTCTTCAAACCTCTCATCGTTCCTCAATATGGTGCAAAAGACATGGCGCCACAGATGCTGTCGTGGTGTCATCGGGATCATGCAGCATTGCAGGTTCTCAAAGTGAAATTCTAACAATTTTATGGCATACCTAATTTTAGTAAGATTAAAAAAGCCATTAAGTTTGGTTTAATGTTCCATTCTAGGAAAAGTCAGAATTGTTTACATTGATGCTGTCTGGAATCAGATATCCAAAAGGTTTAATGCCTTCTCATATAAAGTTGTTACATATCGTCACAGTATCTCCAAAATTGCAACTTTACAGGAGAGGGCAAAACCCTAATTCAGTTTGATTGTAAGTCAATGGAACCAGACTTTTTCCCAAGCAATTCTGGGTCATTTCTGTTGGTCCATTCGTCATGAAATTTGTGTACAGTGTAAACAGCGGCTGCTGTTCAAATGATGCATAAAAGTAAAAATCAACAAAAATGAAGATGCATGGTTTTATTTGGACAGTGATGATAAAATCATTACAAATGTATTGTTTGATGTATAAGACAATGTTTAGGACTAAAATGTACACTCATCATCATAAGAATAGCTGCACAAATAGCTGCACCCAGAAGGAATCACCTGACAGGAATGAAACTTGGTGGGTAGGTTTGACATCATGAGACATGCTAATGATTCGACCGCACATGTGACGTAAGCAAAGACGGGCCTTATCGCTGCACCTGATTGACCCAACAGCCGCGATTGCAGACATTCAGTGAGCAGTGATGCCCTCCATGAGTCATCCTGTTAGTGCCAGCACCACAGGACTTCATGCTCACAGACCCTAACACCATGTCAACATCAACCAAAGACTGCAATGGTGTCATGCCAGACTGTCATGGAGTCACTCAGAATGGCAGCAGGTCATCTTCAGTGACGAGTCCCGCTTTTGTCTTGGTGAAGACGACCAATGAATCCGTGTGTGGACGCACCATGGTTAGAGCCAAGGTGAGCGGTTTGCTGTCATGTGTCACACGTCTAGAAGGCCTGGTGTCACTCCACCTCCACCCCTACCACACAATCTGCAGGAACTGTGAGTGAATATTCAAGCTGCATGGGATGAATTATCACAGGACACCATTAGGAACCTCTACAACTCCATGCCAAGACGTCTGGCATGTTGCGTTAGCAAACATGGCGGCCTGATGTCATACTAAGAGACTCTTCTTCTGTATGTGTAGCTCAATAAATATTCCCCATATCAATTTACAAGACTTGTCGCTGAATGTCCACAATCATGGCTGTTGGGTCAGACAGGTACAGGGATGAGGCCCATCCTTGCTTACGCCACATGCACGGGCGAGCATGAAACTTGAATCATTCGGTTACTGTCATCATCTCTGTAATTAAATCCAAGTTTCCCTACAATACACCATCCCGCATCAAACCACTCTGAATGGCATTATGTAAATCTCACTGACTGATTTAAGCAGAAAATAAACTGTTGTTGCAGGAATGCTCCAGCATTGTTCGGCCTTATCTCTGCCTGCCACATTTGGATCATTCCATTATCCTAGACAATAGCTTTAAGCAGATGCTCTTTGCACCCTGGCGTAATGGTAATGTATACTATTTACACCCAAGTGTCTATAGGCACATGTACTATTATTATTTACGTCTGAACTGAATGCATGCTGTTTACACCTGTCTGTAATGATCTGTGGTGTCATGGTGACAGTGCCATGTACTAAATTATTGTTCTTTCGAAACTGTGTAGGCTTTTTTCAGTGCTGCTGGAATATGCTAAATATACTCATATTCCCATGTGCAGTTTTCTATGTACAGGGAAACACATTAAGGTTTTTGTTCATGGTGATTAATTGACTTATATAGATGCAGTATTTGGTTAATGGCAAGCACTAAAAACATTCAAGCCCCAAGACCAATTGCACTCCATTAGCCCTTATTACCAAAAAATGATTTTTGAACTGGCTTTATCCAGGCTTCTCTGAACCATGCTGCTATTCAGGGTACCCAGGAACCTCAAAGGATACGTCATCAGGGTCAACAAAGGGTGCTGCACAGTGGTAGTAAACAGTAGTTTACAAGATGACGGAGCGTATAGATTACCTGGCAGCATTTGTGCTGTTATTCCAGATGTTTGTTCCATTGGAAACCCTTTCTTTTAATGTAGCCGGATCATCTTCTATCTAATCTCCTCAGGAATACCTTCTGGAAAGTCAGTAACTTGTACTTAATGGCCAAATTGAACTGGACAAGTAATAGAAGGCAGGCAGGGGCAGTCTCTGATGTCCGCTCTCTCACTCACACATCTTCTAAGCTGTTTTGTTCCTCTGGGTCACTGGAGCCAGTATTCAATGGGCAGAAGACAGGAAACACCCTGGACAGGATGCCAATCCATCACAGGTAGACACACACACCTAGGGGAAGCAATCAGGCCTCTCCAGATCACCTGACTATATGTCTTTGGGCAGAAACCCACAAACATGCAAACAGCTTGAAACAGAAAGGACCCCGGACGCCTCAGCCGGTAATCGAACCCAGGCGCTTCTTGCTGTGAGGCGACAGCGTTACCCACTTCACCACAGTGCCACCCTCCAGTACAAGTAGGCTTAGAAGGGACATTACCTGAGGTAGAAACAGTGTGTTTTGTAGATGAACAGTGACAAACAATTGAGAATTTTATTCACACCTTGTCTTGCTGAGAGCTGCGTGCACGCAGAAGCATGAACACGCTTATGCAGAGACGGGCCTGTGGATTATGTGGAAAGCGCTGCCAGAAAGCAGCAGGAATAAAATGTTTGCTAAACTAACAGAAGATAATGAGTTTAAATTGTTGTCTTTTAGCTGTAATCCCTGTCCCTCTAATAAAGAACAGTAAAACACAGCACCAGCCAGAGCAAACACGTAACATTAACAAGAGAAAATGAAAGAGAGAGAAACTGTACAGCAGATGGTCGGTGAACTAACAAGTTGCATGTTTTTCTCATCAGTTGGCTTTGAAATTCTGCACGAGTGGCCCCCACATCTATACCTTAATTATTCCAATAAACCTTGTGGAAAAAAAAAAACAATAAATATAAATAAATAAATAAATAAATAAATAAATAAATAAATAAATACACTATATTGCCATATAGTGTATTTGTAATAACAAACTGGACAAACTGGACTACAATCAGACATAATAACAAATAGGACAAACTGGACTACAATCAGACATAATAACCAACTGGACAAACTGGACTACAATCAGACATAATAACAAACTGGACAAACTGGACTACAATCAGACATAATAACAAACTGGACAAACTGGACTACAATCAGACATAATAACCAACTGGACAAACTGGACTACAATCAGACATAATAACAAACTGGACAAACTGGACTACAATCAGACATAATAACAAACTGGACAAACTGGACTACAATCAGACATGATAACCAACTGGACAAACTGGACTACAATCTGACATACTAACAAACTGGACAAACTGAACTACAATCAGACATACTAACAAATAGGACAAACTGGACTACAATCGGACATAACAAATTTGACAAACTGGACTACAATCACACGTAATAACAAACTGGACTGCAATCTGACAAACTGGGCAAACTGGACTACAATCAGACGTAATAACAAACTGGACAAACTGCACTACAATCTGACATACTAACAAACTGGACAAACTCGACTACAATCAGACATAATAACAAACTGGACAAACTGGACTACAATCAGACATAATAACAAACTGGAGAAAGTGGACTAAAATATGACACACTAACAAATTGGACAAACTGAACTACAATCAGACATACTAACAAACTGGACAAACTGAATTACAATCAGACATAACAAACTGGACAAACTGGACTAATCAGACATACTAACAAACTGGATAAACTGGACAACAATCAGACATAATAATGAATCTAGACCATGCTGATCACTGACTAATGCTGTCCAATATTACTGATGTCTATTATTGCTTCTGCCCCTCGATATTTCTGAACAAGACAAAGAGAGAGAGAAAAGAACAAGGGAAAATCCATAAATCATCTGAAGACAACATTAGCTCATTGTCTCAGGAGAACTTGAGCACGCTCATGTGCTCAGTAACATTGTAATGAATGTTTGCCTAAGCTTAGAGCCTCAACTCCCAGGATAAAATCACAAGCCACTGCAGTCAACTACGAGGACAAATAAACACTGTCATATTCTAATCTGTTTACTGTCTCTTCATATCGGCCCCATATAATACCAGCAGACAGCAATGCGTGAATATGGCTCTGAGATGCATATATGGTGACAGTAGATAATGCAGAAGACAGACAGTCATTTTAGTACAGAGCAAAAAAGAACCTACATAGCATAGCATAGACTCGGGCATGAAAAGGGTCTGGTTATCAGCAAGAGATAGAAGCTAATGTGCTGGAGAGATGATAAAATGCTAATAATTAATGTTAATATACTAGATATATATCAGCAAGTATTCATGTTTCGTATTATTAAGCATAACACATGACTGCCACCAAGCTCGTTTATACATAGCCCAAAGCAGAGGGGAATTCTCAGGGCGGTCTTTAAAGAAGGCCTAATGAATTCTAGGAGCTAAAAAAAAACATGCCTGTAATTTTAGTTCATTTTGTATTTCATAGAAATTAACATAAACCCTTTGAGTACTGCAGTAATAATCTTGCTGCATGGTTGTTGTTAAACGGCTAATATGGAAAATTATTCAAACAGAACTTCTTTCTTTGTGGTATCTGGGTAGGTTCTACCAAGCTAGCAGTCCATTTTAAATATACTCACCATTAAAAATTTGTTCCACAAATAGCTGCACCCAGAAGGAATCAGCCAACAGGAACAAATCTTGGTAGGTAGGTTTGACATTGTGAGACATGCAAATGATTCAAGTTTCACGCTCGACCGTACATGTGAGGTAAGCAAGGACTGGTCTTATTGCTGTACCTGACTGACCCAACAGCCATTCAGCGGCCAGTGATGCCCTATATCCTGTTGGTGCCAGCACCACTGGCAGACGGCTGCACCACGCAAGACTAAATGCACGCAATGACTGCCCTTAACACCACGTCAGTGCCACCAAAGACTGCAATGGTGGCGTGCCAGACTGTCATGGAGTTCTACTTTTGTCTTGGTGGAGACGACCAATGAATTGGTGTGTGGAGGCATCGTGGTCAGCGCCAAGATGAACAGTCTGTTGTCACACGTCACACGTCCAGAAGGCCTGGTGTCACTCCACCTCCACCCCTACCGCACCATCTGCAGGAACTGTGTGAGGATATTCAAGCTGCATGGGATGGATTATCACAGGACACCATTGGGAACCGCTACAACTCCATGCCGAGACGTCTGGCATGTTGGGTTAGCAAACATGGCAGCCTGACGCCATACTGAGAGACACTACTTCTGTATGTATAGCTCAATAAATATTGTATTGTATCAGTCTAAATTTATCATTTATTGTTCCTGGTAATCTTTATCTGCCTTCCCAATAGCACTGTAATCCCACATGTTCCTCTGGGTGCTATTCTTTTGATGATGAGTGTGTATATATATATATATATATATATATATATATATATATATGAGTGTATTTTCTGCAAGTAAGTAAACTTCTTTTGTCTTTTGAAGTGATCAGGAGTAAATGTGGTCTTGGAGCCCAAAACATGTGCCTAGCTTTAGTAGCCCACTGGACAAAAGCACAGTGTTCAGCATTCAAGTTGGTTTCACCAGGAATCGTGGAAAAGTCCGAACTTGAAGTGAGTTTCTCAACGGTTCTGTGTTCACCATCAACGAGAAGATCAAGACCCCTAGAAAGAGCTTTGTGAGTCCCTTCAGCAACCAGAGGCCTGTTAGCTGCTGTCCTTGCCAAGTGAGAGGGTGATTGTTGTACACAGCAGCACAGCTTGGGTCTCTGAAGATCAATTCCCACCAAAAGCATTTCTGAAGCCTTTTTTTTCAGTCGCCCATCTGAGAGAACAGATTTACCTCCACTAAAAGCAGTGTTTCAGTCCACTCCAACTCAGCTTGGCCTGCTACGTCCACCATGCTGCATTTTGTCATGCACTGGGATATTTTCACTGCCAAATGTGTAAAGCATAAACATTCAAATCAAAACTAAAGTCAACTTTTTAAGATATTTGACCATTTTTTCACCAAGGGTTTAGAGCCCTATTCCATATTTACTGGTATATCACTCTGTATTGGTATTGATAAGGTGATCAAGGGCATTGCTTTCTGTGTATGTGGGTGTGTTGAGAGTTTCTGTGTTGGAGGTAATAGCAGTTACATAAACAATGCAATACGGTAAGAACAGCTGGTCCCTGTAGATAACTATCTGTAGATAAGGTACAGCCTTGTGACTCTTCCGGTCAGGCATCTTTTGGGACATCAACAAGGATCTGATATATAGCGAGGGTGATCGGAATGGTCAGGCACGACATCAACCAACTCTGATTGGTTAAGGACCGGGAGCCCTGGGTTTATCTAGTGGCCAGGAACAGAGAGAGGACATAGAGTTTTAGGGCAGAGAAGGCCAGGATAGTTTTGAGCCGCCATTTTTTGTGAAGGCCTATCGTCCGGGCCTGTTTGGAGGGGTTAAACCATCACCATTATGGTGCCATCTTCTGGGTACACATTTTTGGTCCGCTAACTAGTCCCACAGTTTTTGAGATATCAACACTGTTCCAACTCCACATAGCTCGGGAATGGTGTGCCTATACAGCTTCTTGACCGGATGCACGGCTTCCACATAGCAACAGATATTTACCCTCACTATTTTTTCCCATTAAGAATTTAGGGCATGATAAAGTGCACACCCATCTACTATACTTCCATCTCAGGAAACACCCCCAAGCACAAAATCAATGTTGGTTTGACCCACATCATCTATTTGCCTTTTTTACCCATCCCCCGTTCCCCTCATAGAGTCCCATTCTGTTTTGCCCCCAGTCAAGCTCAGAACCCTCATTTCTAATCCACAGCCAAAATCACCTTCACTCCTCTATGTGTCATTTGTTCATCCCTTGTTCCTCTCACAGCATCCATAGCCTAGGAGGAATTGGGAACCATGTAAGCTGTGCAACCATTCCGTGTTTCCGCCTTCAGGTAATGCACTTTTCTGGTTATTTTATCATTTTTTTTAATCTTCTTTGTTTTCCTTTTAGCATGAGTGTTATCCTTTTTGAGCACCTACAGAAAGTAAGTTTTTGTTCAGAAGATTCGGAAATTGTCTTGAGCTTGGAATGCATCACCTGTATGATCTTGGTGACTTCACAGCTAGAAGCTAATGTGCACTATGGAGTCTCTATTCAACATGTCATTATGGGAACTACAAGCCTTTTACATGTAATCAACAGGAGTAAGAACTAGAATGTGATTTTGTCCAGCAAACTGTGCCATAACATTTCAAGCTGGAAAGGAGCTGATATCACTTGAAGCACTTACAGACTGGAACTACAGAATTAGAAACAGTGTGGACTGGATGAATGATCGTTTGAACTTGGCTTAGACTTGCAGGTATACATGTTCAGTACTGTCTGTGATTCTCATCACTGCTTACCAACAATGGTTCTCATGCTCTGCTGCTAGTCTCTTCATAGCACTCCCACCAGCAGACCCTCTAGACAGTACAAATATAACCCGTTAGGTCAAACTGCAGTGGTACATTGAAGTACTAATGGGAAATGTAAAAATTTCTATTTAGATATTTACATACTTCATATTATGATCTACGTAAACCCAAGTCATTCATTCTGATAGCATACTTTCTCCTGGGAGACCTCAAACCCAACGCTCTTATTTTTGCTTTGTTGTGTTCAAAAAATCAGTTTGATTTCTTTGGAACACGGAATTTGGTGGATCCTTATTATAGTCACACCCTGCATTTCTGGGCGGGAAGAGGTCCTGCATCCCTGTCCCACATGGCCACATTTTGAGCAGTTGGATTGCATGCAAACCGTTACGTTGACTGCCCTTAACACCATGTCAGCGCCACCCATGACTGCAATGGTGTCGTGCCAGACTGTCATGAAGTGACTCAGAATGGCAGAAGGTCATCGTCAGTGACGAGTCCCGCGTTTGGTGGAGACAACCAACGAATCCATGTGTGGAGAATCCATCCACGTGATCAGTGCCAAGCTAAATGGTTTGTTGTCACGCACCACACATCCAGAAGGCCTGGTGTCACTCCACCTCCATCCCTACTGCACAATCTGCAGGAACTGTGTGAGAATGTTCAAGCTGCATGGGATGAATTATCACAGGACACCATTAGGAACCTCTACAACTCCATGCTAAGGTGCCTGGCATGTTGGGTTAGCAAACACGGCGGCCTGATGCCATACTGAGAGACAGACATCATGTATTGTTCCTGGTAACCTTTATCTTCCTCCCCAAGAGCACTGCAATCCCACACTTCCTTCCACATTTTTGATGATGAGTGAATTTCACTTTCCAAATTATCACTTGTGGCATTAGCCTACTACATATATATATTTTTTTTTTTATTAAGTTATTAT
Source organism: Semaprochilodus insignis (assembly GCA_034552555.1). Taxonomy (NCBI): domain Eukaryota; kingdom Metazoa; phylum Chordata; class Actinopteri; order Characiformes; family Prochilodontidae; genus Semaprochilodus; species Semaprochilodus insignis. The sequence continues at coordinate 7,677,891 of CM067483.1, read as the reverse complement.
GCACATTTCTTTGATTACGCAACTTCTTTGAACCATGTATTTTTAAGATCTTCTCTGAATAGAATAATTACTGTGACACTCCAGAATTAATAAGAGTATCGGTTTCCTTCCTCGTGGTAATTGAGTGCAGTTGCACTTAATTGTTGTAAGGGGGGAACAGAAAAACCATGTCTGCTATCAACAGATACACAACATCAAGGTAAACAATAGCTGCTTAATTAGCATGGCAGCTGTCTGAATGTGCCGTGTGCATCTATTTCTATCAAGTACTGAACTTCACTTGGACTCTGAAGCACTGAACTACAGCGAGCTTAGCATGCTCAGAGACAGGTGCAGTCAGAAGAGTTGGGAAGTTTAAAATTAGACTGAGAAAGTTGAACGACTACTTTACTGCTGCTACAACTTTGGGAAGTAATGTTGTATTATTTCAGTTCTATCAAAGTCTGTAAATATGGGAATGAGGTTGGAACAGATGTTTACATGGACCTTTCTTGTAGTGCTAAACAATAATAGAACCTATTACTGTGATCTGCATTTGCATGCAGACGAACCTCAGGCCAACTTACTCCACTGCTGTTGTCAATGAAATTTTATGTGAGCGATTTGCAAGTGAAACACATTTGCAAGCAAAACCGAGCCGGCTTTGGTGAACTCTGACACACAACTTGGCATTCTGGAACAATGGGGCTAAATATGCAAAGTGCTAGAGGCTGCCCCCGAGCAAGCTGGAATGGGGGCTGAATGGAACTAAACTGCGAAAGACCTAAAAGATTAAACATTTAGCTACGTGACTACGTCCTTTGATGTGATAAAGCAGAAGTACGTATTTCAACTAAACATCATAGGAAAAGTATCAGGATCCATTTTTCTACAGCAAACAGAACAACAGTCGTTCCCCTGTGGTGGTAAATACAAACAGTGTTTTAAGATCCCAGCTGTTCACACACATTTCTTGAAGAGCTGAAGGTACAGACTCCCCTTTGCATGCACCCAGAAGGAAGTGTGGGGTTGCAGTGCTACTGGGAAGGAAGGTAAAGGTTACCAGGAACAATAAATGATGATACATTTAAACCAATATGGGCAATATTTATTTTATTAATATTTGTTTATATTTATTTATATTTATTGACCTACACATAAAGAAATAGTGTCTCTCAGTATGGTGGCGGGCTGCCATGTTTGCTAATGCTACATGCCAGATGTCTCAGCATGGAGTTGCAGAGGTTCCTAATGGTGTCCTGTGATAATCCATCCCATGCTACCCATTGTGCGGTAGGGGTGGAGATGGAGTGACACCAAACCGTTCATCTTGGTGCTGACGATGGTGCCTCCACACATGGATTCAAAGCGGGACTCAACACTGAAGATGACCCGCTGCCATTCTGAGTCACTCCACGACAGTCTGACACCATTGTAGTCTTTAAGGGCAGTCGTTGTAACGGTCTGCGTGCATGTAGTCCTGCGTGGTGCAGCCATCTGCCAATGGTGCTGGCACTAACTGGATGACTCATGGAGGGCATCACTGCTCCCTGAATGTCTGCAATTGGGGCTGTTGGGTCAGTCAGGTACAGCGATAAGGCCCGTCCTTGCTTCCATCACATGTGCGGTCGAGCATGGAACTTGAATCAATTGGATGTCTCACAATGTCAAACCTACCTACCAAGTTTCATTCCTGTTGGTTGATTCTTTCTGGCTGCAGCTATTTGTGCAGCTGTCCTTTTGACAATGAGTATATGTACTCCACTCTGAAACAAGCAGATATCATACTGTGTTCAGATTAGTCGTTCAGACATTTTTTTCATTATTATTTTTAGCAGTTCCAGTTATACTCAGCATGCCCGCTTCCCACGTTCCTGTATACCGCTAATTCTGCAGGCATCAGTATCGATCTGTCAGTCTCTACAAACAATGAGCCCAAGAAGAAAATAGAGAGAGATGCATTGTGACAGAAAAGATGTCAGATACGTGCCCACTTTCTGCTTAAACACACGGACTCTTGGGTAGTTTCAGTGACTGATATCAGTTGACATACCAATCTCTCTTTCTCTCCCTGTCCTTCTCCCTTTTCTTGCTCCCTCTTTAAGAGGAACGAGACTGAGAGACAGGCCTAGGCTGACCTGAGAGTCCAGTACAAATGGAAATCATGCTTTACTGTGTGAGGCAGGGGATGCAATCTGCTTCTTTAGCTTTGAGTTTGTGTCTCCTTCTTGACCTTCATCCATGAGCTCTCTGTCAAACAACCCTGCTGTTGCCAACCTTCATTTGGCAGCTCTTACTGTCCATCCTCCACTTTGCGCGTCAAAATGCCTTGATACCTTGAATATTGTATAGTAATGCACATGTACTATTGTAATGCTGACAAGGTCAAAATGTGGTTGATGTGGTCTAATGCAGAGCTACTGCCCATCCTGTGCACTATGATGCCGCTGCTTCACCTGCCCCGGCTGGGTGCCTCTGCCTGCCTGCATTGCTGACCTGTTTGCCCACCATGGAGCTTCTCCTTGTCTTGGGCTGTGAGGGGGCTTTTACCTGCATCCCACACACCCATCCGACGATCCTGCTATTTAATCACAGATTAATCAGACATTTTTTTCTCTGTCTCAAAAACACTCAACACTTCTCCTAAAACACTCAACACTCCTCCTAAAACACTCGACTCCTCCTAAAACACTCAACACTCCTCCTAAAACACTCAACACTCCCCCTAAAACACTCGACTCCTCCTAAAACACTCAACACTTCTCCTAAAACACTCAATACTTATCCTAAAACACTCAACACTTCTATTAAAACACTCAACACTTCTCCTAAAACACTCAACACTTCTCCTAAACACTCAACACTTCTATTAAAACACTCAACACTTCTCCTGAAACACTCAACACTTCTCCTAAAACACTCAACACTTCTATTAAAACACTCAACACTTCTCCTAAAACACTCAACACTTCAATTAAAACACTCAACACTTCTATTAAAACACTCAGCACGTCTCCTAAAACACTTAACACTTCTCCTAAAACACTCAGCACTTCTCCTAAAACACTCAACACTTCTCCTAAAACACCCAACACTCCTCCTAAAACACTAGCACATCTCCTAAAACACTCAACACTTCTCCTAAAACACCCAACACTCCTCCTAAAATACTCAACACTCCTCCTAAAACACTCAACACTTCTCCTAAAACACTCGACTCCTCCTAAAACACTCAACACTTCTCCTAAAACACTCAACACTCCTCCTAAAACACTCAACATTTCTCCTAAAACACTCGACTCCTCCTAAAACACTTAGCACTTCTCCTAAAACACTCAACACTTCTCCTAAAACACTCAGCACGTCTCCTAAAACACTCAGCACTCCTCCTAAAACACTCAACACTTCTCCTAAACACTCAACACTTCTCCTAAACACTCAACACTTCTCCTAAAACACTCAACACTCCTCCTAAAATACTCAACACTCCTCCTAAAACACTCAACATTTCTCCTAAAACACTCGACTCCTCCTAAAACACTTAGCACTTCTCCTAAAACACTCAGCACTTCTCCTAAAACACTCAGCACGTCTCCTAAAACACTCAGCATGTCTCCTAAAACACTCAACACTCCTCCTAAAACACTCGACTCCTCCTAAAACACTCAGCACTTCTCCTACTCTCTCTAATAGACTATCATCACAGTATTCAATCTAACAGTTACTAACAGCTCTTATTCAGTATTGCCTATAATTATAAACTCTGATCCTTTTTGTGTTGGTTGCTATCCGGGGTCGACCTGAGGATGGGTTCCTCTTTGAGTCTTGGTTCCTCTCGAGGGTTCTTCCTCTTGCTCTGAGGGAATTCTTCCTTGCCACTGTCGCTACTGGTTTACTCATTGATGGCTTGGACCCGGATTCTCTGTAAAGCTGCTTTGTGACAACATCTGTTGTAAAAAGCGCTATGTAAATGAATCTGACTTGACTATATAAATCCTGTAAAATAAAACGTCTTAAAAAAGGAAATTCCACCCATTTTGTTGGCAATAGTCAGTTTTTATGGGGCCAAAAAAAATACTGCTTCCTCTGTTATGAACATGCTGGTGCACATAGAATAAACCCAAATAACTGCGAGGAAGGCAAATATGACATTTGTGTGTATTAGCCTCTACATCAGCAGGCAGGATTTCTTCATCACAGTGGAGGGATCTCCCAGTATTTGCCTTGTACATATTTGTGTAATACATGCTGGGTACTGTAGTGAGAGAACAGTGGAATTAATCATGAACTTTGGTCAAACCGGTGGAGGCTGAGGGATGCAATGCTGTGATATGGAATATTACATAGTCACTGCAATGGCTCACAACCTTGAAGCCACAAAAAGGAGCTCCAAGTAGGAAGGAAACACAGAAAGTCCATGTATGTGTCATTTGTTGTTCTATTTTTAGATTAAGCCAATGCAAATTTTATGTATTTGGATTTTTGGGGGGTCATTTTTTGGGTCATGTTATGCTTGCATTAAAAAAAACAGAAAGGTCTTTCTGGAAACAGTGTGGATATCTGAAAGGATGAAAGACTCCAATTTCTGGGAAACTTGGCTGACCAATCATTTGCCACAACAAGACTGTGTCAGTGGTGTTACTCACACATTTTACCATAAAATACAATTTACCATAAAGTAACACATGATATGGTAACATATTTGTCATTGTCCACATACAGTGTGACTTTAAAACTAGTAGTGGCAGTAGACTGTATGTAAGAAAAGCTCAGATTTTGTCATTTTGTCATTGGTGTTACCGTCCATGGTGTAACTACTGTTAAATATAACAGACTACGTATGACTTTTTAACCACACAGCACATTACCATACACCGAGTACCAGCTTAATGGTAGAATGACCCACACAACATGACCAATAACATTTTGACGGCACACTAATGGACTTAGGAGTTCCTGTTCTTGGCACTCTGAGGCTGGAATGCCTACTATATCCCTATAGCATGGAATTCTGGAGGAGAGTGCCCTCACGAGAACTATGTAACGCTTTGCGGCACCACAACACACACCAACAACTATGGCGCTAACACTTTACATGAAGTGTTGACTAACTAACATGAAGTAGTACATTAACAATGGTTAACTAACGTCAAGTAAACATGTAACAACTACATGTTTGCATGTTAAGTAAACAGTTAAGTAAACAGTTGTTACATGTGTACTTAACATTAGTTACCCATTGTTAATGTAGTACTTCATGTCAGCTAATGCATTACTTCATGTTAGTTAGTCAACACTTAATGCAAGGTGTTACAGAAGAAGCTAGCTCAGCATTCCCAGCATGGACATCAGAGCAGAGGCTAAGAAGAGACGGAAGAAGGCACTGGAAGAAGGCGCCGGAGGAAGCGAGGAAGAGAAAAAGACAGAGTGACTGAGTGAGAGACCAGAGTAAATCTCTGACTGGCCTGATAAAAGAATGCAAGACAGTCTCACGGCTAATGGGAAAACAGCAAAATTCTGAGTGTATATTTATGTTTTAGGAGAAGTGTTGAGTGTTTTAGGAGGAGTGTTGAGTGTTTAGGAGAAGTGTTGAGTGTTTTAGGAGAAGTGTTGAGTGTTTTAGGAGGAGTGTTGAGTGTTTTAGGAGAAGTGTTGAGTGTTTAGGAGAAGTGTTGAGTGTTTAGGAGAAGTGTTGAGTGTTTTAGGAGGAGTGCTGAGTGTTTTAGGAGGAGTGTTGAGTGTTTTAGGAGAAGTGTTGAGTGTTTAGGAGGAGTGTTGAGTGTTTTAGGAGAAGTGTTGAGTGTTTTAGGAGGAGTGTTGAGTGTTTTAGGAGAAGTGTTGAGCGTTTAGGAGGAGTGTTGAGTGTTTTAGGAGAAGTGTTGAGTGTTTTAGGAGGAGTGTTGAGTGTTTTAGGAGAAGTGTTGAGTGTTTAGGAGAAGTGTTGAGTGTTTTAGGAGAAGTGTTGAGTGTTTTAGGAGAAGTGTTGAGTGTTTTAGGAGGAGTGTTGGGTGTTTTAGGAGAAGTGTTGAGCGTTTTAGGAGAAGTGTTGAGTGTTTGTGAGGCAGAGTGTTTAGTAATGTCTGATTAGTCTGTGATTAAATAGCAGGATCATTGGATGGGCGCGAGGGATGCAGGTGAAGCCTCATCACAGCACAAGACAAGGAGAAGCTCCATGGTGGGCAAAGTAGTCAGTAATGCAGGCAGGCAGAGGCACCCAGCCGAGGAGAAAAAGACAGAGTGACTGAGCGAGAGACCAGAGTAAATCTCTGACTGGCCTGATAAAAGAATGCAAGATAGTCTATATTTCTGCTGAAACATTTTTACAAACTGTGAAATCTGACGGAAAGAGTGGGTCTAACACACAGGAAGTGCTTGTGGAGGACCCTTGTCAATCGGACTGTTTCGGGGTGGCAGAGTGGGTGGAAGAAAGAGACAAACAGGCGACGTCTAAACCACTTAGAGTTGGAAATGTTAAGGAAAGTAAGTGGGCTGTAACGCTAGCTAGAGTGGATAACCAGCTAGCTAGCTTAAAATGGCTGAGAGCTTTTGCAAAACGGTCCACTTTTTACAGCCCAAGTGGTTTAGACATCGCCTGTTCGTCTCTTTCTTCCGTCTGCTCTTTTAAAAACTCTAAAGACCTTCCACAGGAAAAACCAAAGGGTGCCAGCTGGCTAAAACGCTTGCCACAAATAGACAAAACATGCTTTAGCGTCGTGACCATCCCAAACTCCACTCACTCTACCACTCTACCACTGTGAAACAGTCTGATTGACAAGGGTCCGCAACAAGCACTTCCTGTGTGTTAGACCCACCCTTTCCGTCAGAATTTGCAGTTTGTAAAAGTCTTTCAGTACTGGTAAAAGTGTTTCACCTCTTGTAAAAATTTGTTTTATTTTTGAAATAATTAATTATTTAATTTGTTGTGCACTTCTCGGCCACCGTACATTTCAGGTTAGCATGCAAAGGAATGAGCTCATCTCACACCAAAAAGATTTGGTCAGTCTTTGTGAATCCCAAAATAAACAACCCATGAAAGTTTGTAACCTCCTGTAATAAAGCCCTGTAATATTACTCCAGCTTGGTTCTTTCTCGTCTCATCTTTCCGGGTGTTGTGTGACTTCGACTCCCTCCTTTTGCATGCATATGCATCATGTATGCATATGGATGCTACAGGTTACACTGCTGATGGAACACAAATAAAATCACAAGTGTAATTTATAGCTACCATCTGCCTGAGTGACACGTGTGCATGCAAAGGGGAGCCAGGTTCTGTATCCATAAGCTCCACAACAAATGCACTGGGTTTCTGACAGAGGTGTAAAGTGAAATGCACCTTGTTGGTATAATGAGAGCCGAATGTATTAAAGTGTCTAAACCTTAATCATCAAGAGACCACGTTGCTAATATGCCCATGAAGCATATTGCTTGCTTCAGAGTCAATACTTTCTTCGTCCTTCTGCTTTGTCCAGGCCTAATTGTGAAAACATCTTGTTCCGCACACTCTGAGACCCAGGCTGGCAAGAGTGTGATATAGTGGGTGTGGAGTCTGAAGAAAGCAATATTTCAGCTCTTGCTGCTGATGTAGACGTGTTTTTTCGAACAATTTAGCTCTCTACTTTTTCGCAACGTAAGCAAACACAGAGTTTGCCAGCCTCCACAAGTCAAACCATAATCAAAAACTTTCAAGGGATAAACAATGTGCACAAGCGGCAAAAGTGACGGGCATAATTGAAGATTTAGTAAAGGAAAACCTATTGAATAATACGTAATAAAGAAGTTTCAGTCTGTCAAAATGTGAAGACTTTGGACAAACAAACAAGAACAAAGTCCCATCTAATGTGCACATCTAATATCAATTCTAACTCAATCAGATTAAACTCTCTGGGTCGTCCAAACTGGCAAGCTTCCCCAACCCCTTGGGCTTTGCGCACTGAGACCCAGAGAGATGCAGAGATGAATTCAAGAGTACACACCAATCCAGGAAATGTGGAAGACTGTTTCCATCACTTAATTTCATAATTATGACTTACTGTTTCATAATTATGACTTACTATCGCATAATTGAACACCAAAGATATGCTATCCTACAGATGCTGCCATGGACATGATGTGCTTCATCTTGACTCTCTGTCTATAGCCACATCTTCATCTCCCATCCATGAGTGGATAATAACATTATCTGTCTGGCAATTTGCCAGCTTATGTGCTCTAAAGAAAATAAGTCTTTATTGTTGACCTTATGGGTCACAGTTTGCGCCTGAAACTTATTGTTTATTATTAGCTTGGAAGTTATTCTAGATATTCCAGTAAATTGGCCACCCCCATGAGAGCAAAGTGTCGGCAGACTGCCATTTTTGAAATGTGTGGGGACCATGGCCCCATTGCCCCCCCCAGCTTACAATGGCTCCTATCAGTCTCAAGGCTGATGGCACTTGTTCCTCCCACACAGCTTTTATGAAACCAGTGCATTATAATTGAAAGGTCTTCCTCTCTTTGAGGCTGAGGGAGTGACGGAGTGAGTAAACTAGTGAGCGGAAGCTAATTTAGCAAGCGTAGGCAAAGAGAAAGGATTCCTGAATGACTCTCAACCCAGCATTGGCCTCTTTTGACAACTAAATATATATTAGAGGTGGAGATATGGCAGAAATATAATACTGTGGTACATCAGGAGTATCTGTGGTATATCAGAATGTGTGCTGTTTCAGACATCTCATCAGTTGGAGCTGTATGGTGTGGGTAGTGCATGTGTATGTTTCAGCTCTGCTGATCTTTTTGGTAGAGCTCATTTTGGGTCTCTATATCTTAATGAGGAAGGTTTTTAACTTAACTGAATCTGATTGTGCCATCTCTACCAATCAGCAGAGCTATGTGTATGTTGGGCTAAAACAATCCACTTAAGGTCACAGAGTTATTCACAAGCACTAAGACAAGCAATAAGCAAATCACACCACACATGTGGACTGTGTTTGGTGGAACTGTGCAGAAAAAGAGAACGTTTTTTGAGTAACTAAATATGTATTAGAGGTGGAGATATGGCAGAAACATAATACTGTGATTCATCAAGTGTATATGTAGTATATCAGGATATGTATTGTTTCAGACTCTCATCAGTTGGAAAGAAAGACTCTCAACCCACCATTGGCCTCTTCTAAGAAATGCCATGGAATTTGATTGGAGCAATAATGATGTGGGGCAAGTGCTCTTCTGCATATTAATCCAATGCTAATGCCATTCGATTGGCAGTTTATGAACGTGCAGCCAGCTTGAAGAGCTACTTCCTTTCACTCCAATTCTCTTAGTTGTAGCAATAAGAAACATCTACTTATCCTCCACGGAATGTCATTTACATCCCAGCAGTGTTTGTTTTTGCCATTATTTAGGATCTTAATTGCTCTTATCAGAAAGCAAGCTACGTCAAGTTGATATTGCTGTTTAACAATGACCTTCCATATCTTTTCATCATATGAGAGAAACTCCTACATTCCTGGAAAACTGTCGGCACCCTTGATAAACAAGCAATTAACATAAAAGGAAAACAAAGGCAACACTGTTTAAATTATACCCTGATAATGTGTGAAAAATGAAACTTGGTGGGGAGGTTTGACATAATGGGGCATGCGTGTGGTTCAAGTTTCACGCTCGGCCGCACATGTGACGTAAGTAAGAACAGGTCTTATCGCTGTACTTGACTGACCCAACAGCCACGATTGCAGATATTCAGTGATGCCCTCCATGAGTCATCCTGTTAGTATCAGCACCACTGGGGGACAACGCAAGACTACATGCATGCAGACCGTTACGACAACTGTCCTTAACACCACGTCAACGTTGCCAAAGACTGCAATGATGTCGTACCAGACTGTCATGGAGTGACTCAGAAAGGCAGCGGGTCATCTTCAGTGATGAGTCCCACTTTTATCTTGGTGGACTCGACCAACGAATCAGTGTGTGGAGGCACCGTGGTCAGCGCCAAGATGAACGGTTTGTTGCCACTCGTCACACGTCCAAAAGGCCTGGTGCCACTTTACCTCCACCCCTACCGCACAATCTGCAGGAATTGTGTGAGAATGTTCAAGCTGCATGGGATGGATTATCACAGGACACCATTAGGAACCTCTACAGCTCCATGCCGAGACATCTGGCATGTTGAGTTAGCAAACATGGCGGCCCGACGCCTTACTGAGAGGTACTACTTATAAATAAATAAATGTTGCCCATATCAGTCTAAATTTATCATCGTTTGTTGTTCCTGGTAACCTTCTCTCCCATTAGCACTGCAATCCCACACTTCCTTCTGGGTGCAGATATTCTATTGATAATCAGTGTATGTTTTACGTCACCGATCAGCTTTCAGGATGTAGCCTCCCATCTCTGCTTCTGATTGCCACAGCGCCTCTGGTGACACCCTGAAGAGTCATATTGCTATTATCATTATTACTGATTAGCACAATCTTTAAGAAACAGCCTAATGGAGTTTTCAAGTAGCCTGCTTCTGTAACCAGGTTTATGAGACTCGATGTGAGAGTAAGGTCTAAGACAACAATATGTTTCTTAGTAAAACGGACACGTAGCAGAGATTTCCGGGCAGCTGTTTACACTTTTGTCCATTTTGAAGCAGCGGTATCGCCAAGTCGCTCGCCTTGTTCCTTTAACTGACAATCAAACCCCTAGGCCGCCCTTTTCATCAGCGCCTGATTGACTCGTCGTTAGCGCAGGTTTTCAGAAGTAGAAGCCCAGTAAGAGGACAGCCTCTGCGGGAAAGAACGGGAAAATTAATTGTCCTAATAAACTGCCAAGCACAACACAATGCATCCATTTGCCTCGCGGCTTCCAGGAAATTTATTACACACCCGCATTAGCATAATATGCGAACGTCATTAAGAATACAGGAGCACGCCATGCATTTATGAGGCTCCTATCTGTTCCATGTCCTTACAGCAGATAACACACATGGCCTAGTCGCAGATGGACAGCCTACGCCGACTGGAACTCCCCCCTCCCCCCACACAAGCTAAACCATGCATGCAAGTACAGGTGTTACACCCTCAGTGCGCTACAGACGTCAGATTTATCAGCAAAGGAATGAAATTAGCACCACGTGGCTTAATCCCTGCTACCTTGCCAAGAATTCAGGGACCACACTTTTCTTGCCCTTGTGTTAGGAAGGACGTTCCGAACCATGTTAGACGTTCTCTGCTAAGTATCTGGCACAAAATCGCAGACATATGCTCTGCTAAACTAGAGCAAGGCCAATTCTGCGGGGAAATGAGTCGGGGAGAGAGAAAGAGAGGGAGCTAGGATGCGGACTTGTACTCAGCAATAGAACTGCTAATTAATTGAATTTTGTATGTGCTGTTTAAAGCTAAAGCTGAATAATGAATATGTCTAATGTGTAGCCCATGTTGTGGGCTTTCATTAGTGCTTGCAGATGGTCTTATGTCTTTAGTGCACACTTCATCATCTGCATTATATAGGCCGATGGTTTGTAGGCTTACAGTTACTGACTGTAGCCCATCTGTTGCTGCACAATTCATCATTCCTCCACCCTGTCCGTCAATGGAAACTGGACCACCGCTGACCAGATATTATCTTCTGGGTGGTGGATCATTCTCAGCACAGCAGTGACACCAACATAGTGGTGACATGTCAGTGATCGTTGCACCGGTACGTAGGTGCAGAAGCTTGTTGGAGGTTTCAAGTACTGTGTGCATTTATTGGCCACATGCCAATAAGTAGGTAGGCTTGGGCTGCTTTTCCACTGCATGGTAGTGACTCAACTCTACTCACCTTTTTTGGTTTTCCATTAAGGTAATATGGCATCTAGTACCACCGTTGCACCGGTATGAAGGTGCAGAAGCGTTCCAGAGGTTTCAAGCACTGTGTGCACTTATTGGCCATGTGCGCCTTGTAGGAATGCTCGGGCTGCTTTTCCACTGCATGGTACCGACTCAACTGTACTCGCCATTTTTGGTTTTCCATTAGGCAAATATTTAAAGTACATATTAAATTAATATTAAAGTAGAAGTAGTAGTTTTTCAGATGCCAAAATGTGGTGAGAACCATATTATTGTAGCCATTAAGTTCAAGTTGTTCATGTTCCAGAAGAGGTAAACATCTGAAGAGATTAGAAGGGTTAGGAAATGGAAAATATGCGATAACTGGAGTGATGAAAAGATACAGAGAAACTGTGCAAGACCTGTTTAGACCTCCAACACTCTCACCATCAGATACCAAACACCAAGCTTCACTCTTGCTTTAGCACTATTAAAAGGTTGCTTCTGTCCATCCATGCACACTGAGAAGACACCTACCTCAGTGCTATAGGTCTGAAAGGATGCATAGAGTTCAAGGAGCTCCTCACTGAGAAAAGAAGAACATTTGCTTAACAAACTAAGAAGCTCCAGGTGTCCTCAGAACATTGTACTGACCACCCCCAGAGTCAAGACCTCAACACCATTTAATGTGTTTGAGATTTCTTGGAATTGGAAAAGCAAGCTGCACTCTTGCTTCAGAGCTATAAACATCCAAAGGTGCTTCTGTCCATCCTTCCACTCAAAGGAAGACAACTCAATCCAATGGGTCTGAAAGAATGCCTAGCAGTCAAGAAGCTTGGTTGGTGTAGTGTAATGGGTTACACCTCTGCCCTCCATGTGGTAGACTGGGGTTCAATTCTCTGCCTGGGCAACCACCCTCCAGTATACCAATGCAAGTCCTTGAGCAAGACCCCTAACACTACCGTCGCTGACATGTGTAAATGTAAGCGAACAGAAAGTAAGAAAAGCAAAACGTATGCTAATCAAACAAAGACGCCGCTGCTGGTGTCCTCAGAACAACGGATGGACCACCCCAAAGTCCAGACCTCAATATCATTTAATGTGTTTGAATTCCTGATGGCCATTTTGGCTGGAAAGTAACCAAATGTATCACACTTTCTGGTTCTTTCCATGCCTCTATATTACTGGGAACTACAATTCCCATGATGCACCTCTCTGTGATGTCAATACCACATACCCCCAAAGCAACCAATCCCAATCTGTTTTCCCAGGCACCTGAGTACTGATGTTATTGATAGTGTCTCATTTACTTGTTCAATTCGTCTGCCAGTTTGGGAAATATTGCCAACTTTGGCTTCTAGGATTCCATTTGCGTTTTCATGTTTTACCCTCGCTTGTCTTTTGGTCCTCTGTTTCGTTTCCCCCCTCTACCTTAGTTTGCCTGCTTGTTTGGTTCTCTGGTTTTGACTTCATTTAGTCTGTTTTAGTGGCCTTTGTGTTAGGTTTAGTGCCTTCCCCGCTCCCAACACACCTGATCAACCTACCAGCTCATTTTTCAGAATTGCAGGGGGGGTATTAAAGCAGGGAATCCAGGACAGGGTGAGGTGAGAAACACTGTGTTAGCATTCTGGGAAACTCCTGTCTTTGTGCATACTCACTCTTTTGCTGTTAAACCACCTTTTACTTGAACATCTGCGAGCATCTGGTTAGTCCAGCTGCTGTTGGAAAATGAAGGGTGGTCTCTGACCTAGTACTGCAGGTAGAGAGTAGATGTACTGCACATAACCATGAAGGTAAATCAGACGGCAGGCATATATGAATTTTAAATGTGGTTCCTCCTTAAAATATAATGATGTAGGAAGCAGACGTGTCCAGCCTGTCCCTTCAGAGAACAACACAATCTTCAATAATGAATGTTCTCTGGTGCCCACTGGCATAAAGGTCCAACTTCAGAACGCACATTCAAGGAGCGTGAGTGTTCCGTTCCCCTTTTTTCCCCCGCTTCTACCTCCGCAAATGGACATGTGGTGTGACTTGCCTTGTAATAATCCGAGGGGCTTTTGATAAACATATTTATTTTCCTCCCTCAGGCCCTAATGGATTTGATGATAGAGATGGTTGTGCCTTGATGGCCATTAGCAGATGGGCTTAATTTTAGTTCGCAGAAGCATGAGGATGCCTTTTAAAGAGAAGCAAGGTGAGAACATTGGCAAGGCATTTGTTTGGCTTACTCCAGGTACCTGGTGTGTGTTAAGCTAATGAATCCCGCTTTCTGCTTTCCTTCAGCACTTCGCAGAGTGAACTGTAGCAAAGTTCACCTAGCGCATCTGGCTAATATGTTTTTCAGTGTCAGGCTCTACAGGTGGCCATTACCGTATGGGTCACTACAAAGTGGTAAATAACGTGCACGTTTTGTTGACACTTACAAAAGATGAAAAAAGTACAAACAACAGAGAAAGGTTTCACGTTTCCAGCTATGGCGGGTGTTTCCAATAAAAAGGCCAATGAGAGGTAGGGTACTGCACTGCGTTGACTGGAAATGTAATCAATTTCCAGCTAAAATGGACATTAAGTACAAGTTATTGCTTTTTCACTAGATACTTTTGATACTATTAGATAGTTGCATAAGGAAGGGGAGGGGAAAATATGTAAATTAGTAGTTTCCAAAATTAGAGATACAAAAAAAAAAAAGACAGACGTCTCAGCATGGAGTTGTAGAGGTTCCTGATGGTGTCCTATGATAATCCATCCCATGCAGCTTGAATATTCTCACACAGTTCCTGCAGATATTGCGGTAGGGGTGGAGGTGGAGGAATCGTGGCTGTTGGGTCAGTCAGGTACAGCGATAAGTCCCGTCCTTGCTTATGTCACAAGTGCAGCCGAGCATGAAATGTCAAACCTACCCACCAAGTTTCATTCCTGTTGATTGATTCCTTCTGGGTGCAGCTATTTGTGCAACTGTTCTTTTGACGAAGAGTGTGTTAGCAGTAACTGCAGCTAACTTCTAAGACTGAACTTTAGACGTGCAGACAAATGTCCTCGCGGATTTCTTTGAAAAGCTGAAAACAATTAATGCTAAAAAAATTGGAAATTGTTCAGAATGTCTGGGGCTCCACCACAGGACTAACCAGATCCCTGGCAGCTGCAACTCCAAATGAAACTAATGCTCATGAGGATTCTCACAAATCCCACAAAAAATGGAAACTTAAATACATTTGGCTGAATAATCCACTGAAGTTGTGTTGCCTTTCTGTGCTCAGCATCATGCCTATATTAGGCACTCCCTAATCTCTCTCTAAGGTGGATTTCTTTCATGAATGTGATCTTAGAAAAACAAATGTTCCCTGGGGTAAACGAAGCATGATAGACTCAGTTTCAAAATTCAAAGGATCGAGAGGAAAAATATAGGTAGGATAAAAGGTATCAGGTCTGGAGCCTCTGTGATTACTACAGGGAGCAACAAATTCCAGATCCAGCTTAGACCTGGAGTTGCTAATGTGGGTGTGACACCGACTACAGAGCAACACATGACATGTTAAAGTATGTATCTAGAGGTCAAACTATTACTTGAATAAACTCAATTACTTAGAACAAATAAATGATTAATATTGCAATGAATTAGAAATGTTTAGTTTACAGATTGCATGATGATAAATGACTAACTGTAGATGACTAAACTGAAGCATTCCAGCCTGGACTGCTTTTGAACGAGGCAAGCCAATCAGAATATTCACAGTCATTTCTATACACTCATCATCAACACAACAGTTGCACAAATAGTTGCTCCAAGAAGGAATCAACCAACAGGAATGAAACTTGGTGGGTAGGTTTGCCATCATGAGACATGTGAATGATTCAAGTTTCACGCTCGGCCAGAATGGCAGCGGGTCATCTTCAGTGACGAGTCCCGCTTTTGTCTTGGTGGAGACGACCAACAATAAATATTGCCCATTTCAGTCTAAATTTCTCATCATTTATTGTTCCTGGTAACCTTTATCTTCCTCCCCAAGAGCACTGCAATCCCACACTTCCTTCTGGGTGCAACTATTCTTTTAATGATGAGTGTATTTAAATATATCATATATCAGTCTCTAAGGCACAATTACAACAAAATCCTGTTTAATTGTAACGACTGAATTCCAATTCCTCCCATCCGGCAGGCGCTACAGGACCCTGTACACCAAGACAACCAGACACAGAAACAGCTTCTTTCCTCAGGGCATCACTGTCATAAACAGCTGACCAGTCACATCATCTGCTGGACCATAGTTACTCCTGTTCCTCCATAGTGTTCACCGGTTTCACTCACATGCCAGATTACACACTACAGTTTCTTTCTCATACACCTATACTAATGCTGTTGCATTACCTCAACACTACTGCCTCTACCTCAACGCTGCTGCCTCTACCTCAACATCACTGCCTTATACTGTTTGTAAATAATGTGTAAACTGTATATTATTTGTCTATATATAGTTTGTCTATTGCTTGTATGTTGTGTATACTGTGTAGATTGTATATTGTACAGTGTCTGTACGCATTGTGTATATGTGGAGTCATTGTGTATACTGTGTATACTGTGTAGAGTGTATATTATACAGTGTCTGTATGTATTGTGTATATGTGGAGTTGTTGTGTATACTGCGTATACTGTGTAGAGTGTATATTGTACGGTGTCTATATGTGTATTGTGTATTGTGTGTATTGTGGAGTCATTGTGTATATTGTGTATACTGTGTAGAGTGTATATTGTACAGTGTCTGTATGTATTGTGTATATGTGGACTCGTTGTGTATATTGTGTATACTGTGTAGAGTGTATATTGTACGGTGTCTGTATGTATTGTGTATATGTGGAGTCGTTGTGTATATTGTGTATACTGTGTAGAGTGTATATTGTACAGTGTCTGTATGTATTGTGTAAATGTGGAGTCGTTGTGTATATTGCGTATACTGTGTAGAGTGTATATTGTACGGTGTCTGTACGTATTGTGTATATGTGGAGTCGTGTATATTGCGTATACTGTGTAGAGTGTATATTGTACAGTGTCTGTACGTATTGTGTATATGTGGAGTCGTTGTGCATATTGCGTATACTGTGTAGAGTGTATATTGTACGGTGTCTGTATGTATTGTGTATATGTGGAGTCGTGTATATTGCGTATACTGTGCAGAGTGTATATTGCACGGTGTCTGTATGTATTGTGTATATGTGGAGTCGTGTATATTGCGTATACTGTGTAGAGTGTATATTGTACAGTGTCTGTATGTATTGTGTATATGTGGAGTCGTTGTGTATATTGCGTATACTGTGTAGAGTGTATATTGCACGGTGTCTGTATGTATTGTGTATATGTGGAGTCATTGTGTATATTGTGGACTGTCAGTTAGTTATGTGTATATTGGTACTGTACTAGAGAGACACAAACTACCCAAAGCAAATTCCTTTTGTGTGTCAACTTACTTGGCCAATAAACCTGATTCTGATTGTGATGAAGAAAATGCTCCTGCAAAATCAGTTTGGCTCAGGCTGACACAATCCTTTACTGCGACACATATCAAAAATCTGATTGGTCGCCATTCTGCATTTGTACAGCGTTAATGAGAATGAGAGAAAGAGCAGAGGCAGCATGGTGTGCACCCGCGGTTTGATGTGTCAGTCGTTTGATGCTTTTGATGTGTCAGATATGTCAGTGTGTATATTGTCATCTCTTCTTTCAACATAGCACATCCAGACATGATCTATTTGATGGAAATGATCCAAAACATGCAAAGGCAGACACAGGCAAATCATTTTACATGTAATAATTGTATATGTCACGAATATACTGATTAAAATTTCAACTTAAAAGCACATCCTGCATCACTGTAGAATAGAATAGCCTACTTTGTTGCAATAAGGTACAGGGTGTGACTTGTAAACCTGTTTGCAAGCATTTTTCGCCTTGCCAAACAGAGAGAGTTGGAGAGCTCTCTGGTGGAAATGATTAATTGCCCACAATGTGAGAAAGTATACTTAGTAATATTGGAGCCCTTCTCTGAGTGGATGAAGCTGATGATTATGAGCACACTGAAACAATTTTCAGTGAGAACTCAGTCAAAACTTAGGACTTAATGTGTCTCCTAAGGATGTAAGTAACATTCTGTCATCTCAGGCCTCAGTAACATCCATAGAACATCTTCCGAATGTTGCGCCGAGAATGTTCTACTTTTGTTATAATGTAATATCCCCGACAACATCCTCAAAACATCCTCTGAACCTTGCAGTAAAATGTTATGTCTTAGTAAACATCTAACCTTATAGGAACTTTATCTGACATTCTCTGAACATTAGATTAAAACATTTCTCTAAAACTTTATTAGAACTTATAGGATACATTAAGTCAAAGTTCTGGGAACGTTCCTTGCTAAATGGTTATTGTCTTTATATCTTCATCCATACAATGTGTTGTTTTTGCATTTGAAACCAAGCCCGGAAGTTTCTTTTTGAGCCTGTTCATGTGACATTAATATGTAAATATATATATGATAGGGTCAAAAAAGACATGAATAAGCACAATGAGGCCTTGTGCAGTTTTTGATAATCACTGAATGTCAGGTTCTCGTGATACCAGTTACATGAGAGTTGAGCTCTAAATCCTAGGACTAGTTTGGAAAAGTAGGTTTCGCATACTATGCATTTTAGCTACAAATCTAAGTAGGTGGAACTAAATGGTCCAAATTGCAAATTAGTTTGGCTGGGGCTGGCTTGAGTCAAAGAATCAAGAAAAACAAGAATTTTGTGTTGGTTTAGGGGTATAGCACCCCAACCTGGGCCATGTGCCTGTGTATTGGAGGGATGACGACCTATTAACCATTTATGGTATGGTCTTGGTGATTCATTTTAAGGCAGAATCAGAATAATAAAAACAATTACAATGGTGTTCTAGACAGGGCATACTTGAATCCTCAATAAAATCTGCCATCTTATGTTTTAATTTTGCTAATTTCAGCAAATAAGCTGTAAATCTTTTGCTGTAATTGTTTTTAAATGACATTTACAGTCTTTCTAGCTTTACATTTTCATTAAACAGAACAAGATGCAATCAAAAAGAGTTTTTACTCTTTGCACTTTGTCTTGCCACCTTGCCTGTTACTGTGCATACGTATGTACAAATGCAATCATCTTACTTGCACAAACTGTAGCACGGTAAAGGTCTGGGTGTTCCATAATAGTTAATGGAGTCCAATTTTAGCCAGCCCCTTTAATTATGCTCAGTGGGCCTCGGCACTGCAGGTTTACCTCCGTAATGGACAAAAACTCAAATCTGGCGATTAACGTGGCGGCAAATAGCACTTAGGGGCGGCTTATTAAAAAGTTGAGCCCTGATGAGTTTAATTAGCTCATCCGTTTTCCCCCAACAGATGCGCTGGGGACATTAAATCGGAGTTGAAACGTCCCTCAGACGCATAGTCATCAGTCACTGATTGGGCTGTTGTCTCTCAGCAAATCCTAGCCTTGTCCTAACGCTAGCCTTTGCATTCCGCTCAAACCCGAGAAACGCCCAGAGAGGGATTTCAAAGACGAGGTGAGGAGTACAATAAGAATCATGTGAGGTGAAACAAACACGGCGTGCGTAGAATAGCAATTATTCCCTTTTCCCTCAGAACTGACAGCATCTGTTGAATGCGATTAGCATAAGCTAGCAAAAGCTCTACCCCAAAGTTGCCCCCAGTGTTTGATATTAGCATATTTGTGTTAAATCAAATTTCACAAGCATTCGTCCTCTTTGATCTCGGCTAACGAGCATGCGATTTATAGCACGTAATCAGAGCGCACTTAATGACCATATTAGTTTCTTTCTTTCTTTCTTTCTTTCTTTCTTTTAAAGCCCACAACACTTTCTTATGTTGCTTCATTAAGGAAGATATCATAGAGAGACTTAGAGAGTGAAAGAGAGAGAGAAATTTATAGCTGTATCCCAAAAGGCTCGGTGATTGACAGCTCTCTCTTAGCTCTGGCATCGGACTATGCTCTCATATTGATCCTAGCTCAGCAATGCTGACGTAGCATGAACCGCTAAATTTAGCCAAGCTGCTGCTGCTGCTGCTGCTACTGCTGATGCATGCTTCTGTACTCCTTTCATTAAAGAGATGGGGGAAAGCTACTACGAGGCTATGACCAAGCTCCAAAAGCCACAGAAAGGCTGCATACAATCCTTCCATACTCCTGCTCTCTCATCACCGAGAGGAAAACAGCTACAAGCAAAACAACTACTGTTGAGTGCCTGCGTAATCTGTGTGCATTACTCTGCAGTGCAGAGTACACTCAACAGTCAAGTGTTTAATACTCACTATTTGACATAGCGGGCAGATCTGCAGAGCTCAGTGTTCACTATAGCTGCACCATATGGATAAAATATTAGTATTCTGCTTATTGCTGCACATATTAGGACTATAGAGTAGGTATTGTGTGGGTGATGGATAATTCTCAATACTGCTGAATTGAAAATTGTCCAGCAACCTAAACTATCCAGGCAACAGTGTCCTGTGGGCAGTGTCCTGTGGGCAGTGTCCTGTGACCACTGACAAAGGACTAGAGGATGACCAACACTGCACTGTGCAGCAGCAGTTGAGCCATCGTCTCTGACTGTACATCTACAAGGTGGACCAGCAAGGTAGGAGTGTCTAATAGAGTGGACAGTGAGTGGACACAGTGTTTAAACACTCCAGCAGCACTGCTGTGTCCGATCCACTCACACCAGCACAATGCACACTAACACCACCACTGCAGTGTCACTGCAGTGCTGAGAATGATCCACCACCCACATCATACCTACTCTGTGGTGGTCCTGTGGGGGTCCTGACCATTGAAGAACAGGGTAATAAAGTATACAGAGAAACAGATGGACAACAGTCTGGAACTGTAGAACTGTAGAGTGTCCTATATGGTCAGTGGAGCTGATAGAATGCACAGTGAGTGTAGATACAAGGAGGTGTACCTAATAAGGTGCTCTACAATGAACACAATTTTGCACATATTAATGCACACATACTGTTTATGTGCCTATATTAACATATTGGAAATATGAATAAAACATGTATAAAAATGAATAAAAAATGGGGCTTGTGCAAAAGTTATAGCACATGTTGTCTCTTATTCGTGTCACTGAATGAATAGAAATTATGCACCAAAATTTGCTGAAAATGCTATATTTAAGTTTGTACTCATTAAGATTGTGAAGTTATTTTCACTTTTGGGAATCAACAGACACATATCATTTGGGGTGCCCAAAATTTTGCATATGGCTGTATTTAAACAGTCCTATTTAAACATCTGATGAGGATGATGCACGGGGATGATGGTGTGAGTGACGGGATTCGTAGATGGAGAAGAGGTGGTACAGTGCAGTGAATGTCTCGTTCCATGTGTGGTAAATGACTCCAAAGCAGATGTTAATGATTGGGTAAAATGAGTGACTGCATTTGGACGTGCCAAAGACCATAGTGTGAAGGAAGTAGCTGAATCTGCAGGTGTATGGAAGCGTATGGTCATACAGGTCTACCAGCAGTGGCTAAAATCCCAGTCTACAGGGAAGTCTCCCCGGAATTGTGCCAGAGAAGGCATCCACCAATCCACCTACATCCAGAAACTTGTCCAGTACAGGCCAAATCCAGTCACAGCTGTTATTGGTGCTTGTGAAGGTATTACAAGCTATTCGGTACGTTTTTGTACAGTGAGCTTACGTGTTATATGCATATACCTTCTGAGATCTGAATTCTGCAACCACTGATATCATGATGATGATGATGATGATGATACACAAACAATGTATCCTGCAGTCCTAAATCATATGCATGTGTACGTCCTTTACTGTAGGCATTCAGTTGGCCAAACCTTCAGTTGGCCAAACTTCCCTGGCCTAATAAATGAAGCCAGAAGGTCCTTAGCCATGGTATTGCTTCTTCTATTGTTCCGTTCAGTGTCCCTCAGCATGGAGGGAACAGAAAGAGCCATCATGATGACTCATCCACTTTTATTGCCAGCCCTGTCTGCTTGTCATTGGAATGTCAGTGGCTTATTTAAGAGAAGTAGTGCTCTGTTGTCAGGTGGAAGGCAAAACCCAGGAGAATAATCACATCACTTACTCTGGATATTTGCACTGAGCAAAATTATTACCATATGAAAGGAGAAATCATGTGCATTCGTGAGCACAAGAGCATTTCCCAAGACTCCAGTGGACCAGCGGGAAAACAGTATGCTACGATTCAGCATATCAGATTACCATTGTATGTTCTTTAACACTTGACTGTTTTATACCAGCGGCTGACTGATATGAAAATGGCTATGATACTGATACCGATTTTAATGAGCGTAATACATTCAGGCGAATGATATCAGCTCAAACAATACACTGACTGATCACTTTAAGTACACCCATACTCTGTGTCCATGTTATCAGCTCCACTCACCATATAAAGGAGCACTTTGTAGTTCTACAGTTCCAGACTGTAGTCCATCTGCTTCACTGTATACTTTATTAACCTGTTCTTCAATGGTCAGGATCCCCACAGGACCACCAGTGTTACCCACGGCAATTTCTTTGGCTGATGCAGGCTGAGAGCTGGTGGGGCCGTGATGCATGATGTGACACCATGAAGATAGCTCCCCCTGTATACTAGAAACTCTCACTGTAGTAGAACACCATCTGGGTATCTTCAGTGCACTACAGGTTTACAGTTTGCTCACATACTACATGCTACATTTAGGTTGTTTTAGTGCATTAGTAGTATGCCATTCCGAATACAGTCACTGTGTCCACTAGGGTGACCACTCTCATAACCCCATACTAGAACAGAATGAAAATCATGACCTCACCTATATAACACATAAATGATGATTTGCTCACCTTATTAGGTGGCATGGATGACATTTGTGAGTCAGACGGGAGCTTACTAACTGACTAGCATTTAGAGGGCTGACCTGTGGTTAGCTGGTAGGTGAGCGATGTCACATGATCTTGTTAAACCAATGAAAGTCACTTCTTTTGACATGGACGTGAGCTAATGGCACACATAATATTGTTGGCGAGTGAACATTTTAAATAGTTCACCCCCAAAAGAGTACTAATAGGCGTGGCCACACGTCTGGTTTTAGGCCGGGCCGTTCAGTATTTCAACTCCAGCAGCCAAACAAACAGGGTTGGGAGGGTTACATACAGGGTTACTGGCGCTGATTATCTGTTCAGAATGGCTCACTTGTCTCTGTAAAGTCATATAATTACTAAACAGCACAGAAGAACAATTACAGCAGACGACCTCTCAACACAAAAATGCTCAGAAACAATAAAGATGATGACTGATTGTCTGCGTTTTCATGTGTGATTATGTATGTCGTTTTGAAAGTGCCAAATGGTGTTAATCAGGCATTCAGGAAAAGTAGCTCGGAATATACCACAGATGGAAAATGACATATCTGAATATTATGCGCTGTCAGCTTCACGTTCCCTGTTTAGTTGCCGAAGGTGACTTTTCCTTCAACCTGCAGACACATGAATGACGTGGATTTCCTAGCTGAGCCGTTAATACCTTTCAGTTGATATGAGTCTATCAGACGTGGTGCCGTGCTACTGTTCTCAGCCTGGTTCTCTTTCAGCTCTGTGTGGAAAACTGTTTCATCCCAGCTCGATTTTTAAGCTCCGCACTGTTATAAATTAAATTCAACCTAAAATTAATAAGCAGCTGTTATCATAAATCTGCACGTATATCATGATAAGCAACGCCCTACAAGCCAATGCTATGTTGTTATCTCAGCTGGAAAAAACAGAAAACAGAGTCAAAAGAACTTCATTTGAGTTGGGTGAACCTTATAGTTTTAGGTTGAGCTGGCTTCTCATTTTTTTACAGTTCCTAAAAGATTGCAGACCTACATTATCTCCAGTAAACGAAAGCGAAATAACCTGTGGAACAAAAGTGAAATCCACCACATGAATAAGCAGCATGTGGCTTAACTTGTATCTGTGTGAACATCAGTGGTGGACCGAGTACACAAAACATGTAGTTGAGTTAAAGCAGACTCAGGATACATCCACGGTAAAATATTCCTCCAGTAAAAGTAGAAATCCTCCCTTTAGCAGTGGATTCAAGGTGGCAGATTAATTTAAGGTGGCAGGAAATTGAAGGTGGCAGCAGTTTCAAGGTGTCAGTTATTTAATGTGGCTTTTTTGGTAAATTTAAGGTAAAAGGGGATTGTGGATTTATACTGGCATTGAATTTAAGATGGCAGTGATTTTTGGGTATCAATAGATAACAGTGAATTAAAGGTAACAGTGAATTTAAGGTGGCAGTGAATTTGATGTATTAATGGATTTAAGGTGGCAGTGGATTTAAAGTGGCATTGCATTTAGGGTGGCAGTGATTTTTGGGTATCAATGGACTTAAGGTAACAGTGAATTTAAAGTGGCAGTAGATTTAAGGTAGGAAGGGATTGAGGTGGCAGTGAATTTAAGGTATCAGTGGATTCAAGGTGGCGGTAGATTTAAGGTAGAAGGGATTTGAGGTGGCAGTGAATTTAATGTATCAGTGGATTTGAGGTAGCAGTTAATTTACGGTGTCAGGGAATTTAAGGTGGCAGTAATTTCAAGGTATCATTGTACTTAAGGTGACAATGATTTAAGGTGGCATTGCATTTAAGGTGGCAGTGAATTTTGTATATCAATGGATTTAAGGTAACAGTGTATTGAAGGTAGCAGTGAATTTAAAGTTAAAGTTTGTTTCTGAACTTTCCCTTTCTAGTTATGCTATGCTAAACATGCTATGTCTTTTATACCCAGTGAGACCCAAAAAAATCAGTGTCACTTGACATCAAAGTTGGCAGAAGTGTTTATGAGGGTTAAGACCGTAGCTTAGGTATGTGTGATGAAGCCTTATAAATACTGCCTAAAGAGTTTCCTTGTATCCTGTTATGCAACATAGTTAAAGGAATTCCGTTATGACCCAACCCTGCAAGCAATCCAGCAGTCAGGCCTTAGTTTATACACTTGCCGTCCGGGCCTTATGAATCAAAAAGAGCCCATAAAAGTGTTTCCCAAATGCATTAACAGTGACCAGACTGCATGATAGGCAAATGCTTTCAATGGCCATGTGGTACTGGCTTGTCCCGCTTTTTGCCCAGGCCAAACAGAGCACAGTATGATCAGCTCGAGGAAAGAAAAGAGTGGGGGGAAAATAATTTGGAGCTGATTCTTTCCGAAAGCTTTTTCATTAGAACTCCTGGAAACCTAGAGGAGATTTACAACATTTCTGTGCCGCTTCTTCAGAGTAATCTGTCCTGGCATATAATGTGGAGGGGAGGGGGCATCATTTATACATGCCAACAAAGGAGGGATGAAAAGGAGGAATGGGCAGAGGGAGGGATGGAAAGCGAAGTAACGAAATGAAATTACAGCATAAGAACACATTACAAAACGGAACGCATGAGCTGCTTTCTAATTCCCGTGATGCAACACCCGGGCTTCCTGAGGCGAGGGCTTAGCCCGGTGAGGAGAATCAGGTGTAATTATCCTCCAGGAATGGCATCTTTTCCTCCTCAATAACACTGTCGGAATCAATCACAGCAAAGCCACAAACAGGTGTCGGAGAGAGTGACGCGAGCGCTGATCAGACACGCATTCCACGCTGCAGTCACCTGAAAGGGGCTTGTCACAGCGACCTCCTCCCTCATTCTTAATTGTGAAATGATTAATGAGGGGGTGGGGGACAGTGTCCTTGAGCCTGCTGGAGAGATGCAGAGACCTCCGCTAACGCTGTCCACTAACACAACTTTTCCCTCACAGTGGATGAAAGCCTTCTGAGCATAAGACGCAAATTGAATAAGAGTATATTAACTACAGCTGTTGAGAGAAGTAGTCGCTTGCTTCAAGACAAATGCAAAAGAATTCACTCATCATTGGAAAAATAGCTGCACCCAGAAGGAATCAACCAACAGGAATGAAACTGGGTGTGTAGGTTTGACATCATGAGACATGCCAATGATTCAAGTTTCACGCTCAGTCGCACATGTGACGTAAGCAAGGATGAGCCTTATCCCTGTACCGTCCTGTTGTGCGGGCTCTGCATTCTGACTGGTGCTGTTGTGTTGTTAGCATCCTTTGTAAGTGAAGCATGTCTCAGAGAAGAGTTTGAAAGGCTACCACTTCAGAATAAGACTACCTTAATAAAGCGTTCATGTATAGTTTAAAAATAGTTTATAAATGGTTATTAATTAGGTCATAAACATCTTAAAACCATTAATAAGCAGTTACAACACATAAATAAGAGCAATAGTGACCTGTTGTTAGTCTAACAGTGAACCCACATTCTGTATACTGTTAAAGCTCAGATTGTGATGTTTACTGATCTTACTTTGCCTTTTTCCATCAGTCAGCATTAAACCTATCAGCTTCAATACATATTCATATTCACTATATGTAAGAGAATAGTTTTGCCCTTTTTATTAATGTGTTATAACGCTTTATTAATACTTTGTAATGTGTTTATGGCCTAACTTGTAACCTTTAAGAAACTAATTTTAAACCCTTTGTAAACTCTTTATGAAGGTAGCATTATTGTAGTGGTATCTTTGAAAGCAGCTCCAGGAAGAGGGAATGTATTGAGTGCCATACCAGTCATGCAGATACTAACATAGTGACATGAAGGATCTGGTAGACCTACACAAACCACAGAGAGAGAGAACCAACGGATTGTCCGACATGAGCATGGCGTGGTGTCACTCCACCCCTACCGCACAATCTGCAGGAACTGCATGAGAATATTCTGAACTGCATGGGATAGATTATCACAGGACACCATTAGGAACTCCATGCTGAGATGTCTGGCATGTTGTGTTAGCAAACATGACGGCCCGACACCATACTGAAAGACACTACTTCTGTATGTGTAGCTCAATAAATATCGCCCATATCAGTCTAAATTTATCATCATTTATTGTTCCTGGTAACCTTTACCTCCCTTTCCAATAGCACTGCAATCCCACACTTCCTTCTGGGTGCAGCTATTCTTTAGAGGATGAGTGTAAATGTAAGCATGTAAGTCCTCCGGAGTGAGTTTGATGGAATTGATTTGCATTGTAGAGAAACTAAAAGACTTTCTTTACCATGGCGGTGATAAGAACCAGGGGACAACACAGACAGAGCCCAAATTGGTTGAGAGTGCCTTCCACATGGATGAGTGGGCACAGAGAATGCCACGAAAACATGACTTCCCTCCTAAGCTACATGCTGCTGGCTCCATTAAAAGTAGGAAGTGGTCATAATAATGTGACTTGCCTTGCAAAAGCAGCCTTGCAAAGCATCTCTGTGGCTTTTCCAGCTCTGAGTTAGTTTGTAAGTGTCAAAGTTCTACTTTTTTGGACATGAGAGTCATACAGTGAATACAAGCCACCACATAACCGACAAGTTTCTCCAGTCATTTCTCGGCACGACATATTGTCAACTTTCCTGCCCTTTGAACTGCAGACACAGGATATTGCTTTCCTCTTATATAACTCCTCTGGCCATGAGCTACAGGCAACATGTCTCTATCTGAAGCCCAATATAATACATGCCAATATCTATTAAAGTACATCTGCAGCTGCTTCATCTGTGCAGATGTGTTCTGTGTGAACACTGACACTAAAGTAATGCTATATTGGTGTGCACAATTGAGGCCATACAGTGATTCACAGATGTTTCATGCACATGGATCACCTTCATATGTGATTAAAGGGGAAACTGTATAAATATACAATTAAGTGTGCTTAGAAAAGAACAGGAAAAGTCTTGAGTTAAAACACAAGTACTATAGAGCCCAAAGGACAGCTGCTGAATTATGTCAGTCAATATTTAGGCAAAAGATGATGATGAAGACATTCAGCTAAAAAATACACTATATTGCTAAAAGTATTCACTCACCCATCCAAATCATTGAATTCAGGTGTTCCAATCACTTCCACGACCACAAGTGTATAAAATCAAGCACCTAGGCATGCAGACTGCTCCTACAGACATTAATGAAAGAATGGGTCGCTCTCAGGAGCTCAGTGTATTCCAGTGGGGTACCGTGATAGGATACTACCTGTTCAACAAGTCCAGTTGTGAAACTTCCTCCCTACTAAATATTCCACAGTCAACTGTCTGTGGGATTATAATAAAGTGGAAGGGATTGGGAACGTCAGCAACGAAGTGGTAGGCCATGTAAAATGACAGAGCGGGGTCAGCAGATGCTGAGGGGCATAGAGGTCACCAACTTTCTGCAGACTCAATCGCTACAGACCTCCAAACTTAATGTGGCCTTCAGATTAGCTCAAAAACAGTGTGTAGAGAGTTTCATGGAATAGGTTTCAATGGCTGAGCAGCTGCATCCAAGCCTTACATCACAATCCGTTGGACAAGTCTGGGTTTGGTGGTTGCCAGGAGAACGGTACTTGTCTGACTGCATTGTGCCAAGTGTAAAGTTTGCTGGAGGGGGGATGTTTTTCAGGCATTGGGCTCGGCATGGTTCCAATGAAAGGAACTCTTAATGCTTCAGCAGACCAAGACATTTTGAACAGTTTCATGCTCTCAACAGTTCGGGGATGGCCCCTTCCTGTTCCAACATGACTGCAGACCAGTGCACAAAGCAAGGTCCGTAAAGACATGGATGAGCGAGTTTGGTATGGAAGAACTTGACTGGCCTGCACTGACCTCAACCCGATAGAACACCTTTGGGATGAATTAGAGCAGAGACTGCGAGCCAGGCCTTCTCGTCCAACATCAGTGTCTGACTCACAAATGCACTTCTGGAAGTATGGTCAAACATTCCTATAAACACATTCCTAAACCTTATGGAAAGCCTTCCCAGAAGAGTCGAAGCTAGTTATAGCTGCAAAGGGTGGGCCGACATCATATTAAACCACATGGATTTAAAATGGTAGTCACCCAAACCATTTCTGCGTATACAGGCCAAGAATCTTTATATGTTTGTTCCAAGTTATGTAGGTAAGCTAAATAGTCGTTAGAAGAAGTGTATAGTTTGATGACTTGACCTTATTTATTGATCTGGGACTATACTGCCCTCTATACTACTCCCTTTACTGCATCCCTGCGATACGAGTGCAGGAACGTATTGTAAAATATAAATACTATGCAGGTACAGCATTAACATGGTAATACCTAGGGCTTACTTGCTGCAAGAGATTTGAAAATTTTAGATGGAATAGCAATAAACCCCCAGAAAATTAGGTGTTGAATTCCATTTTGCAAGAACATAATAAAGAAATCTATAGAAATCTGCTCTGGCACATTGCCAGCAATTTCCTACTGATGCACACATTCAGAGATGCTACTGTGCAAGGTCTCTGTGTATGTAGTGATCGATTAGGCTTCCCCAGCAGGATATGTTTAATTCTACAGCCATACAAAGTCAATTTTTACAGATGACACCTGCAAAGTGGATCTGAGGCGCTGTTTACTTTTCTCCGTCTTGTACACACTTGCTGTTATGCCATATGTAGCCAATAGGTGAGTCCAAGAAGTCACTGGAGGGTCTAGTATCCAGCGGACAGAGTCCACTTCTTCCACCAGTTTCTTGGGAAACTGGGCAAGTAGTTACAGTTGTTCACAGTTGCTAGGCAATGAAGGATCAACTAGGGGAACCAGTTTGCTACAGCGCCACCCTGAGGCAGACCAGTGCTGCATTATTAGTTAGGTACACACCTTTAACTTAATGTGTACCGGAGTGTCTGTTTATGGATGGCATAATGTCATAACACATTTCTTTTCAGGAACTCTTGCTTTTGAGATATTCAGGGCTCAATCTGAAGGTACTGGACCCCCCAGAACCCCCTTGTGCTCCACACCTTCCAGGTAACCAGACCTGCTTTTTTAACTGTGTTTCGGTTTCAAAAGTTGGACAAAACTTCTAAGACCTGCATTATTGTGTAATTCATGCTATAAAGTCAAACATTTTCTAATCTAATAAACCATCTGTCCAATGATGTTTATTATAAATGAATTTCAGGCTGATTCACATCAAAATGACCTTGATAATCTACTGTATGGCACTGATACGGTAAACAAAGATAAGGCTGCTCTCTTTCAGCATCTCTAGTTCAACATTTAGTGGTTTGCTGATAACGCTTCAACTCATCTCAGATCCAAACACGACACACTGCATCAAACATTAAAGCCTTCAGCTAACGTTCTGTGATTTTAAGTTATTACACTGTTATTACACTATGCCTCTCTTAAAAATGAAATATTGCAACTAGGAGATCAGAGGAAAGTTCTAATTAATAAAATATCTCTGCACTTGAGAGAAAACGTATGACATATTATCTTAATTCTGGGCAGTTTTGATTATGTTTTTCCCAAAAACTGAAAGCCAGCTGTCATATGTTTTATATATCTCATAAATCCAGACTAATGTACATATTGTGGAACAATATCTGCTTTATACACTCCTTTAGTTTCAAATACAGCACATGATTCAGCCTCCTTTAGGCTCAGCAGAGCACCACTGAGCTTACCAG